>OY728161.1:311507319-312707319 GCA_963277665.1 Viscum album
GTATTCCTTCTAACTTCTTGATCCATATATCATGAATCTAATGGGATATCGCAGAACGTAAACCCCACATTCATATGTAATTACATAGATCATATGCCATCCATTGTATCTCATACTGAGAATTTTTCAAAGATCCCGGGAAGTCACAATGATCATATCATTGAATTATTATTCCCCAACAACCTCAGTAACCCCAATGAGTAAGCTCCAATCCATGGAACTATACAATTACCCACCATACATGGGGATATTTCTTGTGGAATGTTCCATGAGTGTGAATGAACTATGATAACATTAAATCCTTCCATAAACAGGATACGCAGGATTCCTCATTGACATTATAGATTGAATATATGGTTCCCAAGTTCCCCCATTTATGTAATTTTTTTATGATGTTAAACACCATGTGTTTAAAGAAAAACATGGGTTTTTATTCCTATAAATTTTTTTGATATGTTGGACACATAATAATTACTAAATCCTAGGATTAAAACAAACTCTATATTTTCCTAGTTATATGAATTCAATATATAATAAGTTAACCATAAAATGGAAATGGATGAACTACCTCCTATATATATATACAGATTTAAGAAAAATACCCCTCTCTATTTTCATATTAAGAGACATATCTTAAGATTTTTTTCTTAGGGTAATCATCACTGTGTAGAGATTAGGAAGTGATTCTTGAAAATATCTTAAATCTATAAGAGAGTCTCATAGTAAGAAAAATTATCCTCCAGAATGTTGTGATATGCCTAACCTCCCATATAATCAAACAATGTGAGTTCCAAACCATCCTTAGGTCTGACACACCAATAGAACACATGCCTTGGGAATGTAGGTTCATACCTTGTTATGGATGAAAGACACATTGTAATATTCAATATAAGAATAAAAAATGGTTATTGTGATGTGAATGATTTTTTGGAACATTGAACTTCATAAAAATAGAACCTTCAGATAAAATCCATCCACATATGTCCTAACTAAAAATGGTGAACCCTGCGTGATTATCCTAGAAAAAAAGATAATTAATTTATAATCCATAAAACCTTTTTTTCAATTCCTATGAAATAAAAAATGGTGAACCTGGCATGAATCTAAAAAAACAACATTATAGGGTTTATTCATCAAAGAATTAGGTTTGATTTCATTAAACAAACAAAAAAATGAACCCAAAATTAAGCAGTCAAATTGAAAATTGATAGGTTTAATATGAAATGGATCTTACGGATGATCCTCTGCATTAGGGGTTCTAATGGAAAATGTCCACCCTCACTTTAAAAATTCCACATGAGTAAAATGGTTAGATTATTAATAAAAAAGGAAATTGTGTTACTCATGAAAATATAATTGAGCACATATCAACCCTCCAATGATGCATTGATCAACAACCATATTCCTTGTTTTTAGTATGGTTGTAGATACTTCCCTCATTAAAACAACCTTGATCTAAATAATGTCTCATTAGACTAACCATTCTAGAAAATCATTTGTAACTGTAACCCTTATTGGCCTCAAAATGACCTCTCCCATTGGATATCTTCATTATAGGGTGGATAATGTGATGTCTTGGGAATACAATTGACATGGTATGATATATACCATAATGGATTCCCATGAGAGTCATCATGTAATGAAATTAACTTGTCTTTAACATACACGAAAAGAAGCAGCAAATCTAGTGGCCCTTGTTTACACAACCAACAACTTCATAAGATTATCCTTCTAGCATGAAAATTATGACCCTCAATATTTGATAAAGGTGGATCAATGATCCAACTAATAAGGATCCTCTCACACTAGTGCGAAAAACATTTAACACATTGGAATTTTTCACATTGGATCTATTTAACCTACGTGAAAAGGTGGAAAAATTAGTTTATCACGTTAGTTATAAAATAACTGACATTAAAAATACAAATAATTGATTTATCACGTTAGTTATTTTATAACCGACATGAAAGATCAAATCCGGGTGCTTTATCATGTCGGTTATAAAATAACCGATGTGATAAATCAAATCTCTGTGATTTATCATGTTAGTTATAAAATTACTGAAATTATAAACATAAAAAATAGTTTATCACATCGGTTATTTAATAACCTATGTGATAAAGATTTCAAATGAATTATCATGCCCCATATTCTGTTAGTATGTCTTATTTGATCGGTCGAACATTGACTCGTATCTCTCACTCAGAAAACCTAGAATGGATTCTTTAAAGTAGTTCCCTCCAAACATGTTTTTCCATCATCACTCATCATCTTTATTTTCACCAAATCAATCTGGCCAACTCACAATACTATAGTTATCCCCACATGCCTCAGTTTCATTTTTTATTTTTCACAATGCCCTAAAATTATATTTGGAGATGTTCTTTTTCTATATGTGTTTGTGTTATCATGGTTTGTGGCCTTGGGTTATTTTTATACCATGCTAGATTATTTTCTGGTAAAATAAAAAATGGATGTGATATCATGAAGGTTTAAATTTTTGTGTGTTCTATTGGGTGTGTTTTCATGTACATTCATGTATTGGGGGTGTCCATGGGGATTGGGGTGTCCAGGGGCAGGGGTTTTCCAAGAGGGAAAGGGTGTCCATGGGTGACCAAGGGGGTGGGTGGGGGTGTCTATGAGGTGAGGGGTCTTTCCAAGGGGGTAGAGGTGTACAAGGGGTGGGGGTGTTGTCCAGGGGTGAGGGGTTGTCCAAGGGGGTTAGGGGTTTTAAGGGGGTGATGGTGTCCCTGGGGGGTGAGGATGTAGGGTGTTGGGGGCTATCCAAGGGGTGGGGGATATCCAAGGGGTTGGTGGTTTCCAGGAGTTGTCCAAGGAGGTGGGGGTGGTGTCCAGTGGGTCAGGGGGCTTTACAAGGGGGTATGGGGTGTCTAGGGGGTGGGGGTTGAGTTTATGGGGAAAGGGGGTTGTCTATGTGGGTATGGGTGTTTTGGGGGTGGGGGTGTCCGAGGGGTGGGGTGGGGCTGTCTAGGCAGTTTGGGGGGTTGTCCATGGGGGTGGGGGTGTCCAAGGGTTGTGGGGGATGTTCATCGGTAGGGGGGGTATCCAGGGCTGGGGTTGTCTATGGTTTGGGGGATGTACAAGGGGGTGGGTTGTCTAGGGGGTGTCCAAGGGGGTTGGGGTGGGGGTGGGTTGTCAAGGGGGAGGGGGTTGTCCAAGGGAGTAGGGGTCCAAGGGGATGGGGAGGTGTCTAAGGGGGTGAGGGGGCTATGAATTGGGGTAGGGGTGTCCAGGGGGTGGGGGTAGTGTCGAGGGGGTGATGGGGCTATCCAAGGGGGTTATAGAGTGTCTAGGGGTTGGCGATGGTGTCGAGGGGATGAGGGGGCTGTCCAAGGCGGTAGGGGGTGTCCACGGGGTGGATGGGGAGTCTTGAGAAGTGGGGGGTGGGGGCTTTCCAGGGTTGGGGGCTATCCAAGGGGTGTGGTGGTGTCCAGAGGGTTTCCAATGTGTGGGGGTGTGTCTAGGGGGTGAGGGGGATTTCCAAGGGGTAAGGGATTCCAATGGGTGGGGTGTGGTTTCCAAGGGGGTGTGGGTGTGGTGTCCAAGGGGTAACTAATATAATTTCAGCGTTTTATGATAGGTTATTTGCAATGGGTGACCGTCGTAAAAAGCCCGTCCCAGAAAAAAATGTTGCAACTAGTATTTTTTGTGAGGGGCCAATCGCAAAAAATACTACTTCTAACGTGAAGCAGGTCCATTGAAGATAGATGACTGATTAAATACATTATATATAAATGATCATTTCTCAACGGGCCCATCGCAAAAATTATTTGCGATGGGACACCAGCCCGTCCCAAATAGCTTATATGATAAAACTATTTGTGATGGACCCGTCGCAACAAGGTTATTGTGACGGTAAAGCAACCCATCGCAAAAGAAATATATATATATATATTCTATTTTTGATAGTCCCTCTGTCACAAAAGGCTTCGTCACAAATACATTATAAAATATATTTTTTAATATTAATAATAAAATTTTAAAAAAAATTAAAAATCTAAAATTCGAATTTTTTTAAAATAATTAATAAAATATTAAAATAATAAAATTATAATATCTGTAAAAAAAATATTAATATTAATAAATTAATAAAATATATAAAATTATTAATATTATTAATATTCAGAAAAAAATATAAAAAATCATAATAATTTATTAATATTATTAATATTTTTATTAATAAAATAAAAAAACATTCTAAAATATAATACTAATAATAAATTATAAAATATAAAAAAATAATTATTCAATATTCACACCAATATAAAATATAAAAATGATAAATACTTCATATTACAACAAATGTTCGATTCAAATGTGTTTAACATAACAAAAAATCACTGGGGGTAGTCTTTTGGAGAAGCTGGAGGAGATAGTGGAGTATACTCAATCCCTAAACTACAAGTCAGATGGCTCCAGTACTCCATCTAATTGTGATGTTGCTGCTACAATCAACGCATGTCCTCCTCATGCTATTGTTGCTACTACTGACACATTAATTCTTGCCACTTCTTCAAACTCTCTATAAACTCAATTTGAGCGTGCAACTACTCCTGACACTGTGATCCCGAAGAAGATTCCTATCGAAAAGCTCATCTATAGCTAGACACTGACATTGTAGTAGTACCATAATAATTCCCAGGAGTCATGTGAGATCCAATAAAAAATACTCAGCCCTTCTCGAAGGCACACTAGGTCACCTGCATCCATTCCGTCTCATCGAAATGGTGAGCACTAGTCTGATCAGCCATCTTAGCCTGACTCTCATCCCATGTCTGAGAGGTCACAACCTCATATGACTTCTTTAGTTTCAATTTGAAATTAAAATAGTAAAAATATTATATACAGTTAATTTTCAAACATAAAAATAAATAATAATAACCACAATCTGACGCTAGCGATCAACTCAAATCTCTATAGTGGATGGATCACTATACATCCTCCGATAAATGTTATACTCCATAATATCAGAATTCCTGACTACCTATATCAATATAAAATAAACTATTTATATGTAATTTTATATGAAATATTTAAAAAAGATACTTACCAGATTCTCTCTATACATACTGAATGTACGGCTACTAGCTCGATGTGTCATCTCCTATGTCCCTTGGTTCTGTCAGCCCAATGAAGATCTCCTCTAAAATCCACCACTCAAACAGTGTGAACATAATCCATCCCAAACATGAGATGAAATGTACTCTGGTCAGTGGGCTCTATATTACTCATCAAATACGATCACAGCTACTTTTTTAATAGATGTATTTCACAAATTATGCCAAAACTAATGGAAACCCTCATGCATACACACCTTCAATGCCTCGTGGATAGCGCCAAACATACTATCATCAATTGGATACCATAAACCATACAAATAATTTATAATAAAAGTAATTAATGAAATAACTTTTTGACTAAATATTCTTTATTTACGTACCATCCAATGATTAAACATTCCAAGCCACACATCAATGGTAATCTGTTCCCATATGATCAATGGATAAAAAAAATATTTTCACTAGATAGTGCCCCCTGTCCAATAGCTACATGCACAAAACTGTGAAAATAAGAAAAAGTAATAAAAAAATTAGAATATAAATAAATTAATGAAAGCTTACTAAAATACATTGGTCATCATACCTCTGCGTGCGTGGATCGAAACCATGATGTGGACGCCACTTGGGGATAGGTTCTACAATCATAAGTCGTGTAATACCACTCCCCTCCTCCTATGCCCTGAACCTCTAGTAGCATGAGGGTCGGATGATCCCAAATCTTCCTTATCCAATGGTAGTTCATCCTCCTCCAACTCATGAAATAGATCAAGGTACATCTGAAATAGAAAATTATTTTTATTAGTAGATAGTTGAAGATAAAAATTATATATATATATATATATTATTTATGATTATTACCAGCATGTTACTTTGTCAATTTTCAACATCATCATAATCATCCTATCTAATGATGTAAATGTCTTCATATTCATCATCTGTAACATCAATATCTATATGAGTTTCAATTGTATCATCTCATTTCATTTTAAAATAATTTGTTACAAACATAACATCATCGTCATCATATACCCTTAATTGTGGGGTATCATCATCAATATTCATGTCTCTTTGTGAAATGGATGGATATTGAGTAGTCTTTTGAAAAAATTCATTTCCTTGTACTTCATCAGAACCACATTATGATTGAGTAATCTAATTTTCCAACGATCTCATTTTTATTATGCTCCAACAATCACCCAGGTATTTTTAAGTAGCACAAAACTATGTGTAATATATTTTATGTGCTTGTCAAGCCTGTAAAAATTGTTCATTTTTTGAAAGAAGACTAATATTTAATATCAATAATTCCAAGAATCAGATGAACAGGGAAGCCTCTCTCGGTATCTGACCACCGATATTTAAACATTGTTATGTAATTCATTCCTAGATAACAAAGTTAAATTATTTCATCTATCATAGCATAAAAGTCAACTTCACCTTCTCTATGATGAGGTCCTCTCACGAAAACTCCACTGTTCATTGTTTATTTATTCCCCATAAGCACATGCATGAAACTGAAAACCTTTCACCATATGCATTGTAATATTTAACCATTATGGATGGTGGGTTAGTTAATATACACAATATCTTATCAATTTTATCAGCATGTTAAGACACATAAATAATAATAAAACAACTATCAGTATATTAAATAAAAAACTGAATTGATATGTAAAACAATAAATAATTTATGTTACCAGTTTTTGAAACAATTGGGAAAAAAATTTCTAATGGCGTTCTTCAAGCGCAGTAGCTGTTATTTGAGGAAGCTGTTATTTGATATGATTATCATATAACCTACAAGTAAAATAATTTTACTTACTGTAACATAAATTATAAAATAATTGAATGAAGAACTCATAGTACAAATGAAGTCATTACTTCATAGTTGAGTAGAACATATGTATGAGCTCTGTGATGTTCATCATCAAAAAGACATCATTCATAAACTCCACCAAAGCCAAGCCCTGGTTGATTGAAAACTGATAATTTGTTTTCCATTTCATCATCATCATTCCTCTCATTCCGTCCAACGCAGATGTGTTTTGAGGGATATTAAGATTCAAAATAAGGAGAGAAAAAAATAAATTTCTTCTAGCAAATAAGCTTCATCAATTGAGCCTTCAACTAATGATTTGTTATGATAATTTTTCTTCAATGTTTTCATGTATCTCTCGAATGGGTACGTCCATCGAAAATATACCAGACCTCCACCTTTAGCTTCATTTGGCCAATGTAATATCAGATGTTCTATTGAGTCAAATAAAGCCAGCGGGAAGATTTTTTCTAATTTAAATACAGTTACAACAACATCTTCTTCCAATGTACTTAGTGCATAATAGACTATTTGCTCTACAAAAATGAATCAATAAAATATGATATGTCTGCTATCGAAATCCAAAATTATAGAATTCAACAATCCTCTGAATCGAATCGTCATAATTCATTCTATTATAACCTGACAGACATGACATTTTAATCCAAAAAATATGACCATTCTTAACATATCTTCTTGAATTAGAAGCATAGAAATATTGAAGTCTCAAATCTTCAATCCACAGAAAAAATAATAAGTGAATCTATTTTTACAGTGTATAAGATTCTTTTGGATTCATTAACCTATATGATCTGAAATTTTGAAAGAGTTTAAGTTCCAGTAATCTACAAATTTGGGAAGATAATATAGTTCCTTTACATTATCATTGTTCTTACCTAGTATATTCAAAACTATATGAAATAAATTATCAAAATAGTTCTTTTCAATATGCATGACATCCAACATGTGGCAGACCAACAATGAAGCCAATATGGAAGATCACAAAAAATTATCTGTTTTATCCGATTATGCTCTTTCCCAAAGCCATGAATTTTCTATTTTTTTACTATTGTCCCAAATGTGATTAGAGGTAATGATAATACATCTAATTTTAAATCTATACATAAGATTATTTTTGAGGTTCATCCCTTTCAATTGTTTCTTTTCTAAAATGAGATTTTTTCTTTCGAACTGGATGATCAGTTGGGAATAATCATCGATGACAGTCAAAGTAGAATGTTTTTTCCATTGATGAACATAAAGGAATTGTTGTATTTCATACAGTATTGACATGATTTGGGACCATGTGTAATCCAGCCAGATAAAATGTCATATGCTGGGTAGTCACTAATCGTCCACATCAATGAAACTTTTAATATTAAATTTTGTTTCATAGAAACATCATATATATTAACACCATTACTCCATAATGAATTCAACTAATCCATCAGTGGTTTCAAATAAAAATCAATATTAATTTGCAGATGTCCTGGGATTAATATGTTCAAAAAGATATAAGTCTTCTTCATCAACATCCATGGAGGTAAATTTTATAGATTTATAAAGACATTCCAATAGGAATAATAACTACCATGAGAACCAAATGAATAGAAAACGTCAGTAGAAAGACCAAATCCCATGTTTCGGGATTCTAAAACAAAAGACGGATGCAGTTTGTAAAAATGTTTCCCTGAATAACCATCAGATGGATGATTCAGTCTATTATCATTTGTAATCATGGTTTTGTGCCATGACATCATTGATGAAGTGTTCTAAGACATAAACAAATGCTGCAACCTGGGTGTAAGGGGGATAGATCTCAATTGTTTCACAGGAATTGATCCAGACATCCCCAATTGAGCTTCTTTATACCTCAATTTTCCACATGTGGAAAAACTATCCAATGAATCGTTTTCAACAGAATAGAAGATGAAATCATTTTCACATGCATGAATATTTTTATAGCTAATGCACATATTACGAATCAACCAATTTCTCTCCTAGTAATTTGTAGGATACAAATATCCTTTGGGTAACAGTGTTTTAACAAATGAAAATATTTGATCAAAACAGATATTTCACATTTCATTATCTAATTTAATAGCCATATATTTTTCAACTACTTCTAATATTCTTATCTTTCAACTAGGATATAATTCATCCTCACCGTTCATTAATAACTCATAACATTTAGATGGTGCCAACACAAGAGTTAAATCAATAACATCCAGAGTTACAGTTTGTTGAACAGATAGACCTGAAAAATCATGTATTAAATTTTGAAACATTGATGGACCTAGAATCAAGTTATTAGCATCTTATTTGAAATGGAGTTCCCCGTTTTGATACAAAAAAACATAATATGGTTGAAAACTAAACTGCCAGAGATTTCCTCAACCTTGTCAAATGTGTCAAACGTTCTAAAAGAACATTTTTTACAAGGGCACATAATTGTTCTTTCTGAAAAAAATGGTTTTGTTGATGCAAATGATAAGAAAGATTTAACACACTCAATATATATAGGATTTAATCCAGAAGAGTTTTGATTTCTGTAATGATTTACCCAATCGAGATCATCTAATAATGACTGTTGTCGACATCCTTATTGAATATTTTTCAAAAAAATTATAAAATCATTACTGTTTTTGAATAATTTGTAATTAAAAGAAACACTATCCAAAATAATAATATAAAAATTACAACTACTTCTTAATAATTTCAATTAATTCTGAGCGACACAATTTCCAGCGGATTAACAGCTACACTGTTGTCCGACGGCTCATTTACTTGCAACTTTCACACACAAAAATCATAATGAATAATCTTCTTAGAGTTATGCTTATTCATTATTGTGCATACGATAAAGGATAACTGTATCTCCGAGCATTTTCTTCTTTGTGGTTTTTGTGTTTAAAAAGATGCAAGTAAATGAGTTGTTAGAAAATAGATCCCCCTTTTTGTCGATGAATCTTTTTCTTGCAACTGTTACCACCTGAAAACATTATGAAAAAATTTGTCCTACGAATTCATATTCAAACTCATGCATAAGTGATTGGATATGCATACATAGAAGCATACTTTTCATTATGTTTTCAACCGGCGAGTGTTGAAATGAGATGATTCATTGAGAAAATGGATTTTTGTCATTCCAATAAAAATTGTGCAAAGTTATTGCATTTTTTTACAATTGATTTTATTGCTAATTATTTATATTTTTTTCTAATTATTGTTAGTTAATGCTATTTATTACTAATTATTTCTATTTATTACTAATTGTTGCTAATTATTTCTAATTATAGCTATTTATTACAATTTATAGCTAATTAAATGCAATTATTGCGATTATTCGTAATTATTTCTATTTGTTGTTATTTATTTATAATTATTTCTATTTATTTCTAATTATTTCTAATTATTTATAAATATTGATAATTATTTCTAATTATTACTAATTATTGTTTTTTATTACTTTTTATTGCTATTTATGGCTATTTGTTGTTATTTATTTCTATTTATTATAGTTAATTTCAATTTATTTCAATTTATTGCTATTTATTACTATAAATTACTATTTATTACTATTTATTACTATTTATTACTATTTATTACCATGTATTACTAATTATTACTAATTATTTCTAATTATTACAATTTATTACAATTTATTACTATTTATAATTATTTATTACTATTTATAACTATTTATTACTATTAAGTACTAATTATTCATAATTATTAATATTTATTACTATATATTACTATTTTTTACTATTACATACAATTTATTACATTTAATTACATTTTATTACTATTATTTACAATTTATTACAATTTATTATTATTTATTAGTATTTATTACTAAGTATTAGTAATTATTACAATTTATTACAAATTATTATTAATAATTAATAATTATTACTAGTTATTACTAATTATTACTATTTTTTACTAACTTTTACTTGTTATTACAAATTATTACTAATTATAACTATTTATTAGTATTTATTAGTATTTATTACTTTTTGTTAATATTTATTAATATTTATTACTATTTATTAAAATTTATTTCTACTTAATACTATTTATTACTATTTATTTCATTTTATTACTATTTATTAATTTTTATTACTATTTATTACTAATTATTACTAATTATTACTAACTATTATTAATTTTTACTAATTAATACTTTTAATTACTAATTATTACAATTTATTACAATTTATTACTATTTATTACGATTTATTAATATTTATTACTAATAATTACTATTTATTACTATTTATTACCAATAATTACAAATTATTACAATTTAATACAATTTATTACAATTTATTAGTATTTATTAGTATTTATTATTATTTATTACTATTTATTAATATTTATAACTGTTTATTACTATTTATTAGTATTTATTTATTTTAATTAGAATTTATTTCTATTTATTTCTATTTATAACTATTTATAACTATTTATTTTTATTTATTAGTATTTCATACAATTTATTACAATTTATTACTATTTATTACAATTTATTACTATTTATTAGTAATCATTACAAATTATAACTCTTTATTACTAATTATTAATATTTATTAGTATTTATTAGTATTTATAATTAATTATTAGTATTTATTACTATTTTTTAGTATTTATTAAAATTTATTAGTATTTATTTCTATTTATTAGTATTTATTACTAACTATTAGAAATTATTACTAATTAATACTATTTTTACTTATTGTTAATATTTATTACTATTTTTTCTAATTATTAATATTTATTTCTAATTATTACTTATTAGAGTTAACTAGTATTTATTACTGCAAAATACAACTACTAATTACTAATTATAGCTAATTATTTATATACATTACAAATTATCGTTAATAATCATTAATTATTACTAATTACTAAAAATTAGCAATAATAATTTAATTTTATTGTTATAAATAAATACTGATGACAAAAAAATTTATGTCTTGTTAAATTACAACTAATCACAAATAATTAAATTTAATATAAATAAATTAAGTAAATACTAAAATAAATAAAATATAAATACCTTTAAATGCGGTCTCCTATAATTGCTGGCGGCTTCACAACTTTTTCGTAAAAAAATAACTCTCAAAAACCTTCACTCTAAAATTAGAGTTTGTAGAATTAGAGGAAGAAGGAATTCAAGAGGAGGGTAGAAAAAATAGATGTGGGTATATATAGGTTAGATTAGCTGTGACGGGAGTATTAGCGACGAGATTTCGATCACAAATAGTTCATTTGGAGACAGGTTCCTTCGCAAATACCTTCAGCCACATTAATTACAATTGGCAGTTAAATGGTTATTTGTAATGGGGCCCGACTTAAAAAGTTACCTAATGACACACTATTTGCGATGGGTCAACATCTCGTTGCAAATAGGTTTTTACCACCACCAATTATTTGCAATGAGTCTCATCGCAAATAACCTCTTTGGTCAAACTAGACGTGATGGGGGATATCCTGTCTCAACTATTGTTTACCGCCTCCCTGCATTTTTCAATGGACAGTGCCAACCCATCGCAAATACTCTGTCGCACAGTTTGGTGGGCATACCATGCCAAACTACACGAATGTTTTTAGCAATGAGGGGCCTATTTCCGTTTTAAATAACAGTTTACCTGTAGTGGGTAGGGTGTTCGGGGTGGGACTGTCTAGGGGTTGGGGGCTGTCCAAGGGGGTGGGGTGTCTCGGGATGTCCAACGGGGTGGGGTTGTGGTGTCCCAGGGGGGTTGTCCAAAGGTGTATGGGTGACCAGGAGGTGGGGGTGTTGTCCAAGGGGTTAGGGTGTTGTCGAAGGGGGTAGGGATTTTATATGGGGTGGTGGTGTTCGGGGGTTATCTAGGGGGTTGGGGGCTATCCATGGGGGTGGGGTGTAGAGGGGGTGGGGGGCTATCTATGGGGTTGGGGGGTTGTCCATGGGTGTCCATGGGGTGGGGGTGTCCAGGGGTGGGGGCTATCAAGGGGGTGGGGGTTTGGCAACCCTTCTCCCCCCTGTACACCACCCCTCACCCCCTAGACACCCTTATCACCTTGGACAGCCCCCTCACCCCCTAGACACCACCCCCACCCCTTGGACACCCCCAGGACACCCCCCCTTAGACATTCATAGTTCTCCGAATCATTACCATAAAGGTATGTATGTTATATCTTTTGATTTCTTTTTTATTAATGTTTTTTTTACATTTGAAAACAAATATATTTTTCGATTTTATTTTAGAGGAATACTTCAATGGTAATGAAATACTTTATAGAAAACTACAAATACAAATTGAAACGACATCAGATCCAGATTATAGTAGTCTTGAAAGATTGTTAATATGTTCAAATTTAATTGAAGATCAACAGGGGTTTCCAATGTAAGATCATGCTTGTGGACATGTAACAAATTTCGGGATTGAAAAAATTGATATCATGGATCTTGTTACTAAATATAAGTTGGGAATCTACGTTGTGCAGATTTCTTCAATGTAAGTATTAACTCATTTCCCTATGTTATATGTATTAAAAATGTAAATTAATGACTGTTTTGTGTTAGGTAAATTTATGAAATGTGTGAGAAGAATGAGCAGGCGAAAGTATATGGATTCATGGACCCACATTTGATTTCACGTGAAACAAATGCAATAGATGAGGACAAAGAACACTTTATGTTGGTGAATGATTTGAACGGAATATAAAGATGTGGTGTATGATGATGCCTTTTTGTGAGAGGTGTGAAACATATATGTGTAAAAGTTTTCATTATCTTTTAACATAAAAATCCACTAACTGAAATTTTTCTTTTATATCTGTGATCATAGGCTATTAGGTGTTTTTTTCATGGGATAAAACACTTTCTTGGATATTCTATGTCCATTGAGATTGCGGGGATGTTTTAAGATTATGTTAGAAAATCACATTTCAATTTTTTAGTATTTTTTTTATATTATAATGAATTTTAAATTTATTCATTTCGTATTATTTTATAAAAGGGGATGGATCTACATTCAGAAAACTCAATGAAAAAGGTATCCATAGTCAAATATGTAAAATTAAAGGTAAATATCTATTTATAATTTGTACCTTTTGATGAATTACATAGAAATGATATGTTTAATTGACAATCATTTAAACAGAATTTTCATAAAGAACAAGGCTTCATCGAATCCAGATATTATATATTAATATTTTTGTATGAAATAATTAAAACCGGAAAACTTGAGATGTTTGACCTGGTATGATATCTGTATAAACATTGCCATAATATTTCATTTGGTTTATTCATTATACATGTTGAATACCAATTTTTTTTAATTTGTATCTATTTGATGACCCTCAACCCTGTAGTTCTTAAGAGGGAAAACACATACAAGTAGAATGGTAATATTACATTACTATTTTTATTGGATTTTAGTTTGTTTATAGTGAACAATGTAATTTTGAATTTTTTAATTATAATTGTGTATTTGGTAGTTGTTTTGGTTGGATTTACGTTTTTTGTGGAAATTGTATTTTTTGAATGTTATATATGTGAACGTTTAATTTTTCGTGGGTTCTTATTGTTTTGGTCTAGTTCTGATGTATTTCTGGAGGGGATTCTGTTCTGGTTTTGTTCTGGTTTCTAATTGTTTCATACTTTGGCAGAGCATAGTAGTCATTTTATTGGGGGGTAGAGGATTCCAGGTGGTGGGGGATCTCTAAGCGGTAGGTGCTGTCAATGGGGTAGGGTGTCTAGGGGGTGGGATATGTTCAGGGTCCGTGGGGGTGTCTAGGTGGTAGGAGGGTGTCGATGGGTGTAGGGGGAAGGAAGGTGTTGTGGGGGGGGGGGGGTTGTCCACTAGGGTGGGGCAGTGTCTAGGGGTGGGGGCATGTCCAAGCATTAGGGGGTGTCTAGGGGGTGGAGGGTTTCTAGGGGTGGGGTGCTGTCCATGGGGGGTGGGGTGGTGTCTATGGGGTGGGTGGGTGTCCAAGGGGGGTAGGGAAGGGTGTCCATGGGTGGTGGTTATCTAGTGGGGTTGGGGCTATCTAGTGTTGGGGGTGGGAGGGTTTCCAGGGGTGGGGGTTGTCCAAGGGGTATGGAGTGTCCAATGGGTGGTGTCTAGGTGGGTAGGAGGCTGTCTTGGTGGTGGGGGTGTCTAGGCGGTCAGTGGTGTCTAGTGGGGTTGGTGGTATCCAGGGGGTGGGAGGGTGTCTAGGGGGTGGGGGTTTCCAGGGGGTGGCGGTCTCCTGGGGGTGGGGGTGTCCAGGGTGTGGCGGTGTTCAGGCGGTGGGGGGTGTCCAGGGGGTGGGCGGGTGTCCAGGGGGGTGGGGGGCTTTCCAGGGGTGTAGGGGCTGTCCATGTGGTAGGGGTGTCTAGGTGGTGGGGTGTCCGAGGATTGGGGGTGTCCAGGGGGTGGGGAGAGGGGGGTGTCTAGGGGATAGTGGTGATGTCTAGGGGTGGTGGTGTCCAAGGGGTGGGTGGGTGTCTAGGGGTTGGGGGCTGTCCATGTGGTGGCAGTTTTCCAGGAAGGTGGGAGTTTGTCTAGGGGTGGGGGTGTCCAGGGGGTTGGGCGGGTGTCCTTAGGGTGGGAGGTGTACAGGCGGTGGCCTGTTGTCCATGTGGGGGGGGGGGGGTATCCATGGGAGTGGGGGGTGGTGTCCTTGGGGTGGGGGTGTCTAGGGGGTGGGAGGTTGTCCAGGGGGGTGTCTAAGGGTGGGGCTAGCCATTGGGGTGATAGGGTGTCTAGGGGTGAGGGTGTCTAGGGGGTGGGGCTGTCTAGGGGGTGCGGCTATCAGGGGGGTGGGTGTGTCCAGGGGGTGGGTGGGTGTCCAGGGGGAGGGGGATGTCCTGGGGTGGGAGGGGGTCCAGTGGGTAGGGGGTGTGCAAGGCGGGATGTACAGGTGTGGCATTCGAGGGGTGGGAGGTGGTCCTGGAGGGTTGGTGGGTAGTTTAGTGGGGTGGGGTGGGGGGTGTCCTTGGGTTTTGGGGATTTCCAAGGGGTTTTAGGTTTTTTAGTTGAAATTGTATGTTTTGAATGTTATGTGTGTGAATGTTTAATTTTTCATTGGTTATTTCTGTTTTGGTTTAGTTCTGATGTTTTTCCGGTATGTATTCTAGTATGGTTTTGGTCTATTTTCTCCTTATTTCAGGTCTTCTTTGGAATAAAATTGTAATGGTTAAACAGTTTTATTAAAAAATTGTTTTTACATTGATTATTTTCTAACTGACTTAGTAAGTGCATGATAATGGGTTTTTTCCTTTGTTATTAAATAACCGATGTAGTATATATGTTTTCACACATGTTAAACAATAATTGATGTGAAAAATACTTCATAGTCTATTTTATCATGTCGGTTATTTTATAACCGGCATAATTAATGCCTGAGAATAGTTTTTAATGTTGGTTATCTAATAACCAATGTATTATATTAGTTTTTATGTCAGTTAAACAATAACTGACATGAAAAAATTCTTTACAGACTTGTTTATCACCGTAGTTATTTTCATAACCGACCTGATAAACTTTCTTTTCATGTCGGTTTTTTTAATAACTGACATAAAAAATGCTTCAGAGGCACATTTTAATATGTCATTTATTACATAACTGATGTAATAAAGTACATGGAACATTAGTTATTTAAAAACTGATTTAATAAATGAAGAATCTGAAGCGTTTTCCAGGTCAGTTTTTTGGAAATGACGTGAAAATTGCTTCTATTTCTGTTTTTTATGTCGGTTTTAAAATAAACGACCTAAAAAAATATTTATAACATATCCTATAATAACGATGGATAAAAATGATTTAAAAAATAATAAATAACAGATGGAAAAAATGTTTTCTGCATTAGTGTTAACCACTATTTCCAAGACCATCCTGCTAGTTTCGTTCAGTGGCTAGTTGAGGGTACCACCCAACACACTAGAACCTATGACACCCATGCAGGGAAAAAAGGAACACATATTGGGAATGGAAGGATATGGGAAATAACGAGTGGGATTATATCCTCAATCCAGGTGATGATGTCTACAATAATATTCTCATAATTTCGAGAGAGTAGAATCATATCCATAGTCACTAAGAACATGTTTTTGGGAATATTCATGTAGCTAGAGTAGGGGAAGAACATATCTATGTATTCTTTCATGAAATCCATAAATATATTTTGGTGGAATAATTAGGAAAATCATAGGATCATATTCCAGATTCAATCAAATATATCTTACAACATAGGTAGGATACGGAAAAAATGAAGGATTATTTCCTTATGCATAATTTGAAAAAATTCCATTGCATCATAGAAATATTTGAAGATCTCTACAAGATATTATGAATCTGAAATACTTATAAGGACATGTGCATATTGAAATCCCTATACTCAGGGCCTTTCAACCCTCTGATCATTGTGATCAATTGTTTTCTTCAGTGAAGGTGCATATTTTTTCTCTCATCTTGGAGTATTTTTGATATATTCTGATAATGGAAAAGGTGCAACAGTGGTCTCTAATCCACATTCCAATTAGGTATCACTATACATGAGAGGTGCATGCCATGGAATATGTTAATAACCTTATCATGAAAATGTGGTGGTTTATTCCAAATGCCAAGTATTGGGCTCATAGTCCTATTCTGGCTAAAGATAACTAGTTGAGAGTGGAACATTCCTAATGATATACTCATAAAAATGTCAAAGAAAACAAAACAAAATCTAAATGACTAGGATTGGGATCATATTCTTATTCTGGTTGGGGATTATAATTGTGAATGGAACATACCTCGGTTCATGATCATATAGTTGTTCGTTAATCTTCACAAAAGATTCCAATACATCATGGAAGAAATATGAAAATTCATACTACCTTCCATTAATTTCTGTACTAACATCCTTATGTGGTGATATAGTAGGAGGCTCATATCCCTTCTCCCATTCACGAGGTCCATAGACATTTTCTAGTAGGGGATTCATATTTGGACCAGTCCTATATTACTTTTCCAACTGGGGTTAACAATGTGAAAGCATCACATGCCTCATCGAAGTATCATATCTCCTCCACAAAATAATAGAGGCAAATTCCACAGGCTCGGGATCAGGTCCATGGCCATGTTCTCACCGATTCTCACCAAGTGAGAATGGTACATTATCTGTAATGGTTCATATTCAATTCAATATTGAATAATATCATTACTATATTCTACAATCTTCTTAGCAGTTAGATATTACTCACATAGCACCCTATTATTAGAAACATGGTCGTGCCACAATTATACTACAAGATAATATACCTTTAAAATTATATAATTTAGGTTGGAATTCTATAAACATGATGAAGAATAAGTATAACATCAATAATATTCTCAATTTCATTGTCCTTGAGTTTTTTTGAGACACATTCTCAACGCCTCATGGGTCTATTAACAATTCAACTAAAGTGGAAGCTGATTATTACCATGATATTCCTCCTCCATGTTGTTTGGAGATGGTTCACAAGGATTCTACGCAAGACATAATTAATGGTCAACCTACCAATGTTGGAATCTCCAATAGAAAATGAAATACCCCATTTCCCAAACACCTCCATATAGATATATGTTTAAAACATTGAAGCCTTGTTATAAAGCGGTGCCTGAATCATCAGGGTTAACCATATATAGTTCCCCATCAACATCCAGTATCACTCTACTATAGTATGTAGGAAACATGAAGAAGAATCTTATGATGTATGATCATATGGAGGTATGAAAGTATAATGAAAAGAAATATGAAATTGATATATAGATGAGTATTCAAAAACAACCTTCCTTTCCAGGTTTGGCCTCTTAACACATATAACTATAATATCATAGAATATTTTGAGAAGGAGTGCATGTCTTACCTTTTTCAAAATATGTGGGATAATAATTAGACAATGTTGAGTAGAATCCTCCCATATTCAGGATATGAGGGACACCTTCAGTTAGTCAAGATACACTGTTGTTCGGTAGGCATTGTTGGTATCTTCCTGGAAAATGATACAAAAATAGAAAATCAATGTGAAAATCTACAACATGATTTCTTCCATTTCATCATATCTCTTAAAAAATTTATACAAGAAGTCGCGTAATGTATCTATATTTTATGATTTTGAGAGTATATAGTGTTACACTTCTCCTCACTACATGAATTGTTGATCCCATTAGATATTATGACCATTAATTTCATAAACTCTAGTGAAATCAGGGTACAGTGTAACACATTGTCTACTTGGTCACTAGAATGAAATAAATTAACATCAATTGTGTTGAGACACTATTAATAGAGAATGATTATTGACAAAGTGCCTTTGAACTAGGCCACTCAATGCAAAAATAATGAAATTTAGAAACAAAATCCAAGGTTTTAATAAACTCAATGGAATCCCATAAAAACTTACTCCTATCATGGGATACCATTTCCCCCAACACCACTTTGAGCACAACTACACCACATAAAATGGATCTTAGTAGTGTCTACCCTAGATGTCATTTTGGAGGGGACCTTATACACCCGGCTAGGGGAATATCTACCACTAACTCTACCTCTGGGATGATAAATTAATGAGATAGTTTGGGATATATTGGAATCATATAAAAAAATACATAGCCCACCGGTCTAGGAGAATTTATATTTCAATAACCATCATTATGTTCATCATCCCCTAAGAGGGTCCTAGGGAAATAAATATCTATTCTTGATAAACTCTATCTTATTCCATTGGGGGAAATTATATCTCAATGTTTGTCCTAGTGGTCATCAAATCCCCAATTGTAATTATTTTTAATTCAAAAGGAGGATCAATCAATGCCAACTACAGTGATAGATTTACCTCATCCCAGAATCATAGGGGAATTTTCATCATCACCATGAACATATAAGGAATTAGGCTTCCCCTAATAAGGAAGAATATTTTGACATTCATCATTCCATTTGTTCCTCCGACTATAAGACACGACTCTAATATTCATGGTCTATTTGGATGTCATGACCAGAAACTCCCTCAAGGTCATTACACATAGGACCAGATAGGATGAGAATGTGGGGAAGGAAATCAGATCCCACCAAGGTCACAATCCAAACAAGCCCAATTTGTCCCAATGTTCATGAAACGACCACAATGTAGGTAGTGTAGAATCGTGAAGATTCATTAAAAGTAATGGGACAACCACCATTTAACGATATACCACAATGAATGTAATTAATGTTAAAAAACATAAATTGTGGATCGAGACACATGTGTAGTGGGAAACAACACCTGAAATTTAGCATGAGCACAAGGTGATTTGGATACCCAAACTGAGTTTGTTCACACCCAAAATCAAGAAAGGATATAATATTTAGAACCTCTTAATATTTTTTCCTCCATTCATATAAAACTCTACCAAAGCGAAAGGGAATGGTGTGGATAAATAATAATAACAAACCTAAATAATCAATTTCTCTTATATTGATGATTTTTTTCAAATTATAATAATGAGATAAAAATTCGCATTCTAATCAATGAGTATCTACTTAGGGGAAATATCATTATATGGTATCATATTCTAGTTTTGGTGAATATTAATCCTCCTATAAGGGATGATATTCATACAATATTAGT
This sequence comes from Viscum album, assembly GCA_963277665.1. NCBI lineage: Eukaryota > Viridiplantae > Streptophyta > Magnoliopsida > Santalales > Viscaceae > Viscum > Viscum album. The sequence continues at coordinate 311,527,826 of OY728161.1, forward strand.
ATCACAACATCAAACATAATCAAGATATTGGAATACAATACAAGTTAATGGGTAACTCAAAAATGATTTTGACATCCCTACATTTCATTGAAAACCTATACCTTTCTAGGGTGATCAATCAATACTAAAATGAATTTAAAATTACTAAGAGATGATGACATGACCAATGTTTCAAGAAATACCCTCTACCTAAATATGGGTGGAATCTCATACAGTTGATCCTCTAGAAATAACAAACACCATCATGACACAAGCTACTTGAATGGAGACTATGGAGAGGTGAAACACACTTATACAACCTAAGAAAAATAGATATAATGGAAGGGTGAATGAAATTTTTCTTCTCCCCAATTTTATAAATCCCACCTTATCTACATTTTACAGTATGAGAAATCTGGAAAATAATATCAATCATATCATATCCCAATGATGTCCGATTTTGGGACCTCATGATTAGCAGTAGGTAATGAAGTTGATGTGCTTTTACAGACTCCGGTATGACCAACATTTGATTTGTATAGAATCCTACAAATAGAATCATTTGGAGGATGGGAAGACCTTCATCATCAATTCATTTATTAGTTTATCTAAATAATAAGGAAAACAATAATTATTGACCAGGAGAAATGAAATAATTGTGTAAATGATAGTTTTTTTGAATTTATATCAAGATGGAAAGGTCTATCCTATTCACTTTGAATCCCTATCTAGTTGGAGAAATTTTTGTATCTCTATGATGAAAATATCCCACATGAGATGAAGATACCATTGATACCAATGAAGTAACTAGGTTGGTTCTATGAGTTCAAAAAAATAGACCAATGTTTTGAAGACTCCATTCAATGAACTTGATATAAATCTTAGCCCATGCCTTCAACACATGAGTAAAGGCTATATAAGGAAAAATATGCTATTGTTATCCTAAAAAAATTAGCGGTTCCCCTTCAAGCACCCAAGATGGTACCAAACCCCCAACACATCATATTTTTTAAACAACCACAAAAGATTCCCTAGCTAGAATGAATGAGTAATCAAGGTTTCCCATGATTTTAAGATGCATGAATAAAGCATAAAAATTCTATAATGAAAAAATTCCTTGGTTATTTCTTTACATTCATAGACAATAATTTTTTGAATCTTAAATATCCCAGGATGTCTAATAAGATAAACTTCACCAACTATCCCAACTATTTTAATTTACATAGTTGTATGAGTCATAATAGAAAACACTACTTCATCATCAAAGATAAAATGCATGAAATAGTTGGTTCTAGATCAGTGGTGGTAGAAAACATCATAGAGTATGCGGCCTTTCAAACATTTTCCTATTTACAAGAAGAGGGATATTTGGTGAAAATTTCCATATAGGCCTAATCCAAATTTCGTCAACTAGATGACTCATAAACTAGTTGATTGCGCTCATTCAACCCTGAGATAGTGAGTATTTATTTTCATGTATTCCTCTCCTCCTCCCCTTATTTTAGCTTCTTCATCATCTACCTTATAATTAATACATATTCCTATCCCCTTCGAGATTCAGGGCTTCTTTTTCATTTGAACTAGGTTGCAGCCCTCTCATCACCCTCTTTTCCAGGTACTTTCTGTCTTTCCCTTCTACAACATATGGTCTGTTTCCTCTCAATATCCAGAACGTCATCTGCGTTATATTTCATCTTGTTGGAGGTAATGTGTATCTATTTCTGAGGGTCTTATTCAACCCCATATCTTATCTTTTCAACTTCCCCATTGTGCTAGATCCCATTTTTGGTATAACATGATAGTTAGATTGTCATATTTGGATTGTGAGTTGGGTGTTGATCAGTTGCTCATTTTTTTCATATTTGTATGTGGATCTTGTATATTGGTTCTTTCATTTCACGAGATGGTTCTCATTTATTTTTCCTATTCTCTTTCGACCAGATTGATTTCTCTTGACCCAATTTTGTTTTGTGTGTTTTTCCTTAGTGGTGGGATGGTATTTTCTAGGGGAGTGATCCTTTTCACATGCATGTGATCTTTAATTATTGTTTTAACATCCAGAGTTGTTGATACAATATAGGTTGATGCCAGGATCATTTTATCTGGTGGTTGGGCTTCATCATATAGTTTTATTGATGTAATTATTGGATTTTTTTGATCCTATGATTGTTTTATTTTCGAATTTTACTAATGAACATTTGATGTTTGTTCAGTTTTATAGGGATTTTTGTGTTTTGGGGTAAAATGTTGGTTGAAGATAGGGGTTTTTTATACTATTTATAGAGGTGTGTCTCATCCTCTAGTGTTCATTGTGGTGTTTTTTCAATGATGAAAATGGTTCTTTAGTGATGATGATGATGAATTTGTGTGGAATTGGTCAGCTAATATTTGGTAGATGAAGGTAGACAATGACTGTTGTGAGGATGGTTCAAATTTTTAGAATGGTGATGAATATAAGGATTTAGGAGTGTATGTAAGCAACATGACATGAAATATAATGATTATTTTATTGTAGGGATGACATTGATGTTTATTGTGGTTATTGAGGGATTTGTACCTGATGAAAAAAAAATTTATTTTGATTTTGAATATTGAATTTCATGAATGTGATGTTTTCTGATGATTTGGAAAATGTTCAGGTTACCACTATACCCCTTAAAAGTTGTTTTATGAAATGATAAAAATATTATTTGGAAGAAGATTTTTATTCTTATCCAAAATATGATCTGACTTGTATAAATTTCTTCTATGCAACATCAAAATCATGGGAACCACCCCACCAAATGGAACCCTCATCGGATGAAGAATTAATTTTTCATTTTGTCAATGTGATACACTTGTAAGACCTCATCTTGGATGATGAATACACTGACATATATTAGTTACATTCACCTAACTAGGGAAACTGATGATTAATTTATATGGACCGATGATACATCGGATAACACTTTCTGTTTAGACACAATATTGTGGTCACACCACAACATAAGACATATACGCTACTAAGACACCTGCTCAATCACTCCAACAATCCCAAAAAACATGTGGAGGTGTCTCCAAACCATCCAATATTCATTCACACCCATTAAAAATGCACGAATTCTTATAATGGGCGTGATTACATGATAACCTCATAAAATGGGGAAGGCCATCATGAAGACAAAAAACATGATTTAGATGGTCCCTCAACATCTATGTATTAAACATTCCCATCCACCTATAATTCATTATCTCTTTACCCACATGTAAGGTAAAAACCCCACCATGAGAAGTACCGAACTCCGTAACTGATGCATGAAATTCTAAAATAGATGGTGTTTTCCTTATCCATGATCACAATCCCTGATGCACTACATATTTTAAAATAATTCATAGAGGATTACATTGAATCTATCCAGTTCCCAAAGAAATTAGAGTCATATGTAATTATAGCTGAGGTCTGGTAATTGGTGACCATGATAGTATAATTCCATTTCACTATCTCGTTTCTAGAATAGGGTCGGGAATAGGTCAAATAATTACACATGAGTCCCCTATATGTTTCTGGTATTCTAGATAATGTAAATATCTAACGGGATATGATTTAAAATAGGTTTAGGATTAAACACAACCTGATTATAACCCGTTGACTCTTTGGATATACTAAAGTGGATTTGTAACCCTCAAAGATGACCATTAAAGTGAATGAAAATAATGAATAAATTCCTCTTGGTAAGATAAACTCAATACTAGGTTTAAGGATCTCACATTTGAAATTGATTTTAAGGTTATCAAGTAATACAATGCATATATTGTGTTTCTTGGAAGGCTCGTTATCCATATTTACATGGTGGTGCCTTCAAAATTCAATCAATGACTAAAATACCCCCTCAAAGGATTGGATGATATAATATATGGTGACAGTGCACCCTTTAATATTTTGGAAACCATTTATGTTGAAGATGGTTTCTACAGGAGGTCTGGAAAACAACCAATGGTGGATGATTATAAATAAGATGCATCCTCTAGTGCCTCAGGGGACCACCCTGCAAATCCCTAGAGTATGATCGGTAGTAAATATATTCTCCCCATAAATCATGTGTAGGAAATATACTTGATACTAGAATTCCATGCCTATTATTTCCTTGATGAAAAGATAGAATAAAATCATATCTTGTATCTCTCCACAATGACACTAAAAGTATGGGATAATAATTTCTTTTCTCATGGACTCCCTCACCCAGATAGTGATAATGATACCCCATATTTCCAACCTCAAATGAAAGTGACTCCATATAATCAATGTTGGATGAAGAGGAGGATATCCTATCTAATGACCCTCATATATTTCAGGAAGGTATCTCCACCACCATTTATTCTTTATTGTTGTTAAAAATGGGAATTGAATAACACCTGTTTCAAACACTAATTTGTGACATCATTACTCTATAAAAGAAAAAGGTATAGATACTATTTCAAATGTAATAATGATATGTCTTGCATTAACTATAAAAAAATTCCTAGATTGAATACTGAAATGGATACACACCATAATATCTTACCCGATTACAATTGATGCTTCAAGTAGGATTCATGTAGGATTCACCTATCTCATGCTACAAATTTACAGGCAGAATATGAAAATTTTGTCAAATCCAACATTTTTCAAAAAGAGAAATACCCTAGATAAATTGTCCATTATTTCCCCTATCATGAAAATTATTGGGAATATTAGGGACTTCAATGATTTTAGAGAACATAAATGTAATTTCTTAATTGATTAATTCCCATTTTCGATCACAAAATTCACGACCGATGTAACATCTAACTTAAATGATCTTTCCATCATAGATTGTTAATCACCGTACAACCAGATAAAGATGAACCCTAATGACGAATAATCTAATTCCTTCAATTTTCCGTAAGGGATATTTTTTATCAGGTAATTCCATTTTTCTTAAATAATATGGAGCTATATATAAATGCTTCATGCATCATATATCTATGCCCTTCGTGTATATAATAGAAAAATGTTATGTCGATGACTTGGTTGTAAAATCCAAAAAGAAATGTGATCACTTCAAGGATATTCAAATATTATTTAAAATGATAAAAAAATATTATTTAGATAAATCTATAAAATTGTGTTTTTGGGGTAACAACAAGAATGTTCCTTTTATTTTGGTATGATTTCATGGAATTAAGGTAAACCTAAAGAATACTAGTTCTATTTTAGTAATGTTACACCTTGAAATAACAAAATATTTGAGTTTAATCCAATGGAACCTCACATATATTCATCATTTCATAGGAAACGTTTCTTGAATACCTCTCCCTATAACTAGGCTAACAAATAATGTAATCGCCAACCAACAGGATGTGGACTTCCATGAAGTATTCAAATGTCCCATGTGGTATCTACTATACACACTGGTCCTAATGATATTCGTGTAGGTTAATACACCAATATTATATATGGATCCAATGGAATTATCTGTTGGAAAATTCATTGCATAGATGAATGGTGAAATAATATATAATAATATCTATTACATTACTCAAACTATTCTTTGTACAATGACCCAATACTAGGATGTCAAGAAGAACTACCCTACAATCATCATTGCAGTGGAGAAGCTGAGGCATTACTAGTAGTACCAAGAATTCCATCTGGTATCTTGTATGGATTCCCTCCATGAAATACTTAACACCCAATGATAACTAGGTGTATATTCTAGTGGGAGGTCATTCTATAATAATATGACATCCTTTTCATCTCACACAAGGTGGTGAAAATGAAATCCTTCATTGATTTCCTCTTATAACATCCCACCCTAGATATTACACCAGTATAAACTAAACTCTATGATGAGGAGGTTTTCTATTCCAATGAAACTTAAAGGACATGGGATATATATTTTGATATTTCCACCCATAGTCCTATCCCAAAAATGACGGAAAATACAATTGTCAATTGGGTTCTCCTATGGATTTTATTTTATTAACTAGAAAATAATATTTTCTTTACTCTCTCATTTTAAAAAGGTTAGAAAAATTATGAGACAGAATACCAAGACATCATTGTTAGCTTAGAAATTTCCCTACAAATAAAAAATTCCTAAAAAAATATCAAAGGTGATGAAAAACTTATAGTAAGGAATATCAATAATAAATATGACATAACAAAAGAATAATTTTCACTTATCAATGGATATGTCAGCATACATTTGTAAAAATTTCCCCGATATCTAAAATTTAGTCAAGTTAACCAATAACAAAATGCACATGATAGCACATTAGTTAATGCTACCACTGTCTAGGTTGACCCTATAAAGAAGGAAGAAATCATCCTTATCATGCACTGAAGAATGGTCTCATCAATCACCGTTTCCAATATGGAAGAAATCAATCAGGTCAACACCAAAAAATATCATTATGAATATATATCCTCCCCTAGAAGTATGGAGGCCAAATTCAGTTTTCTTATAAATGTGACTATCCTGATAGACTGAGAAAGAAGTAAAAAGATTCATCATTGTGAATTGAACATTACCCTATGAGACAACCCTAATGAACTAAAATTCCTCAAAATTGAGGCTTTGAGGAAATCCTCCCCAGATTCATAGTAGAAAGAGATATTCATTCCATCATGGTACAATTCCATGTATGATAATCGGAATATTATTAGATTAGAAACAGGCTCTACCAGGAAATCAAGAGGTTGGGTTATTATTTAAAAACCATGATACAAGACTATGTGGAATTCACAAGGAAATGTCATAAAATTCATATCCATTAAAATTTAATCCATCATCCCCTACAATTTCTTCATATAGAGAAAGATTCATGGTTTTCGTATATTATGGGAATGGATGTTTTAGTTTCATATCCCCCAGCCATAGATGAATAGTTCAAGTACATCCTTATGCTATCGACATCAACCAGAAATGGGATGAAGAAATTCCCCTCAATGATGTTGGGGGGAAGAATTTCTTCAACTTTGTAAATTCCTTTATCTTCACGGTTTTTGGGGTCCCTCAAAAGATATATACAAAAAAACTTCTATTCTATGGAATTTAAGAAATTTTACCAAGGGCACATATTCGAGTCCAATCACCTGTCTTGATATCATGCAATGGAAAATGAAAAAATAGAGGCCTTCAACAAGACCTTGTAAAAAATAATCTATTATATGGTAAATAATTACATGAAGTCCTCTCCCGATAAACTCATCCATGCATTATGGGCATATCATACAACAAATCATTATTGGTACACAAGAAACATCATCCGCATAGGTTTATGATACCCATAAAGTCTTTTACATTGATGTACAGTTTCCCTAATATTGAATTTTATTTGTTTTGGAAATTGTAGAATGATTAGAAATGTCAAAAGATGTTGGATGAGTTGGAACAACTCAATTAAATCAGATTTTGTAAATTTCACACCCTTAAATCCCATCAGAATTAGATTGCACATGACATCAATAAAAATTACATCCTACATTTATTCCTTCAAGGATAATTCTTATTAGATATCAGCACAAAAATGATACTAGGGAAAAATATTCCAATGAAGGTTTCAAAATGGGAAGGGGCTGATTTAATACATTGGGTATATCATAATGTATACTACTCATTTCCCACAAAAGATGGGGAATGTGTCAAACCACCACGATTGTGTGGTATCTTATGAAATACTATTCATATCTATCATCATGCACCACTTACTCATAGAAAGACATAAAATGTTATAGTCACTCAAAAACTAACCACAAGATGTAAAACAATACAAATTTCTCATGGCTGAATTATGTTAAAATACACAAAGTATTCCTAGTCATATGAATTTAAACTATAAAGGAACATCATAACCACAGGATGATTAAATATATAGAATATTTCCTCAATTCATGAAGTTAAACCTCATAGATCTACCAGTGGTTTATCTTCATTCATATTAGGTGATCCTCATCCTCACCACAATACATTAAATTGCACAGATGATGTCATCCCCACGTGATAATAAACTGAATGGTTTCCATGAACTGTGTGTGTCTATATTCGATCAATCACATGATACACAGTGACAACAATCCTTAATTATTGTGTCTATACACAACATTCCTCCACCATTCACATTGGTACTCCCACATCCTTACCAAAAGTCGTTACACTGCACTATTGATGTAATTTCCACATAACGTAATATTTCACAGGTTTTTAGTAGTATATAATACTTTATTCTCATTTAAATGTGATACATAGTGATTCCATGATCATATATATTGGTCCATCCACCACATGATACAATGTTTCCCTATTCAATCCTTAATTTAATCTATATGGTGAGTGGAACCATTTCCATTCCTTGTTTCTCACATTGCGCATAGATCAATGAGCATATGAATTTTAGTATGTTGTTCATCGCATGAACAAGAAATAAAATAGCATGACAGGTTCATCATGGTCTTGAATTCAAGATCATAAAATGAATTCCTTAATTCCTCACCACATGAAGTTAAACTACATGGATGATTTACCTTGCCTAAAAAAATTATAAATTCTGGTGGACCATTAAAGATATGACCACTATTTTTGGTTATTGGTCTCATAAAAGACCTCTGTTTAAGAACAATACATGACATGATTCATAACATCACTTGATACATAGTGACACCCAAATGTTTAACCCCCGTTCTAGTTCAAATAAATAATTATAAAAACTACCCCTCCTTATTCATATGTCATACCAGAATAGGAATCTCCATCCTCAATAACTACATGGGATTTAAGAGAAATTAATGTAAGATATATAGTGATACCCAAACTTCATTCCTTAAGTCCGTCCAAAAAACAATGTTTCCCATTAAAATCCCTACATCATTGTCTCATGATGTTAAAACGCATAATTCATCTAGAACAATGTGTGGCTTTGTTCATGTCATCACATTATATATAGTGATTCAAGAATCACCAATAATATGGTCGTCTACAAAATCAAGGAAAAATATCACACCTATCCAAATGGGTTAGAACTGCACAGTGATTTTATCATTCAATAACTATGTGTGACATATATCCTATCCCTACAGGTTACATAGTGATGCATGAATCTCCAATTATGGATCAGCTACAACAACCAATGATAAAATAATCTCTATATTCATTGTCTATGAGCCATATAAAACCATTTTTCTATGTATGATTCAGATCAATGTGATTAATTATTCTTTAAGTAATATGCTTATACAATTTTCTTTCAGTAGTTCTGAAAATCATACTGCAAGATGTTAAATAATATGGAAATTTTCCTAGTAACAGGACATTGAAACTACTCAATAAATACATCCCTAAAACATGATGTTAAATGTTTAGGTAATCACCCATTATCATCCATTACCAAATCACCGCAAGAGCCATACTTATATCATCGAATTTTTGAGGGGATTCCAAAAGATTTTAAGCACCTCAATTCAAAAATAAATCATCATGTATCGAGTACTTCAAGTTGATAACCCTTTTTTTGTTCTTGGAATGTAAATTGGATCTCTCTACCTAACCATTATATTAATTCATAAGTTATCAGACCAGCCAACTAGATAAAATAGTAGCATAATATAGAGGGATTTCAACTCCATGGGTGTCTAACATCATCATAGCAGAACCAAGAACCATAGGGTTTTCTAGGCCGTCCCAATTATGATTTTCCTAGATCATTACTCATGATCTGAGAAACTCATCCTATGATTTAAAACATTTTTATCTATCCTTTAGAAAAATTATGGGGTGATCAAGGCCATTGGTTTCCAAATTATTATTCTATTTAGCATATCCCATATTAGATCCATTTTCAACATGACCATAAATTTCCTACACATTGATAAAAAATATTCGACCTTAAAATGTATCCTAAAATGGTTCAAATAGAATCAGCTTAAACTATTAGAGAATGAGAGAGAAAACATTTCATGTTGAATTCAAAAAAAGTGAGGCCTGCAAAAAAAGTTTTTTATTCCCTATCTAAACACACAATCTCCAAATATTAGGAAAACATTTATTTTAAAAATAAATAAGTCATAAATCTCATTTTGTATAATCATTAAACCTTGTAGAAGCCATGATAAAATCACTATATTCCCTGGTTTTAGAAAATTATATAGTAATGATTTATCAGATATTTTCACTATTAGAATATGTTCACAATGTGTTGACACAAATATTATGGTTCTTCAACCCTTCTCAGATATTAAGACATCCAAAAATCACATTTCATGGTTTCGGCAAATCATATCATCATAAAACATACATGTACCATGGAAAAATGAAACCAGGTTTTAAGGTATACTGTGTTTTACTATTCTTGTATTCCTATGGATTTTTAATTTTCTCCTACAGTAATCCACCAAATGCATCTCTTTGTAAAAGGGATTTTTGATCCTTGTGAAGTCTAACGTGACCACAAAACAACTCAGCACCTCAGTGTGTTCTACACAATTCTCAGAATGATTTTCCCATATCATACCTATTTCATGAGAACTTCATACAATGAATTATAATCCTTGTATGAAAATATGAAAATCTAATTATACATCATTTATATTACATAACCATGTTTTTTACCATTTCAAATATTTATATTATGAAGCTCCATTCCTGAATCTTTGATGGATCACACCTAGTGACTCAAAAACATATATCGTTGGTATCGAGCTACATAATTAATAGATGAATAGCCCTGGGGTTCTATAACCCTTTTGTGATAGCTTTCCTCAATACTCAACCACATCATTTAGATGTTTGAGTCTTCATGAATCATTCATGGCCCATGTAAAGGATTGTAGATCCTAATTTATTGATCACGATATTGATGTATAAGGGATTCTACCTGCTACCTAAAAGCTTATAATCCTTTCAAGAAAGGATCTAAAATATTTGTGATCCATAGAAACATCATGGGGGAACTAGGAACCTCAAGGTGTTATTAGTTATCCTCAAAATTTCTACACCATTCCATATTAATTAATCCAAACTATTGGGTTATGGTTTACATCATCCCTATTATAGCTATCCAGGTGGACCTAGAAACCACAGTGTTTTCCCTCAAACAATTTTACCACCATAAATAATTCATGGACCCTGGAAAATGGTGTATGATCCTCTATTTGACCATGATATCAATGCATTAGGTCTTTTATCAACTAATGGGAGGAATATCCTCATTATAGGAAACGTTCAATAGTCCTCCCAATACATGGAAACATGATGATAATACAAAATATACTAGTGTGTCTCAGGTCAATAATAGAATGTATCCATTATATTCATTGAAAACAATTCTAGTCCGGGAAATGAGAAACTAATATTCTTGTAATGTCATTTTTTGATATAAAATACATTAATCTGAAGTGATATATGTTTTCAGTTAAATGAACCTAAACTACAATGACATGCAGTTCGAGATAAAATACCTTAAACTAAATGGAAAAAAATTTCGAGCAAAACGACCCTAAAAATGATGGATGTTCTAATATAAAAGACCCTAAATAAGTGATTGAAGATCTTATCTAAAATTCCCTAAACTATATCTATAGAAGCCCCAATATACATGATCATAAACTATTTCAGAATAACTATTTAGACTCTAGGACTGGAAATTCTTTTAATTCCCAACATATGGATATTGAAAAAATTTAGCAACACTTTCCATGCATATCATATTAATAAAAAGATAGGTTACTCTCCCTTTAACACATATATTCTACCTAGTTGACCTTATGTGATATCAATAATATCGAGATAACTTGAAAAAATTCATGAATGAGGAACCCTATGACTGGTGGGAATTAAGGAAAACTTCTCTCGAAGAATCTATTATGATTTAAATATATAGATAAAAAAATTTAGTTTTAATTGATATCATGAAAAGGATGGGTATCATTGAAGATTTATGTAATTTAGGAGTGGTGATATTTCATGCGAATCATGAATAAATGATTAATAGAAAAAATTGAAGTTTCATAAAATTAATATATTATTATAATTTAATAAGTTGAATCTCTAAATTTTGGAGACTCTCCAAGTATCAAATCAAAAGAATAATGCATTTAAATTATCATACTACAATAATATTCATTTTAAAGAGATTTCTATGTTGGAAGATGTCTGTTGAGAAGCATCTGTTGAACATTGAAGTGTTTGTCTCCCCATATGTTCTTATTTTTTCCCAAAATAGAGTGTCTCCACCAATATAGTCATATGCATAACTCAATGATGAGTGGTTGAGAATCAGGATGATGATGCTACGGGGTCATACATGAGGTAATCTATGACTTCCTCATTTCTGAAAAAAAATTAGTCTGAGCAGGAATCGGAGGTTGAAAATTGGATACAAATAAGAGAATATTCTCAAATACCAACAAGGAATCCTTTATCTATTCAGTAATGGGTACCACAACTTCATAATAATGAAATTACATTTAATTGGTGGTCAAACCATTATGATGCTTGATAGTTTGTCTCATGATATCATTCAATCTTTGGAAATCAAATCTTTCCACCTTCGAATCATCAAATAACCGATAAAGACATTCCTCTAGGGCCCACAATGTTTCTATAGGTTTCTTAGTGATCAAGCAGTGAATCTGTTTCCATATAAAATTTTGAAACCTTTTGTATTTTGTGACTTCTAAGGAAGTAGGAGAGCCAGTCCCATATAATATTCTCCCAATAGAGGAATCTCCAATTTCTTGTGTCAGGGGATAACTTCTCCCACATATTTTGTACCTCTATCAGAATGGTCATCTCTATGAAACAAGTGTTTCCTCGATGTTTCTTTCTTGTCATCAATGAACTCCATCAATGATACAGAAAAAGTGGTTTGTCAGGAAAATTATATCTACACATGGTGCACTAGTAGGCTTATAACAACATCCAGGTAATCTACTACCCAAGAATTGGCGTAATCTTGAGAAAGAATGCTGGTAGCATTGGAAGAATGAAGAATGTTCTCATAATAAATGTCTTCATGAACTTACACCATCCAAAATTGGAAGTTGATCCCATGGTATCACACTAATCTCGTGATGGAAGAAGAAATAATGGTTACCCAATGCATGTATCCGCACATATGGGAGAAGTTAAAATGTTTATATGGATCAAAATTTATCATCTTTTACATCTTTACTGCAGGAACCCCATCCAAAAGGGGGTTCTTATATGAATATTTTTCGAGATAACCAGATCCATTATCTATTATTGGACTAGTTGGCACAATATAAGGTGTGAAATAAAAGCTATCAAGTAAACCAAAAACATATATAACCTCCTTAAATCCCAGTGAAATTTCCACAACATCAAATATTTCTAGAGACCTAGGTCGATTAAAGGAATAGAGGATCTTGGGGGAATTATGGTTTTCAATGAAATGGGGACTCTCTCCTATCCAATCAAATAAAAAAAAATGAAAAACTGATCCTATTGGGGATATTTTCTAGATGAATGTTTCCCAAGAGTATGTAAAGGCTTGATTGGGTCGACACCGATAGACAAAGGCACTGAAAATCCACTAGTTGTACAACCATCACCAGTGTACTGGATGAGATTCATGAGCACACATCCCCGGCTAGGAAAATCCACTCATTTAGAAACATTTCCATTAATCCTCCAACCTAAGGCTTGGAGATATATATGAATTTAATCAATATACCAATAAATTATGATCCCCAGCTACAAAAATGGATAAATATGAACCATCACTATCATGAACCCAATGGAAAGGGAACAAATGGGCTTGTATAGTAGTTGAACTAGCTCCATTGTAATGGAAAATTTTGATAAAATATTTCAAATAGATAACGAAGTGGTTATGGACATACATTCATTACTTTTAATTCACAAATATGAGAATGTAGCTCACACAGACTAGCATTTGGAAAGGAAAATTCAAAAAATCCTTGAGAGGAATGAATTCATTGTACATCCCTATGAGTGGGGTTATCCCACCTAGTTGAAATTTATCCTAGAGACTAATTCCTACCTTGTCCTGGAACAAATGAAACTAGATTTTTATAAAGAACCAATGACTTACCAAATCCCAAAAAATATCATATTTACGATAACAAATAAATTGCAAAATCCATATTCTTTCATAATTTTGGATTGTATATAACTGGTCAATAAAATTTTTAAATCATTTCCTGAACCAAAATGCCCATTCCCATACATCATAAAAGATACCACTAGGACATAAGTCCCATTGTTATATTTATACACTACATGGGTTATTCTATTGGGGAGACCTATAATCTGAAATATCTTTGATGAATGGGATAGTGAGTGAAACGATAGTTATTTTGAAAAAAGGGAGAGTTTTCCAACAAATGAGAGAGCCCTTGGGATTGAAATGTGACTAATCATTCATCCTCAATAGTCATCATCTAAATACATTCAAGGGAATTCAATAAATAGAAAGAAAAAATATTATTGTCTGGTGAAGGAATTAAAATTTTATCCAGTAAGAAATACACATATAGAAGAATCTTGTTTGATAAAAGATTATTTCATAGCTCAAATGGATGAATCAGTTTACGAACCTGATTATTAGAATTCCCTTGGTATCAGGAGTTATAATTTTTTTCTATAAATCCAATATCTTTGATTAGACACAACCAAGAATTTATGTAAATAGCTAGAATATGTCTAAACCAATATTGGTTTCATATATCAGGAAGATTAAATAAAATATTGAAAAAGGAAAGACATTTTATTCCCACTACTTCATGTGCATCACCTGAACCATTAATATATTAATAATCAAATAATGGATTCATATATTTCATTGTTACAAAATTTATATATAGCTACATAAACCGATATAACATCGCGCAATAGTGTGACCCCAAACAAGACTCATGATCATTTGACCATTACATGGTCATGTGAGAAATAAGTTTTAAAAAATTATCACTAGATTGATCTAGAATATAACTTGAAATAATGAAATTAATTATTTCATCCCTATGGACTATGTTAAATTAATTACTATTGATTATTTTCTGGTTCATTCTAAAAACTAGATATAAAAAATAGATTGTATAAAGCAGTTCTCATGATAGGGTCTCGTGAATCGATCTCATGGTTGGTTCATACATAATGGTCCTATGAAAGGATTTCTCGATAAAGGTAGGTTTTAAGAACTCTATAAGGTGTTGAAGATAGTGAATGGAACCCTATTTTATTCTCTTTTTATTTTTTTACTGAGGAATACCAAACATCACATGAAATACCCCAAATCACCCAGAGAAGCTAATTAGTGATAGAGAAAAAGCCTCAGGTGGGTATTTACATTCCTCTTATGCAATCCATTGTATGCAGGGTTGTCCCTCCTGAGGGGGGAATTAGTAGATGCGAAAAAAATTGGTATAAGAAAATACACAAAGGATGAAACACCTAAATATCTATATTATTTTCCCTACAAAAAAAAGAAGAAAATAGATATATGACTCAAATATTACATTATCCTCCAAATGAAATGTGATCACAAAATATTCAAAAGGTACCGAGATGGATTTTTACAAAGTTAATAGCCATTAGAAGATCATATATATCCCTATTGATAAGTAATTATACTCTCGTGAAGGAGTCCTAGATAATCTGTTAACATTTATAAGGTGCATGATGGGCACTCAAGAGTCATGAGAAATGTCAATTGTAAAACACTTGACAATCCATAAAAAATCCGTGGAATTGTGGATGAAAATATCCAAATCATGGGAGCCTCTTTCAATCAAAAAAAATCAGGTGATGCTCCCATACATCTATCCAGAAATCACAGAAGCCCTTGGGAAATGGCCACCTAGTCCCCCCAATATACCATTGGAATGTCTTATTCATCACTCAAAGGGCCTCAGACATGTCTAAATAGTCTCATTTTCCCCCTCTGGATCTAAAAAACATACATAATGGGTTTCCCATTGAAATGATAATGCATCACTGTAAGATATTTAATTAGTAGTGAGACACATCATTTATGAGACAAATTATTTTCCTCAACAACACTTAGGAATACTCAAAATACCTCAAAACATTGTAAAACAAACAATGAAATAAAAAGTGGGAAATGTGGTTGCCTCTTGTGCTCATAAACATCATTGACATGATCATGTTCTCCATGAAATCTTAAAAAATACCTTCAACATAATGGCATGATATCATAAAATCCTCCCCTATATATTCATCCTTTTCTCACAATATGTCCCATAATAATCACCTAGGATCATGGGATGGCTTTTAAATATGAACTCTAATCTCACAACAATTCTTGGGAATATCAGCCTAACAATGTGAATATCACTTGGTGTTTGCATATGATTAGGAGATACAAACTTAATTATATATAATAAAATGAATTTAGTGATTATAGTATTGGTTTTTGGTGTCTAAAAACAATTTTAGTCTCTTAAAATGACCTACAAATGATTTTGCAAGACACATAACATAAAATACCTCCACCAATTCTAGCATCTATTTGCGTGGTACATGTCACACAATGAAGTGAGTAATTAGTGTGGAGAGGCTATAAATACTCCAAACCTACATCCAAAAATGCATCCATAGATCCTAACACTAGTGAACATATGAATTAGAGAGTATTTCTCAAAGTGGATGATCTCATGATAGGAAAGGTTTGGTAGTTGGAAAAATCTAGGAAAGCACCTCAGAAGATCAAAGAAAAAGCCTATGTAATTTTATTGATCATTCATACAACATTGATAGTATTTTAGTGGGATATGTGAAGGAAATATCACATAATTGATCAATCACACAGGACATAAACAATATAATACTAAAAAAATATATGGCATATTTAATAAAAATGTTCAAATAAGACAAAATATATTGGATACTTATGTAACTAACATATAGGATGATCCTAAACCATTTCGTGTCAACCACCCATGTAACATAATAACACCAATAAATTCAAAAAAGATCAATAATTTTTTGTATAATATTATCGTCATATAATGTCCCATGACATACAAGAAAACTTCACATAGATCCCCCTATTATACCGCCCATATCATAGAAAACCATCCTGCCTTTTCATATAGAAATTATGATGTCATTTAGAAGTGTCACCAATATCATAAGTTGGAACTTATCCATGTATGTTAAGTCTTAAAATAGAACCATTTCATGTCAACATGATCTCACGTAGAGACATCTAGATCATGCAACATCATCTAAACATGATAGATAGATTTTTTGATGGGGCACGAAACATTTATATTGGACATGAAACACCCTCTAGAAAAGGCATCCAATTCTCACTAAATATTTTGGACAAACCAGTTACATTTTGTGATTTCCACCACACATATCAACCACCTTTAGTGATGACATACAAATTTTTCTGCCAGTTCATGAAGGACCATCCAAACATGTCACAATAACACTTGGGACACCCATCAAGTGTGTCATCCAACATTCATTATGACACTAGGGAATGTGAGATTGATCTTGTGATGAACATTATGAATTCCATCCATCATACATGATGACACTAGGACATGATAGAGGGATCATGTTAATCCCTCCAAAAATGTCATATGAGTTCATGTGTTAGATCCTAGGATCGACCAGCTTGGTCTTGAGTTGTCCTATGGTAGGGTCATCACTTGTTTTTTGATGACCACCAGAAATGCCATCCATATTATGTGAGGGCCCTCAAACAATTAAACTGGATCTTGTAATTTTATTTTTACATGTCTCAAAACACCCTTCGACATGTCTAGAAGATAATCAAGTAATGTGGAACATACAATAAACATATGTTAGGAGGAAAATTATGCCATGTGAAAAGGGAATCCCATGAATTGATAACATTTTACATCCTTCATAAAGGGTATCCTTAGTGTGTGAACCCCTATTTAATAGAATTGTTATGAATCTGATTTTTTCTATGACCAAGATAAGTAGGATGCCATCATAAGGCATGATATCCATAATATCCACACAAAGGTTATACCATCACATAAGTATTATATCCACAGGTTTTGAGTTAGGTTATTTCCCATCCATTTTTCCCACACTGATCATAGATTAATTGGGATTATGATATTTAAATGATAATATCATTTAAATAGGGAAGCCTAGGAGGGTAATACAATGATTAATTTATCTATAATTATTCTGATTTACTTTATAACCTGGATGTTTTGGACAAATCCTTATAGTCTGAGTTCCAAAATACAGATCCAATGGCATGTCCAAGAAAAAATTTCATGCATCGACAAGCAGTATGATTAGTCATTTTCCATCTATTGTTCCCAAAAACGAACCTAGATCATGCGATATTAGGAAAATGAAATGATCATATCATCCATTAAGGGAATACATAGTGTACAATCCCTAACCAGGTGAACTATGATGGCCCAAGTTCCTATAAAAACTAGGATATGTAAGATTCCTTTCTGAGGGTCGAGTTCAATTAGAAATCTAGTTCAGTGTATGTCTAACCATATCTCTATCTTTGAAATAACCAAGACTCAGTCTCTCCCATGATATGAAAATTTATATACATCCACCAACGGATTGAAAAATCCCTGAACTGTGTTGACTATGATTCCATCTATGCCCAGTACATGAAGGACGCCTTCCAAATGGCCCAATCACTATATTGAGCATCCAATGGCCTATCCCATCATGTAATCCCAACATCCATATGCAATGAAGAAAATTACATACAATCCTTTATTTATAAAACTTATAATATCTCACATGGGATTAGGGATTCAAAATGATCACCTCATCAGCCTAATTTATCTCCACTGGATAGGGTAACATCAGTGCATAAGACCCGATTGGTGGTATGATCCAATTACCCATCACACATGGGTATCTACCTTGGATATAGTCGTAAGGGAATTAATGAACAATGATGAATATGATTTCTACCATAATGAATATATGTAGGACACCTTTCATAGGATAAATCATTATATTATGTAATCAATTGGTTGTCTCAATATGTATGATCAAATCTATATACAATGAAGCTGGTTACAAGTAATCCCTTATTTCCCAAACGAATCATAAATCATGTGGGCAGAGTGAGTAATAATGATCACACCATTGAATATTTATATTTTCACTGGCCAGGGAATCCTTAGTGTGTAATCCCTAATTGATGGTATGATACAATTACCCACCATACAATGGTATATAACTTAGAGAAATTCCCAATGGCATGACTAAATTAAGTTGACTATGATTCCCTCTATAAATAGTATTCACAGAAAATAATATAAAAGTTCAAAAAAATATACGTTTCCCTGTTCCCCCATTTATTTCATTTCTATATGATGCTAAATTTCACTGGTTGAACTAAATATTTTTGTTTTGATTCTTATATCAAAATAGGATATGTAGGACACCTCATTATGGATCAATCAAATCTTTGAAATATTAAACACCTCCCTATATAACAAAAATACAAATATTTCTTATTTATTTAGCTTTATAGATATATATCTACCCAGAAAAGGTAAATGGATGAAGAACCTCAGATACATACAAAAGGATACCCCAAATGACCCACTCTCATTGAATATAAAGATACTTAACCTATGATAACTTTGTTAGGGTAACTGATCCCATATCTGGGTGAGAATGATATTCATAAACATGCCTTAAATCAATATGGGAGTCTGGTAGTAGTCATAAGTTATTCCCAAAAGGTGTTGATGATCTTGACCTTCTATCATATTGACTAATGTGAGTTCCTATTAGTATTTAGGATAAAAACCCCAATTTACTGTCTGTGTTGGGAAAGTAGGACCATACCCCGTAATGGATATAGGAACCATCAGGGGTTTCAATTAAATATTAACAAATAGTGAATCTGATGTGAATGAATATACTGAAAATTGAACCTCACAATAAGAAGAAGACAAAATCCATCCACATATTTCTGAATAAACAATGTTATATCTTATCGATTTTTTATGAAACCAAATCATTATAATTTCATGATGTAATACTTGATAAATTACTAAGTAAATAAATGTTGGATATAACACATATAGTCACATCATTGGAAACATGGATGGAACCAAAATTATTATATAGTCTAGAGGAAATCTGATTTCATAATATTAGAGAGAATCTCTTGGAGAATTAGAAAACCAACCCCATGAAATTACATTGGAGAAATTAAAAAATTGATGACACAACAAAGGAGTATGAAGAAGATATGAAGATGAAATACCGATTATTTGATATTAGCTAACATGAATCCAATTACATGGATGAAACTATTTACGCAGGGATGTAAATCCTAAGACCCTACTACAATAGGTTATCACTACATCCAAAAACTATTTCATAATAGGGACTCTAAAGAGACATCTATATTGAATTTCATGAAAAGCTATTTTTTTTACAAAATCATCAAAAAATTTATATTTATGATTTCATTAATAAATAAATATATTTTTTGAATATTTTTAAATTATATTTGTTTTTAGGGGAATAGTTAAAAAATAGAAATTTCTAAAATCAGAACATTTACAACATCTTCATAATACAATAATGAATTATATATTTTTTAAAACTTTTTAAATAAAAAATATAAATATTTATTTGTAAAATAAATCATTTAAAATTAAAATGTTATTTTGGACTCCTCCAAGGTTAATCATGTATTAATGATCACAAATCATGTTAACTTTGGTTAACCTATCACAAATAACGTGTATTAATTGTCATTTTTCCTATGATTTAATCCATACAACTCATGGTATAGAAGTTCAAAAAATCCTGATTCAGAATCATATAAATCATGTATGAATCAGGTAAAATTTATTTGATATTGGTCTAAAATGTTTTATAATAATATTTATTATGTATAATTAATTCTGTTAATATTATTTATCAAGATAGTTTTACAGATAATTGACTAAGCCTGAGATTGAGTAAGTTTTCCACCGATTCTAGATTTTCGCTATGTCATATACACCATAACCCAAACACCCTAACCCAGACATCGTAACCCATACACCATAACCCATACACTTTATACAACACACCATGATATAGACATCGTAAATTAGACACCGTAACTATGAAACCATAACTTGGACACTATAAACAATTTTAGATTTCACAATGTCCATGACACTTATTATTTTAACTATCACTATGTCACCATTCAATGTTTTGACAATTAAATAGACACCATTAGTTGAGAACATGTGATCCTAAAACCACATCTGTGATACTGTTTCTTATCTCCATTCAACTATGTCACTTGGACTATCTCACCACTCAATGGAAAAGGAGAAGAAATTGTTTCCCAGTTACTCTGTTTCATATTGAAAATGTTTTAAGAAAAACTGTGACACTGTTTCTTATTAATTTTCCTATCTATTATAGTTTAAATTTAAATTTTATTTATAACAGTCATATTTGAGTCATTTAATGACAATAAAATAATTAAAATGTTATTGTTAGACTCCTCCTTGGTTAATCATGTTTTAATTATCACAAATAATGTTAACCATGGTTAAACTATCACAAATAACCTGTGTTAATTGTTGGGTTTCCTATGATTTAATGCTTACAACTCATGGTATAAATGTTCAAAAAATCCTGATTCTGAATCTTATAAATCATGTATGAATCAGGTAAAATTTATTTGATATTGGTTTATAATGTTTTATAATAATATTTATTATGTCTAATTCATTCTGCTAATATTATTTGTTAGTGTAGTTTTACAGATAATTGACTATGTCAGAGATACAGTAAGTTTGCCACCGATTTTAGATTTTCACTATGTCATATACACCATAACCCAGACACCATAACCCAGACACTGTAACCTAGACAATGTAACCCATACATTTTATCCTACACACCATGACATAGACATTATAAACTAGACACCGTGACCATGACACCATATCTCGGACACTATAAACAATTTTATATTTCACAATGTCCATGACACTTATTATTTTCTACTATCACTAAGTCACCATTCAATGTTTTGATAAAGAAATAGACACCATTGGTTGAGACCTTGTGATCCTAAAACCACATCTGTGATACTGTTTCCTATATCAATTCAACTATGTCACTTAGACTGTCTCACCTCTCAAAGAAAAAGGAGAAGACATTGTTTCCCAGTGACTCTGTATCTTATTGACAACGTTTCAAGACAAACTGTGACACTGTTTCTTATTCATTTACATATCTATTATAGTTTAAATTAATTTTTTAATTCTAACAGTCATATTTGAGTCGTGTAATGACAATAAAATAATTAATGTCTCTTTGTAGACATGTTATCGAACAATATGTGGTTTATAAATCATGGATCCTATCAGCTCCAAAAATGTCACCTAGAATATAAATAAAAGCATAATACTCATAGACATAGAACGAGAGTGAGACATACAGAAGAACATATTCAACTATCATACAACCAATTTGAATTGAAGAAAACAAAGAATAACACATGAATAAATCCAAATCAAGATGAACATCTAATTGACCCACTATTTTAACATATCAAGGACAGAGAAGAATATACCTATAGAACTCTACTTACACCTAGAATCTATAATAAAATACTCTGTTTTTTCACAAGAGGACTCGATATTTTCATCTACATCATCATAAAAGACCACAGTGTCAAAGACCAACACATAGGACCTTTCTAACCCTTTCTCATCATATTTTAATTATTGTGTACTATTTTTAGCTTTCAAGCAGTGTCTGTGTCTATATTAAAACACACACTATCTCATACATTAAAATCAAGGATGAAAGATATAATTCCACTCCTATCTTCATAAATCTGTTTACTACCATAGAAATGTGTGGAAGATGTCATTGTTTGACCTGGTAGTTTATACCCACGAACAACCATGGAAGAGGTCATGTGTAAGATAGCCATGTGTATGGTTGACAACCCAAATCCAGGGTGTGGATCATGTTTATTATTATTAAATTCTTAGTGGCTGGTTATATCCAAGTAGAGTTGATTTGTTCTTGACTTTAGACTCAACCACTTTTTTAATTAGCTATGCATTTATATTTAGTCTTTCTTTGTTATAATTTATATTTTAGAAAATGAAATTTTACTTTGATAGTTAGTCTTAGATCATAGATATAATTTTTTTCCTTATTAGAATAGTTTCCAAAGTTGTATCAATATATGACATTGATACTATTGAGAACTAGTCAATCTTCTGAGAATATATTTGAACAGTCAAACTCATATAATCTTATTATATTAACAAACTAGCTGGTTTTAATTTTATTTGGATGAATATATTAAGTAAACCTTTTTAACAAATTTTTTAGGAAATAAATTCAACCCACTCTTAAGTGTCATACTCTAAACAAAATTGGGTATCAAATGATTGTTTTAAAATACCTAATTTAAAAATTTTAAATTTCCAATCTGCTTAAAATATTTTTCCATTGTGATTTTAGTTGTGTTTTAATGATCTAAAAATTCCTATTAGTTATAAATTTTTAGTTCTCTAAAAAAATTATACACATGACTCTTTTAGTATGGTTAATGGATTTTAAGGTCCTTCTACTAATAGACCTATATTCATTAATGGAACCAACTATGAACAATGGAAAATTAAAATTAAAATGCACATAGAAAGTATGGGTTTTGAGATTTGGTATTCTATTTTAGATGAATATAAGATTCATACTACTACTAAAACCCCATGGGATGACCCAACTAAGAATGATTATAACAAAAATTTAAAATCCATGAATGCCTCATACTTTTCATTAGAAGATACTGAATTTAATAGAATTTCTTCATTTTAAACAGCCCCTGAAATTTGGGATACCTTCTCTATTTCACAAGAAGGATCCTCTAGTGTTAAACAAATGAGACAAAACACATATACTATATAATATTATTACATTAAAATGAGGCCTTATAATCCTATTTCTGACATGTATCTTAAGTTTAATGAAATATAGAAAACAATGATCGCCCTGGGAAGTGCTGTTACTACCAAATAAAAAATTAGGAGGATTATTCGATGCTTACCTGATATACAGGGAATAACATATGTTTCCATTAGGGAATCACGTGACATCATCAAATTACCTGTTAAAGAAATCATTGGAAAATTGATGATGTAAGAAGAGGAGTTGAAAATCAACAAGGAAGAAGAAGATGAACCTAAGAGGAAATATATAACATACAATACTACTACCTCTAAGAACATGGAAAAATGGAAAGTGATACCGTCTATTGAAAGATCCACTCATGAAGAATTGACATCAGATAGTGATGAAGATATGGCTCAGTTGGAATGAAGATTCATGAAATTAAATAAGAAGAAGAATTTCTTTAGGAATCCAAATTATAAAGGAAGTTATGACAATACGGGAAATTGGAAAAGGACATGAGAAGAAATATCAACTCAGAATAAATTGTCAGATATGAATGTAATAGGATAATACATGTCAAGGATGACGGGAAAAAATTAAAATAAAAAATTAATTATGAAAAAAAGTCAAGAAGTATATGAAAGCTATGAAAGACACCTATATTGCCTCTAAAGATAGATCCAGTGAATTAGCATCTTCTACTGGTGAGAAATATAACATGAAGAATATCTGGTTTACGATAAACACATCCGAGGTAACCTTAGATTCTTCTTCACACAATTCTTAATATTCTAAAAATGAATATTATTATGAGAATTTGACATGTGATGAACTATTTGAAAACTATAACATGATGGATGAGACCTGAAATTAACTAAAAGATAAATATAAATCATTAATGAATCAAAATAAACTTACGTTAACTATTATGTTTGAACTTACTACTAAAAAGGAAAATAATGCTCATCTGCTCAAAAAAAATAATGAATTAAAAATGTCTAACTAGAAAAGGAAGAATGATCTAGAAAACATGACCAATGGAAAAAACACTCTTACTCATTTTCTAGGTAAACAAATAGCTCATAAATATACATCTAGTGTTGTATATCTTCCTAGGCAATGAAATCTTTCCAAAACTAAGTTTATAACTAAATTTGGAAAATCTATTTTACTACCAAAAAAATGAAAATTATGATTCTAGTTCCAATTTTGGACAATATTTTACTACCTATATTTCTTATTGACCAAATTGATATTGTATTTAAAATATATTATGTAATGCTTATTGGGAACCCATGGTGAAAATTTGGGTACCCAAAGCACTAATTATTATTGTCATTGAACCCAAAAAAGTCTGGGTACCAAAATTTGTTTTTTTTGTTTATTTCATAGGAAATCTGTTTGAAGAGCTCCTTTAAAAGCCTATGGTACTAAGATATTTGTAGAGACCTGAAGCTTAACGTACATAGATATTACATTACTTTTTTGGAATACTTAGTAAATAACAAAACACACACACAAGGACCGTAATAGTTTAGTGTCTTTGGAAACTCGGATTACAATCTTCTAATCCTGGTGAAAGATCTTCAATATCTCCCATAAAGATCTTCCTTTTTTTAATACCTAAAACCTTTCATTATATCCTGGGGAAAAGAAAACATAAAATGGTGATCTCAAATTCTCAATAAGGGTAAACAAAATAAATATCAATCACATCATATACATAAGAACATAGCTTTTGGAAATCTTAACCTGCAAAAGAGCTCCTAATATCATAACATGGGATAAATCATAGAAGTGAAATGTAATCCCAATAATCATAACATAAAACATGAAACTTTGTGGCATACACACATATTCATAGAGAATCATTTCTTGTTAGTCAAGACTCATTTCCAAGACTATCTTAGTGGACAAAGTCCCTTTCTGAACCAAGTCACCCTCGTTTCAGTCCTGTTTCACTGAACCGGTATAACCTACCATTCCAGCCATGTCTATCTCATGAGATATAAATTCTATACCCAATGCATTGGAGGGAGATATAGGTCCCACCAATCTCATAATGATACCATTCTTATGTGTGCCACAAAATCATAAATCATAAATCATTGCATAACCCATGTAATAAAATGGAATTCTTAAACCTCATGCCATCATAATCCATAAACAATTGATATCATTTCATCATAAGAAAATATAAACCATTTAAATCATAGGGAAATTTTACTTGAAACATACATATCAAATAATTTCATCTTAGATGGAAAATAGTTTTGAGAAAAACACTTGATATGAATTCTTGATAAAAATATCCTTTCTTCTTTAAAATCATTTTCTTTTCACAAAATTCCATGCAATTTTAAAAGATAAGGGTTTTGTTGAAAATAATCATGCAATATTGTAGAGGAAGCTTTTTGAAAATGAGGTGTCATGACACCGTAAAAATCCGTTCGCGCCGTATAAGTTAAAAATAACATTCTCCTCGTACTTTTGTCGGAAAAGTCAAAATGTACCTTATATGTTTACCAAAGGAAAGATTCCATTCATACAATGTGGTAAAAAGTCAATAAAGGGTAAAAATGACTTTAAAAATTCATGGAAGAATGGTAAAAATTTTATAAAAACATTTTTTTAGAAAACATGGTCATGGATGATAAACGTAACCCCAGTAAATACTTACGTATAAGCAATCTCAGATAAAAATGAGATTGAAAATTTATCCCATAACTTAGGTCCGACTTGCTTTTTACATGTCCGAAACTCCTGTATAATAATTTAAATCATGTTATTGACTTATTCCAGAATCATATTCATTGTTATTATATCATATATGTTCCACTTATGACTTTATATTACCCGTTCTTTTGTAAATTCATGTTAAAGTAGCATTTTGGGTAAAATCGTCTCATTTGTCGTTCGTGTTTTTAACGTGTAATTATTAATATGATTACTTGGATCATGATTACTTATATCCAGAATGTAAAACATGATTTATAATATATATTCAGAATATACATATATATAATATATCGATAAATGGAATGAAATACACCGTTCATGGAGGCGGTAGTCCGTACGTACGCATGAACACTGTTTTCATTTCCTTATTGAATTGAATGGAATTAAGTAGATGACATACATATAAATATACATAAATACAGTATAATTATTATGTCATATATTTCATTAGTACTTATTTTATATACATTATAATCATTCATGAATGGTTAATGTGGAGAATGAATCTCATCGCGTCGTGGAGACGGTACTCCGTACGTACGCACAAGCGATGATATCGTTCCCATGGTCGTGGAATTGTATTAAAGTGTATGTATACTATTTAAGTATCAATATAACTTTATAATAATCATATATAGTTACTCATTACACCATTATACCCATCCTATCAAGGTGGTGGTGGAAAATAGATTACACCACGGCGTGGAGACGGTATTCCGTACGTACGCACGCGCGGTGATTTCATTTTCCGTAGGATGGATAGATAATTAAATAGGGTTGTTTAAAACTTATAATAACATATCCGTATATGAGTGATACTGATGTTATTAGTTCATAATGAAACAACTAAAGAAGAAGATGTTGAAGAAGAATGAAATTGGAAAGGATCGGTAATGGATATTACCTCTTCTTTGAAGTGCTTCTTTGATACCTCCTTTTAAGGAACTAAAATTTGTCTTTTAAGAAACCCAGGACCTCTAGGATGATACTAGGGAAGTGGAGAAGAGATTTTTGAAGGTTTTGGACAATATTGAATTCTCAAATTGGAGTGAGGAGGAGAGGGAGGAGGTTCCCTTTTATAAGGGAGGAGAGGGGCACCTTTGGAATAACTAAAAATATTATTTTATTATGAAGCCAAGTTCGATTTTAGATAGCTCCAAATTGATTTATTTATAAGCTAAGGTGGGGATGGGTCGAAATCCTCTCCTCCAATAGAATTTAGACAAGTTTAGGTTCCTATTTTAACCTTATCATTTAGATTTAACATTAAGTTAAATAATTTTACTTTTACCGTGTCTTCTTGTGTTCTTATACTATAAGGTTAATAAACCTACTATATCAAGCCAAACGAACCCCAAAATGTTTAATATTAATATATATAACCATATCTAAGTCATTTGGCCAAACCTTAGATTTTTAGGAATAAAATAACAATTAATAATATAATATTTGTTTTAAAAACTAATTTATGTCAATTTTGACACTATTTCGTACATGATTTTTATGAAATGTCTAAAAGAATGATAAGTTAGAACCAAGTTACTTAAATCAACAATCACATGTCATATTAACCTATAAAATTAGTGTAAGTCATAAAAAGTCTCAAATTAAATTTATTTGGTCATTTATAACATCCATTATGTTAATATTTTCTTCAAAAGTTAATTACTGCATCATCGTTGTGTCATAAATAAATTAAATTATTTAAAGTATAAAAATTACAAATAAAATACCATTATGTAGGAAATCTTTTTAGATTTCTAATGAAGATTTATAGTCGAAATTATATTATGTATAACCATATATTAAAAATGTTTTAGTAAATAAACATTGATTTTAACTCTTTTAACTCTTCTTTGAATTAAATAACAATAAATGTCCTAATCTAATCCAAGTGGGCCTAAATGATAATATTTTACACTTAAGGTTGTTTTTGGTTGAGATAAACTTGTACAATAGGATTAGGACATGTGTTAGGGTAATATTAATATCATTTTTACCCTTAATTACCCTATTTACTTATAACCGTGGTAAATAAAAGTAAAAATTTACTATTCACCAAAAATTATTTTCATCTCATTGAACCACATTTTACTTACGGACATCAACCGTGTCTCTCGGATTTTTGAAATTCTATTCACAGAAGCGGTAAAATTACGATTTATGAAAAAATTAATTTTTTTAACTACCACTTAGTAGTTTCACTATTCATCAAAAATTGAAGTTTTTCAGAAAAATGCCAAAATTTCACCCTAAGCTATAATTGATATTCCAAATTCAAAAATGATTTCTATTTTATAAAATTTCCAACATATAAGTTGCATTAATTAATTTTATAATTAATTTTTGCTGTCACAAAAAATAGCGTGTTTTTAAGAGATAATAACTATCAAAAGATTAACACTTGTTTATGTCTGGTGTAAATGTGAAATTACATCCAATGACCAACATTGTATTTAATTATAAAAATATATTCTAAATATACTTTAAAACCACTAAAATTAATAATTTATCACTATTAATTATTTCGATTAAAAGTTGTTTTTAATTAAAATTTAGTAATTTTCACTATTCATCAGAAAATGAAAGTTATCCGAAAAGTACCAAAATTTTACCCTAAGATAATTTCGATATTACGAATACAAAAATGAATTCCATTTTGAAAAATCAAAATTAAAAAATTTCAAATAGTGGTTATTACTATTCATTAGGGCTAGTTTTAATAATATTTTAATAGCATATTGCTATTTAGTGAAACTCGTAATTGCGTACTACACACGCTATCAGGGAAGGTCACGATTGCGTGTAATGGAAGGCAAGTCAAGGATGCGAGTTGTGAAAGCTTCTTTTGGTGTAGCATACAACACAAGACATTAATGACATTAAAAAGAATATTTTTCATAAAAATTCGCGGTGTTACATTCTACCCCCTTAAAATGAATTTCGCCCTCGAAATTTATCGGGGTTATAAATGGTTTACTATTCGAAAGTTTCTTTAATAGAAACCCACATAATAAAAAGGAATACCAAAACCAATCTTTAAAAACTAAAGTATGAAACATAACGGTTACCCAAATAAACTAAACATTGGGTTTCCACAGAGGTGAAAATATGGATATGGAAGAAAAATCTAACCATTATGTTCTGATGAAGAGTGGTAGAGAACATGGCTATGGAAAAGCCAACAATCAAAAATCCATAAATTTGTGACAATCTAAGGTACCATCTGATTAATCAGATATAAGAGAACTAGGAAAACATTTTTGGTTTTCAAGATCGTTTCCCTAAAGTTAAAGAATTTGAATTAGAATAAATACTTTATTTTGGTACAATCTCACTGTTGTTCGTGCCTTGAACAATTTCCACTTCATCTCTTAAATAAATGAAGTTCAATTTGTTATTCGTGAAGTGTTAGCAGATCATGTGATAGAATGAATGGGTCATTCCATCTGTCTCAAACAAAAGGTTAGCAAAAATTATATACATAAGTCGATCTATAGTGAGATTTATCATATATGGTTCCTAAAATGGACTTATACTTCATATATCATACTTCTTAATATAATAAAACTAGTTTCTACTAAACAGGGACTTCCTGTAGGCCAGTGGTAGGCGATAAAGGCAAGTCGCACTTCGGTTGTGGGTTCGATTCCCACAGACTTGTCCGACGCGATGGCTTGTTGCCCGTCCTGCAGGTTGTCCTTTTCCTAAAACTACATTACTATAACATCCCATCAATAATATCAAAAAAAGATCTTCTATCCTTGAACAATACTATTTTATGTCCAACATAATCCATTCTAGTCTTTAGGCTTATCCATAATACTGTCGTCCATTATTATAATATAGTGAAAACGATTACCAGAGATTTAATACCATCTTTGATCCCCATATATCATAAGATATGTCTTGTTGGTCACATTCCAAACATTCAAAGGCCTTAATCATGTATTCTCTTGAATACCCATTGAACCTTAGTGAAAACATGAATGCAGTTAAAAGTTAACACTTTCCACATACCAAAATCCTCAAAATTCTATATAATCAAACCATGATATCACTTAGTCCTTATAAATCATGAGCTCATGAATACTGTTAAGCATTTAATTTTCTCCTTATCCCTTCATTATGCGCATATCATCTACATTCCAAAAATATCTGAATAAACTTTCATGGATACTGGTAACATTAATCATACACTTTTAAAACTCAAGGAAAGACAACAATGTAACAATCCTTAGATGTCTCTTTATTCCATAGTACCATGAGATTTCTTATACAACATTACACATGATAAACTTGAAATCATTTCACTACATTCTTAAACCATTAACAGATATTCAACAACTATTTCATCTCACATATCATTTGTAGTCTCTTCTTCATTATCCACATAAATAGTACCCATACGACCATACTGATTCTCTTCATGAGTCTTTCCCTTAGGGCATTGGTTTGCATAATGCCCATACATTCCACATTTAAAACACTTAACCATTTTTGATGTCGTAGCAATACCATTATCCTCATCCATGGTGTTAACTAAACCTTTTCCTTTGCACTTACTTGCTTTGTTTCCTTCTTTTCCACACCCAAATCATCTTCCAGTTCCCTTGAAACATTATCCTTGATGCCTCTTCCCACAAGATTTGCATAGGGGAAATTTAACTTTCTTTCCTCTATGATCATCATGAAAGTCCATCTTTCTCTTATTACCCGTGTCAGGAAACTTACAAAATTTTACTTTATTGATCATATTATGAGATTGCTGATTCAGCATAATAATGATGTTTGGACTTCCAAATCCCATTTCATTTGGTTGCTCATAAATAATATCATTCCATTGTCCATCATATCCTCCATTATCGTGAATCATCTTGTTTCCAGCCATTTTCTAAAACCCAAAAAAGAATAGTGTGAGAGGAAAAAATCATAATAACGTGGGAGTAACTTCAATATCTAACATCTTTGGTTTAATCTACTATCGTTACAATAGTTCTAGGACTATATCCTATACATATACTTATCCTTAGGGACATCCCTAGACAAATCTTAGAAATATCTCTAGGGATCTCACTAACATTTTCGCATCCTAGTTTCCAAAGGTTGACTAAACCTTTCCTCTGATACCAACTGTAGAGACCCGAAGCATAACATACATAGAAATTACATTACTTTTGCGGAATACTTAGTACATAACAAAACACACACACAAGGACCGTAATA
The DNA here is from genome assembly GCA_963277665.1 of Viscum album. NCBI lineage: Eukaryota > Viridiplantae > Streptophyta > Magnoliopsida > Santalales > Viscaceae > Viscum > Viscum album. The sequence goes on from OY728161.1 coordinate 311,559,688, forward strand.
GTTTAGTGTCTTTGGAATGTCGGATTATAATCTTCTAATCGTGGTGAAAGATCTTCAACATATCCCATTAAGATCTTCCTTTCTTTATACCTAAAACCTTTCTTTATATCATGGGGAAACGAAAACATAAAAGGGTGAGCTCAAATGCTTAGTAAGGGTAAAAAAAGAAATATCAATCACATCATACACATAAGAACATAGCTTTTGGAAATCTTAACCTGCAAAAGAGCTCATAATATCATAACATGGGATAAATCATAGAAGTGAAATGTAATCCCAATAATCATAACTTAAAATGTGAAACTTTTTTGCATAAACACATAATCATAGAGAATCATTTCTTGTTAGTCAAGACTCATTTCCAAGACTATCTTAGTGGACAAAGTCCCTTTCTGAACTGAGCCACCCTCGTTTCAGTCCTATTTCACTGAACTGGTATAACCTACCATTCCTGCCATGTCTATCCCATGAGATATAAAATCTTTACCCAATACATTTGAGGGAGATATAGGTCCCACCCATCTCATAATGATACCATTATTATGTGTGCCACAAAATCATAAATCATACATCATTGCATAACCCATGTAATAAAATGGGATTCTTAAACATCATGCCATCATAATCCATAAACAATTGATATCATTTCATCATAAGAAAATTGAAACCATTTAAATCATAATGAAATTTTACATGAAACATACATATCAAATAATGTCATCTTAGATGGAAAATAGTTTTGAAAAAACACTTGAAATGAATTCTTGCGGAAAATATCCTTTCTTCTTTAAAATCATTTTCTTTTCAAAAAATTCCATGCAATTTTAAAAGATAAGTGTTTTGTTGATAATAATCATGAAATATTGTAGAGGAAGATTCTTGAAAATGAGTTGTTATGAAACCGTAAAAATCTGTTCGCGCCGTATAAGTTAAAAATAACATTCTCCTCGTACTTTTGTCGGAAAAGTCAAAAAGTACCTTATATGGTAACCAAAGGAAAGATTCCATTCATACAATGTGGTAAAAAGTCAGTAAAGGGTAAAAATGACATTAAACATTCATGGATGAATGGTAAACATTTTATAAACACATTTTTTTTAGAAAACATTGTCATGGATGATAAACGTAACCCCAGTAAATACTTACGTATAAGCAATCTCAGATAAAAATGAGATTTAAAATTTATCCCTTACCTTAGGTCTGACTTGCTTTGTACGTGTCCGAACCTCCTGTATAATGATTTAAATCATGTTATTGACTTATTCCAGAATCATATTCATTGTTATTATATCATATATGTTCCACTTATGACTTTATATTACCCGTTCTTTTGTAAATTCATGTTAATGTAGCATTTTGTGTAAAATCGTCTCATTTGTCGTTCGTGTTTTTAACTTGTAATTATTAATATGATTACTTGGATCATGATTACTTATATCCAGAATGTAAAACATGATTTATAATACATATTCATAATATACATATATATAATATATTGATAAATGGAATAAAATACACCGTTCATTGAGACGGTAGTCTGTACGTACGCATGAACGTTGTTTTTGTTTCCTTATTGAATTGAATGGAATTAAGTGGATGACATACATATAAATATACAAAAATACAGTATCATTATTATGTCATATATTTCATTAGTACATATTATATATACTTTATAATCATTCATGAATGGTTAATTGGAGAATGAATCTCATCGCGTCGTGGAGACGGTACTCCGTACGTACGCACGAGCGATGATATCGTTTACATGGTCGTGGAATTGTGTTAAAGTTTATGTATACTATTTCAGTATCAATATCACTTTATAATAATCATATATAGTTACTCATTACACCATTATACCCATCCTATTAAGGTGGTGGTGGAAAATAGATTACACCACGGTGTGGAGACGGTATTCCGTACGTACGCACGCGCGGTGATTTCCTTTTTCCGTAGGATGGATAGAAGGTTAATTATAGTTGTTTAATATTTATAATAACATATCAGTATATAATAAATACTGATGTTATTATAGAATCATGAAACAACTAAAGAAGAAGAATTCGAAGAAGAAAGAAATTGGAACGGATCGGTAATGGATATTACCTCTTCTTTGAATTGCTTATTTGAGACCTCCTTTTAGGGAACTAAAATTGGTCTTTTAAGAATACCAGGACCTCTATGATGATACTAGGGAAGTGGAGAAGAGATTTTGGCAGGGTTTGGCTGAGCTTGAATGCTCAAATTGGTGTGAGGAGGAGAGGGAGGAGGTGCCCTTTTATAAGGGAGGAGAGGGGCACCTTTGGAATAACTAAAAATATTATTTTATTATAAAGACAAGTTCGGTTTTAAATAGCTATAAATTGATTTATTTCGAAGCTAATGTGTGGATGGGTCGAAATAATCTCATACAATAGAATTTATACAAGTTTAGAATCCTATTTTAACCTTGTCATTTAGATTTAACATTAAGTTAAATAATTTTACTTTTACCGTGTCTTCTTGTGTTCTTATACTATAAGGTTAATAAACTTACTATATCAAGCCAAAAGAACCCCAAATTGTTTAATATTAATATATATAACCTTATCTAATTCATTTGGCCGAACCTTATATTTTTAGGAATAAAATAACAATTAATAATATAATATTTGTTTTAAAAACTAATTTATGTCAATTTTCACACTATTTGGTACAAGATTTTTATGAAATTTCTAACAGAATGATAAGTTCTAAAAAAGTTACTTAAATAAACAATAACTTGTCATATTAACCAATAAAGTTAGTGTAAGTCCTAAAAAGTCTCAAATTACATTTATTCGGTCATTTATAACATCATTTATGTTAATATTTTCTTAAAAAGGTAATTACTGCATCATCGTTGTGTCATAAATAATATACATTATTTAAAGTATAAAAATTACAAATAACATACCATTATGTAGTAAATCATTTTATCTTTCTAATGAATATTTATAGTCTAAATTATATTATGTATAACCCAATATTAAAAATGTTTTATTAAATAAACTTTGATTTTAACTCTTTTAACTCTTCTTTGAATTAAATAATAATAAATGTCCTAATCTAATCCAAGTGGGCCTAAATGATAATATTTTACACTTAAGGTTGTTTTTGGTTGATATACCCTTGTCTAATAGTATTAGTACATGTGTTAGGGTAATATTAATATCATTTTTACCCTTAATTACTCTATTTACTTTTAACCGTGGTAAATAAAAGTAAAAAGTTACTATTCACCAAAAATTATTTTCATCTCATTGAACCACATTTTACTTACTGACATCAACCGTGTCTCTCGGATTTTTGAAATTCCATTCACATAAGCGGTAAAATTAAGATTTATGAAAAAATTAATTTTTTTAACTACCACATAGTAGTTTTACTATTCATCAAAAATTGATGTTTTTCAGAAAAATGCCAAAATTTCACCCTAAGCTATAATTGATATTCCGAATTCAAAAATGATTTCTATTTTACAAAATTCTCATCATACAAGTTGCATTAATTAATTTTATAATTAATTTCCGCTATCACAACAAATAGCGTGTTTTTAAGAGATAATAACTATCAAAAGATTAACACTTGTTTATGTCTGGTGTAAATGTGAAATTACATCCAATGACCAAAATAGTATTGAATTGTAAAAATATATTTTACATATACTTTAAAACCACTCAAATTAATAATTTATCACTATTAATTATTTCGATTATAAGTTGTTTTTATTTAAAATTTAGTAATTTTCACTATTCATCAGAAAATGAATGTTATCCGAAAAGTACCAAAATTTCACTCTAAGATAATTTCAATATTACGAATCCAAAAATGAATTCCATTTTGAAAAATAAAATTTACAAAATTTCAAATAGTGGTTATTACTTTTCATAACGGCTAGTTTTAATAATATTATAATAGCATATTGCTGTTTAGTAAAACTCGTTATTGCGTACAACACACGCTATCGAGGAAGGTCGCGATTGCGTGTAATGGAAGGAAAGTCATGGATGCGTGTTGTGAAAGCTTCTTTTGGTGTAGCATACAACACAAGACATTAATGAAATTAAAAAGAATACTTTTCATAAAATTTCTGGGTTTTACAATAGTGGATGTTCAAGACACATGATATGAGATTATACATGCTTCAAAAACCTAATAAAGATTTATAGTGGATATTTCACCTTTTTTAAGAATGCTAAAGGAAAAATAATTAGCTTAGGATAGATTGGTAACTCTAACTATGTTTTAATTTCTAAAGTACTTTTTTTTGATTGACTAAAATATAAATTTCTTATCATTTAAAAATTATTTGATAATGGTTTTCATGTTAAATTTATGAATGATTATTTCAATATTTTTATCTCTAAGAAAAAAGTATTTTATTATTTTAGGAATGAAATTGTTTATGTTGTGAACATAGATTCTCTAGTTTCTCAAACTGTCTCATGCTTATGTGAATTTCACAAAGATTATTTGATTTGGCAAAGAATAGTAGGAAATTGCAATATACACTCACTTAGAAATCATAGAAGAGAATTATTACTCAATGACCTAACCAAACATGTGTTTCCAAATGATAAATTCTGTAATCCTTTTTTAAAAGGGTTAACAACACAAGATATCATTAAAATCAATGAAGGAAGATTCAAATTCTCAATTTTTAGAGTTAGTTCACATGGATTTGTTTGTAGATTTTCTATTTTCTTGTCTAAATGGGGGGCACTATGTTTCTTTTCTTTTAAATGTCTATTCAATTAATACATGGACTTATTTCATAGCTAACAAAATTAAAGAATGTACTTTATTCACCAAGTATGCCAAAACATTTGAAAATCTAAGTTGATTTATTATAAAATACATTATATTTGATCATGGTCGTGAGTTTTAAAATCATGACATTGAATATTTTTTCTCACATAATTCCTATTTTCATAACTTCTTTTCCCTTAGGACACCTCAAAAAAATCAAATTTTGGAAAGACGGAATAAAGCATTACAAGAAATTTCTAGAGTAATGATTAATTAATATGACCAACCAATTTACTTTTCAGTTGAGGATATGAATATATCATGCTATATGATTAATGTAGTATTAACTAAACCCATCCTCATGAAGAATCCTTATGATTTGTGGAAAAATATAAAACCCAAAGTTAGTTAATTGAATTTTATTGGCTGCAAAGTATATATTCTTAATACCAAAGATAATCATGAAAAAAATTATCCATGAGTGATGAATGATTCTTCCTAGGTTACTCAACCTCTATTGAATCCTATAGTGTATTTAACAATAGAACAAAATTTATGGAAGAATATATTATTTTCAAATTTTATGAAACAAATCCACATGAACCTATGAACTCCCTAGAAGATCTTAATGATTATATGATAAACCTAGAGATAAAAGAAAAATCATCTAATCCTTTTTTCAAGTAATCTAATAAATCCAAACGTTCTAGATATTCTTTAAAATCTGGACATGATGAACCTGAACCTGTAGATGAACCTGAAATTACTAGCCCCTCCTTTTCTTGGCCAACTAGAACCCTCAAGAACCATTATTTAGTTGCTGTTGTTGGAGATTTAGATAATGTGACAAAAACTAGAGCTTCTCATAGAAGTCATATTAAACATTATGTTTTATTATCATGACATGAACCTAAAAACATCAATAAAGAAATCAAAGATGAATATTGGGTGATGAATATAGCATAGGATATAAATCAGTTAGAGTGAAATAATGTTTGGGAAATTGTGGATAGAGCCAATGACACCTTGACCATTAAAAAAAATGGGTTTTTCGGAACAATGTAGATGATGCTAGTAATATAGTTAGAGACAAAGCTTGATTGGTTGCACAAGTTTATATTCATGAAGAAGGATTTTACTATGGAGAAACATTTGCACAGATATATAGACATGAAACAATTATAATATGTCTTGTTTATGTGGCATATCATAATTTCAAACATTATCAAATGGATATAAATAGTGTATCCCTAAATGAGTATATAGTTGAGGATGTTTTTGTTGAACAAACCCTGATTTTTGAAACCCCCATTTTCCAAATAATGTTCTCAAATTGAAAAAAGATTTATATGGTTTAAAACAAGCTCCATGAGCTTGGTATGACATATTATATAGTTTTCTTATTTCCAAAATTTTTACAAAAGGATTAGCTGATCCTACTATATTTATAAAATGATGTTCTAAAGGTGTTTTAGTAGTTCAAATTTATGTAGATGATATTATTTTTCTATCTTCATGAAATTATTTATGTATTGATTTATTTAAAATCATGCAAAGTGAATTTGATATGAGTTGGTTGGGTGAACTCAAATTCTTTCTTCAATTTTATTATTTTTCATAATAATGAGGGTATCATCTTAAATAAAATTAAATAAAAATATACATTTTAAAAAATTTGGATTTGATAGAATCGAAATGAGTGACAATCCCATTATTATAACTTGCTGTTAAGATCATGATGAAGATGGTAAATGTGTTGATCAAACCACATATAGAGGAATGATTGAATTATTTTTCTACTTGAGTTCTAGTAGGATAGATATAATGTTTAGTTTGTGTATGTGTGCCCGTTTCCAAGATTATACCAAAGAATATAATTTAAATTTCGTTAATGTTTTTTTTCAAATACCTCAAAGATACAATCAATTTCAGTTTGTTTTACCCTAAAGGAAAATCACTTGATATAGTGAGTTATTCAGATCCTGATTTTGGAGGATGAAAGTTAGATAGAAAGAGAACCTCTAGAACATGTCACATTTTTGGTAATGTCTTTGGATTCATGGCATAGTAAGAAAAAAAAATTTATTCCATTATCTACATATTGTGGATGAATACAAAGCTGCTGGTAGTTGATGTCCATAAATTTTGTGGATGACACCCAAATTACAAGAATATGGATATCAATTAAAACTTGTAACTATAATTTTTGATAACACAAGTGCTATTAACATTTTAAAGAATCATGTTTCACACTCTAGGACAAATCATGTGTATGTAATTCACCACTTGTTGAGAGATCATTATAAAAAAGGTGATATCCCTTTGGAATTCATTGGAACTAAAAAATAGATCACTGATATAGTCAATAAACAATTAAATATGAAAGGAAAAATTAAATCACACATGAATTAGAAATCTTAAGTCATAAGTAAAATGTTTGTTGTCTCGAAGTTATTGGCTCACAGTTACTATTTCACAGTGTACGGTTTCATTATTCATGGATTCACATGTTACTGTCTTGGAATTACGTTCTCACTTTTATAGTCTCATAGTTACTATTTCTCAGTTAGTGTCCTCCACTTGCAGTCTAAATGATATGATCACACAGTTTGAAGTGACACCGTAATGATGACATCATGACAACTTGTTCTGGTCTCACCATAATGACTTAGTTTTCTATTTTCTGAATTTTATTTCATGTATCATTTTGTTGATTATTTTATTTCTTTTATGCATCGTTTGGGAATTTTTTATGCTTGAAATCCCTAAATTATGAAGACTTAATATCTTTAAGTCCACCCTTCACTTGAACTCCCTTATCTGGAAACTAAAACCATTATCTCTCAAACCGTAAGTTCTCTTTCATCCTTTCAGCTTTCTCAAACCCTTATTGAATGGCCAGAATGAAGCGCCCATCTTCATCAACTCTTCATAATTGAAGATATCAAAAAAAGTGAATAAGGCACTAAAATTAATGCCTAAGGAACTTTTGATCTGAATCATTCTAATAGAATAGTAATACAAGAAAATGATGTTTGTCCGAAGTGGTTGCTGATATGTAAGTCACTATTTTTAAAGTAATGGAAGACTAGGGATGGCTAAACCAATTCACAAATGAAAAAATTCCAATTCATCAAAAAACTATTTCTTATTTTTTTCAACTGTTCAGTTCTCATTCAACACTGAAGAAGACTTTTAAGTAAGAATATAGATTAGTGGAAAAATATGTAATTTTTCTTGGAGGTAATGGGTTAGCTACCTAGGGATACCACCAGAAAGAATATTTCAGGATTTAAAAAGTGGTTCTCTATCACTTCCATGAACTATTTTAAAGGTATATATTCATTTAATTTAAATTATTTCTTCTTTTGGGCATTTCCCACACATTTTTTGAGGAAATGGTGAGTTTTCACGATTTGGGCCAAACCATGAGACCATTTTCAGACATAAAAACCAATTTTTAATTTTTAATAACTCTTTCATTTTTAAAAATTTTACACCCATTCCAATTCTCAATTGAAATACCCTAGTTTATTAAAACAACAATATCCATTTGGATCTCATATGAATCCATAATTATGATTTATTTGGGTTTTTTTATTATGGTATTGGGCCAGCCGGAAAGCCCATTTCCTAGTTTAACTTTTTTAATTCTTTAATATCTCATTCATCTTTTTTGGTTTTCTATTGATTCCTACTCTAACATGAGTCCACATACCCAATGCATGTCCCATAGTCTCCTCCCCCTCCAGGGAGCTCCTATTCATCACGAATTTGGGTGAAACCTATCCATATTTCTCAAATCATCCATATTTGAAGAGGTAAATTGTTTTTTTCATAACACCATAAATATTTACACTTTTACCCCATTATAGATCCTACATGACCTCATGATCCTTATTCAATCCTCACATGCATTTTTTTTTATTTTTAAAATCAGCTACTGGTGTATCTGGGTCATTTTATTCAAGATATATCAAGTAAGGGGGTTTCCTCTCATGTTCCTCCCATTTTCTTAGGGTTTCTTCCACATTTTTTGAGGTTATAAATTGTCCATAATGTGGGGTTCGTACCTGGGGTTAGACCTTGAGTCTTTTTGGTGACATATTGTAGATTAGGGCTCAATTTCACTCTCTTCTGGTGTGGTGGTGCTGTGGTTTATGTTTCTCACCAATATTTGGGGTTTTGGCACAAATGGTATGTGATTTCAATAGTATGAATCCTAAAATGAGTTATATTTGCTTAATTAATATTTTTATAAAGTTAATCAAAAATAATGTTTGGTTTGGGAACAATTTTTTGTAGTATTGATTAAACGTTTAGTTTTAAAGTCGCATATTTGTTTGAAAATGTGTGTTTTCCATATGTATCTTTTGTCGTATCATTTGAGATTGTTTTTTAGCATTTTAAGGTGGTTTAATAAATGTTTCTAGGGATTCCAAATCTATTTTGGATTGTTATTTGGTTGATTTTGGCCTTAAAATAGGGTTTTGAAATGGGTTTTGTGTGAAAAAACAATGTTATAACCCTTGGGATTGTTTTCGGAAAATTGAAAATGATTTAGTTAGTTGAACAAAGTGGGAAAAGGATGTACATGTACTATTTTGGTGAGTGTGTTCACCTAAGATGGTGTGTTGAAAGGTTAAGTGGTGATTAATGATGCAAAATATTTTTAGGATGTTTTATAAATTTCTAAATTATTACATTAAATTGCAAGAACGGTGTGAAACATTTTTCTGGGCTGTTTTGTGTGACTATGATGTGAGAAATAATTTTTTTTGAAAGGAGTATTATTTGAAATGTGTGTGGGATGATTGTTGTTTTTGTGACATGGAAGTTGTATTGGCACATTCAAATTTTATTTCAGGTCTTGTTTAACTACTTTGAGAAAAAGGGGAAAACATAGGTATCTAGGGAGTTGGACTCATTCTAGTATGCAAGCGATCTCATGGGGTTTGGGCTCAATTTCATGTTGCAAGTTTGATGATGAAAAAAATATCTAAAATAAGATGATGATGATGATGATGATGTTTGGGGACCACTAGGTTATCAGTATGATCCATGATTGTGGCTCGTGAGAAAGACAACAAATATTTTTAGGGTTACTTTCACCGAGATATGAGGTACCTGGGACACACATCAACCTACTAACTAGGGGTTATTTTACTACTGCTTGTGCTCATTAGATAATTTATTCTTACTATCAGTATACGGTATGTTTGTCTTTATAATTATGTATAGTTGGAATTCTATTTTAAATTTATTTTATTCTTTATTATAGCCCACTTGAAAAGTATTTTATTTGATGTTTCATATCTTTAAAAATCATAATACCATCTCATGTTTATGAAAATTTTCAAGATTTTCAACTTTGAATGTTTATCACATAGAATCCTTTAGTGATGAGATCCTAATGGGCTTTGCATTGCACACAAACTATAACTTTTAGTGTTAGTAGACTCAGTTATTTTTTTCTTAGGTTTGTGTACAAATTTTGGTGCTGATGGTTGTAGTTTTTAGGTGTCATTCGTGATGTTGTGTTGTGAAGATGGCTTGAGGGTTGTGCCTCTTTCCCTGAGGTGGATCTTAGGATATCCATTATGGGTTTATTCATTTTTTATAGTCATTGAGAATAGTTTAAAAATATGTAATTAAATTATTAATATTTATAAAATATGGTTTGTTTTAAAAAAAATCCATATTTTTTAATTGGATTTGTTTATTGTTTTATGTTTATATACTTGGGTAAATCATTCCCAAATTCCATTTTTTGATACCCAGGCACTTGTGCCAGCTCATGGGGACTGTGAATTCCCATCAGGCCTTGTCACGAACTGTGTAGGGTGCTGGTTTTGATGATGAACTGATTTGGTACATGACAAAATGGTATCAAAGGAGGGTCACTGTCTTTGGGTCATGTTATTTGCAAAAGATTCAGGATAGTCAGTAGTTAAGATTTTTGGTGAATGACATTCTAACTTTGAGTTGGTTGCCCGACCATCACAGCTCATGATGAGAATAATTTATCTTGGGAAGTTTGAATTTATATGAGTCCTTTGGTTATCTTGGTTTGATTACGATTATAGGAAATGAAAAATGAGATGAGCTAATGGTCTCAATGAGCTTGCATGGCTATGAAATCCATTTGGAGTTGAGGATATTTTCCTAGAACACTCTTTGTGATGGTGAATTTATTGGAATATGGTTTCCCACCATATTTACAAGTAATCCACTAAAACTGGTTTCCTCTAACATTTTGTCGTCTCTCTTCTTGTTGGAATATGGTAAGTTTAGTTTTTAGAAAAATGACTAGGTTTTAAGAAAGTTAATGTTTTGGTGAAATAATTTTCTAATAAAGAGGGAGTGTATTGATTTCTAAAATGGTAGAACTGAATTTTCATATTTTTTTTAAATAGAAAATGGTGTGTTTAAACCTCTTTTTAATACAGGAACTATGTTAAAGTTGGGTTTGAAATTATTTTTCCAATTGAGTTCTCTAAATTATTAAAAGATGTTTTAATGGGATGGAATGTTTTGGAGGTTGTGTTTGGAGTTTGGAAATGGACATTGATTTGGTAACAAGAGATCCTTTGAAATGTTTTATGATATTTTGGAATCTTGTTTAAAAATGAGAAGAGTTGAGCTCCCAATTTTATAGGTATTTATGAAAAGGAGTTTGTCATGAAGTTTAGAGTGTTTTGAAACATGCTGAAATGTTTTGAAATAAGTGTGTAGAACTAAACATTGAGTTCTTATTTGAATTATTGGGCCTTTTAAGGATTTTTTTTGTAAGCTGTAAATGAAGATTTTGATTTCTTGGTTAGTGGCCTTGAGAAAAAAGTAATTATTGGTTGACTGTTTTGGATTAGAAAAGTGGAATGATTTTTTATTTTAAACATTGGTATATTCATGGGATACTAAATGCATGGGGTTACATGGAATGATAGATAGTTAATGGAATGACTGTATGAGTTTCAGGATGGATATGGGGAGGGTTCCTAGGGTGGCATAGAAACATGAATGTGTGAGGCCTATGGGGTACCATTGGTGGATACACTAACCACCAAACTGTTTTTTCAGAGAGATGATTTTAAAAGAATAAATGATTTATTGATGGATGGTTTGGGATGGTGTGTCTTATATGTTTCTTTAAAATATTTATGGGTTTTTTGAGTCTAATAACCCCTCTTTTATGAATGATGTTTTTGTATTGTGTTTGGTCGGTTTGATAGGTTGAAGGGCTGGTCAGTGTTCTCTTTTGTGAAAAGTTTGGGAGGCCATTGTGGTGGCTCCCATTATGTGTCGGTTCTGACTAGTGATATTTTTTTTGGCCAATGGACTATATTGGTTGGGTCATTGGGTTATCTTGTTGGATAGGGTACTCCCCCTAAAGATATAATGTATGAATGATGTGCATCCTAGAAAGATTCTCCATTGTAATTTCTTCCAGTTGATCAATGAAAAGAGTCTTTTTCTTGAGATTTTGAGGTGGAGTGTACAAAATTTCCATTCCTAGTTTTTTAGATCCTCTTATTATGGGAGAGTGATCATTGATGTTTGAAGGATACATTAGTTTCTTCTATTAATTGATTCATTGAATTGGAATGTAGTTTGGGGTTGTTAAAGTGGATGGTGTCCAAGAGGGTCTATGTGTCCTTCATATTCTCTTCAAATAAGGGGTTCACATTAAACCACCCGTATAGGAAATATGGTCATGAGAGGCTATTATGGAAACTTTCTTGAATTGTGTGTTGTTTGGGGACTTGGCATAAGGTCCCTTTCCATGTATTGATTCTATCAGTTGAAAGGCTAATGTCTGGTGACACCATAAGATGTAATTGGATCGTTTGACTGAAAAAGTAAAGGTTGTTCAATCTTATGAGAGTCTCTATTTTGTTGAAAGTGTGTATCCTTTTGAGAGATATTGACATTATTTTTTTAGACTATGGTGATTATATACATACATTTCTCTTTCCGTTTCTCATACGATGAAACAAGGGATAATGTGTGTGCATCTCCAAAGCACCTGTTTTACTGAAATTTAGTGTTAGGTTGAAGTGAGTTTTCAATGTTTTAAGTCCTAGTGAACACATCATGGATCAGGGTATAATTTTCATGGATCCGAATGGATATCATCCATTTGGTGGGGTTTCCAAAGCCTAACTAGCTATTCTGAGATTCTTCAATCATTTGAGATCCATCCATAAGTCCTAGAGTGAAACCATAACGTAGTTAGGGGAAATACTGGGGTTGTTCAAACCATTGGTCAATATACTACCCTCAATATGAATGATGGGAAAATTTTAAACCACTAGTGTAGTCTTATTTTTTTATTTTTATAATTCAATGGAAATAGGTGGATGGGATCAATCCCATGTTATCTCCCAATGTAATTACTTTTCCATTTGGTTTCCATTTAGTTTTTGGAGAATGGTATGAAATTTGGCTAACTAGGTTGAGCGCACGGTTTGTGGACGGTTAGAAGTAACCATGCCCTAGAAAACCATGCAGATAGAAGGACTTCTAAGGTTAGCACATGGACTCCTACACCATGCAGCCATCCCAAATCATTAAATATTGTGGTCCTCTTGTTCCAGCCCATGCTGGTCGGTTAAGATGGATAGTTCTTACGGGTGGGAGACCCACAATGAGTCTTATGTATGTTTTTTTAAATTTCTTATGTAATTATACCCATTGTACAAAGGAGTACTTTCGGGCCCCCCTTGTTTGTGTAATGATTCTGTCTTGGGAAAATTGATGTTTCCTCTTATGGTGGGGAGCCCATTAGAGTCTCCCCGTAACACTAACTTAGATTTTTCCTTGGTCATGGCATGATGGTAGGTAGTCTCATTCGGATAAATCTAACTATCTACTTATTCCTTATGTGGGCACCCAAATATTTATTTAAAACAATGTACATGTAACCGTGTTCATAGTTGATGAAAAATTGAGTAAATTTCTTGATTATTTTTTGGATTGTGTTTGAGGAGTTTTATTTTGGGATAAATTATGAAGGTTCTATATTTTTTTAGGAATGTGGTGTCAGTTTTGGTCTATGAGATTATTCCTTATTTAATTGATCACTAGAGGTTTCTTGGCCTTTTTGGGATGGATGAATCTTGGTAACAGAGTATATCATGGTTTTTCAGTTGAGTTTGGTTTTCCTTCGGGCCTTGTTATAGAATTCTGTGGGTGGAAATATTTATGGTGTGGAGAATTTTCACAGCCATGACTTCTTTTGAAGTTATTTTTTCTCTTAATTTCAAATATTTCTTTATTGTGGGGGTTTCCTATACATTTTTTTAGGAAAGGGTGAGCTTTCATGATTCGACCCAAACCCTGAGCCAATTTACATATTAAAAAACCAATTTTGTTTCTTTTATAACTCTTTAATTTTTCAATATTTTACACCCATTACACTTCCCAATTGGGAACCCCTAGTTTATTAAACCAAACATATCCATTTCGACCTCATAGTAATCCATAATCATGATGGATTTTGGTTTGTTTTACTAATGTATTGGGCCATGATGAAAGCCCATTTTCTATAGAAAAGTTTTTAAATTATTTAATATCACATTCAATTTTTATGGATTTTCAGTTATTCCAACTCTCACCAGATCCCACATACCCAAGTAGTACCCATACTATTCTCCCCATATTCGGAGCTAATATTCATCTCGAATTAGGGGGAAATCTTAGTAGATTTCTCAAATCATCTAGAATTGAAGTGGTAAATTGTTTCCTTCGTAACTGATTCAATTTTTTCTCTTTTACACCATTCCAATTTCTACATTACCTACTCATCATTATTCTAAATAAAAATGAATTTTTGGAAAATTTTTAATTCAGATACTAGTGTATTTGGATCGTTTAATTCAAGATTTCTCAAGTAAGTAGGATTCTTCTCATGTTCCTCCCATTGGTTAGGGTTTAATCCACTTTTATTGAGGTTGTAAAATGTTCAGAATCTAGGGATTGTGCATAGGATTTAACCATGTGTCTTTTTGGTGAATTTCCATGGATTAGGGCTTAATTTCACTTCCTTGTTGTGTGGTGGTGGTGCGGTTGATGATTTGCTACCTGATTTAGAGTTTTGGGACAAATGGTAGGTGGTTCTATGTGTAAGAATCCTAATATGAGTAATCTTTTCTTCATTATATTTTTTATAATAATCCTATTACTTTATGTTTGGTGAATGAACCATTTTATGTTGTATTTACTATGCATTTAGTTTCAAAGTAGCATATTTTTTTTGAAAATTTGTGGATTCCATGTGTATCTTTGTTGAATCATTTTAGGTATTTTTGGTAACATTTGAAATAGGTCTAAAAAATGATTCTATGGATGAAAAATATTTTTTAGATTGGTATTGGGTTGGTTTTGGTCATCAAATAGGGTTTTAAAATTTTTTTGTATAAAAAACAAGGTTAAACCTCATAAAATAATTTTATGATAATTGTAAATTATTTATTGAGTTAAACAATGAGGGAAAAGGATATACATGTACTAATTTAGCGACTTTGTTGACCTAAGATGGGTTTTTAAAGGTAACGTGGTTATTTGAGATGTAAAATTTGTTTTAGGGTGTTTTATAAATTATTGAAGTGTATTATTAAATTTCTAGAAGGGTGCGAAACATGTTTGTGGGTAGTTTTGTGTGAGTATGAGGTGAAAAATTAATTTTTTTTTGTGTGAAAGGAGTACTATGTGACATGTGAGTGGGATTATTGTCATATTTGTGACTTGGTAGTGGTATTTTCACAAGAAAATTGTATTTCATGGCGTCTGGAACTTGTTTGAGAACAAGGGGAAAACTCGGGACTCTAGCTCGTTGGACGTGTACTAGTATGCAAGTGATACCATGGGGTTTGCACCCAGTTTCAAATAAAAAGTTTGATGATGAAAAAACAATCAAAATTATTATGATGATGTTGTTGTTGGTGGTGGTGGTGAACCACTAGGTTATTAGCATGATACCTAATAGTTTCTTGTGTGCATCAGAATAGTTATTTGTATGGTTACATTCAACAAGATACGATGTATCTGAGACCCACAATGATCTAGTTCCTAGGGGTTGTTTTCCCGTTTCTTGTTCTCATTAGATACATTATGGTTACCATCAACATATAGTTTGTTTGGAGGTAAAATTAAGTATCTTTTGGATACATTTTTAAATTTGTTGATTCTTTAATGTATCCCACATGAAAACTTTTTTATTTAATGTTTTATCTATTTAAAATTCTTAATAGCCCCCCATGTTTATGAAATCATGCATGATTTTATTCTTTGAATGTTTATCGAATCGAATCCTTTAGTGCTGGAGTCCTATATGTCTTTGGATAAAACCCAACATACACCTTTGGGTGTAAGTAGACTTGTTTATTTTTTTCATAGGTTTGGGTACAATTTATTTGTTCTAATGTTTTGGGTGTTTAGCGTTCTTTCATGATGTAGTTTTGTGGAGATAGAATAATGGAGTTGCCTCTTGCTATGAGGAGGTTCTTGGGATATTAATTTGGGGTTTCTTCATTTGTTATAGTCTTATAGAAGTATTTTAAATTATGTAATTTTTTTTATAAAATATTTTTTAAGAAAAATCTAGATTTTTAAATTGGATTTGTTTTTTGCTTTTTGTTTATAAACATAGGAAATTCCTTCCCAAAATACATTTTTTTATACCTGGTCACGTGATCCAGCTCATGGGGATTGGGGACACCCTTTGGGACATGTCACAGACCATGTTAGGTGTTAGTTTTTCTGGAGACCAGATTCAGTTCATGACATCCTCCTCCTCCTAATGATGTTATTAACTTAGAAGAGGCCCTTGGATGTTTGACAGGTAATAAGAAGAAAATTAAGGAAATTGTTGTTTAGTTCGATGGTGAGACAATGTTTTTATTTATGTTTATCTAGAATATTATTTTTCCATGGAAATGATATTTTTCTACACTTATGTATCAAGATGTATTCTTGATACATCTTATGAGAAATGGGCATAAGAATACTTTGTTTAAGTATATTATCTTTCATATGGGTGAAATGATCAAGGCAACTTCAAAATATACCTCTAGGCTTTATTCAAGAATAATAACTATAACAATGTCTTCCAATGGAGTAGATGGCCCGAATGAAAAAGTTATTGAAAATTATGAGTTTTCTATATCAATGTATATAATCAGAAGGATGAAAACAAGATCTAATACTTGTATAAAGTCTAGGGATGAAGAAAATTAAAGACTATATGAAATTTTTAATCCATTTGAAAATCCTTAAAGACCTAAGACCAAATATGACCCTATTTTTGAACCATATGATGTTTTTGATTATTGGGATGAAGGAGTAAAAAATTCAGTTATTTCACCAAAGGGAAGAACTATCATAGATAAGGAAGACAATGGCATACCTTTTCCAAGAGATGTAGTTGTAAAAGTTATTTCTTTTGCCAAAATAAGTGTTTATTCAATGTAATAATATTATTATGAAAAATAACATGTTGCTGAAGATGAACCAACTAATAGTGTAGAGGAACATGTTGTTCCTGAGGATCATTTATAAGAAGAAACTGCTTTTTAGGAAGAGGTTGTTGTTGGGGAACAATAAATATAGAAGATGATCCTGAAATTATCATATCCGTTGAACGAAAAATGGAACAGGCCTTTCAAATATATAGAAAAGAGAAGGGTGAGTCTATTAGATTTGAAAATTTGGATGTGGGATAAGATATTAAAGCTCTTAGTCCCATAATAGAAGAACCTTTTGAGGGGTAGAAACACCCCAATTTAGAATGTGTTAAAATTACCAATTTTGTTGATCGAGGCACTGTGGAGACTTGGTATAAATTTCCTAGCTATTTTGATGTGGGAAGTATACAAGATTCTTTGGTTAAAGTCATATACCTTTTCAATGTGTTTCAATTGAAACCAATTTCAACTATAGATGTAATCAATACTATGAAACGTGAACCTACTTCAGATCCTAATCCAAAACCTACATTAGAATATTTTGAGTCAGTGAGTCATAGTGACATGAAAACGTTTTGAGATACCTTTGTAGATAGATTTGGTAGGATCATGAAATCATAGCCTTTTCCTTTGATAAATCTCCCTGAAAGAGATGCTGCCTTTATATTAGAGAAAATCATATGGAAAATTCAACCGAAAGTCCTTCATGAAATACATGAAGTTATGATTGGGAATAATAATTTGAGTGATGATGTGAGGTATCTCAAATCTATGGTTGATGATATATAAAACTTTTTTCAAACTGGACTTTCTCCTTCTTCCCATCTTATTGAGGATGTTAGTGATTATATCCCATAAAAGTTGCATATCTGATTCTACAAAATTTGACATTAATATATGAAAATATGGCTGAGATAAACATCAATATAGTATGTGAAATGCAAGATCATGTTGTTAGTCATAAAAATATTCACTAATAAGTATAAGGTATGTTTACATAAATTTATAAATCCACTTATGTCTCTCACTTTTGCAGTTACAACTTCCAATGCCTCTGGATAGTTATCTCAACCTATAGACAGTGATCTGATCATAACTATTGATAATGAAAAAAATCAGTCAACATTAAGTGGTGCTGATAAGGAATTTTTATTTAAAATCATCTTAAATAGTGATAGAGTTTTTGACCTAGTGAGGATTCACTTAAAGATTGAAAATTATGCTTAGGAATAAATTACTAAGAAAGTGGATTTTTACATTAATAGAATTTACTCTAAGAATGATCGGACAAATATTTTCAAGTACCTTGTAGTCCATTTGTAAATTATTCATGTTCCTCATGCCTTCAAGGCTGAAGTTCAAATGTTGAAAGACTTAACTCTTTTGTTGGACACATTCTTGGATAACAAAGATGATTTTGAGAAGGAAACACAATTTGGGGGTGATATCATTGCTAATTTCATTAAGTTTTTAAAAACATATATTCATGTGAAAATCAATGCCATTGTGGAACATAATGATACCCTATTGTATCTTGGATCATCCCCTTATTCATCCACTACCTTTTCTTTTTTCTCCATGTCGGTATCTTAGTCTCTCAGCTAGATCAGACCTATTATCCTTGACTAATATCTACATCTGTCTTCCACCAATCCTACTCTGGAACCTTCTGTTTTCGAAGGAGTACCTCCAACTTCTCTCAAAATTGGCTTTATCCCTTCTCTAACCTCCACTTATGCTCCTGTGGCACCTTTTGATGTTTATTCAAAGGGAAAAGAGAAGACTACTAGTATTGTAGGGAAGTGAAAAATTTATTTTGATAGGAATGTTTTTAGTTTTTTTTAAATTGTAATGAAATCTATATTTATATCTAATATAATGTGAACTATTGTTGTTTACATTCTTACTTTCTTTCATTCCATGTTTATATTTCTTATCTTTTTTCTTTTTGATATTCCTAAAAGGGGGAGAATAGAAAAAGGCATTTAAATCCAACAATATTTCATCATATAAAAGTGGGAGCTTTTTGGACTTCTCATGCGTTAATAACATTTTAATGATCACAAATCATGTTATCCTTGTTTAACATATCATAAAAGATGAGAACAAATTGTTGGTTTTCTTATTATTTAATGTTTACAACTCATGGTATAATCATTCACAAGATCCTCATTCAGAATCTTATAAATCATGTTCGAATCATGTAATCTATATTTTATCTTATTCTATATTGTTTTATTATATTTATTCTTAAGTCTAATTCATTCTGTGAATATTATTTATTTCTACATTTTTACAGATATTTTCCTAATTCGGATAAATCTTTAGTCTTTCACTACTTCCAGATTTTGGAAATGACCTAGAAATCGTAACCCAGACATCAAATCTCAGACATCGTAACCCATACACCATAACAAAAGTACCATAAACAAGATATTGTGACTTATATATCTTGTCTAATTATAGATTTTAAAAAGTTCATGACATTGGTCCCTTTCTACCTTCACCCAGAAACTTTTCAAATATTTGAAAAATGACTAGACACCATAAGATGAGACACTTTGATCGTGAAACAACATCTATGCTACCAGTTTCTGATCTCAATGCAATCGTGGCACTGTGAATCTTTCACCAATCAAAGGCAAAGGACAAGTCATCATATCAATCTGACACCATTTCCCAGTGATACTGTTTCATGACTAAATGTGACACTGTTTCATAATCATGCTTCAATATTTTTTAGTTTATATTTAAATTTTTTTTATAACAGAAATATCTGACTCATTTAATGAAATTGATATAAATAATGTTTCATTGTATACATGTTACCTGATAGAGAAATGTAGGAGGTGTAGAAATCATGCTTTCGGTCATCACCAACACATGCAACTGAAATAAAAATAAAATCATGAGACTCAGAGACAGAGAACAAGAGTTAGATAAACCGAAGATCATCATTATCTCTCATGAAACCAATGTGAACTAAAGAAAACATAGAATAACCACCATTGAAATTTCAATTGAATTGTACATTGAATTTAAAAAATACATTAACATATCAGGTAAGGAGAAGAATATAATTGCAGAAATCTAAATGCACCTAGAGGCCAGAATATGATACTCTATTTTTCACAAGAGGACCTGATATTTTTATACTACATAATTCTACATGTCCCAAGATTCATAGAGAAACACTCAGTTAATTTCTAATCCTTTCTCATCATATTTCCACTATTGTGTACTATTTGTAGCTTTTGATAAATGTTCATGTCTATATTGAATCAATCACTATATCCTGTATTAAACTGTAGGATATGAGATATCCTTCAAATCATATTTTCTTAAATCAATTTACTCTCACAGATAAGTGTGGAAGAGGTCCTTCTATGAACTAGTAGTTTATGCTCTCAATGAATAGTGGAAGAGATCATGTGACCTAAACAGTCTTGTGTATTTTTGATAGACCTGATCTAGGGTGTGGATCATGATTATTAATATAAACCACTTGACGGAAGGTGATCACCATGTGGCATGGATTAGGTCTCGACTTGAGAATGAACCACTTGTTTTATCTAATATTTTTGTCTATTTAGTCTTTCTCTGTTTCAATTTATATTTCAGAAAACGTAATTTTACATTTATAGTTACTTTCGGATAGTATTTATAATTTTTTTTGTAATTTCCCAACCCTAGTTACCCATATTCAGTGCATTATTACATATCTTTGGCATGATCCCAAGAGAACATGTCTCGAGAGACCGAGTAGTGTTGTAGCCATGGAAGAGCTAGATACATACATACGTTTTACATTACATTATGAAATGAAAAAACAAAAACATTGTGTCCTCTCTGAACACACTAATATCCATTTGCCTATTCCTCTAGGTTAATCATAATATACATCTTTGCATACTGGGAAAAATAAAACATTGAAAGGTGTGACATTAGATGCTTAGTAATGATTAACATATAGCGGGAATTATCATAAATAAGAATAAACAATTTAAGGCAATGTATAAGACTAGAACATAAGACTTTTAAACATAAAATCCACCGTAATATAACAAAAATAAATGAAATAATTCCATTAACTTATTCACATGGACATTATACTAGTCGAATAATCACATTTTATATCCATAGCCAATTTCATAATGAAAGAATGCATAATGTCGGACATCCTAAATACTTTATCAAGGCCTCATTCCAAGACTACAAATAATATTTTGTCATGACCTTCTTCCAAGACACTATATTATCTCATGAGACCTACTGCTGAATCAAGGAGCTATAGAGGGCTCCACCCGTCACATACTAAGTCTAATGCATTACTAATATGAAAATGTTGAAGCATAACATAAACATTTGTATTAAAAATATCATAAAAATGATAATACATTACCCATAAACTATGAATCGTATAAAAACACCACATCCATAACCAAACATATCAGAAAACCATCAATAAAATATGGTAGATTGTGTCATAATAAATAAAATTTCAAAAAATATAAAATCTATCAAAGTATATTGACATAGATAAAATCAAAACCATTTGAGAGAAATATAACCTTTTATTTTGAAATCATTAAAAAGTCACGTAATTATAAAAGAAAACATTTATTTTGAAAGTATTATTATAATATTATAATGTAAACATTGAATGTGTTATAATTCCAGAAAATATCTTCACAATCCATATAATTAAAAGCATTCTTACCGTAATTCGTCAAAAAGGTAAAAATGTACCTTATTTTGAAAGTTATTGAAAGCTTACTTTCAAACCATTTTCTAAATATTCAAATGAGGGTATACATTTATTTAAACCTTATGCTGGTAAATAGAAAAAATGTTTTGAAATACATATTTATGAAATAAGGATGTTGATGATAAAGATTTCCCAGTAGATACTTACGCATAAACAACCTTTGATAATGAAGAGATTGTATAATTAACAATTAAATTGAACTTTTACTTAGTCTAGGGTACTTTAACCTCATTTATAATAGTTAAATAATTTTTATTAAATTATTAAAGAACCCCATACATTAATATGATATCATATATGATATTCTAATATTTCTTTGTTAATGATATATCAGTAGTATCATAGTTTTGGGTGTTTACAGATTCGGTTTCCTTTATATGTTAGGTTATGTAAGTCATGTTTGCAATGGATAGGTTGTATTTGATTCATATCCAGAATGATATTAAGTTCTTAAACATTATTTTTAATCATAAAATGAAAATGACTCTTTAATGGTTTTGATGGGGAATGAATCTCATCGCGTTCGTGGAGATGGTAATCTGTATGTACGCACGAGTGACAATATCGTTATATTGATGGTGAAATCATATGTAATTTTTTGGTATATCATATATAAGGAATAGTTAACATGTTATTATTATTATTTATATCAATTATATTCATTATTATACCCATCCAAATAATTAAGTGTTGAATAACATAGTACACCACGTCGTGGAGACGATAAGTCGTACGTACACACATATGGTGATGTTGTTATTCATAGGATGGATAGAATAATGAATATGGTTGTACCAGATTTATAATATCATAAATTTATGTATAACATATTGTAGTAATTATTTTTTACGGAAACCAAAAATAATGTGGATGTTGAATAAGAAAACAACTTTGATAGAAGTGATGAAATTATTACCACTTCTTCAGGTGCTTCCTTTTGATTTTATCTAAAGGAATCCTTAGGCTGGATTCTGATCAAAGTAAGGCATATAAGATTAAGTGAGGGTAGTTTGGAGGATATTTGGTTAGGGTTTGGCTGAGAAAAATTTCTCTGGAGGTGTGATATTAAGAGAAGGGGGAGTAACATTTTATAAGAGAGGTGACTGTCACTTTAGGAAAAGATTGAAATATTATTATACAATAATATTAATATTATAATGGCTCTAATGAAATTTATTTCTAGGATAAGGTTGGTTTGGGTAAAAATACTCTCAACTAGTAGGTTTTATATTGGTTTAGATCACCATTTTAAGAAAATATTTTAGATTTAACTCTTAGTTTAATAGTTTATCTTTTACCATGTATTTTGGTAATACTATACGAACTAGTAAATAAAATTACTATAAAAAGCAAACGAAACCCCGTGGGGTTCATTATTGATATATATGACTACATATATACCCTTTGGATGATCCTTATATTTTTAGGAATATAATATCAATTAATAATATTGTATTTGTTTTAAAAACTCATTTATGTCTATTTTGACACTATTTAGTATTTGGTTTTTGGGAAAGTAATATAAACATGATTACTTAGAAAAAATAAAATAATTAAATTCTAACATGTCATATTATCCTAGAAAATTATTTGACTTCAACAAAAGTCTCAATTTACATTTATTTGGATATTTATAATATTAATTATTTTAATCATTAATTTATAAGGTAATTACTACATCGTCATTGTGTCATATATAACATTAATTATTTAATGTCTAAAATTTATAAAAAAAATACGATTTTGTAGGAAGTATTTTTAGATTTATAAGGAATAATTATATTCTAATTTATATTACGTGTATCAATATATTAAAAATGATATTGTTATTAAACATTGAATTTAACACTTTTAACTCTTTTTTTAATAAAATAATAATAAATGTCATAATCTAATCCAAGTGAATCAAAGGGGATCATATTTCATTAATAACGTTTATTTTGGTCTCAAAACACTTATCCAATATAATTAGGACATGAGTTAGGGTACTACTAAAATCATTTTAATCTTTAATTACGCTATTAAATTTTAACCATGGTAAGTAAAATTCAAAAGTTACTATTCACCAAAATATATTTTCAACCTATTGAACCGAATTTTACTTAATGATGTAAAGTGTGTCTCTCAGATTTTTTGATATTCAATTATTATAAGTGGTAAAATTATGTTTTATGAAATTGTGCCTATATGGTGGGTGATAGACGCTAAAATGTTAAATAAAATTTTATACATCTAATTTTATTATAAAATGGATCCAATGAATTACATTAAACTTATATAGGTATTATGTATCTATTTTGAACTAAAATAAATTTAATGAAAATTAATAATTAATTAAATAAAAATTAGGTTTTAAACAATAACATAGTGTTTTTTACTATTTATCAAATATTAAATGTTTTCTGAAAAGTACCAAAAATTTACCCTATTCTAATTTTGACATTCTGAATCCAAAAATGAAGAACATTTTGATAAATAAAAATATTAAAATTTAAAAAAGTGAGTATTACTATTCATAATTTCTAGATATATCTGTCGTGGTGTGATAGAAATCGATGTTGTGTACAATGCAAGCTGTTACATTATTCTAAGAGAAACGTACCAGGGAAGCTTGGGGTGTTAAATTCTTCCCTCATTAAAATAGTTTTGTCCTTGGAATTTCAATAATACTACTGCATAAAAACATTCATGTGGTTATTCAACATAAGTTCCTCAGGTTCCCACGTTGCCTCTTCCATCTTATGGTTTCTCCCTAGAACATTTACTAGACGATTACTTCTATTTCATAACACTTGTTCCCTGGTATCAAGAATCTTGACAATCTCTTCACAATATGATAGATTGGGTTCTAGTTCTATTTTTTCATAGGTGAGTACATGTGTTAGATTGATCATGTATTTTATCAATAGTGATATGTGGAATACATCATGATATTTGGAGAGACATGGATGAATTTCAAAACGGTAAGCTACAACTCCAATTCATTCTATAATTTCAAAATTTCTGAAGTGCCCGGGTCTTAATTTACCCTTCTTACTGAATCGTACAACACCCTTCCATAGAGATACCTTAATGAAAACATGATCTCCATCTTGAAAACCCAAATACTTCCTTTAGTTATCAACATAGATTTTTCCCTACTTTGAGGTGATTTGATGTGGGTTTGGATTATCTTCACCTTTTACATTGTTTACTCAACTTGTTCTGGGCCTTCTCGTTTTCTTTCACCATCATCATACCAACAAGTTGGTGTGAAACATCTCATTTCATATAATGTTTTATATGGTGCCATCTTAATTCTTCAACTAAAGCTATTGTTATAGGAAAATTTTACCAGAGATAAATATTGATCCCACATACCTTGAAAGTCATGTGATTAGTATCTCAATAGGTCTTCTATTCTTTTAATAGTCCATTATGATTTTCCATCAGTTTGAGACAAGTAAGAAGTGTTAAAATGATGTTCCAAATATAAGGACTTCGGAATACTTTTCCAGAATCTTGATGTAAAATGGGGATCTTTATCAGAAACAATTAATAGGGGTAATCCATGATATCTTAAAACTTCATTAATATATAGTCTTTCAAAACATTCAAGTGGTAAATCATCTCTTATATTAATAAAATGTTTATACTTGGGAAGACGATAAAAAATGACCCATATTGCATCATTATTTCTAGGAGTCATTGGTAGTCCCATGAAAAAAGCCATCGTAATATCATCACATTCCCTCTTAGGTATAAGAAGGGGTTGTATGACTCCTCCAGGATGTTGTCTTCCAACCTTAACCTATTGACAAACCCTACATCATGACACATAATCATAAATCTCCATCATCAAGTTGTCCCACAAAAAATGTTCCTTAAAATCTATATACATCTTAGTGCTACCACGGTGTATAGAAAAATTGGATCTATGAGTATCATCCAACAATTCCCTTTTTATATTTGGTATATCGAGAACACAAATCCACCTCCCAAATTTCAAAATTCCATCTTCAAAGATGAAATCAATCAATCTCCCATCATTCATAGATTTAATATTATTTTATAACTCCTCATCATCAGTCTGGGAATATTTTATCCTTTATAGTAACGATGGTTTGTCAACCATTTGAAAAAGTATAGATAGTTCAACTTACATGATTTTTTCCATATCCATATTTACTATATCCATGAACATAGGATCCCTTTCAACTCTCATCTTTTTCATAACTCCATTATCATTTCTTCTCAAAGAATCTACCACTATATTTTCCTTCCTTAGGTGGTAGTGAATAATGAAATCATAATATTTGAGTTGTTCAACCCATTGTATTTTCCTCACATTGAGTTATTTTGAAGAGAATATTTAATTCAATCTCTTGTTATCGGTATATATATCACATTTTAACTGAAGAGATAGTGTCTCCATATCTTCAAATAAAATATTACTACTGCTAACTCAAGATCATGAGTGGGATATTTTTGTTCATTAATTTTTAGCTGTCGTGATGCACGGGAAATGACCCTATCATTCTTCATAAGGACCAAACCCATTACTTCATTTGAAGCATCACTATAAATAACAAACCCATCATTCCATGATGGAAGAGTCACTATATTAGCAATGAATAATATATTCATCAATTATTGAAAATATTTTTAGACTCTTTTTTCTAAACAAATTTAACCACTTTGATTTTGAGCTTGCTTAATGGGTTTGGAAATCGAGAAAAAATCTAAATTAAATGCCAATAATAACCTCTAAAATGAATAAAACTGTATACCTCGGTTATACTGATTGATTAATGCCATTATTGGATTGCATTTATCATTGATGGATGAATAGAGATTCCATCCATAGAGACAATATATCCAATAAAAGAAATATCTTGATTCCAGAATTCACACTTGCAAAACATCCAATATTATTAATTTCTTATAAGATTCATTAGAATAGTTTGAAAGTGATTTTCATCATCTTCATAGATTTTTGAGTATACCAACATTTCATCAATAAATACCACTACAAAGTCATCAAGATATTTCATAAAAACTCTATTCAGTAGATCCATGAAGACAGAGGGTGCATTAGTCAGTTCAAAAGGAATTAATGTAATCTTGTAATACCCATACCTGATAGTAAGTGTTGTCTTTGGAATATCTTCCTTCTTCACACACAACTGATGATATCTAATCGAAAGTCAATATTTGAACAATATTGAGCTCCATGATGTTGATCAAATAAAATTTCAATGTGAGGAAGGGGATTATTTTTCTTTATTGTTATAGCATTGTTCTCCCTGTAGTCAATGAAAAAACCTCTTAGACTCATGTTTCCTCTTTTCAAAAAGGACACGGGCTCCCCATGGAGAAAACTAGGGAGAATAAATCCATTATTACTCAATTCCTGTAGTTGTTTATTTAAATCCACTATTTCCACAGAGTCCATTCTATAAGGGGTCTTCTATATTGGCTTTGAGAAAATAATTAAATCAATGGATTCTCAATTTCATGTTCTGGAGGATGTCCATTTAAATCCTCTGGAAACACATCAACATATTCTTGAAAAATAGATACGTTTTCTATTTGAACATTCCTTTCCTCACCCATAGTTATTTCACTCTCTTCATCCCCATTAATTGAATTTAGTAGAGATACTATTAGTGGATCTATATAATAATCAAATGGTGATGTTTCTGCTCTAATAATAAGGTATTCTATATCATCATTAAAAATTGTAACCTCCTTCTTCATACAATAATTTTTCACATAATGGTCCGAAATCCAATCAATAACAAGGATTATATCAAATTCAATCATGGTTATGATGATGAGGTAAGAAGATAATGCACGTTTATATTCCCTAATGGGAACTCATTAACAAAACCTTTTTGTAATGATACTTCCATTAATTGGATTTAATGAAAACTCCCTTGTTAAGTCAAATTGAAAATATATAATTTTCTTAGAAAACTGTGGAGATATGAAACAATTCAATGATTCTAAATGAATAATGAAATGGCTAAATATGATGAAACCATTAAATTACTTACCACCACGTCATTCAGAGCTTCGCCCTCAATAGTAGTGATCACATAAACTTGGCCTTTCTCCATTGAAATTTTATAAGGTATGTTTCCTTGGATATTAAAAAATTAAATTTCATAATTCCCCATTTCTCTACAATTATAGCATTCAATATTGGTGACCTGTTTCTTTCCCTTTCAATCTCAAGCTTGGTGGCCTTTTTCACCACAGTAGTAACAAACTCCCATTTTCTTCAGGCATGTACCAGGGTGTTTCTTCACACATTTAACACCAGATTGAAATTAAATGTTTTTCCTTATTCCCCTTATTTACATTTCCAAAAAGTTCAGAAGATATTTTTTTCTATTTCTTTACAATATAGTCATAAGACAAAGAGAATTCCTTTTCTTTCATAATGGAACATGAGACAATTTCTTTGTATGATGAGAAGGATTGTGAGACTAATTCTCGATAGGGAAATGGTTTCAACCCATTAAATAATCGATCAACAGTACTTCATGGTTTATATATATAACCTAATGCATGCATTACTATCCTTGTAATGTTAGCTTCAAACATTGCGACGTTCTCATTCTCCTTTTTCCTCAGACTCACAAATTGTCTTTCCATATCCACTCAATGGTTACAAGGAATGTATTTTTATAACAAAATCTCTTTAAACACTCTCCATTCAATATTTTATAATTCATCATCTTCCTTTTTTTTAATTAATGACCACCATTTATCTGCATCTCTCATGAGGTGATAAACTACAATGAAATTTTTTTCCCTATCGCTACTCCCCAAAGTACGAAAATTTTTATCTAAAGAACACATCCATTCCTCATCTACAAATGGATTTGTAGTACCAAAAATGATGGTGGATATTTCTCATGAAGTGGTCTTACATTGAACCTTAGAGTTGTGGATCAAGTTTCTTAATACTTGTGCAGTTATTATTCATAACCTAAGTGAGTTTTCCCAGTATGGTTATAAATTGTTCATCATCGGTTTCATCACCATCTCCACTATAATTATCTTAAGTTGGAGGGTAATACCGACATGGATTGCATGTTTTGATACAGTTTCTATTTATTCCACTAACTGCCATTTCTATACAATGGCATAAAACAGATTAGTTTATGGGTGACAATACATAATTCCACACTGTCAAAATATGTATAAAAAATTGAGCAGTTTATATATATAATCCATAATCATAAAAAATGTTTTCCTTGAGGAGGTATTTTGTTATAAATCCTTCGTAATGGGTTTTAATGAAAATGAAAATTATCTTAAGAATATCCCCCATGAGTATCATAACCAAGAGTGAATCAAGGCCTATTTTTGTGTACCTGGATACCCCAGGTCAAGCCTGAAACTCCTTGTCAGAGTTTTCACTCTTAGATACATCTCTGCCGGAGCCGCCTCTACCTGACCGTATCCAGACAGGGATGTATTGCTTGGAAAATTTAACAAAATGTCTACATTTCCAAAATTCTATGGAGGTATTTTATACTAATCATCAAATTATATCTTAGTGTAATGTTCTGTAATCATAGTTTTTCGAAATATAGTTTCCATGGTTTTTACTAATGGATGTTGACATAGT
This sequence comes from Viscum album, assembly GCA_963277665.1. Classification (NCBI taxonomy): domain Eukaryota; kingdom Viridiplantae; phylum Streptophyta; class Magnoliopsida; order Santalales; family Viscaceae; genus Viscum; species Viscum album. The sequence continues at coordinate 311,589,317 of OY728161.1, forward strand.
TGAAACCAAAACCATAAGAGAGAATATATCATTCTATTTAGAAATCATTTAAATGTAGCATAATTATAAAGGAAAACACTTATTTTGAAAATATTCTTATAAGTATGTAAGGAAAACTTTGAAGATGTTATAACGGTGATAAATAGCAGCACCTACCGTATAAGTTAAAAAAATATTCTTACATTATTCATCTAAAAGGTCAAGAAGTACCTTGTTTGGAAAGAAATGGAAATATTACATTAAAACCTTTTTATAAAAAGAAAAATGAGGGTATAAATGAAATTAACATTTAGTCTAGTGAATATTAAAATAAAATTTGAAATACATTTTTATGAAACACAGATGTGGAGGAGGAAGAGGTCCTAGTAGATACTTACGTATAAACAATGTCAGATAATGAGGAGATTGTAGAATTAACCTTTACCTTCAACTTTTCGTTAGTAGATGGTACTTAAAACTCTTATATAATAGTTAAATCATTGTTATTAAATTATATAATAACCGCATACATAAATATTATATCATATATGATCTTCTAATATTTCATAGTTAATTATATTTTAGTAGTTTCATTATTTTGATTATTAACTGATTTGTTTTACTTTATATGTTTCATTACGTAAGTCATTTTTGTTATGTATATGATATATTTGATTCGGATCCAGAATGATATTATGTTCTTAATCATTATTTTTAGTCATAAAATAAAAATAATTCTGGAATGGTTACAATGAGGAATGAATCGCATCACGTTTGTGGATACGGTAATCCATACGAATGCACGAGGGAAAATATAATTCTATTGATGGTGAAATAATATGTAATTGTATGGTATATCATATATATAGATTTATTTACTTGTTATATTTATTATTTACATCAATTATACTCATTATTATACCGATCCAAATAATGATGGGTTGAATAAAAAACTACACCACGATGTTGAGACGGTTATCCGTACACACACAAGTATGATAACTTTTTCATTAATAGGATTGATAGAATAATGAATATGGTTGTAGAATATTTATAATAACATCACATTATGTATAAGGTGCTGTTGTTATTATTTGCGTATGAGAAAAAAAAGAAATATGAATTGGAAGAAGAAAAGAACTATGAAAGAGGTGATTATATTATTACCTCTTCTTTGGATGCTTCCTTTTGATTTGGCCAAAGGCCACCTTAGGTTGGGTTCTGATCAATGTAAGGCCTCTAGGTTGAAGTGAGATTATTATGTAGGATATTTGAGAAGGGTTTGGCTGAACCAGATGGCTTTGGACGTGTGATTATAAGAGAAGGGTGTGTACCCTTTTATAAGAGATTTGGGGTCACTTTAGGAAAATAATGAAATATTAATTTATTATACAATCATATTCGATTTATAATGGATTAAAAAGGAATTATTTTCTGGTTAAAGTTGGTCTAGGTCTAAAAACTATCTACCAATATGTTTTAGATAGGTTTAGCTCACCATATTTACCTTATCTTTTAGATTTAACTTTTACCATGCATTCTTGTATAATTATAATAAATAGTCAATAAAATTACTAAAAAAGGCAAAGAGAACAACATGTTGTCCATTATTGACATATCTAACCTTATCTAAGTACATTGGTAGAAAATTATATTTTTAGGAATATTATATCAATTAATAATATAGTATTTGTTTTAAAAACTCATTTATGTGAATTTTGACACTATTTAGTATTTGGTTATTGTGAAAGTCAAAAAAAATTGTTTACATTGAAAAAAAATAAAAAAAAATAAATCCTCAAATGTCATATTAACCTCTAAAATTAGTTGAAGTCTTTAAAAGTTCAAATTTACATTTATTGGTTATTTATAATATAAATTATTTTAATCATTCATTAATAAGGTAATTACTACATCAACATTGTGGCATAAATAAATTTAATTATTTAATGTCTAAAAAGTATAAATAAAATATAATTGTGCAGGAAATAGTTTTATCATTATAATTAATATTTATAGTTGAATTTATCTTATGTTTATTCCTATATTAAAAATGATTTAGTTATTAATCATTGAATTTAACATTTTTAACTCTTATTTAAATAAGATAATAATAAATGTCCAAATCAAATCGATGTGGATCAAAGAAAATAATATTTTATTGATAAGGTTTCTTTTGGTCTAAAAACACATATCCAATTGAATTCATACATGTGTTAGGGTAATTATAATATCATTTTTACCTTCAGTTACCCTATTTAATTTTAAATGTGAATAAAAATCAAATGGTATTATTCACCAAAAAAATTATTTTCTTCCTATTGAACCACATTTTACTTAACTATCTCAAACACGTCTCTTGGATATTTGAAATTCAATTCACAGAAGTGGTTACATTATGTTTTATGAAAATTTGTAATTGTGCATAGAAGGTGTGTAAAAGACGTTAAAATGTTCAATAAATTTCTTTACATCTAATTTTATTATAAGATGTCTCAAATGAATTACATTGAACAGATATAGGTATTATATATTTATTTTTACCTCAAATAAATTTAAATATAATTAATAATTATTTAAAAAAAATTATGTTTCAAACAATAACCTAGTGTTCTTCAATATTCCTTAAATATTGAATATTTTAAAAAAACACAAAATTTACCCTAAGATAATTTTGATATTCCGAATCTGAAAATTATGTCTATTCTAATAAATAAAATTTATAAAATTTCAAAAATTGTGTATTACTATTCATAACGGCTAGTTTGATTTGTCATGGTGTTCTAGAACACGATGTTTTGTATAGTGCAAGATAGTGTATTATTCAAAGAGAAATGTATCGTGAATGCTCGGGGTGTTACAATTTTTCCTTATTATAATATTTTCAAAAATTGTATCTATATCTTATATTGATGCTACTAAGAGTTAATCGATCTTTTGAGAAGCTATTTCAATAGTAAAAGTCTTATAATCTTATTAACTTGATTAACTAGCCTTTTTTAAATTTATTTGGGTGAATATTTTATGTAATCCCTTTTAACAAATTTTTTTATAGGAACTCAATTCACCCCCCTCTTGAGTTTACTACTCCAAAAAATTGTTTATTTATAAAATATAAGTTATAATTTTTTGAACATATGTAATATTTTATAGTCAAATTTATTTTAAGAACATATTTAAATAAAATTTAGTTCTACATACTTTTATAAATGTTATAAAATAATAAGGAATTAGGATTTTATATAAACATGGATATATAATGAAATAAAGATAATAAATTTTTTTCCTAAAAAATTATGATTATATTGAATAATGTTAATTACCACGAGACTGATGAATCTGTTATTTTGAATGAATTGTTTAATTAATGATACATACATTTAATCTAATAGAATTAATTAATTTTTGATAAAAAAAGTGATTTAATATAAATTTTAAAAATATATATAAATAAATTACCACTCATTGAATTATTAATCAATAATAAATAAAATTAATAAAACTTAATTGTGAAAACACCATTTTTCTAATAATAGTTTTCTCTATATGAAATGTTTTAATTTAAATGTAATTTTTCTATAAAATAGATGATTATTTATATAAATTGGGGTTACATTTAGGTAAAAAAACTAAAACGTTGTGGGATTTTTTATTTTATATATTAACTAAATCATAATATACTAGGGTAAATAAATGTTACCCCGATAAAAACAAAAGAGATGTAAAATAAAAATATAAAAAAAGATGACTTCTGTAATCTTTAAAATTTTTGTGGAAAAACATATTTGGGATTAAAATTCCAAATAACGCCCTGTAATAAATTATTTATATCTTTTGAAACCATTGAACCTTGAATCGTGACATTGAATTATTGAAAAACAATGGGTGTTGAAAAAATATCTCATTTCATCACTTGTAAAAGTTGATCAATTGCACCCTTTTAATGCTCCACATTCTGATATAAATTTCTTGAAACCATGCCTAATTTTCCTATTCAGTAAGTCCCATAGATTAGATAAATCCCATAATCAATAAAAGATATCCTAATTAATTCAATTAAAAGGAACTCAACTAGGGGACGTTCAATGTCACGATGTATGTATTACTTAATACCTAACCATTAATTATTATTATTTCTCTTCCAAACCAACAGAAAAAGTGTTAATATAATTAACTCAATGTAATAATTATACAAATGTGTTATATTATTAATGGGATAACCCTTATATATTCATTTCCATAACATTAGAAAAAAATTGATTAACGTTGATTTTTTTTTTGTGCGAACTACCCCCTCTATAAAATTACATCTATCTATTTTAACCACCACTTCTCATCTCTATTTTTAAGTAACAAATTTAATAATAAATGTTTAATACATATTTTAATTATTAATATATATATAAATTTATCTTCCACCATTTCATCATCTCATTAATTGAGAAATTAAATTGTTAATTTTTTGTTGTGTGGACTAATTCATTCAAGAAGTAATGTATATAATTTTTCATCATGAATTTCAATCAATAACAAAAATATAAAAATTTAATTAAAAAAACTATAAAAATAAAAATAAAATAATTATGATTATATTATAATGATATAATGTCGGAATTAATAATTTCATAAACTGATTTCGAAATTGTATTATGGTGTGATCATGTTTGGGCTTGTCCAACCACCAATAGGGTCAACGTAATAAATGTCTATCATTGATGAATATTTGATAATAAATTATAAAATTTTATATGTTACTAATTAAATAATGTATTTATGTTTTTGGAATGTTTTTTTTAACTATTTCACTTAATATTAAAATACCATTTTTATCGCTAAAATTATTAAAATAAGAGGGAATTGATTCCACATTTAGGATACATAACTAAAAGATGTATGATATGTGATAAAATAATTTTAAAAGAATATAAGTTAACTATTTTAGTACCACTAATTATTTAGGATTGCTGAAATTTTTTACAAGAAAAAATAACAACACCACCCAGACAGAACTAGTTCAAAACGATCAATATACCTCACAACCGATACTGAAGATCTATAACAATTTACATGTATTTATATAGAGAGTAAGTGTAAATGAATTTTATAAATTGTAGTAGATAATTATAATTTTATAAAATGGGTGATTATGATGGTTATTATTATTATAATTAAAATACTAGAACTATAGTTAATGTGAAGAAATTCTATAAGGGATCATTCTTCTTGAATTAATTTTTTAAATACATGTTTTTAATTAGGAACAAAATTAAATTTATATGGTGAATATACTATATATTTGATCTGTTATGTACTGAATTTTATTTTATTAATGCTATTTTATATTAAATTAAATGATATATTTTTAATGGGGTTTTTATTGGGATGTTACCTAATCCATAATATTTTCCATAAATCCTAAATTTTGGAATGTAATGTGAGTGATATTTTTCTGGAAACTACATCCCTCTCTGGATACTATAGTATGGACATGGTTGTGGCACAAATTCTCCTTGGAAAAATCACCATTAGAATTCATAGATAATTATAATATCATAGTTTACTCTATGCACAATGGGTGTGGCTTGGAATTTACCTCTGGCTACACAATCTCAAGGGATATTCCTTAGATAATTCACACTATTTTTATGAACCACAATGAAGTAATTTACTTTTGTTGATTTAGACTCATTCCAATGAAGACATCCAAAATCAATTACTATATTAAATGGTTAATGCATCACATTAAAAGTATCATGTCCAATAGATTACGTATATATCATTACTAAGTATAAAACCAATTAAATTATGAATGTCATATAGTTTCTATGATTATTTTCGTGATACTTTCCATGATTTCCACATTATTATTTTTAATGGGGAAATTTAAATTTTCTTGAATTTCCATTCATACGGATATCTAATATACTATTTTGTATGATTATATAATAATATCCTAATGGAATGATATGAAATACATTATTAACTTATATGATTAATGAATTGCACATAATTAGTGACTTGTTTGACCTAGTATAGATAGCCACTCAACGTATTTGAATTTCTCATGAGAAAAAATATCTAGGTTATTTTCATATACATTACAAATTTTCTTATTATGTGTTGGAAAATGGCATTGATGGTATGTTTATAATATTAGAAAATATTTATTCCATCATTATGGGATCGATAATTGTTATCCATGTTTTCTATCACCATTTATATGTTATTTACATTAGTTTTACATAATTAGTTTATTATTTAGATATTATATTAATTTTGTCTATATTTTTTATTCCACAATTATGTTATGATATCATTCAATATACACAAATCATAACTGAGAGTCTAAGCTCTGCCTTTGTTTTTCTCCATTCCCTAGGAATCCGTGAATATATTTACATGTAGTTTTCAAGGATTTTTACATTAGATAAATGATTCATGGATAAGTTTTTATGATATATGATTTTTTTTCATTTGTAATGTGAACAATATGTGTGAATATAAACGTCCAAGACTACATATATTTTTGATACCTAGGTAAATCATGTATGATATAACAATAATTTAATATAACTATAAGTTCTAGGTTTTTGGAGACTCGGTTGTTATAGGAATGGAAATTAAATATAAATAACAAACTATTGATAATTCAAAGTGGAAGATTCTTAACATAGATGTAGAGGATACCTAACTAAACTATTGGGTATGATTTTTCATAAAAAATATTTACTAAAATATTAAAGGGTTATATAATATTTTATTGGAAACTAATTACAAAAATCAAGGAGTAGGGTTCCTCATCATATCTGAACACTATAATAAATCCTTATGCACTTTTTTTCATATGATTATTTCATACTATTGAGAATGATATTAAATTGGAGTGTATCAAACCAAAAAATTTCATGGATGTCTATCTATTATAAAAGTAATAGAAGTCATTACCAATTACATTCCCATATAAGTTGAGTATCACTTGAACTGTTTTATTAACATATCATTTATCTTGAAGAATTTTGTTAAATTGTATCCAAAAAACATTTTTAAAGTTATATTCCAATGGGATATATTTTTTCATTCACTGAACAGATTTTCAATGAGTACTTGAAAATAAAAAAATTATATTTAAAAATGATTTAACTATAAAAAATTAATTAAGATTGATTTTAATATAACCATAATTATTACTCTATATAGTTGCAATGAAATTTTTTTCATTATAAATAATAAATAAAATTTTTTAGAATACATAATGTCTTTATATTCAAAAAACACCACATTTTAATGAGTTATGTCATTACCACAGATGTATGCTGTATTTTTTTCCCTTGAGTCATATAACATCAGTTGGGATAATAAAATCTATATGTGAAAATTATAATGTTTCTAATGTTATAACGTCACTATATTGTTTTTTAAATATTAATTTCTATTTTACTATAGTGAACAAATAATAATTTATTGAAATAGAATTAAACTATTAAAGGAACTTGTTATGATTCATTCAACATTTTTAATAAAATTATATGGGTTTTAGTGTCTAGACTATAATGATATTTAATTGTATAATATTAAATTTCACATAAAAATGGAAATAAAACACATTCTTTGTGAGATATTGTTTCATGTTCCAGGGAGTATTTAGTTTTGAATCTACTTTTTTATGTAATTCTAATGTGGGATGGATGAATCATGTATCAGGTGTTTCATCGAACTATATATTTTCCCAACTTCACTAAACTTATCTTTCTTATTACATTTCCTATAATTGAGATGATCCCTAATTTTCTACAATTTCACACCACTTTCCTCAAGATAACATTATAAAATTTATATTTTACCACTTATTATGTTCTTATATATTGTTTCTTGGTTACTATCATTGGATGAATCCATCCCCATGTTAATAGCATTGATATGTTCATATTTGATTCATGATTTATTATGTATCACATGGTATATGGTCTATTATAGTAACATCACTTCCTCATTCATTTTATGGCTACAGTTGATATGATAAATTGGTATAAATATTCCCAAAAAATAATTACTGGTTTTTTATCTCTCTACATTGATATGAATATGGATTTCACATGATCATGACCACAAAATACAGATATACAGTTCATTTATCTTAGAATACCAATACCATCAAAAAATATTCCCTCATGATATTATTAATAAATATTTTGTGTAGGTATATATGATTAAAAAAACAACAATGAGATGTTCCATCCCATTTCACCAAAAATTTGTTCCAATTTTGATGTATCATAACCATCAGTGATCTATGTGTTATTAATTGTAAAAATAATAATATCATTTTAAGAAATAACATTATTGAATCCTTTGATGATGTCAAATCCCACAGTAAAAAACATGGTTATTCCTGATATGTATGTTGATGATATTTCAAGACTATAAGTTTCACTATTTTGGGTTTTCGGCTAAGGAACCAAAAAATGATGATGAATTTGTAGGGTCATTAGTGATATAATATGATTAAGAGTCTTAGAGTATTGAGACAATAATAGTTATGCATATGGAAACCTATGAAAACTTTGTTGGAATAAATACTTCATCGTATAATGATTCTCTAATATAGACCATATCTTATTTGTTGATGATGTAGGAGGATTATGAGGATTATAAAATTTATTGAATATTACATGGAAGGATTCATGACTTGTTTTGTAGATGAAACAAAAAAAAATTATAATGGTTTGACCAATAGTTCCTAATTATTTAAACTTGTATCAACCTAATAAGAACAAAATACAACTAAATGATACATTATTTAATTTTCATAAATATAAACTAGAAATTCATAACACGGTTCTATGAAATATTTTTCATGAAATAAAGATATATTTTTTTGTCACAAATAAAGGGGATAAAATTTTCTTGGACTATAAAAAAATAAACTTGTTATAGAGGTTTAAAAAATGGGAACACATCCAAAATTTTAGGTAGTAAAAGTTCAGGTGGATCCACATACACTTGGAAAAAAATCTACCATTGAGCATGGATTATTCTATGATTTGTTATCCATAGGGTCGTATTATTTTCTTGAGGGTCTCTAGTAGATGAGTGGTTACAATCATTACTGATATATAGAAAAATTGAACTTGTGACATGGGTGATTACAACAAGAATATAGGTAAGAAAATAGAAAGGTTGAATGAATCATAATTTATTCCTAAACCAAATGAAATAAATTAATCCAATTACTGGTTTCCATCTAATCTGATCAAATACAAGAGTTGGAAATTGATTGAAAGTAGGGACTCTTGAAATAGTATATGTTTAATAAGTAAGGTTATGATGTAACCATTTATCTTTCTTAGCCAATTTATTATAGATCTATTTCAGATAAAAAATAATAGGGAATCTAATGAAGTTATTATTATGAGTGGGATTTGTATTCAAAGCAGATAGTGAAAGATTATTTTTCAATTATTTCCCAAGTTGATGATGTCAAAAATCAAATATGATTGAAAACAGAAAACTCATATAAACAAATAATATATAGCATAGACCAACACTCCTAATAGGATTTCCCTATGGTGACTCTATTAGAGGATGATTGTCACAAAGTATTACATCATGAATTGAGATAATATGAACTTTCTATGTGAGGATAAAATAACCAAGGTACCAGAGTGGGATAACATTAACCATGAATGGATAATCTATATGGATTTTGATTCTATAATTTAATCTTTTTTTAATGGTTTGATGGTTTTCTATGAGGTGTAAAATTTTACTCCTCTGTTATAATTATTTATAAATGTTCTAGTCAGGTGATACTAGCCTTTTTAGGAGATAATTAAAAAATTTAAAATTTTTACATTTTTCATAATAGGTATCCCATTGTATATGAGGTTTTAAATTGAACAAAAAGTGGGTTTTAAAAATAAAAAATTATTTTTCGATAATGAATTAATCTTTGGTTATTATGGTAGATTAAGACATTTAGGTCGATCTATTAAACCATAACATAAAAATTTTATTGTAATTTTATTTATCTATGTCAATTAATAATTTAACATCTGTTATTACAAAAAATCATAGTGTATCTGTTATCCCATTTTTTTCTTATACTGATGATAATGTTCTCTTATCTAAAAACATAATGTTATTTTAAATAATATGTATACCATGGACAGCAACAAAACCATGTCCATATTTCCTAAAAAACACATTATCACCAAGGATAACATCAAATCATTATACATTATTTAATTTATGGGATGTAGAATTCTCTCTGTTCATGTTTTCAGAAAAACCAATATTTAGGTTTCAGGGTTCTTAACAATTCATACTCAAAACAATGGATCTAAAATAAATTAATAGGGTTTTTTATTATTTATATGATATTATGTCCACTTATTTAAATTAATAATATATTTTCAACGAAGACGTGATTAATTCATTGATATTAGATAGAAAGCATGTCTTTTGAAATAAAATATCTTACAATTACAAAGGACTGCCACTTTATAAAAACTGAAATGAAGTCATTATAAAGGTCTATTTAAAATTTTATTATAATGACATAATTATATAAAAAATGTCTTAATGTTACCAATATTTCATTGGATTAATTATTACTTTTATAGCTTCAGTAAATTATATTATTTTTATACATTCCCAGTTTTGACCATAATGGTCACAAAATTTAAATAACCTTCTAAAATTTACAATACTATTTTGTAAATATTGAAAAAAATTACTGTCTTATTCCCATAATTTTGATAACCATAGAGAAATAATTACATTAAATTTTAAGAATGATATTTTATAAATTTTGGTTTATAAAAATGGTATATAATTTTTATTTTATCTATTCCCTATTAGTTTTTTCCTATAATCACCTCTTTACGAGTAGCTAATAATAATCCTTCTACGGATCAATCAATTCAGTGAGTTCATCCAAAAAAAATAATCCATAGTGGTCTCTTTAAAAGTACATTAATTTAATGATTTGATAGTAAAATATCAAATTAAATTAGTTATGAACAATTTATATTCCAAATAAATGTAATTTGAATAATATATAGATATTTAGAATAATATAAATCTTTAATCCACTATAGGATGATGGTTCATCACCAGTAATCTATGAATATTCTTCCATTAGCTACACATTAGCCTGTTTCAACATTTTCATCATTAAATTCTATAATTCTTACTGAGTTGTGTATATATTTGTTATATGAGTATTTTATTTCTACACACATAACATATGAACTCATTGGAAATAATAATTTCATCCTTTCCCTCGATTTTCATATACTAGTATCATATTTTGATTAATATTTTACAGGGTTATATTCCAAATTTAATAATTTTCATGCCTTTATAAACCGATTAAAATTCACATTTAAATAGTTTAATTTTATTTGAGAGATAAATTTTTAAATTTTGAGAATGAAACTAATTTATTATTCTATTTTCTTTTTTTATAATATATAAGTATTACTATTCAAATTTTATAAGTTTTCCAATAAATAATTATATATTCATATTTATAATATGTTTGGTTTTCTCATGTTCAGTTTATTTCAACATATATTCTATTATAAGCATGTTGATAATATTTTCTACCATCATTTTTATGATAGTGATTATTTCTTTGAAATTTTTTATCCCATTTACTATTCCCAAAAATTGTCAATAAACATTATACCCTAGTGTCCCTAAGATAAAAAATATTTAATAATCTATGTGTATATAGACTCTTATTTTTTCAAAAACCATTATCCTAAAATACTGTTTTGTGTATGCTAATTATATATACTATTTAATTTTTTCAAATCAAAATTCTACTATAGTGCACAATATATTGACAAAGTATTTTGAGATAAATAAATGAATTTTTCAATAAATGTTTTATAATATACCATGATTGAAAACCATAGAACACTTTCAATTTTAATCAAAAGGATGTGGTAGGATCTTATATCCATATGTAGTTATTTGGAACAATTCTTTCAAGTAGTGTTATCTTCCAATATAAATGGCGGGGAAGAACCATAATAATGATCTTCTTTATTCATAAAACCAATTTCTATATGTAATATATTATAATTGAGGGTTATATGAAATTTTTATCATTAATATTACAATTAAAAAATATATGTTCCTTTAGAGGAAATATATATTAAATTTTTAAATAAAGGTAATGTTATTGTTTTTATGTTAATGAATTTTTTATTCAATATTTCTCATTTGATTTTTTACATTGAATTTTTTTTATTCTAAATCAATTAAAAATAGTAATGTTGGATATATTTTCATTTTTTATGGGAATACAGATCTTACCATTTTATCACGCAGTAGGGTAGTAGTTACTATAGTAAAACTGTAGTAGGTACTGTTCGATACTATAGAAGCCAGAACTATTCACTCGATTTGGGCCTTCGGGCCACCGGTTTGGGCATACGGGTCTCAAGGGCCATCGGGTCATCAAAGGCCTTATGGCCATAGGACCTTCAGGCCACATGACGTTCGGGACACATGGACTATGATGTAGTCCAGTTCACATAGAACATGCACCAGAAATGGATCAGAGCAACATGAGTAGTATCCACCAGAAGCAGAGCTAACCAAATCGGAAGAATGAGAGGGTATTTCTGTAACACCCCAGGTAAATAAAGAATATGACATTTCATATTTATCCATATTTGTGAATAAAATATTTAAATGACTTTAAAGGGGACGCTATGCTCGATGGCGTACCCAACACGCAACAACGAGTTTCTTGGGAATCTTACGTTGCACTCTAATAATAAAATAATATTATTTTAAATGGTAGTTAAAATGTAGCCATTGTAATGGCGGGAATGGATATAAATAACTAAAATACGATTATATATGTTTTTAAATGTTTTTACATTTATCCAATAAAAGCTAAAGGCTTAAAATACGGAAAGAATTCAATTTTAGGCGTATATGCCCTAGTTTTCACTAAAGGTTCACTTATCGCCTTTTAATGGAGAACCATCATTAAATATAGTTTTGTTCACTCTTATAAATTTTATTGGACCAAATAAAACTCTTCTTATGAATCGGGACATCAAAATTTACTTTGTGTAAATTTTTGGTATCTTTCCGATAATGTTCATTTTTTTAATGAATACTGTAAATGTTGTATTTTAATTCAAAACCTCTTTTTAATCTAACTTATTTATATGATTAGATTATATTTTGAATTGGTTTTAAAGTGAAATTAGAAAGTATTTTTACCATTAAATCCAATAGTGGTCGTTGGAATTAATTTCACTTTGAAATCAGACTTAAACTAGTGTCAATCTTTTGATACTTATTGTTTTATAAAAACACGCTATTTGCTCTGACAGAGGGAATTAATTATTAAATTAATTACTGTGACTAATATTTTTTGATTTTTGTAAAACGTACTTCATTTTTGAATTCGGAATATCAAATTTAGCTTAGGGTGAAGTTTTGGTATTTTTCTGAAAAACTCCAATTATTGATGAATAGTGAAACCACTAAGTGGTAATCAAGCAAACTGATTTTTCAGTTAAATGAAAGTTTACCACTAATATGTATTGAATTTTGAAAATCCGACAAACATGGTTTTCATTAGTATGAAAAATGTGGTTCAATGGGATGAAAATAATTTTTTGGTGAATAATAACTTATTATGTTTTTAATCGCGATTAGTGGTAATTAGTGTAATTTAAGGTAAAAATGATATTATAAGAATGTGAAAACACCAGGACACTTGTTCTACACCTATTGGGTGAGTCATGGCCGACCAAGACAAGCCATGGGCCAACTTGGGGACCCCATGGATCCACTTTGGTTGGGAAATGACATAAATAACTTTTTATTTAATGTAAAAGTAAAAATGACGCAAACATGATATGTTATACTAAAACAACTTTTAAGTGGGGGTTACACAAGTCCAAATTTTGATTATAAATAGTCATTGGAAATATAAAAATATTTTCTACATTATAGTATTTTTTTATAATTTTTAGTCATTAACTAAATTAAATTATTTATGACATAATAATGATGCAGTGATGACATCATTATTTGACGATTTAAATAAAATGGAAAGATAATGTAAAATCTATGAACTAAACATGTCCAAAACTTATTGTATGAGTGTATTTCGAAGCCTTATCACCTTATCCACGAATTATATCAATGTGGGACCTTTTAAAACCGAAACACATTTTCAAATAAAGTAATATTTCTTTACTTTCCAAAAGTGCCCCTCCTCTCCTCTTATAAAAGTCCCCCACCTCTACCTCATTTCACACACCCCTCAAGCCTTTGGCTCGGCCAACCCCTGCCCATTTACTCTCTCCACATCCCTCTCCTCATCCTAGATGATTCCCTTTGGGCAGAATCCTTTCAAAGGAAGCCTTTAGGCTCAAATCAAAAGGAGTTACACTTTTAAAGGTAATTCATTCTCTCATGTTCATTTGTTTTATTTTACTTCTCTATCCCCCTAAACTCTTTTTATTTATTTCTTTTGTAACAACAACAGTATCTTAAATATACTAGGATGTTGTTATAAGATTTATTCGAGCTACACTCTCACACAACTACATCAAATGGTTAAAGAACATACGGTTTCCGTGGATGACGAATTTCTGCCTCCCGAAACGATGATTGTTCAACATTCTTTTAACACCTTCTAAGGTGGCCATTATGATGTCACTATTTTTATATATGATATATAATATTTTTATGTTTTACTTATGCTTCTGTATTTTTCATTTGTGTCTCACCTTTATGGCTTCCATTATGGGTATACGCGATATCTTCATTTTAGGAAGTGCGGACTACCACCCCCTCAAAGTGATGTGATTCGTTAATACCATAGGTGGGACCTATAAAGGATGGAACTATGATATTATATATGATATTATACTGGAATTATAATATACCTTTATATCATTATTATTCCATTATATAAAATACATAATAGAAATGAAAGTAGCGTTCATGCGTACGTACGGCTTACCGTCTCCATGAACGGTGCATTTCATTTCTTACCTCTAAATGATTATGTAACGTTATAAATTAATGAATGTACTGGATATATATGAAATATATGATATCTAAATCATGAATACAATTCTGGATATAATAAACATTTGGTCACACGAACAACATGTAATTGTAAGAAGTCCACTTTCGACTTAGGAACCAAACATCGGCAAAACAAATATTATTAACTTAAATGATTACATAATGTTTATGACATGGTAATAAGTCATATAAAAGGAATAATAAACTTGAAAAATGTTCTTAAGGAATTATAAATTAACTCAAGTTTATTATTCAGGATATTAAAGAACGATCGAGTCAAGTCGGACCCGAGGTAAGGGATCCTACAACTCTCTTTCTTTTTAAGCACACTCTTTTATGTCATTTATTTTAAGCTCATATTTCTTATGATTGGGATGTTATTTTATATTAAATTTACAGTAATTTTTATGTTCATGTGATGAGAGATCCTATTCTCTCCCATAAATCCATTTTGGAAGTTTTGAGTGGCGCCGTTAGGCTGCCGAACATTCGTAAGAGATCTAACCTCTCTCTTTCTTTTTAAGTACTCTCCTTTATGTCACTTCTTTTAAACTCCTCCTTGAAATGTTGGGGGATTTTATTTTATATTCAACTTGCTGTAAATTCTATTGTAATATGATGGGATACTCTATTTGATCTCATCAATCCATATTCGAATGTTTTATGTGGCACCGTTAGGCTGCCGAGTTTTCGTAAGGGATTTTTCATCTCACTTTTATTCCCGTGAGATTTATGCTACATTTGCCACAAATTCCATTGAGTGGTGTATGTACTGCCCATTATTCTACTCTTTGTGTAATATACTTTCGTTTATGAGTATTTACATCAATGACCTATTGTCTTTCTTTCATGGGGTGTATGTTTTGAAAGATACCCAAGTCGGTAAGGAAACATTTCACCCTCCTCTTTTTAAAAGACTTCTTTTATTGGGTCTTTTAATTTACATATTTTTATGTTGGGATATGTTCTCATACATCCTTATTGATGTAAATTTATGTCCAAGTGATGAGATACACTTTTTATCTCTCATCAACTCATTTTTATGTGATGTCGTTAGGCTGTCAAGGGAACTTTTTAACCCAATTTCGATTTGTTTGGGTTCAACTTGTAGTCATTGAATATGTCATCCATTGAATATGAGTGAATGAACTTTTATTGTTTTACACTTAGTATCCACTTATATTGGGTATATATATATTTGTCACACATATTTTTGAGATTTATTTGTCCTTAATTTAAGGATACTTTCTTTATAAGGGATTTCATCACATTTGACATTTCTATTGAGGGTTCATTGTTGTTATGCACCTATTCACTCTTATATGGTGTATATACTGTTCTTTGGAGTATTATATCATGAATCCTTTTATTCTCATGATATTATAAAGTTCTGACTAAATGTTGTTCCTCGATTATTGTATTCAAGTGTCTCTAATTTTGGTAAAACCCCTTTAACCAAAATATCGTTTTAAATGTTTTAATTATTTGTTCTTATTAATATCCATGTTTTAAAAATGGTTTTAAGGATTTATTTTTATGGATATTAATGGTTTAAAATGTTAAAAGCATCAAGGTGGTATGGGACACTTTGATTCCAAAATCTCTTTATTAAATGTTTTAAATGGTTTTGGAAATGGTTTCTTTTTGAATGGATTCATTATTTCAATATCCTAAAATGTTATATTGTGATTGAAATGTGGAAATGTTATGTTTCCTTTATTCAGGTTTATGTGATACGATTATGTTATGGTTCTTGGGCATTGTTATGAAAACGGGTGGTTCCGTGATAAACTAAGGGCGGGTGAGCCCGATATAGCTCTCCAATGCATTGGGTAACGCGAAGGAGTGAAACGTTAAGGTTTCTCCGAAGAGATTTAGGGAATATACTGTGATGGGTATTCCAAACGTAACCAAGAGGGTTACTCCCCACGTAAGTATGTTATGGATGCCTCAAGTTACCTTTATGTCTTATGATTTCTATCATTTATTCATGATTTGATATGCCTATGTTTTATGGGTAAAGTATGATTTCATTCTTATGTATACATGTACTCATGTTTCCTTTCCATATCTATATATCCCTTACTGAGCTTTTTATGCTCATCCCAAGTTTTTGAAATGTTTTTCACAGGTCAAGGGAAGGGTACATGATGTGATTATAGTGTCAAGGATGTGTCGAGAAAGAATCCATCTTTTATTTTAAATATGTTTTCGTTGATGGGAAGAATGAATACTATCTTTTATGTAACCCCTTTGTTTAAATGTGGAATGTAATGCAATTTTCATTATCTAATTCTCTAAAACTCTAAACCTGAAAAGATCCTCAATGTGTAATCTTGTAATAACTCAAGATTAAGTAAGGTTTAAGGCTGGGGCCTTATAGTTGGTATCAAAGGTCGGTTTAGATAACTTTAGAGGTTAGGGTATTCTTTAAGCATAAGTGACATTACCATAATGGTTAGGATTTCAGAAAGAGTCCTAGTTTTAGATAAAGTGAATGAGTAATTGTATCTCAGTGTTTACCTTCCTCATTAGTACATGATGGTTTTGTTGATATACTCACACTGACATTTCTATTTTTAGTGAATGGATGGATCTAGCAGGCACCAAAGAGACAACAGGTTTGAAGGAAACTATGATGGTTCTCTGATTAAGATACTAGATAAAATGGAGGATTCAATGAGGAAACTCGTGGTTGTTCTAAACCAAATATCAAGGAGTCATGATCAACCACTTCAACATTTGTGAGTTCTCTAATGCATCATGTACGATATGGCCAACTCGATGTGGAAATTCAGGTAATAATTATTAAGGTAACCATTAGGGTTTATATGATACTTAATTTTTAGGTAATTATGGGTTACTCAATGATATGATGGAAAATGAAAGGAATGAGATAAACTTGAGGTTAAAATATGTTATGATTATTCTTGAAGATTCTTTTCTCATTTTGGGGAATGTTTTAAGAATTATATAGTTTTGGAAAAAGGACAACACGCAGACCGTGTGACTACCCGTCGCGTCGGACAAAGCTGTGGCAATCTAACCCACAACCAAAGTGCGACTGGTATTTATCGCCTACCACTGGACTAAATGAAATCCCTGGTTAGTTTGGCTAATTCATTCTAGTTATATGATTTTATGAATTAAGAGTAAGTTGATTTTGGGTTATTTATGAAAATGATAAACCTATCTTGGAGGATATGTGATTAGGTTAATTACTTTTCAATACAAGACTTTAGGGGCAACTGATGTTGTTTGGAGATAAATGTTACGATTTAACTTGGAAGACTATGTGACTAAATCCTTCAAATATGTTGGTTTCAATCTTATATTGGTCTACTTTGAAGAATTTTATGGACAAATTGTTTATCGGATGGTCCTCGTTGAACTTTGGGTTTTTTTGGACAAATTTTGGAGATTAAGCATAGATTTTCTTTTTAAATGGTTAACCTTTTCTGGATTATCTGACCTTGTACTAACCTTTTTGGTTTTGGTTTTGGTTAAAGCCTAAAGGAATGGGAAATATATAGTTCTCTTTTGTGGATTAGGTGATTCTCTAGAAGTTGATTATAGTACTCTTAATCTGAACAAGTCTTCCTAAATACTCGCCTTTTGGAGAAAATATGAGTTTGTGTAAGGAATCTAATAAAAGTTGAGAGTCAACATGATAAGTGATTATGTTTCCTTATGAATAAATTCCTCAATAAAAAGTAACATAAAAAAATGTTGTCTATTAACTTTTCCTACTGGGGTATCGAATACCGTTTAACCCATCACAAGTTTGTGATTTTTTCATGGTTAACTTTCTCCTAAACATGTTTTCTATCACTCTCCATCAGAACAAGACCCTTTGTTTTTTCCTCCATGTCGATATTTTCATACTTGGAATCCTAGTATGGGTTAACTCAGGTGGCCTTTGTACTTATCTTTCTTTATTTTAAAGTGTTTCTTTTACCGACTTTTGTTCCGATGTGGGACTTTCAAGGATGTTTCCAAGCGCAATTTTAAAATTGCGAGGACGCAATTCCCAAAAGGGGGGAAGGATGTAACACCCCAGGTAAATAAAGAATATGACATTTCATATTTATCCATATTTGTGAATAAAATATTTAAATGACTTTAAAGGGGACGCTATGCTCGATGGCGTACCCAACACGCAACAACGAGTTTCTTGGGAATCTTAAGTTGCACTCTAATAATAAAATAATATTATTTTAAATGGTATTTAACATGTAGCCGTTGTAATGGCGGGAATGGATATAAATAACTAAAATATGATTATATATGTTTTTAAATGTTTTTACATTTATCCAATAAAAGCTAAAGGCTTAAAATACGGAAAGAATTCAATTTTAGGCGTATATGCCCTAGTTTTCACTAAAGGTTCACTTATCGCCTTTTAATGGAGAACCATCATTAAATATAGTTTTGTTCACTCACTTAAATTCTATTGGACCAAATAAAACTCTTCTTAAGAATCAGGACATCAAAATTTACTTTGTGTAAATTTTTGGTATCTTTCAGATAATGTTCATTTTTTTAATGAATAGTGTAAAATGTTGTATTTTAATTCAAAACCTATTTTTAATCTAACTTATTTATATGATTAGATTATATTTTGAATTGATTTAAAGTGAAATTATAAAATATTTTTACCATTAAATCCAATAGTGGTCGTCGGAATTAATTTCACTTTGAAATCAGACTTAAACTAGTGTCAATCTTTTGATACTTATTGTTTTATAAAAACACGCTATTTTCTCTGACAGCGGGAATTAATTATTAAATTAATTACTGTGACTACTATTTTTTGATTTTTGTAAAACAGACTTCATTTTTGAATTCGGAATATCAAATATAGCTAAGGGTGAAGTTTTGGTATTTTTCTGAAAAACTCCAATTTTTGATGAATGGTGAAACCACTAAGTGGTAATCAAGCAAACTGATTTTTCAGTTAAATGAAAGTTTACCACTAATGTGTATTGAATTTTGAAAATCCGACATTCATGGTTGTCATTAGTATGAGAAATGTGGTTCAATGGGATGAAAATAATTTTTTGGCGAATAGTAACTTATTAAGTTTTTAATCGCGATTAGTGGTAATTAGTGTAATTTAAGGTAAAAATGATATTATAAGAATGTAAAAACACCAGGACACTTGTCCTACACCTATTGGGTGAGTCATGTCCGACCATGACAAGCCATGGGCCAACTTGGGGACCCCATGGATCCACTTTGGTTGGGAAATGACATAAATAACTTTTTATTTAATGTAAAAGTAAAAATGACACAAACATGATATGTTATACTAAAACAATTTTTAAGTGGGGGTTACACAAGTCCAAATTTTTATTATAAATAGTCATTGGAAATATAAAAAGATTTCCTACATCATAGTATTTTTTTTATAATTTTTAGACATTAACTAAATTAAATTATTTATGACATAATAATGATGCAGCGATGGCATCATTATTTGACGATTTAAATAAAATGGAAAGATAATGTAAAATCTATGAACTACACATGTCCAAAACTTATTGGATAAGTGGATTTAGAAGCCTTATCACCTTATCCACGAATTATATCAATGTGGGACCTTTTAAAACCGAAACACATTTTCAAATAAAGTAATATTTCTTTACTTTCCAAAAGTGCCCCTCCTCTCCTCTTATAAAAGGCCCCCACCTCTACCTCATTTCACACACCCCTCAAGCCTTTGGCTCGGCCAACCCATGCCCATTTACTCTATCCACATCCCTCTCCTCATCCTAGATGATTCCCTTTGGGCAGAATCCTTTCAAAGGAAGCCTTTAGGCTCAATTCAAAAGGAGTTACACTTTTATAGGTAATTCATTCTCTCTTGTTCATTTGTTTTATTTTGCTTCTCCAACCCCCTAAACTCTTTTTATTTATTTCTTTTGTAACAACACCAGTATCTTCAATATACTAGGATGTTGTTATAAGATTTATTCGAGCTACACTCTCACACAACTACATCAAATGGTTAAAGAACATATGGTTTCCGTGGATGACGAATTTCTGCCTCCCGAAACGATGATTGTTCAACATTCTTTTAACACCTTCAAAGGTGGCCATTATGATGTCACTATTTTTATATATGATATATAATATTTTTATGTTTTACTTATGCTTCTGTATTTTTCATTTGTGTCTCACCTTTATGGCTTCCATTATGGGTATACGCGATATCTTCATTTTAGGAAGTGCGGACTACCGCCCCCTCAAAGTGATGTGATTCGTTAATACCATAAGTGGGACGTATAAAGGATGGAACTATGATATTATATATGATATTATACTGTAATTTTAATATACCTTTATATCATTATTATTCCATTATATAAAATACAAAATAGAAATGAAAGTAGCGTTCATGCGTACGTACGGCTTACCGTCTCCATGAACGGTGCATTTCATTTCTTACCTCTAAATGATTATGTAACGTTATAAATTAATGAATGTACTGGATATATATGAAATATATGATATCTACATCATGAATACAATTCTGGATATAATAAACATTTGGCCACACGAACAACATGTAATTGTAAGAAGTCCACTTTCGACTTAGGAACCAAACATCGGCAAAACAAATATTATTAACTTAAATGATTACATAATGTTTATGACATGGTAATAAGTGATATAAAAGGAATAATGAACTTGAAAAATGTTTTTAAGGAATTATAAATTAACTCAAGTTTATTATTCAGGATATTAAATAACGATCGAGTCAAGTCGGACCCGAGGTAAGGGATCCTACAACACTCTTTGTTTTTAAGAACACTCTTTTATGTCATTTATTTTAAGCTCATCTTTCTTATGATTGGGATGTTCTTTTATATTAAATTTACTGTAATTTTTATTTTCATGTGATGAGAGACCCTATTCTCTCCCATCAATCCATTTTGGAAGTTTTGAGTGGCGCCGTTAGGCTGCCGAACTTTCGTAAGAGATCTAACCTCTCTCTTTCTTTTTAAGTACTCTCCTTTATGTCACTTCTTTTAAACTCCTCCTTGAAATGTTGGGGGATTATCTTTTATATTCCACTTGCTGTAAATTATATTGTAATATGATGGGATACTCTATTTGATCTCATCAATCCATATTCGGATGTTTTATGTGGCGCCGTTAGGCTGCCGAGTTTTCGTAAGGGATTTTTCATCTCACTTTTATTCCCGTGAGATTTATGCTACATTTGCCACAAATTCCATTGAGTGGTGTATGTACTTCCCATTATTCTACTCTTTGTGTAATATACTTTCGTTTATGAGGATTTACATCAATGACCTACTGTCTTTCTTTCATGGGGTGTATGTTTTGAAAGATACCCAAGTCGGTAAGGGAACCTTTCACCCTCCTTTTTTTAAAAGACTTCTTTTATTGGGTCTTTTAATTTACATATTTTTATGTTGGGATATGTTCTCATACATCCTTATTGATGTAAATTTTATGTCCAAGTGATGAGATACACTTTTTATCTCTCATCAACTCATTTTGATGTGATGCCGTTAGGCTGTCAAGGGAACTTTTTAACCCAATTTCGATTTCTTTGGGTTCAACTTGTAGTCATTGAATATGTCATCCATTGAATATGAGCGAATGACCTTTTATTGTTTTACACTTAATATCCACTTATATTTGGTATATATATATATTTGTCACACATATTTTTGAGATTTATTTGTCCTTAATTTAAGGATACCTTCTTTATAAGGGATTTCATCACATTTGACATTTCTATTGAGGGTTCATTGTTGTTATGCACCTATTCACTCTTATATGGTGTATATACTGTCCTTTGGAGTATTAAATCATGAATCCTTTTATTCTCATGATATTATAACGTTCTGACTAAATGTTATTCCTCGATTATTGTATTCAAGTGTCTCTAATTTTGGTAAAACCCCTTTAACCAAAATATCATTTTAAATGTTTTAATTATTTGTTCTTATTAATATCCATGTTTTAAAAATGGTTTTAAGGATTTATTTTTATGGATATTAAAGGTTTAAAATGTTAAAAGCTTCAAGGTGGTATGGGACACTTTGATTCAAAAATCTCTTTATTAAATGTTTGAAATGGTTTTGGAAATGGTTTATTTTTGAATGGATTCATTATTTCAATATCCTAAAATGTTATATTGTGATTGAAATGTGGAAATGTTATGTTTCCTTTATTCATGTTTATGTGATACGATTATGTTATGGTTCTTGGGCATTGTTATGAAAAGGGGTGGTTCCGTGATAAACTAAGGGCGGGTGAGCCCGATATAGCTCTCTAATGCATTGGGTAACGCAAAGGAGTGAAACGTTAAGGTTTCTCCGAAGAGATTTAGGGAATATACTGTGATGGGTATTCCAAACGTAACCAAGAGGGTTACTCCCCACGTAAGAATGTTATGAATGTCTCAAGTTACCTTTATGTCTTATGATTTCTATGATTTATTCATGATTTCATATGCCTATGTTTTATGGGTAAAGTATGATTTCATTCTTATGTATACATGTACTCATGTTTCCTTTCCATATCTATATATCCCTTACTGAGCTTTTTATGCTCATCCCAAGTTTTTGAAATGTTTTTCAGAGGTCAAGGGAAGGGTACATTATGTGATGATAGTGTCAAGGATGTGTCAAGAAAGAATCCATGTTTTATTTTAAATATGTTTCCGTTGATGGGAATAATGAATACTATCTTTTATGTAACCCCTTTGTTTAAATGTGGAATGTAATGCAAGTTTAATTATCTAATTCTCTAAAACACTAAACCTGAAAAGATCCTCAATGTGTAATCTTGTAATAACTCAAGATTAAGTAAGGTTTAAGGCTGGGGCCTTATAATGTCAGCTGCCATCAGGACCATGCACCGTGCATCTTTGTATTGGGAAATGGTATCCGATCAGCAATGCTTGGTGGGGAGATAAGTGATCGATAACGCAGAATCTGAGGAAGGGAATTGCTAGTGGGTTGGGCTTATGGGTCATGTGATGGGAATGGTATGCCTATTGGCCTTGAGGTCATGTATTGCGGGTCAGTCGGGCCTTGTTCCATGGGCCTATGGGTTATGTAATATGGGTTCCCCTTCAACCCTTAAAAAGGGGATTATCCATAATAAAATAAAAAACAATGCATTAGGGCCATTCTTGTATAATAATATAATATATATCATAGAAATCTAAAAATATATAATTGATGTTTATAATGATATATAATGATAAATTTAGGGATCTAAAATCTATTCTTTATTTCCCGAACCAATAGATTTGATTATACATTTTTAGTAGTATTCCATTATTTTATTATGAATGAGGCCTATTATAAATTTCTCATCAAATTCCAGGATAGTTGGATGGTATTTCCTAATTACCATTATAGGTTATGTTTAATTAGATAAGATCTATATTTCTACAAATCTAAACTTTTACATTCATGACTAAGACAACATTCGCAATTTTTAATCAATACAATTATAAAATGTAATTACATTATATCAAGATCACAAAATCATAATAAAAATATTTTCTAAAAATATTAAAAAAATTATTTTTTGTATATTTATACAAATATCTCACAAATGATCATTATATAAAAAATTCCCATCATCTAAAAAATTGTAATATTAATATTTGGTTAAAAATGATGGAATTTTATTTTTAATGATTTTTTAGTGGGGAATTTTAGTGAATTTAGATTCATATTGAAATTAGTTGAGTTGGACTATAATAAGGAGATTATTTTTCATGATTTTGGGAGATTATGTAGATTTTAAAAGCATTTTTTTGATGGCTATTTGGTATATGATTCGTGAGTATCAATAAAATAGAATGTACGTGGCCCCTTATTAGGTTACAATACATACTGAGTTTGGTAAAAATGGTCTAGAAAACACCTGAGAATCCATCAAGTACCCTATGAATATCCACATTGGGTGTCCTCCCAAGATTGTTTTTTGAAATTTTACCTTAATAACGAAACTATTAAAACATAAATAATAAAATCATTTTAACCTTACCCAAATGTTATAAACCATTACCCAACTCTTGGATAATCACTCCCTATTTTTCAATGTCTCTAATAAATTATATTTTTATATATTATCAGATTACGTAACCTTATGAATAAATTTGTTTTTAGTGATAACTATAAGGTAATAACGTTACAACCCACATTATTAGTGTTAAATAATTCTAATGTAATTTTAATTTTGATCCAAATATTTGATAGAGTATTCATAATTAGGATTTTTAATATATTTATAAGAGTGGGGGGATCTCTAAAACATATTCATTCACATTTTTGATAATGTTTGATTATGATAATGTATTAGAGAATGTTTTTATGGTCTTGATAATCAAAAATAAGAAAAAAGATTATAGAAAGTACCAGGAGACTCGTCTAGTGGTGTGGGTAGCATGACTGGTCAATTAGATTGCATATAGCCATATTCCATGTCGCCGATAGGGAAGAGGTTACATAGCCGTAGTATTATGGGTATCCATTAAGGTTATAATTTAAATTTTATATAGAGGAGGAACTATCATTTTATGGTTTACCCTTTACACTTTATATAAAATACACAAGAGAGTGGCTTTTTTCAAACAACTTCCCACTATCACCCCCTTTGAATATTTATAGGTTTGTAATTGTAATTAAAGTTGATCAATTGTTGTTTTGTTATGTCCTAGATGGGTGATATTCTCTACTTCACTCTCCTCTTACCATTCATATAACATCATTTGATTATTTGTGGTTAAACCTTGGGATTTGAAGATGATTTCATGAAAGAATGGTGTAATCCTTGCAAATGAATATGGATTTGCTGTTTGGGGGTTTGAGTATATCCAAGGAGGATAATTATACGTATTAATCAACATTTTCATAGAGATATGGAAGAAAATTATTTTTTCATGGGATTCTAACTAATTATCCTGTATTTAATGATTTTATGAGTGTCAATTCATGGGTATATTGATCATAGTGGTTCAAGAGGCAGGACATGAGTCGTCAACACATCTTTGTCCATGGATTAGGTTTCTTGGATGTTTCTATATAGTTTCTGGCCATTATAGATCATTTAACAAAATGATTTCAATATTATTAAATTACTATAATTAATTCATAGGGTATTATGGTCGGACATAGGGGCTCTAGAGAATGATGAAACATCATTTAGTCTTTTATAGTGATGTAAAGTGTGTATTATATATTTCTAGACTACTAAAGGGGTATTTTTAACAGTTTAAACTTTATGATGTGTGTATTAATATATGTGTTTCATAGGGATACTGGAATAATAATTTCTATAAATATTTTGTGTGAGTACTATGTTTTTAGTGGTATTTATTAATGATTATAAGGATTTTGTTGTTTATCTCTTACATGGTTTTTATATTTTAGATATTATTAGTAGCTACACACCCATTTGGAGAAAAGTCTTATATACAATGATATACCATTATGTTTTCCTTAGATTTTAAGCTGACTTTAGTTCAATATTTTACTAGAATTGGTGAGTTAGGGTAGATATTATTATTATTTGGACATTAAGGGATAGACCACATAGTTTTGAGGCTTGGGTAATTGGGTGGGAATGGATATGTTTGATCATTGAGAAATTAAAACACCCTAATTGTGATGTTTAGGTTATAGTAAATAGTTATATTCATCTATGATAAGATATTGTAAATATAATGTTCGTGTGATTGGACTGTGGTGGTGAGTATCCAATCATATACAATTCCTTGTGGAATTTGGAGATTATTATTTTAGGTGATTTTATATTTTGAGAACAGAAATTAACTAGTAGTGGGATGGGATCAGGGGTTAATCATGGACTATAATTGGGAATCCATATGAGGATGGTATTGTATATGGACATCGTTGGATATATGCAGAATCATGTTTAGTGTTATTGGTCTAAGTGTTGAATTAAGTCATTATTTGGATTTTGGTAGTCAATTTATAATAAACCTTCGGTTATTGTTGTAAAGACTAGGAATTTTTGTGTAATTTTTTTAAATATATGGGAATTTTATGAGTCTATGAAAATTTATGGTGTGTGTTTCTGAGGGCCGGAGTTCCCGTAATGATTTTTTGATGTTTTTTTCAGGTACGTTCATTGAACGTGCGAGCAGGTTTTTTTAAAGTTTTGTATCGGTGCTCATAAATGGAATACGAGGGAACCATTGAACTTGCAGCACCGATTTTCACTTAATAAAACTTTCACCTTGATGGCTGTTGGTCGAGGGAGAATGTTAGTTTTTGGGATTTTCATGGAAATAATAAAATAAAATAAGGACACATTTTATTTTATTTTGTTGTAACCAACCTCCTTGTAGAAGTTGGTGGTGGGGACCACCAGACCTAAACCTCCCATGAGATGTTATGGGGGTGGGGACCACCAAAGCCTAACATCCCATGATATGTTATGGTGGCAGGGACCACCTGGGGTTAAACCTCATTGAAACCCCCCTTTCATTGGGAGAAAACTTCACCTCACTAATTAATTTGGAGGAGCCTCTTGATCCTTGTCCACATAAATTGTGCCAACCCTCCCCCTCATAATTATTCCAACACACCACTTAATTGAGCCAATTTAGATAATCCAATTTGAATTGTGACAACGATTAAATTGGGGAAACACTTTTTATTATATTGGTTATCACTTTTATTTTGGTGGGTTCTTATTTTGAGAACATTAATTGGTAAAGGAGAGAGATCTCTTGGTGGGAGAAAACTCTCCAACGAAGAATGTGTTCTTCCACGAAGAATGCTCCACTGAAGAATAACGCCAACCTCGACTTCGAGCTTCTTCTTCAAGACTTCTTCCAACGTGGGACATCTTTATCTATGAAGAATCGACGACCATACTACCTCCTTGCCCCAACGTCAACAAGCGAACAAGGTTGGGGTTTAATCCTAAATGTTTATCCCTTTTCATGTACTCGCTTATTTTCTTGTGCGGGTTGAGAACAAACATTGCAGATGATTATGGTTACACGTTCATGCTTCATTCTTTGTGAACCACTTGTTGTCACTCTAAACGCGGAGGGTGTGGTCCAAACAAACATGACCCAACCCCTCCATCATTCTTCTTTGGTGTATTCTTCGAAGTGGAGGAAGGTGACGAAGAAGACATAGGCAACGACGTCGCCACCCATGGCCTTTCCGCGTTGCCCTGTCCTACCCGTCGTCTAAGCCATGCCGCGCCACTATCCGAGTAGAGCAGCGCCGCCGTCCGCAGAGTCGCACCACCGTCTGAGTCGTGCCGTGCTACCACCTGTCGAGCCACACCGCCATCCCAACCATGACATTCCACTGTCTGTCGAGCTGCGCCGCCGTCCGAGATGAGCCGCACCGCCATCATAGCCGAGCCACATTGTCATCTTCCTAGACACGCTACCGTCCGAACTGATCCGCGAAGCCTTCCGTCAAGCCATGCTGCTGTATGAGTCAAGCCGCACCATTGCTGAGATGAGCTGTGCTGCCTAGCCGAGCTGCTCCGCCCTCCTGATCGAACCGTCGTCAAACTGTGTCCCATCTACACCCTCCCAGCTGGTCCGCACCCTCACATCTGGTCCGCACCCTCTTAGTTGGTCCATGCCCTCCAGGCCCTCGCGGCAGGTCCGCTCCCTCGCGGTCAGTCCGCGCCCTTGCGGACGCTCCACGCCCTCACGTCCCTCGCGGGCCGGGCCAGACTAGCGGGTCGGGCCAGGTCGAGACGAGCTGGGACGACCCTGGTTGGGTTGGTCCGGGTCGGTCAGACGGGTTGGACCGGACCCGAGCCCACTACGACCCATTTACGCTAATTCGGCCATATCATTGGCACCAGCACGTCCGTTTCATGAATAGTTAGTGGCGCTGGAAATCATGGAGGGAGACAGTTCTATTGAGTATACTCCACTAGAGTTTTGTTTTGGGGTGGGAAACAGTCAGGTTGGATCGAACATGAATACAACCAGACCCCCGGGAGTAAATTGATAATAACTCATATACCAGGCATCTAATTGATGTGACGTTTGTTGCGTTGAGACCCCAATGATGTGGTGAACCATTGAGATACATCTTTGTGAGAATTTGTGATAGTTGGAGTATCGACCAATAGCCTTTGATGGGGATCCTTTCAGAGAATAGAGAAGATAATGTGGGGACCTAGTAGCTGGCTGAGAGCTGAATACTATTGAACGATTCGACTCAGAGTGACTCTACTTGCCCAATAGGGAGCCCCTCAGTGTCACGGTAGACCCACATTGGGGGTCGCATTGGTGTAGCGGCATACCTAAAGAACTCGGCAAGAGGAGTACCTCAGCAGGCTATGAGGGGGAGTACCATGGTGGGGTGGCAGACCCAGGGTGGGAAGTGCCTTGGTGACACACCAGACCCACAGTACTCGACAGGAAGAGTACCTCAGTAGTCCAAGGTTTGTGGGAAGCACATTAGTGTCGCTGCAGGCCCACTTTACTTTCTAGGGGAGGAGTTCTCCAACAAGAATGGTTTCAACAATATGACTGGGGATGTTACATGATACTACCCCTAGAATAAAATCTTGGTTTGATCTAAGTCAGTTGATCTATGTTTTCCTCATGATTGAGATGGATTACTTGATAACATAGGTATATGTATGGGTATATACCTAAGAAGAGTTATCTGTTGATTTAATAATTTGTGTTCTATTATTGGTGGATTTTTATGAGTCTTTGAGGGTCTCGGGGTCCCTACTGAGTATCGTTATACTCACACCGACACGGGATATTCCTGAACCATGTCATGTTGGATGCAGACGACAGACACCACTGACTAAGGCTGAGAGTACCATGACTGGACAGTACCTAGAGGTGGACCATATGGCATATTGATACCCGGAGGAGACGATGAGATGTGGAGTGCAGAGGAGGCAGTCTTTACCTAGCATTCAGGTGGGAACCCAGAGGATGACCCAGTAGCTGCCTTTTTCAATTTCTTCAGTTTTTTCGTATTTCAGTTGAACATGTACAATTATTATTGGGCTTGTATTTCAGTCCCTTTACTTTCAACACTCTCTTTTTGTTATTCAGTTTTATTCATTTCGTATCATACTCTGTGCTTGGTTGTGTGTGATTACAGGTTATAAAGGCAATTCCTTCTTAGTTTTAGGGAATACGCCTTTGGTTCTAGTTTGCAGCCCATGTCCTATGGAAGGTGGGCTTGGGGTAGTAACTTCATGGGCCCTAGGGGATGGGTCGTGAAAAATTGGTATCATAGGAGTTAGTTCTACCTTATAATGTAGAACTCTGATATTTCATTTCTATGAAGCAATAGTGTTAAGTTTAGTGAGTGTGGTTATCAGTTTAGGGAATCCAGTGTTGGTGTGGAAGACAATGTATTCATACACTAGGACCCTCAGTTCTGATTTCAGACTTAGTGCATGAAAACACTAATTGCGTGTGTGTTTTAAAAAGTTTTCTTTTTAGTCAGCTCACTATGTTTAACTTATTGACCGTGTCTAATTACCATGTATAACCTTTTGACTATAGAACACCTATTTTTTTAGGATTCCTCCATGAAAACAATCTTCTAGTGTTTTAAGAGTTGTATGCAGTGATATACCACCGAGAGACGAGGCCTCAGTGCAGGGCCCTTTTCCAACCGAGGCACCAGCAGTACCATTACCCATTAGGCCACCAAAGCCATCTGCCCTAGTAATTGACAGTGCACGCCACTTGAGTTCTTTGCGTGAGTTCCATCACTAGAGGACACCCAGGTTCGGGGGAGAGATGACCCCCAAGAGGATGAGGAATGTCTAGAGGCTATAGTGAGAGTCTTCCGACTCGTAGGGACACCAGACGATCTCATGGTGATCCTTGCTGCATGCCTTCTATTGGAAGCTGTAGGAAGATGGTGGAGCATGATGCTATAGGTTCACGAAGAGGTGATGTATCTCTGGGAAGTCTTCGAGTGCCTTTTTCGGGCAGAGTTTGTTCCAGCGACTCTTCGCCCAGTGCGCATTTTGAAGCTTCTTCATTTACAGTAGGGTAGCATGACTGCCGATTAGTACTCAGCGAGGTTCACTGACCTCTCACACTACTCCACTGATATAATCTAAGACCCATTTTTTAGGGCCTGAACCATTGATCTGGGACTCGGGCAGGAGATCAGGTCTTTGGTGATCTCACTCAGCATCCCCATTCAGGCGGTGGTGTTAGAGAGAGCCCTTTTGGTGGAGTGTTTTTTTGATGAGCAGTCACTAGCAATGAGAACCACTGCCAATTGTCGCGTAGAAGAGTCTTCTATTGGTGGCAGCAGATAGAAATCGCAGAGGTCTAAGAGGACCATACCTATTGGTGGATGACCACATGATTCAGAGTCGGTTGTGTGGGGCACCTGAGGCGGAGACAGACATTCCAAAAGTAGGTAGTGTTTTACTTACGGCTGGAAGGGTCACATGGAACGTGAATCTCTTACCGACCATAAAAATAATCAGTTGATGGTCGAAGGACCTCCACGGTAGAAATAGAGATTCGACCAAGGAGGTTCGAAGGGAGTAGGAAGACGTTGTAGAGGAGCTGGTCGAGCAACTAGCGGTGGGTGTCGATTCGAGATGTTACTCCCACCGCCACTAAGAGGTCCACTGCTACTGCAGGGAACAGGTGGAAAGGGGAGAGCCCAGCTCCAGGAAGCTGAGGGTTATGATCATGGCACTCTAGATATGATTTGAGGTACGATCTATGTCTACTCCACCTTAGCTGCAGTACTTATAGACACAGGTGTCAGTCATTATTTTATTGCCACCACCCTCATTTGGAACTTGGATATTCTGGAAGAGCCGTTGGCTCGATCCTTACAGCTAGAGACTCTTACAGGTGAGAATTCAATAACTACACACTAGTGCTGACAGTGCGAGCTTATTATAAGAGGAGAGTGCTTTAGCTGGGATCTCCTCGTAGCAGCGTCGAGGCCTTACAACGTCATCTTGGTTATGGACTAGTTATCTACAGTCCATACTCATATAGACTGTATTAGGCACGAAGTACGGTGTGTCCACCCATATGGGACTATTTTTACCTTAATCGAAGATAAGGGAACCTTTTCATCACATGATGGACTTACCTGGAGGATAGTGCAGCAGATCACTCATCATTTTCCTAGCTTCACCCTCAAAGAGGTTGATGTGGAGAGTCTGAATTATCCTGTAGTGGTGGACCAGTACGCATATGTTTTCCCTGATGACATCCCAGGTCTACCTCCTCACATAAATGTGGAATTTAAATTGACATGTACCTTAGGACTACACCGATGTCTACACCAGCATATCAGATGTCTCATGCGGAGCATCGTGAGTTGCAGGTATATCAAGAAGACATACATGGGAAGAGATTCATTCGACCCAGTGTTCCACCTTGGGTAGCCCTGTTTTTTGTTCTCCAAGAAGGCAGATGGAAGCTTGAGACTTTGTGTTGACTATCAGAGCCTAAACAAGGTGACCGTGAAGAACAAGTATCCACTCCCGTGGATTGACGACCTCTTTGATCAGCTGAAGGAAGCATGATGGTTCTCAAAGATAGAGCTTGGATCAAGTTTTCACCTGCTCATAGTGTGACATTGGGATGTCCAGAAGATGGCATTCAGATGTCGGTATGAAAATTACGAGTTCTTGGTAATTCCATTCGGTGTAACCAATGCTCTAGCAGTGTTCATGGGACTCATGAACATGATCTTTCATTCATCCCTTGTTCACTTCAGTATTCTTCATCAATGATATTCTGGTCTACAAAGCTACTTAGGAGGTGAATGGATATCATTTGTGGGTAGTACTAGACACACCCTTTGATCACCAGATTTATGGTAAGCCTTTGAAGTTCCAGTTCTAGATTCGATAGGTTAACATTCTGGGACATTTCATATCGGAGGCTGGAGTTGCAATATAACCAGAAAAGATTGAGGTGGTATTTTCCTGGGAGCCACCCGGGAGAGTGATGGAGGTATGAAGTTTCCTGGGTTTGGGAAGATACTAACGGAGATTTGAAACATATTTCTCCAAATATGTTGCACCATTATCAGCCTTGAAGAAGATGGGGCAACCCTTTGTGTGGTCAGAGAGATTCCAGCAGTGCTTTCTGAAGAAAAGGCAAATGATGACTAGTGCCCCATCTTGAGGCTTCCACAGAAAGGCGTGGGGTATGTAGTCTACTGTGACGCATCAGGGACCAGGCTTGGATGTGTCCAAATGCAGGTGTGAGCAGTGATCGCATATGGGTCACAACAACTGAGATAACATGAGTAGAACTACACAACCCATGACCTAGAGTTTGCAGCAATGGTCTTCTCCTTGAAGATGTAGTGACAATATCTGATGGGTGAACATTTTACTATGTACTATGATCAAAAGAGTATAAAATATATATTCACTTAGAAGGACCTGAAGCCGAGAAAGTGATGTTGGATTGAGTTCTTCCAAGACTATGACTTCGAGATAGTCTATACTCCTGGGAAGGGTAACATTGTGGCAGATGCACTCAGCAGGAGATCTGGTTTACAGCTTCTTGGCCAGGTGACAAAGCAGGTGACCGCTTTGCAGATATCCATTGTGGATAGAGATAGGGAAGATTTTCTTTAGTCACTTATAGTCACTCCCCCACTTCTTCAGTGATTCAGTGAGGCGCAATGTGGGGACACTAACTGCGAGGCCCGAGGTACTCAGATATCCACAGGATAGGAAGATGAGAGATATTATAGAGGCGGGTAGTACGTTATCCTCTTCAAAGGATGTCATATGGTACCAGTGTCACTTCAGGATGAAGTTTTGAAAGAGTTCCACACATCCCCTCTAGCGTTACATCCAGGAGTGGAGAAGATGTTTCAGGACCTCCGACGACAGAACTGGTGGCCGGAAATGAAAAAAGAAGTAGCATAGATTGGATCACATTTCTTCACTTATCAGCAAGTGAAGGCGGAGAATCAGGTACTAACTGGATTGGTTTAGCTTTTAGAGGCCCCAAAGTAGAAGTGGGATGGGATATCCATGGACTTCGTGATAAAACTTCCACATACATTTAGTAGAGTTCTTGGGACACATCTATGTACAAGAGATTGTGAGACTACATTGAGTACCCACAACGATTTTCTCAGATCGTGATACAAGTTTTACTTCCTGGCCATGGAAGGGGTTTCAAAAGGCTTTCGGGACACAACTTTGTTTGAGCACCGCCTTCCATTCTTAGACGAATGGCTAGACTATATAGACCATTCAAACCATTAAGGGAATGCTATGTGCTTGTGTCCTCGAATTCATTCATAGCTGGGAGGATCACTAAACTTTGGAGGAGTTTTCATACGACAACAACTATCACTCCACCATTGAGATGACACCTTTCGAGGCATTGTACAGGCGACCTTACAGATCGCCTTTGTGTGGGAATGACCTAGGGGAGTCGACACTTGTGGGACCATAGATGGTTCGGACTACCACAGAGTAGGTGCAGATCATCCATGAGCATATGTAGACAGCACATAGCCGGAAAAAGTCGTATGCTGACAAGAGACGGAGACCTATGATGTTCGAGGATGGTGACCATGTCTTTCCACGGGTCTCACCAAGAAGAGGTTTGTAGAGATTTGGATGATACCAAAAGTTATATCTAAGGTTCATCAGACCTTTTCAGGTCCTCAGTAGAGTTGGTGAGGTGGCGTACTATTTATCTCTTCCACCTCAGTTTCATAAGTACAAAAAATCATCCACGTATCCCAGCCGAGGAGATAAATACACTTTCCTCCTCACATCATCGACCATGAAGAGTTGGATATCAACGATTGGGTAACATTTATATAGGTTACAGTAGAGGTTGAGGACTGATAGTATTGGTTCCTTTGTGGACGGTCAATACCTCTGGTGTGTGTTCTCCGGCAGCACATGAAACTCTGGGAGTGCACCTGGGAGCCGTAGGCTCAGATGTGTGCTCAGTACCCCCACTTGTTCTCATAGTTTGAGTTGTATCTTACGAGGATGTAATGAATTGAGGTGGACAGAATGTAAAGACCCATAATTTTCATGTATTATTTTTAAATATATGGGAATTTTAGGAGTACCCAAAAATTGACGGCGTGTGTTTCTGAGGCCCGGAGTGCCCAGAAAAAATTTCTGATGTTTTGTTTAGGTATGATCAGTAAACATGCAAACATGTTTTTTCTTACTTTTTAACTGGTGCTCGGAATGGGAATTTGAGGGCACCGTTGAACTTGCAGCGATGATTTTCACATACGAAAACTTTCACTTTGACGGAAGTTGGTCAAGGGTGAATGTTAGTTTTTTGGTTTTTGTGGAAATAATAATGTAAAATAAGGGCACATTTTATTTTATTTTGTTGTAACCAACCACGTTATGGAAGTTGGTGGTAGGGACCACTAGACCATAACCTCCATTGAGTGGTTTTGCTGGTAGGGACCACCTGATCCTAACATCCCATGAGAATTTATGGTGGTGGGGGCCACCTGGGATTAATCCCCCATAAACCCCCAATTATTTGGTAGAAAAACCCAAATCCCTCATCAATGTGGAGGAGCCTCTTTAACTTTATCCACATTAATTATGCCAACCCTCCCCCTCTTAATTATGCCAACACACCACTTAATTGAGCCGATTTATTTAATCCAATTTGAATTTTTCCAATTATTAAATTGGGGAATAACTTTTTATTATATTGGCATTCTCTTTTATTTTGGTGGGTTCTTCTTTAGAGAACATTCATTGGAAAAAGAGAGAGAGAAATTTGTGGGAGAAACCTCTGTAAAGAATAAAACGTTCTTCCACGAAGAACTCGTCGCCGATGAAGAATGCCGACCTCGAATTTGAGCTTCTTCCTCGGGACTTCTTCTGATTTTAGACGTCTTCATCTAAAATGAATCGACGACCATACTACCTCCTTGAGCCAACATCAACAAGAGAATGCGGTAGAGGTTTATTCCAAAATTCTTATCACATTCCATGTACTCGATTCTTTTCATGTGCATGTTGGGAACAAACATTACAAAAAATTATGGCTACACGTTCATGCTTCAATCTTTGTGAATCGCTTTCTATCACTCTAAACAAAGAGGGTACGGGCGAAACAAACATAGCCTAAACCCTCCGCTGTTCTTTTCTGGTGTATTATTTGAAATGGAGGAAGGCAACAAAGATGACGGAGGAAACGATGCCGCCACCCGCGGCCCCGCCGCACCGCACCAGCTGACCTGACATTCGAGCTGAGCTGCGCCGCCATCCGCCGAGTTGCACAGTCGTCCGAGCCGAGTAGCACCGCCATACGAGCCGAGCTGCGCCGCCATACGCCGAACCATGCCGTTGTCTGAGCCGAGCAATGCCACCATCTGCCGAGCCGTGCTGCCGTCCAGGCTGAGCCGCACCACTTTCCAACGTTCCGCACAGCCGTCTGAGCCATGCTGCACCACTGTCCCGGCCAAGCTGCACCACCACTGAGCCCAGTGGAACTGCCAAGCCGATCTGCTCCGCCCTCCTGACAGATCTGCCACCGAACCACAGCCAGTATGCACCCTCGCAGCCAATCTACGACCTCATGGCTGGTCTGCCACCCTCATGTCCCACGCAGGCCGGGATAGACCAGCGGTTCAGGTGGGGTCTGGCGGGGTCGGTCTGACCGGGATGGACCGGACCAGGGCCCACTATGACCTATTTATGCACCTTCTGCCATATCTTTGGAATTGGGCGTCCTTTTGAGAAACATTCCTCAGTGCTAGAAATCATTGAGCGAGATGGTTCCATTGAGTATAATCCATTAGAGCTTTTTTTTTGAGATGGGAAATGGTTAGGTTGGATCGAGCACGAATCCAACTGGGCCCCCGAAACCAAAAAGCTAATAACTCACCGACCAGGAGTCCGATTGACACGCTATCAGATGCGTTGAGACCCATATGACGTGGAGGACCTATGAGATACTTCTTCAGGGGACTCTGTGATAGTTAGAGTATCAACCAGTAGCTCATGGAGCAGATCCTCCTATAGACGAGCAAGTATAGTGTTGAGACCTAGTAGCTGGATGAGACCTGATGACTGCTGACCGATTAAACTCTGAGTGACTCTACTAGACCATTTGAGAGATCCTTGGTGTAATGGAAGACCCATAGTGGGGAGCGCCTTGTTTTCGTGGAAGACTCATAGTACTAGATAGGAGGAGTACCTTACGAGGCTACGAGGGGGAACACCTTGGTGATGCGGCAGACCCATGGTGGGGAGCTCCTTGGTGACACGATAGACCCACAGTACTCGACAGGAGGAGTACCTCAGTAGTCCATGATTAGTGGGAAGCACCTTGGTGTCATGGCATGCCCACTGTACTCGATATAGGAGGAGTTTTCCAGTAGCAGAGGTTTCAAAAATGTGACTGGGGATGTAACTTGATACTACCCCTAGAATAAAATCATGGTTTGAGCTAAGTCAGTTTATCTATGTTTTCCTCATTATTGAGATGGATTACATGATAACTTAGGTATATATATGGGAATATACCAAAGTAGTGTTATCTGTTGATTTCATACTTCGTGTTTTATACTTGGTGGATTTTTTTGAGACCATGAGGGTCTCAGGGACCTTAATGAGTATCGTTATAGTCACCCCATCATGGACAATGTCGACACTTTGTTATTATGGATACAGTTGAAAGAAATCGCTAACTGAGATTGAGAGTACCAAGACTGGAAGGTACCTAGAGGTGGACCATACAACGTGTCGATACACGAAAGAGATAGATGGATGTGGTGTGATAAGGAAGAGATATGTACCTACCCTTATGGTAGGAACCCATAGGATGACCTAGTAATTGCTTTTTTCACATTCTTCGGTTGTTTTGTATTTGAGTTGTAATTGTACTTTTACTATTGGGCATGTATTATGACCCCTTTACTTTCAAAACTCTCTTTTGGTTATTCAATTTTTTTGAGTTCGTATCTTTTTGTTGTGATTGGTTGTGTGTGATTATAGGTTATAAAATCAATACCTTCCCAGTTTTAGGGAATACACCTTGGGTGCTAGTCTCAAGACCCTGGCCTATGGAAGGTGGGATTCGGTTAGTCCCGGCAAAGGACCTGGGGGATGGGTCATGACAATTGTCAGGAACTATTCTTGTTCCAGTGATATGGTTATGGATATATATGTGATTTCATGAGACCCAATGAGGTAGTTGAGGACCTAAGAGTGGGATAGTGTTTCTAGGTTCCCATGTATGGACTAATTTCTATGAGTGAGGGTGGATTATTAAATATGAGGCTATAATTATTTTGGAATTTTTGGTGATAATTTTTATTTAAAATATTTTTCAGGTTGGATATGTTGAGTTGCATATGTTCTTCCCTGGCTGATAGAAAGGTTCCCTGGAAGAGAGGGAGAGATAGAGAGGATATTGGAATTCCTATGAGTATATTTTTCTTTTTAAGATATTTATCTAGAACTATAGAGTTTATGGTTATAGACGAGATACCTATGGATCAATTTATTGAGGTAAACATCCTCAGTATGCATGAGTTTTGATATAAAAATGAATATCTATGTTATAAAATCTAAAATATTGGATTCCAATATTTCTGATATTGGATACGATATACCTTTCGTATATTGGATTCATGATGTGGTTGATACTATATTTTTACAGCTTTATATAGATGATTTTAAATTATTACTATTATTTTTTTACACCTTTCCCCATATTGGGTTCCAATGCTTTAAAGATTGAAAATATTATTCATTTTTTGAGATGAGTATTTCATATGACCAATATAGGCTATGATGATCCTTTCATAGTGATAATTATTATATAATAGGTTATGGGTATGTAATTTTACCCCTTGATGGATTAATTATTGCTGTTACCTTGAACAATACATTTTTCGAAATTGGTAAAGAATGAGGGGTTAGGTGTCACAATAGATTTCATATCACTTAAGGGCCTGATATTGTTTAAATAATGTTTTCTACTATTTATTTATTTCATTAAATAAATGATTACAATTTATGTGATATACTATATAGGGGTTGTGATTGGGTTACACTAATACGTTATGTGATCATTATCAATAGGGGTACTCATGTCTTTGTTTAAACCATATTTTTCGATTCATGGTTATATGTTATATAAGGAATTTTCCTAGAAGAACTAGGTATAGTTTGGATGATATGTAAATTATGGTATTAGATAGTTTTATTCATTTAACAATGTGTATCTATTCAATTTACATTACACTTATCACCCGTGTCAATTATCATTGTGTTATATTAATGTAAATATATACATGGGTTTTGTTATTATCAGTGCTTGTTAATATTTATCAGGTATTAATGATACAATTTTCATTATAAATCCTCAGTCATCAATTTATATTATTTTTTGAGGATATTTTAATATTATTATGTGTGATGATACTGATCTTATTATACCCCCATGTTGGTCATCAAGTCTCCCCATTAGTTTATAGCCTTAGGAATATAGGGAGGTGTATCTGATAACATGTGGTGGCCTTGTTCAGAGCCAAAAATATGTTTCTTGGGAAGAGGAGTACAAAATTGCATCAAATAATGTTTTTTATTTAATTGTTAGGTTATTATTTTTGGGGGTATGATATATTGAAATATTTAGGTAGGCATTATACATAGTCATTTTAAACCATTTTAAAACAAATTTAATCCTTAGTATGGGCATGAAATTTTTAATCATTTATATTAATAGTTATAGTTATGGTTCTTATTTAATGGGGATATTAACTTATATGATATTTATTTATAGTTTTCCAAATTTCTAGGAGAGTAATGAGTACATAGGTTCAAGAATTTTGTTAGGAATTTATATGTTCATGTAAATGTTCTTGACTAATTAGGCATGTGAACATATTTCTAAATGGGGGAAGGTCTTAAGAAAAGTCTTGAGGATGATTTTATTAAAAATGTTTTTGGGAAGAGGTTTATATCAACTAATGAAACAGTAAATATTTATGTAATTGTTTTCCAATTAGTCTATAAATGAATAATTAATTACGTGGAATTGACATAGTGGATTGTTTGGTATTTTAGTGATTTTATAATTTTAGTTATATTTATAGAATATAGTGGCCCTATAGTGAATAGATCTATGAATGAGGTTACTTATGACTCAGTACAGATATCAGTTTCTTGACATAGTTTCCTTCCAGTATGATTGGAGTTTGATAGTTACAGATCCTAGTGTGGAATAAGATAATTGTAGTGTTACTATATGATTGTGAGATATGACGGGTGTCAGCTTATTTGGGATGATTTCATAGGATCCATAATTTATGATTATTTTATTAGTCAGTGGTAGGTCTTTAGTGAGTTGGATAGTAATTCCATTCATTACTAAGAGTAAAGGGAGTTGGTTATTTCTTTATTACATGACAAAAAATTCATTTATGTTGTGTTGTGTAAAAACTATATTGGATGGTGTGACCTTGTTTTATAGATCTATGGTTGGATGCTTCTTGTACAATGGATAAACTCATTTGATAAGATATCAAGTGTTTATATTTTCATATGATTTACCTTGGTTATATTTTAATCCAATGTTCTATTAATTATTTTTAAGTGATATTTTTACATTTCAGTAATATTTAATGTTTAGAAACTTGGTTTATGGTTACTATTTACATACCATATTTTTTTTATAGAGATAGATCATATTATTAAATATAAGATAATTTTATTCCATGCAACACATTTAAGGATATGCCGTTAGAAGATGTGAAAATATTAGGAAGTAATGCTTTGGAGCACCAATTGGTTTTGGATGTAATGTTTCAGAAAAACTCTGGGTTCTTTAATTTGTTTATGTATCAATATGAGGATAATATATTCCATTTAAAACAATGATCCAGTTGTTTTCCTCAACTATATGTGAAATGGATGATATGAATATTCTATTAAAATTCCATATTCATTTAGAGAACATATCCTTTAGTTAGTAAATTTTGAGTTATCCCTGAAATTTAGGGTGTTGTGAATCTTTTGAAATTATGATCATGGGTTGAAAAAGATAAATATGATAGTGTACATATTTGGTCATCTAAAATCATACCAAACTATTAATGGATTTTAGGTTGTTTTGAAAAATTTGGTCAGTTACTCCAAGGTTACGTAATTGAATAGATAAAAGTAATTTCTAAATATGCGAAATTGAAGACCTAGTGGAGCTTTACATACACTCAATGGATGAAATTTGGTATAACATCATGTTTTATAAGGATTTTTTAAAT
Source organism: Viscum album (assembly GCA_963277665.1). Lineage (NCBI taxonomy): Eukaryota > Viridiplantae > Streptophyta > Magnoliopsida > Santalales > Viscaceae > Viscum > Viscum album. The sequence continues at coordinate 311,630,647 of OY728161.1, forward strand.
AATAGATAAGTACTACTATGATATTTTTATATTGGATTTGGGTTGAAGATAATGATCCCATATGAAATAAATAATATCATTCATTACTGGATATGGGTATGGATTTGGAAAATTAGGTTATGAATATTCAGAACAATATGATTCTATCACACATAAAATCTAGATACATGGATTGAGATTGAATTTTTATAGGTTGTGAGATACATGTTTTTAGATATTGATTAAAATTATTTTTGTCATTGGGGGTGTCAGTAAAATGATTATATTGAAATTCCAATGGTGGGGAGAATCAAATTGATCATTTGGATTGAGACACATATGTCATTTAGAAGGTGGTTGATGTTGGGGTTTGTGGAATTTCAAGAGCAATTGGTTTGTCGATGAATTAATAGATCCTTTGGGTGCTGGTACGATGTATCATATCTTGTTCTATTCTCTTTCCATAGATAAAAATTCATTTATTGTGTTATATACCATGCATACTTTTAGTTTCTAATAGTTCGTATGTCTGGGTGAATGATTTTTTTGGAGATAGTTTTTCAAATGATTTTATCAAAGGGACGTATTATAATGTCGATTATGAGGTTGTATCCTTGAAGGTTGGTTTGATTTCTGAATTATTTCATTTATATGTTTCCAAAAAGTACATTATTCTTGTAATTTTGAATAGGGAACTTTTTGGAATAAAAAATATTATTGAAATTATGAATGATTCATTTATAGTTTTTTATCAATGGATTTTGAAGAAAATTTAATTGGGATTGATGGGACATTGGTGTTGTGGATCTATAACTAATTAGAATCTACACTATGTTGTGTATGGATTTTTTAGTTAGATTATTTATTAAAGGACTAATATAGATGATTTATATTGATGGTAAGACCTATGATGGGGAGGTTATGTGGACCAAAAATAATTATGGTCAGTGATCCTGATAGAGTATATAAAAACTCCTATTGATCATGTCCCTAAAGAGAGATATTTGTCATATAATAGGATAATATATGAATAAAATTGTTATATAGTGTCTCAATCTCTATAGAGGAACAACGTTCATGCAGAATTTGGAGGTTGTGATAAAAAACCCTAAAAATATGGGATGGGGAGGACATGGTTATGTTGTCATGAAATCCTAATCCCAATAAGGATTTGATAACCTTTAGTGTGGTTTCAATAGTAAAATTTCCCCCAGCCACATAGGCTCAGTTTTCTCTCATATGGCTAAAATTATTTCAATTATTTATAACCTTTCAATTTCTATGATTTCTTGAGAATTGGGTAGATATTGTATATGTTTTTTATTTTGGATGGTATCTATTGAGGGGAATATTTTTACAAAGGAAAATTTAAATCAAATGAGAATAGTTTTCATTATTTTCATAGGACTAATGAATTTACTACTTTATCGATTAATTATTATTTGTTCAAAACTTTTCAGATTTTTATATTATAGGAATTTATTGAATAGGATGGCCAACATGTGAATTTCTATGACCTGATTTTTCCCAAAAGATGTAAAATACCATGGCATAATTTTCAGTTGACCCACTTGAATCGGGAGTTGAGAGAAATGTAGGGTTTCATTTTTACTACAAACTATGATATCTATATCTAATGGAGTTTAAATAATCAATTAATATAGATTCCTCTAATATTATAGAATTCATGTTTGAAATATCCAAACCAACATCATAATTTTTGGAATCATAAAACTAAGGGTGACCCAAGTCAATACGATGATGAAGTTATTATATTAACTTGGTTTGTTTAGTATATTCCACCCATGGAAGGACTTCCACTTGAGATGATAAATATTCATCTATATATCTAATTGAAGATGATGATTTTATTAGTATACCAATATTTCAGGAATGACATAATTCGATGTATCCTTATACTGGAACCTGGAATGAAATATTTCCATAATTATTTCTATCATCATAATCCTAGAATTCGATTATACATTATTAAGAGATATATATATACCGGATCTGATGAGAGAATCAATTTCAAACTACATTACTAAATATAGAAGGACTATTTAAATTATACTTTTATATAATTAAATAATGATACACATAAGAGTATTGTTGATAACGACATATTCCTAGAGTTGTTTTTTATTTGTGATATAATAGAATCATTATATATAAGGAACATTATAAAAATGACCTTAATCTTGTCAGTGTCTCTCAATATAAGGTATTTCATTGAGCCACTATTGAATGGTGAGGATCTTCTGGAAAGTATAAAATGTCACATCTAGGAAGACCATTTCAAAAAAATATAATAAGTGGGGGACATCCATCATGAATCAATATCCGTACAAATGGTGAATTCAAATAGCATATACATTTGAGAGGACGATTAGGGTGAACAACATTTGATTTAAAAAATAGATGATGTTTTTTCAATCGTTATTTAATACATGTAAGAGATGGTCATGTATATCTTCAAGTGATGTTTTATGATGATTAATTTAAATATTTTCTATAGGAGTTATTTTATGTAAAATACCCTATGGATGATCTCGATAACAACTAGTAATAACATTTTGGGGAGGAAAATCACAACTGTAATGACTTTATTTTTGTGATGAGTATATAGGTTCTAGGGTTTCTATTGAATGTTATTTTAGTTTCATTATAAAACTTATATTTATTTATTAATTCCTATAGGCATTATCCTGAATGTTGGGATTCCTTTTGTGATAATTCCTATTAGAAATTATTCATTGGGTCACTAGGGTAATGCTTTATATACATCTAACTTCTTATGATTGAGACTTTTTATAGTGACTCCCATGTTTCCATAAAAACATGATAAGGATATTTTTTAGGATTGGATCGAATATAGGCTAGCCCTGAAGAGTGTTGATGATCTATAACTAGTATACTAACATGAACCCACACCATTTTTTCATTTTTTGTTTGGATGTGTCATTGAAAATCATTATTTGGAGTAGGAATACATGCATTATCTTAAGAATCTCTTTAAGTATATTCATGATATGAAATAGTGTTGGGGGAAGAAGTGTGTCCCTACCCATTTTGACTATCATTATATGCATATAGTGGCCTTATGTAGGTGTTATAATAATTCAAAAACAATCTTATAAGGCAAGAGCAGGGATATGGTCCTTCCCATATTTTGTAACTGTGATATGTACTGTGGTTTCATTGATGGGATGTGGAATATGGTACAATATATAAATGGGATAAATGATATGATATTTATTATTTAATTTATTTTACACTATCATATATTGATATTATTCATATTTACGAGTTATAATTTATTCCATTACTTGCTGCTACTAGGATATGTCATCAATCTAAACCAGCTTCCACAAAATATACAAAGATTATTTCGGGGTGGGAAGAATAATATGGATGATCTTGTTTGTGATCTAAAAAACATGAGGTGACCATGATATAATTTAAATATATATTTCATCATTTTATATTAAAATTCAAAATAAATCACAATAATTCACTCTTAATGACCATAATGGTTTAGTTTATTTGGAGACAAGGAAATTAATAAGTTTATTTTTATGAATAATAATAATAATATCATATAATATTTTTCTCTCCCAATACAATTATTTTTTATATCCAAAATTAATCATGCCATCATAACAAATGGAATAATATAATTATATGAATGGTTTATCACAGATGCTCAGTAAGAGTAAAAAGTAGAGATATCAATTGATGATAAGATGAAGGAAACATATAAATATAGGGCTATGAGGGAATTTTTATAACTTATAATGTTCAAATAAAATTAGTGATAGAACATAAATCTTAATTTATGTCATAAAAATTTACCATTTGAGAAGCCATTATTCATATGAAAGAGGAATCAATGCTAATCAGCCAGGTCCTGTGAGGGGATATAATAGAATTAAGAACCTATTAAATGAGTATCATTTAAATAATTATAATTGTAAATAATTTCATTATCCATTGATCAAAATTAATAAGATTATCATTTTTGTAATAATTCCCATATATTATTTGGCTCACTCCCCAACCTTTTATTATTCATGGAATGGGTTCACTCCCTATCATCCTTCAAATCATATCATGAGATATCAATCATTACCCAATGCATTGTACTAATTTGAAAAACAAAAACCTCTCATAGTGGTAATATTTACATATTCATTAAACAAGACCATGAAACATTGATAAATTCATAATATATTAACACATTGAAAATAGAAGTGTTTTATAAATGTTTTATAACAACATAATTAGCCTATGGGAATGTAATGGTTTTCATATAATCATATATGATAAAAATTATCATTATCCATTTATTGAAATAAATTTGATTGTATCATAAGATCTTATCCCAAATGAATCACAATAATCCTTAATAGTTATCCAAATAGATGATAAATATCATTAATTGTGCATTTGATAATTTCAATTAATGTTAAGAAAATACAGTATTCATTTGGTATCATGGAAAATTAAAAATTCCAAGAATATTGAGAAAAATATATTTTTTGAATATAAACATAGAAACTAGTAATGGATTATTAAAATAAAAAAAATGGTCATAATAATGGTAAAACTATTCATGTCGTATATATTAAAAGAGATCAATCATTTATCACTTATACAAAATGTAAAAATTGAGTAATATAAAAAAGTATGAAGGGAATTTATTTATTTATTTATAGAAAAGTAAAATATAAAAAAAATAATCACACTAAAATATTTATTTTCATAATAAACAATTAATAGTTTTTAAGAACATCAACTTGGATGGAAAAGTTCATTGACAGAAGATGAAATAAGGTTGGGTTTTTCTTAAAAACAATTTCTTTTTAATTTTAATTACAAAATAGGGTAAAATAGTACTAATACATGAATAATGATGGACTAAAAAGAGTATAAGAAAATATATTCGGTTTAAAGGATACATATCATATAATTATACTCATTATAAATTTAACATATACAATCCCAAAAAGAAATTAGATTATAATATAAATCATTCCCTCATATCATGAGATTTTTTGTGGACACTATAAAGATATAATATAATAAATTAATATTTAATATAAAAATAAAACAATATAATATTTATTTAAATATAATTATTAATCATTCCCTTAAAATTTAAAGTCATCAATTTGTTAACATTTTTGAAAAATCAATATTTGGCTGAATGTTAGTCTATTTTTCTTTTAAGTTCGAGTTTAATGTTTCTGGTCCATTTATCATGGTGATGGTTCAATTATCATTAAAACATTATTAATTTTATAGGATCCAAATTTATTCCTTATATACATTTATATAGTTACTCATAATGATGGAGATAAAAAATTAATTACTTTACCTTTTGGTGATAGAAGATTGTATGTACACATGTGTTGTGTTTAAATTTTATAATACAAGGATTTCAAGAAAGTTGAATGATAATTTATCATGAAAAAATTAAAATAAACTAAAAAATAACATACATATTCATTAAATCCATTCATATAAATGTCCATGTACAACGTACTTGAAATATGGAACACATTTCGTTTTGGATGGTGTAGTACACAAGTACATAAAAATGATAATATCATTTATCATATGCCGGAAATGAAGAAGAAAATATATGAACAATTAAAATAAATATAAATTTAGTACAGTTATGATACTTTATTCATCATCTTAATATTATTTTATGATAATTTTGATGACGATAAATAATAAATAAACTCAAAATAGATCTGTAAAATAGTATGTCTTCATTTGGAACCCTCCTTTAGAGAACAACTTAATCCTTAAAATGATGTTAATTTTTGAATAACAAAAGATATAGGGTGTGTTTAAAGAAGGTAATATGTTATTTGGGTGGTAATTTTATGATCTATATTTCTCAAACGTTTTCCATTAGTGAGAGGGAGAGGATATCCTTCTTTAAGTGGGGGAAGTAACACTGTTGTAAGTAGTTAAATCATTAAAATATAATGATGTCAAGTTCTTTTGAATGGAACAAATGAAACAAAATTCAATGTTAATATATTTTTGGGTTGAAAAAAAATAAAAATAAACGATTTGGACAATTTCTAGATTAGTTTAACAGATTTCCATTTAGATTATTCCCTCATTTACCCTTTAAACTTTTACCACAGTAATCAATTTCTACCACAATTCCAATTCATTGTGAAAAAATAAAATTGATTTATTTAATGAATTTGACCACAATGGTTAAAAATATTTATTTTTTTAATTTTTTTTTGTTTATATAAGTTTAAATGATTAATTTTGAAAATAAAAGTAAAAAACATACCTGAAACCGTTTAAAAAATTTAGCGTTTTAAATAAAAATATATATATTCTCAATTAGTCCATAGAAAAAAACCAATAAATAAATATAAAATTATTGTACTGATTATTTTATCATCACATTTCAATAAAATTATTCAAAATTATTGATTAATTTAATTAATTAAGAAGAAAATAATTCCATATAGAAAATATGTTTACATAATAGATACTGGTTTTACAATAAAATGTTTTTAGTATCATTTCTATCCAATTTATTAATTCTAAAATAATTTTTCATAATTATTGAAAAATATTTTTTTTATAAGTTTCATACTATGAATTTATATCTTAATAAATTTATTTGACCAAAATAATTCTCATAAAACAAATACTTCAAAATAGTTCTTAATATTTTTTTAATATATATAAGAGTTTGAAATTATTTTAAATGATAATATTTCATTTTAAAAAATAAAATTCGATTAATTTTATAATTTATAATAATTATCAAATAATTTAAGGTTTATGTGCTTCAAAACCAATTAAATTAATTTTTTTCTCAAGAGAAATATAATAAAAAAATTGTGGTTTTAGATTATATCCCCTTATAAGAATTTCATCATTGAAATTTTATTATTATGATACAATTATATGAGGATACCTATACCACATCACAAACATGGATTCCCTTCTATAATTTCCAAAAAAATAATTCATCCAAATAATCATAATATCTTGATTTTTCTAGTTATGTTTCATTTTATCACTATAATCCATGAATTATAATTGTTGTTTTACTAAGAAAATTATTTATAAAATGTTATCAACTTTGAGAATATAATATATTAAAGATCTTGTATTTAATTTATCGACTTAGGTTCACATTACACATCATGATCTTGGGAGTGGTTCATAAGAATGTCATAGTGATAAATCACTATCCTAATATGATTAATAATTTCTTGTGGGAAATATACTTAAGGGGTATCTTTACCTTAATTCCATATATAAAATATTATTTCAATGAGATATTTTATGGACAAAATGATCAAAAAAATTTAACTAAAAATATCACCAATTATTATTAGCATAAATGTTTTATAACCTTTGAGATCCCCCATGTTCTAATTAAAGGATTCAACCATCTCTATAATTTCATCAGCTCTCTCCAGAATAAACATCATTCCTTCTCCATTTCAATCCCATAACATTAGAGTAATAAAAATACTACAACAGAGGGATTCAAAATAATACATTACAATTTTTATTGAAAATTACTATTTTTAGTAAATTCAACTTGAGGTTTTTTTTGATCCAAAACTCCTTTAAATTCAACAATGAAATCTCTCAATATAATATCTATGGTTTGAATTATAAAATTTGACTGAATATCAATCCAAGGAATATATGATATTGTAATAATGAACTATATATTAAAATATTACCTTTTTCTCTAGAACAATGAGGAAAATAAAAAATAATACTCAGATACGATGGATAGTGGTACTAAATGAATGATTACAACTTCTTTAACATAAAACCAATTAATATGAATTGAAGAAAAATATTTTATCAAATCACTAAAATTTAATGATATCACAAGGTGATAGAAAATAACCACGATAAAATTTCTCTATTTAGATATATCAGGATGTTCCATGATGAAACTGATGGTGATGTATTCACATTTAAAATCATTTTTGGGGAATGGTTGTAATATCCTGGAATAACAAGTACCAAGATACTTACTCTTAAACATTCCTATTCATATTTTTTGAACAATAAATTATAATTAATATATGTATATATATATCATCATAACTCTTGGACTTATAGATAAGGATTATATATTTTATCAATCTATAAAATTATTATTCAATCCATTTTATTTATATGACACATACAATGTTCTTAACACTTTTATTTCCCTCACTATCATGACCGAACCACAGAACATTACATAATTTGTTGGTACTATAAATATTTCTTCCACACCAATTTAATAATAACATGAATATATGGTTAAAAAATAGTAATAGAAATATATTAAGATCTTATTTTAATTATTATTTTAATTTTTATCCTAAAAAAATCCATAAATATTAGATCTCTTTTAATATCCATTAAGGATAAACCCAAATGGTTGTTTTGACATAGAGAATCAACTACCATGTTCAACTTCTTGTGCATTAATGTATTGAGAATCCATAATATTTAAATTGTTCCAACCATATCCTTAAGAAAATATACATATTTGATCATGTGAATATATAATTCAGGTTTTTTTGATCGGTATATATTTCACATCTTTCTCCGTAAATAATATCAATCTATATTATAATGAAAAAATTATCTTTTATAGTTCAAAATCATGATTAGGGTAACTATAATCATAAACCATCAATTTTCACGGTAAATAAACTACCAACATGTTTTTATATAACGAAATTCATCCTAATCAACACTTCTATGCATCATTATAGGTCAAAAAAACCTTCTCTACTATAGGGAAGTATACTTATAGGTGACTAGATTGATCTTATAATCATTTTTTTTGGAAATTAACCTCAAATATGTCTCTCCATATGAACATAGATCCCTTATATGTTAACATGGTTTAGTGGATATGATATTCATTGTTAATTTCTAACAATGCATTTCTTGTATCTATTAAACAGATGTAAACTATGTATTTTGATCTCCATGGTTGGTCTATACCAATGATCAATAACATCCATTTCTAAGTGATCCAAAAATATACCCTCTCTTGTAATTAAATTACTCATTAATGATATATGGATCCCAAATTCACACTTGCTGAATTTTTAATACAACTTATCCTTCATCAATTCCATCAGCACAATATTCATATGATCTACACGCTCTTCCTTATTCATGAATATATAACAATATAGTCATTAAAGACAATGAAATATTGTCAAAGTTAATCAGTAAATACCTTATTCCTTATATATAAAATGATAGATATCCCAATGGCATTTTTCAATGGGATCACTGAATATTTTTAATTACATTACCAATATGGGAATGTTATCCTTCATGAGCCCTTGTTTTTGACCCGTGACTGATGATATCCAAAGCAGAAGCAAATATTTGAAAATTATCCTGATCATAAAAATTGATAAAACAAATCACCAATATGGGGTAGTGGAATCGTATTCATGATAGTAATATTATTATGTTCTTGATAAATAATACATAGATTAATTAATTTATATTTATCCTCAAAAAAGAAATGGTGCACCCAACAGTGACACAGTTGGATAAATTCGTTTATTATAATAATTCTTATAGTGTTTATTAATAAATTAATATAATTTAATGAGCTATATTACACAAGGAGTCTTTCCAATAGGCATAAAACCGCATATGAGTTCTATTGAAAACACTAATTCATGATTTATGGGAACGATGATGAAACATGTTAGGAATTAAATCAGTATATTCCCAATAAATTGGCATATCTTCAATATTGATTTTCTCTCCAACCATTTGATATAGATACCACTATTTTGAATTTCATCCTTCATATACATTACAAATATATTCCTTTGGATGTTTATATTCATTATAATACTAAAATAAATTCATTTTTATATTTATAATATCAAAACGGAATTCCCTTCCCTAGTAATTTATATGTGGTTTATATATTGTGATAAAATACATGACATAAATCTCCTCAATGTCAATTATAGGGTGAATCAAAATATTTATAGGATAGATATTTCTAACAGTTTTATCCTAGTGATTTAATATAATTGTGATCTTTTCAACATAACATCAATATTTTTATCTTTTCAATTCAAAATCTAATTAATGACGTGTCAATATGATACCCTTATTAAATTATTCAAAAATAAAATATTAGGTTATAAAATAATCTATTATGAAATTTTAAATTTTATTATGGATGATATGTTTACCATATACCATTTCATTCTCGTGACCCACTTCAGCACTTGTCTTTACATGAATTTTCTATTTACCTATGCACTAAATAGGTCGTGTATGCCTATTATCATTAATAACCCATGACTTTTGGATATGTGAGATATGATTCCAATCGTCCTTATATTTATACTATTGTAATATGTGAGTTTAATTCCATTGATATATCTCCATAAAAATTTATTGGGTTTTCATATTTATATATCATTAATTTATACCTACTTTATGGGATTATTTTCAATGAATAAAAAATTTAATAGTTCCCTAATATTAATATCCCGATTATTCTTACAACACATTAGGCATAAAGGAATATACATTTTCATTCCTCCATGTCTTTTATTTCATTATTTTTTTAAAAAAGATAATTTTTTATTCTTATCAAAACCATTAGAATGATAGGGATCAACACTCTCAATTTCCTCCATGAAATAACATATAATAAAATTTTAAAATGTACCAAAGTACCTTATTCATAGTTCCTTTTTGAGACTTGTTTTAACCCGATGAAGAATAAATGAATTTTCCATTCATGAAAATGATAAAACCTGATGTTAACCAATCATGTCTTGTACACATTGTCCTGTATGTTTTAATAGATTCATCACACTTTTATAGTTTTCTAAGGGAGTTCGCATTCAAATTTTGTGTGAAGAGTTCTAGATAATTACATAATTGAAAATTTCAATCTTAAAATCATCCCATTCGATTGATTAAATTACTCCATCTAGAATCATATTCTTTATAATCTTCTATAATTTATTTTCTATACCTTAAAAAAGAATAACCACTTGCACACCTCTTCAATACATCAACTACTGGATAATGATAAATATCTATTTAGGTATGTTGAACAACCTCTCATAAATTATTTGATGATTGGACCCCCTAAAGGAAGTCATATATTTCCCCATTAATTAATTAATGGTTAGTTAGTACTTCCTTTTCTCATTTTGAAGATCAGTATGCTTCATGGCTTGAGAGAGTTTCATTAGAATAAAAAAAGATTTCTCTTTTGGAAACCACTGTCATTTGGGGTTTCAAGTGTTAAATAATTGTATTTTCTGACATGTTCATTATTTAGATAATTCCTCATAGTTACATCCATGGAAAAAAAATTCACTGTTTCCTTCTAAATTTTAAATGACCAAAATGAAAAATTGTATTAAAATCAAATTTATTCCTGATTTATATTAAATTATTACAAATTCTTATCAACCTATGGAACTTTTAGATCTATAATATATCCCATTAAATTAATCATAATTAATCATAATATATAGCCTCATATTTATGATTAACAAGTATCTAAAATGTTAAATAACTATTATGATATAGACTATTTTACCTGGTCTTAAACTAAATAAATATTGTATAATTTTAGATGAAAAATTGATACATTTACAGTAATAAATTATTACTAACTATAATGGTTTAGTTTTATTGTATAAAAGATACCTAATAAATTTAATATCATGAAGGAACTTCAACATATCCGTGAAATTCTATGACATGTAATACCCTTTTTAGATAGATCCAACATTAATCCTTTCTACACCACTTGTGAAAAATGGAATCATATTACTTGGTAAGATTAGTTAATCAATAATTTAAAACATTTGTGTTATATTTACATGTTCATATAAAATATAAATATAATCATATGGATATATAAGAATGACTATAACATAAGATGTTAATACCAAATCAGTCATTGATCGTAAATTTTTACTCATTTCAAAATTCTCTATATTTTAAAAAGACTTATGTCATAAGAATAAGGAATCATCATTAATCAATGATGAGCCATGAAGGCATATCATATCCATAATATCATGTCATAAAAATTTGTTGATAATTATAATAATATAAAAATATTCCAATATTCAAGTATTTTTTCCTATCCATCATCGAATAGTGGGTAAAGTACAATAAATGATTTCTTTCACTCTCAAATATATTTTCATCTATTGAATGGGTTTACTCCTATCCTAATTTAAATTTTATCAATATATATCAATAATTTCCAAATTAAATATAGATAATTAATTAAACCATTCATCATAGAGAGAATATATCAACATATTGTTTCTATAGAATCAAAAAAGCATCCACCAATTCATCTTATTATAAAGAATTAATAAAAAATGAGTGTAATAATAATTTCATCATAAATTAATTGAACCTTGGGAAACCAATGGGTTTTAATAGAATAAAAAAAGATCCTTCATATTCAATATAATTAAATAAATTTTATGGTATCAGATGAGCATATACTCTGGAAACTATAAAATTTCCTAACTAATACGGGCATAAATTAAAAATACATTTAAAATTAATGTTTTTAATTTATTTAGAATATTTTAAACACCCTTTCATTAAATATTATTAAGAACCCTAACTTTACATGATATTCTGATAAATATTTTCAATGAAAATAACCATAGACACAATTAAAGGATACTTAAATGGGAAAACCAGTTATGGTGGGAAAAATAATTCATGTCATCTATATATAAAGAAAAAAGTATTTTTCAATAGTCTTTTAAATTTTAAAATATATTTATACCCAAAACATATAAAAATATTACTTGTATTAACTTTTTGGGAACATAAATGGAACTAAAATTTGTCTTTCTCAAATATATATATACATATATAAACTTCAATAAATTTTTTATAGAACATATACTAGGATGAAAAACATCATCTACTAATACGGGAAATATGATGAATTTTTAGGGATATTTTATTTTCAAAAGATATAAAAACATTACATATCAAGACCCCCCATACAAGGTATCCTAGAGTTAATGGAATCATTAGTACTTTTGGGCCAAATATAAGTGATCACATCCAAAATTCCCAAAATGATAAGTATTCTTGGAAAACATGATACATACTTTTGTATGGATTTAAATTTCAAAACAATAATTAAAACATATCAAAATAAATTTTTAAACATACTTGAAATAATAAAAGGATTATTCTTTATATCACATGGAAGGGAAAAAATAATCATGAAGAAAGATGACCATTAAGTGTTCTATATATAAGTATCTATCAATAATCAATAAGGAGTAATAAGTATAGATTGGAAAATAAAGAAACACAAATTTAAAATTAATTAATATATTGATTATCATGAATGGATAAGAAATAATCAATATGAAATTTTAAATAATTTATAAAATAATAAATTAAATCAATAACTTAAATTTCAATAATAGATAAGGAACAACCAATTTGTGAAGGTAAATAATTGAACCCACATTCTATTTAATAAAAAACAAGAAAAAATTGAATCCATAGAAACAATCTATGAAATAATATCATGCAAAAAATAACTGAATTATTATTAAATGAAATGATTAATATTGGATTTAATTATCCCATATATCATGATATCAATATCAATGGGACCATTTACTAAGAAAATATAATTTATGGTTAGGTATACAGCAAACCCATTTAAAAAATGATTGTTAACTGATTCATCATGTGATGTTATCAATGCATCAAGGGGATATCTATAATTTTCCCTACCCATAAATTCATATCCTATACATTTCTTATATATTTAATGATTAATTAAATTCAAAAAAATATTCCTTCTCAATAAATTTAGATATTGAATAATTGACATGGAATATTAATATTTCCCCAGTCTATCAAATAAACATGAAATGAAAATGATGAATATAGAAATTAAATTTCTTGTTGTTAATATACATATCCATGACATAATTAATATGTTTATTTAAATGGAATTTAATTTAGAATGATCATAAGACTCTTAATATTTCAAGGAAAAGATAATGACTAGAAAATTTAGCAAGACTCTGAATGAAATTACATTCCAATCTCGAATAGATAATAAAACATCTAGGTAAATGAAAAACGGTGGAATTAATGCATCATATCCATAGTGGAATATAGTTATAATAAAATGTTTGTTGTAAATAATGAATAGAAATACCATAAAAATTCAATTGAAAATATTTTATAGGTACAGATGATTTTTATATTCATGATCACTTCAAAAACAATAATTTTTCAAAATATCAGGAATTTTTTTTTGAATTCAGCCCTTCAAAATGGTAATGGATTATAAAATGAAATGTTTGTTTAAGATGGTAGATAAGTTTCATTTATGTTAAGTTGGTATAAACAATGATTCTGTTGTAATTTGTTTTGAGATGTAAAAAATAACCATTAATTGAAATAAGTAAGAATATTTCATTTTAAAACATTTTTAAAAATAAAACCATAGGTACAACATTCATTAAACATTATTTTTAAATAATTCATAAAATCTTTTTAGAGGAAATTTGTTAAGATGAAAAATTATTTTCAACAAAAGAGATAAATTATGTCATATTTTACAAAAAATGCTTTCCCAATTTTTTTAAATTCCTATTAGAGGAATTATTACTATTAATTATAAATATAATAAATAGCTAGAGGATAATAAATTTATGTATTATATTTTAACTTTTAATATAATTTTTATCAATGTATATTTAATCACAAATATTCCCTATTAAAATATTATTGAAGAATAAACCCTTAACATTTTAGTTACATTTAAATCACAACTCTAATGAAAATAAATACTATAAATGAAACATTAAATAACATTAATATTAAAATATTACTGATATAAAAGATCAACGTGATAGTACATAAACCATAAATAAATTAATTGATTTATAATAATATATATGTTTCATTAGAATGGAAATTGACATAAAAACATTTGCAATTATCATAATGTTGAAGAAAAGATTAATAAATCAATTTATTATATGTAAAAATGTAAATATACATAAAAAATGGTCAAATACTATATAAAATATAAAAAAATCAAATAAAATAATAATCACATCACATAAAATAAAATATATAAGTAATATATGTCATTGACAATAAATTGAGATATTAAATTCCATACCACTTGAAAACAATTAATTAAAATGTCCTTAAATGAAAAAAATTGATATGAACTTAATGAAAAATAATATATTAATTATTCATGTTATTTCATTTGAATGGTGTATTATATACACCATATAAATTAATTTTTTATGTTTCATTAAAATATGCCTCAATGAATAAAAATTGAGACAAAGTCTCTTACATCATTTTCCAGTTTATTGGATCATTCTTTAACCTCTTGTATAATGGTTTCAAACACGTTTCCAATTTATAAGAGAACCATATTAATATTTATTATGTAAAATATGATCTTATTATATCACATTATCACTAATTTGATAATAATAATTATTATTTATTACCATTTTTTAGTGGTGAACTGCTTTGCTTTCTCATGCATGATTTATTGTGGAACATATTATTCTTATTCATTAGATATATATAATTATCCTAGAAAATAATATTAAAATTAAATATATAACATTTATTAAATATATATCTTTTTATAGTAAATTTTTTATTTAGGACATGGAAAACAAATAACATCTCTTTGTGGAGATGATATGTCATACGTAGACACAAGTGACAATATTATTCCATTAATTAGTTAAATTCTATGATAGCAGATTATATATTTTATAATGTAATATTTATCATATATATTTATTATTTCCATACTTATTTATATCCATGTGATTCGGCGATGGAGAACAAATGAAATCTATTGCTGAGGATGTAGTCCACCATACACACTACTGATGTCTTTGTTTCCCATTTCATGAAGGTGTAAATATATTAATATTATGATGTAAAATTTATAACATTGAAATAAGTGACTGATGTTATAGTTATTATATATTAATTCTTACGAAATATTTGTTGATGATAAAATAAGAATAAATAAACTTCTTAGTAAGAAAATATTACCTAACATAAAAAAACATCCTTTGAAACTATATTTAAGGACTACAAGGATTTTATTTTCTAAAGATATGAAACACATTAACATGTCTAAGGATTTTGGTGGAGATAATTAGGTAGGGGTTTTTCATGTAAAATGGATTGCAATGTTTGAATTAGTGAGTCGAGGGAGTTCTTTTTTAAATTGAATAGGTGCAACAATTTTGCCAATATGAAAAGATATTCAATAATGGGATGAAAATTTCATACCAAGATAAAAAATGATAAATAATGGATTTTTTGTATGTTCGGTTACACTGAAACCTCAACTCAAAAAGTGATACATGTTTCAAACATGTCAACCCCATATCATCTATATTTACTTATACCATTTTCTTCACCACGATAATGAGTTTTATGATTGTGATAATTTATCCCTTAATACTAAAATACATTTATCGTTATTTGATAAATTAGAGTCACATATTATTAACATGAACGAAATTTATGAATTAAAAATTCTCCGTGAATGGAAATATTAATATAATAGAGAGTATGTAACGCACAAAACCATGTTTTAAATTTACTCAGGATAAATAAAATATAATTGTATTTAATGATAATTATGACCAAAAATTAACTTCACCATATTATATAATATTAATTATTATTTTTATTAATAATAAATAAATTTTATGAAATTATATTTATTGATTTTTTATAATTTAATTTAAAATGGTACCATCAAATCAAGTCGAAAATCAGGTTTTGATGGAATTAAATTATTAAAAATAAGATAATCATACACTTATTATATGAAAAGTTCTCATAATTATTTGAATTTAAAAAAATTTATTTAGATATATAAAAAAAATTAATTTAAATCATTAATTATTAGTGGTTATATTAATTAATTTAAATGATTGTTGATTATTCATTTAAAAATAATTTTCCAGAAAAATGTGTTTTAAACCTATAAATAAACAGAAAAAGAAATATGGTCTAATAAAAAATTTAATGTAATTAATTATATAAAATTATACTAAATAATACTTTTATTAATTATATATAAAATTAAATTATTAATGGTAAATTTAAATTATATAATTTGAGGAAAATAAATGGCTTGTTTTCACTAGAATTATTTTTTTTATTCACTAAAAAATAACTCATTTCAAAAAAATAAAAAAATAACACCAATAAAATTTTGATTTTCTGTTCTAAAAAATTTTTATACATTATAAAAAATACTATTTATAAATGTGGTATAATATTAATAAAATTTCCAAAAAATGGATTTTTTTTAAATGAAAATGTATATTGACGAATGAAATTACATTATAAAAAATATGGGTTATTATTTACTATGACTTTTGAAAAAAATTTCAATTACTTAAGTCCAATATATATATTTTATAATTCAGTAACTTTAATTCATTCCCACTCACATAAAATTATATGTTATAAAGGTCATATTTATATAATATATTTCGTGGGTCTTTTATGCTCAATGTTGCATGTCGTATTCATTATCGAATTTTTGGAGTTTTAAAATAATGATTTGTTACATTATACCCACCTCAAATAAATTAAAACATTATAATTTTAAATTTATCTCATAAATCCTGGTATTGATATATGAAAATTTATTTGATGAAAACTAACATTCTAAAAAGGGTTGATGAAACTTCCTCATAAAAGAGGGAAAGGGAAACAAAAAGGTAATCTAAAAAATAGTTAACTAGGATTATAAGTAAGAGATCACTGATGTGAATAAATAATATATAAATTTAAGAGATGTGTAGATAGTAATGATGGGTGATAGTGTTTATTGATGACATGAATTATAAATGTCATGGGAATGCCAAGGACCCGAAAAATTGAAACATATGATGACTTAAATGATGATTCATTAATTAAATATGGGGGTAGTGTGATTATATAATTTTTTAAATATGTTTTTTCGAATATTTATGGTTTATTTTACAATAGATATATAAAATAATATAAATTATATATACTTCATGTCTTTTAAATTTAATCTGAAAAAATTCACCCCTTTGCTCTAATTCGATCAATTTCCACTACACCTCTCAGTCCAAGTAATTAATTTATAACAAGATTTTTTGTATTATTATATCCCTGAAATAAAAATATATAAGATAATGAATCCATGAAAATAATATTTGATATTCCTCAATTATTTACTAAAATTAATATGATTATGACAGGTCATCCAATTTTTCTAAATATAATACATTATTATCTAAAACATCAGCAGTTACAACCAAAATTCAACATAATTCATTTAGTATGAATCTATTAGTAAAAAATATTATGTAATAAAATTTCGCACTAAATAGTACATCATGTAGTAGAGTGGAATATTCCATACCATTATCAATATTGATTTGTGTGTTCAAACCCTACAGCCTTTTCAGATGTGACATGTTATCACCTAATATGCAGGTTATCCTTTTTCCATAACTATATCAACACTATTCTTTTAAATTTATTAAATTAAAATGAAAAATAACTACCCCATCATCAGAGACATAATATAACTTAATGGTTACCAACAATATTAATCTTATATAAGAAAATTTAGAAATATTATTCCTTGAATATAATTTTTAATAAAACCTATACTAATCCAATGGGTTGTATTTGCATAAATTCTTAACAAAATATAAATAATCATGATAAACTCTCCATCACATTAATCCAGAAAATGGTATTTTATGAAATTGAACTTATGGTAAACCTTAAAATCATATGTCTTAACCCGTCTCCCAGGGCCCGTGTCGTGACTACCCCAAACCCTCCATCCATAGGACAGGGGTTGGCGACTAGCACCAAAGGCGTATTTCTAAAAACTGGGAAGGCATTGCCTTTATAAAGAGTAATCACACACAATAGAGTACGAGCTAGAAGCAATACACTAAGTAAAATTGTATACAAAAGAGTGGTGAAAGTAGAGGGTCCAGAAAACAAGACCAACATGAAAGTACAAGGACAACTAAAGAAAAATAAAATAACTACTGGATTGTCCTATGGGAAATCCTACCTGATGGGTAGGTACAGAAAGCTTCCACAATGCTCCACATCCATCTATCTCTTCCATGTATCATCACACCGTGGGATCCACCTCTAGGTACTGTCCAGTCCTACTACTCTCGTCCTTAGTCAGCGTTGTCCGTTGTCTGCAACCAACACAACGAGGTGTAGGTATAACCCATACAGGGGTGAGTATAACAAAACTTAGTAGGAACCCCGAGACTCTCAAGATCTCAGAAAATCCAACAAGGATAAATTAAAAAGTATGAAATCAAAAGATATCCCCCACATAGGTATATACCCATAAATATACCTAAGTTATCCTGTAATCAATCTTAATCATGAGTTAAACACAAAATTTACAGAATCAACTCAACTGGGATTTTATTCTTGGGGTAGTATAAATTTGAACCCTCGTCTTATGGAGAAGTCCTCCTTTATAGAGTACAGTGTGCATGTCGCGTCACATAAAGGCACTTCCCACTAACCTTGGACTTTTGAGGTACTCTTGTCGAGTACTGTGGCTCTACCACATCACATAGAGGCGCTCCCCCTCATAGCCTGCGGAGGTACTCCTCCTATCAAGTACCGTTGGTCTGATAGGACACCAAGGTACTCCCCACTGCGGGTCTGCCGTGACTTCTTGGCGCTCCTTACAAGGCCAGTAGAATCACTGTGAGTGAAACGGTCAGTAGGCATCAGGTCTCAGCCAAATACTAGGTTCTCTCACAAAATGTTTCTTATTTTAGGAAGATCCACTACATAAGATACTGGCTAATGCTCCTACTTCCACGAAGTCCCATGAAAAATAATCTCAAAGGTCTGCCACATCATAGATGTCTCAAAGCAACATACAACACGTCAATCGGTCTCCCGGTCTGTGAGTTATTATCCTTTTAGTCCTAAGGGCTCGATTAGATTCGTGTACGACCCAACCTGACCGTATCCCAACAATACTCTGAACTCTAGTGTGGTATACTCAATGGGAATGTCATGATCCAAGAAAACGAGCACTGTTGACAGTTTGGGAAACTGTCATCTAGTGAAAAAGATATGGTCAAAGAAAGTAAAGGGTCGGTAGTGGGCCTAGGTCTGGGCTGACCCAGTCGGACCGACCTGACCGGACATCATCTGGGAAGACCCGGTTCAGGTCACCCGTGCTGACCTAATAGGTCCGGCCTGGCTTGTTGAGTTTTTCTCGGCCCGCTGGGCCCAGCCCAGCCGGCATCAAGGCCGGTCTGGCCCTGGCTTGGGGCTAGATTAACCTAGAGGGTGCATCCAGTCCTGTTTGGCTAGGGCATCGCGAGGGGGCCGGGACACCGGGATGCCACGAGGTGGCCGGGACACCGTCTTGGTCGAGTGGTCAAGAGGGAGTTAGGACACTGGCTCGATCGGGATGCCGTGAGGGGGCCGCTAGGGGAGGCACATGGGGCGCGTGGAGGCCGGCAGGCGGGCCAGTTCGGGGAGGCGCACAGGGCGCACAGGGCGCGCATGGAGGTCTGCAGGTGGGCCAACAGTATTCAGCTGGCCAGGGCACAGCCAGGCAGGCCAACGGCCGGGAGGCGGGCAGGAAATCCGGTTCAGTGCCGCTTGTGTTGACGTGGGCCGGCAGTGTTCGACTGGGAGCACCGGAGCACCACAGGGGTGGCACGGTTCGCCGAGTCCACGGGTAGTGACGCCTTTGACATCATCGCCTTCATTGTTCTGTTGCCTCATCGCCATGACGAAGTTCCTCATAAAGAAGAACAACAGAGGTTTCGGTCCATATTTGCTTGGAACGCACCCTCTGTGTTTAGGCTGGAATCAATTTCTTCGTCAATGATTATGAAAGATGAACAACTATTATTTTACAACAACTCATTGATTCCTTTTCAATCCAATGAAAAAATAGAAGGTAGGTTTCACAAAATAAACCACATATTTTGGAACATCCTTCATCATTATTTGACTGAGTCGCAAAAAGTAGACAATGATGATAATAATTCGTAACGTCCGCCACACACTTCCAAACCCGAGTAGCGTCGACACATTTACGACGATACAGAATTCATTCATCGAAGACGTCTCACGACGGTTAAAGCTCTGAGGAAGAAATTGAAGAAGGTCAATGTTCTTCATTATTATTTCTTCATTAGGATATGGGGTTCTTTGTTGGGATCTTTCTCTCAATAATCCACCACTCAAAGCTGCCACCAACATGAAAATTAAAATGAAATATAAGATTGAAATATCATATTAATTTGTTGGGACAATATTAATATTGGACTAATTAATTAGGTAGGCTCACCATAATTAATTCAAGGGTTTGGAATAGGGAATTAATTAGGGGAGGTGAAGAGGCTCTCCCATATTAATGTGGGTGATTTGAGAGGTTTCACTATCCTCCTTCAATAAGGGGTTAAGCCCCGTGTAGTCCCCACATTGTAACCTCTCACGGGAGGTTCTGTTTGGGTGGGATTGACCATAATAACCTCTCAGGGGAGGATAAGGTTTGGTGGTCCCAAATCCAACTTCTATGAGGAGTTTTTAACCACCAAACACCAACATAGTGGCTCAAATAAAAATAAAGTGATGCTCAATTTATTTTATTACTTTCCACAAAAACCAAAAAATACACTTCCATTTTTGACTCACTGTAGTCGAAGTGAAAGTCTTCTTAAGTGAATATTAGCGTTGTGAGTTCAATGGTTCCCTCATATTTCAATTCCAAATAATGGTTCAAAAGTTATAAAAATGCGCTCCTACGTTTACTCAAAGTACTTGAAAAAATCATTAGAAATTGATTCTGGGCACACCGGGCCTCAGAATCATGAGTCGTCAGTTTTACGCGGACTCATAAAATTCCCATGTATTTAAGAAAAGAATTTCCATGAAATTTCCGTTTCAATACATTCTCCCCACCTCATGTATTTATGTCCTAATAAGCTACAAATTGAACTATAGGAACATTGGAGGGGGTACTGGGCACACATCTGAGCCTCTTCCTCCCATGTTGTCTCTTGGAGGTTCCCATACAGCCAGTGAATGTGCACCATAGGTATCAACCGTCCACATTAGACCAACTCCTATCGATCCTCAATCTCCACAAAAACCTCTATAAAAGTCATCCCATTTTCAATTTCTAGCAGTCCATGGTTGATGATGCAAGAAGGGTCGTGCACGTATCTCCTAAGCTGAGATACGTGGACGACGTCTTGCACCCAGTGCAATTGAGGTGGAAGAGCTAAGCGGTATGCCACCTCACCAACTCTGCTGAGTGTTTGGAAAGGTCTGATGAATCTTGGAGATATCTTTCCGCTTTGGAAAAATCACCATAAAACTCGTAGAGGTGAGACCAATAGAAATATGTGGTCACCATCCTCGAACTCTAGAGGTCTATGTCTCTTATCGCCATATGAATTATGTCTTCTTTGTATAGTCTTCATCTGATCCTAGATGATCTGCACCCTGTCTTTGGTAGACAGTACCATCTCTGGTCCTGCCAGTGCTAACTCCCCAGGGTCTGTCCAGCACAACGGTGATCTACATGCTCGCCCAGAGAATGCCTCAAAATGTTCCATCCCCACGGAGGAGTGACAACTATTGTTGTATGAAAACATTATAAAAGGTATGAGGTCCTCCCATCTCCCACCGAAGATGAGGACACATGTATGGAGCATGTCCTCGAGAGTATGTATGGTATTCTCAGTTTGGCCATCCATCAAATAAGGGAAGGCGGTGCTCAAACAATGCTGAGTCCAGAAAACCTCAAACAACCCCTTCTATAGCCGGGAATTAAACCGTGTGTCATGATCGGAGACAATCGATGAAGGAACTCCATGAAGCTGCACAATCGCATGCACATAAAGGCATCCCAATCTCTCTACTAACCCTTATCTCTGATTAGTAATAAGTGGGCTTACTTGGTGAGTCGTACAAAGATCACCCAAATCGAGTCGTGAACTCTAGATGTAAGTGAATGATCCATCACGAAGTCCATGGATATCCCATCCCAATTCAACTCTGGGACCACTAAAGGCTGATCCAACCATGATGGTACCTGTTTCTCTCCCTTCACTTGCTGAAAAGTGAGGCACTTAGAGAAAAAATATGCCATTGCTTTCTTCATTCTTGGCCACCAGTATTGTCGTCGGAGATCTTGGTACATCTTCACTACTTCTGGATGTACCGCTATAGGGGATGTGTGGAACTTCCTCAACACTTATTCCTAAAGTGACATTGGTACCATAGTCATTCCTCTTAAGAGGATGACATGCTCCCCACCATCAGAAAATCCATCAGGTGCCTACCCTTTTGATATTTGAGGATGTCATGTCTCACAGTCAGCGTCCCCATGCTGAGCCACCCTTACTCACTGATGAAGTGGAGGAGTGACTGTAAGACAATGAAGGAATGTTGCTTCATCTCGTTCTACAAAGAATATATTTAAAGCATCCAGCTGCTCTGTCACCTCACCTAGAAGCTATATACAAGATCTCCTACTGAGTGCATCAGCAACAACGTTCCCCATTCCAAGAGTCTAGACTCTCCCGAAATCATAGTTCTACAGGATCTCAAGCCATCACTGTTTTCTCAAGTTCATGTCCTTCTGAGAGATGATATACCTGAGACTCTTGTAATCAGAATACATAGTAAAACGTTCTCTCATCAGATAGTGTTGCACATCATCATTGCGAAGACCATGGATGCTAACACCAGGTCATGGGTAGCATAGTTTATCTCAATATCTCTGTGCTTCCTAGAACCATACGCAATTAATACTCGCTCCTACATCGGGACACATCTGATTCCAGTACCTGATGTATCGTAGTAAACTACTTACGTGATGCCTTCTTCTAGAAGCCTCATGATGGGGGCACCGGTCAAACGCTGCCTCAGCTTCTGAAAGCTCTGCTGGCATCTCTCCGACCACACGAAGGGTTGCCCCTTCTTCATCATGGCTGATAGTGGTGTTTCAACTCTGGAGAAGTCTGGAACGAACCTATGTTAGTAACCAGCCAAACACATGAAACTTCGTACCTCCTTCAACCTCCTGGGTGGAACCCAAGAATGTACTATCTCAATATTTGCTGGATCCAATGCAACTCCAACATCCAATATGACATGTCCCAAAAAGTGAGCCTCTAAGATCCAAAACTGGCACATCGAGAGATTACCATAAAACTGGTGCCCTCGGAGTGTGTCCATTACTACATGTAAATGGTAGCCATTCTCCTACTCATTAGTCGAGTAGAACAATATTTCTTCGAGGAATAATATGAAAAAGAGATCATTCCATGTCTAGAAAATCCTGTTCATGAGTCCCATGAATGCTGCTAGAGTGTTGGTTTGGCCGAATGCCATAACCAAGAACTCATAGTGGCTGTACTGACATCTAAAGGCCGTATTCTACAAATCCTCTTCTCGAACACTGAGCTGGTGATATCCTGACCTGAGGTCTATCTTTGAAAACCACTATGCTCCCATTAGCTAGTCAAAGAGGTCGTCAGTCTTTGGTAGTGGGTACTTGTTCTTCACGGTCACCATGTTCAAGCGACAATAGTTGACACAAATCCTCAAGCTCCCATCCGCCTTATTTGTGAACCAAATCAGGGAAGCCTAGGGAGAAAAACTAGGTCAGATGAATGCTTTCCCTTACAAGTCCTCTAGCTATCCCTTCAGCTCACGAAGCTCACCACGAGCCATCCAATATGCTGGTGTGGATATTAGTGTCATCCCGAGGTACATGTCAATGTAAAATTCCACATCTCTATGAGGAGGTAAACCTAGGAAATCCCCAGATAATAACATCAGCATACTAGTCCACCACTACAGGATAGGTCGGATGCTCCACATCAACTACTCCGAGGGTAAGGCAAGACAACTGATGAGATATCGACAGCACCCTCCAAGTAAGTCCTTTATGTGCTGCAAAGGCTCCTTTCTCACCAATGAAGGTGATCCTTGTCCCATCCATGCGGACACACCACAATTTTCACCTAATACAGTCGATCTGAGCATGGACTGTAGATAACCATTCCAAATCGAAGTTGGCAACGTAAGACCGCGACGCCGCTACTAGGAGAACTCGGCCGAAGCTCTCACCTCCTATAGTAAGATCACATTACCAACACTATTGTACAGTCATCGAGTCTACTCCCATAGGATTATCAAGCCATAAGGATCGAGCCAACAACTATGTCAAAATCTCCATGCTCCGAATGAGTGTAGTGGAAATGAAAGAGTGACTGGACCCTGTGTCTATAATAACCGCAGCTAAGGTTGATTAGACATAGATCGTATCTCAAATTATCTCTCGAGTGCAATTGTCGTATGCTTCATCTGCCTGATGCTGAGCTCTCACCTATCCACCTGCTCCATGAGGTTGGGGTGGACCTCTTAGTAGTGGTGGTGATAGCACCTCGTAACGTCGCTCACCGCCAGCTACTCGAGCAGCTCCTCTTCCATGTCTTCTTGCATCTTTTGGACTACCTCGATCAATTATATGTCTCTTCCTGGGCGGTCCTTCTATTGTCTGTTGATCATACAAATGGTCGGTCAGATAGTAACGAGCAATGTGACCTTGCCCACCTCATGAGTAAACATGCCCGCTCCTGGCATGTGTGCATATGCCCCGGGTGCCCCACACAACGGATCTTGAGTCATGTGGTTGTCCACCCATGGGTCTGGTCCTCTTATACCTCTATGACATCTATCTACAACCATTTACAGAAGACTCCGCTACGTGTCGACTAGTGGTGGGTCTCACTGCTAGAGACTACTCAGCATTGAAAAGCTCCACTAAGAGGGCTCGCTCCAACACCCCTGCCTACGTTAGGATGCTGAGGTGGATCACTAAAGCTCTGATCTATCACCCGATCCCCTACTCGATGGTCTGGGCTCAGAAGAATGGGTCTCGTAACATATCTGTGGAGTATCATGAGGGGTCGGTGAACCTCGCGGGGTAGTGTGACACCATGATACAGCCCTACTACAGATGATGTAGCTAATGTATCTGTACTGCATGTAGGGTGGCTGAGAGAATCTCCACCCAAAACAGGCTTTCGATATCTACCTAAAGTAGTGGTGCTTCATCATGGACATGGAGTATCAAGCTCCACCATCGGCCTGATGCTGCCTATAGAAGGATGGAAGCCAGAATTACCATGAAGTCGGCTGGTGTCCCTATGAGTTAGAAAACTCTCACCACAACATGCATCCAATCCTTATCCCCCTGTGGGTCCATCTCTCCACTGAACTTGGGTGGCCTCTAGCACTGGAACTCATGAAATGTGCTCAAGCGGCATGCATCGTCTGCTGCGAGGGCTGGTGGAATCGGTGGCCCAACAGGAAGTAGTACCACTGGTGCCTCTGTTGGAAAAGGGTCCTGCACTGAGTCCTCATCGCTCAGTGGGATATATGTGTGTACTACTCTTGGGAATCTCACTGGTCATCTGCGGGGAGGCATCCTGAACGAAACATATGTGACACAATTGAAAGATTATACCTAGTGAGCTGGTCTGGTTGAGCTGAGATAAAGAAAACATTTGAAAACATACACAAAATCAGTATTTCATGCATTGAGTCAGAAATCAGTTTTTAGGGTCCTGGTGTATGGATACGTCGTCCACCGCACCAACACTATATTCCTAAACTGAAAAACACACTCAGTACCATTAACACTATTGCTTCATAGAAAAGATCAGAGTCCTATGTTTTGGGGTAGAACCGACTCCTCTGATAACAATTTTCACGAACAGTCCCCCAGGGCCTGGGTCGTGACTACCCAAATCCCACCTTCCATAAGCCAGGGTATGGAGACTAGAACCAAAGGCGTATTTCCATAAAACATGGAAGGCATTGCCTTTATAGAGTATAATCACACACAACAACGTACGATATGGATACAAAACACTAAGTAAAAATGTATACAAAAGAGTGCTGAAAGTAGAGGGGCCAGAATACAATCCCAATAAGAATGTAAAAGAATAACAGAAGAAAAATTAAATAGCTATTGGATCTTACATTGGGAAATCATACATGAAGGGTAGGTACAGATAGCCTCCACAACACTCCACGTTCATTTTTCTCCTCTATATACCATCACGCTGTGTGGTCCACCTTTAGGTACTGTCTAGTCCTGCTACCCTCTTCCTTAGTCAGCGCTATCCTTCTTCGACAACCAACACAATGAGGTGAAGGCATATCCCATACAGGGGTGATTATAACGATACTCAGTAGGAACCCCGAGACCCTCTTGGTATCACAAAATCCTACAAGGATAAATTAAAATGTATGAAATTAACAGATAACCCCACATAGGTATATGACCATAAATATACCTAAGTTATCTAATAATCCATCTCAATAATGAGGTAAACAAAAAAGTTTCTGACTTAGCTGAACCAATATTTTTCTAGGGGTATTATAAATTTGAACCCTCGAGTACTGGAGAAATCCTCTACTATTGAGTACAGTGGGACTACAAAGTCACACATAGGAGTTTCCCATTAACTTTGTATTGTTGCGGTACTCCTCTTATCGAGTACTGTGGGTTTTCTGCATCACACAGAAACTCTCCCCATAGTGGGTCTGCCGCATCACATAGAGTAACTCTCCCTCATAGCCTGCTGAGTACACCTCATTTCCAGTACCGTTGGTCTGCTGTGACACTAAAGCGCTCCCCAATGAGGGTCTACCATTACTTCATGGCAATCCCCGCTGGGCTAGTATAATAACTCCGAGTCAAACGGTCAACAGTCATCAGGTCTCATCCAGCTACTAGGTTCCCGCACAAAACATCGCTCATCTATGGAAGATCTGTTCCAAAATCTACTAGTCGATGGTCCAACAGCCACTAAGTCCCACAAAGAAGTATCTTAATGGTCTTCCATGTCATAAATGTCTCAACGCAATATACGACATGTTAATCAGTCACCCGGTCTTGGAGTTGTTAGCCTTTTAGTGCAGGGGGCCCATTTGGATTAATGTACAATCCAACATAGCGATATTTCAACATTACATTGAACTCCAGTGGGTTATACTCAAAGTGAACATTGTGCTCCATCAAAACCAATGTCATTGAAGGTTAGTTAAATGGTCATCTGGTGTCCAAGATATGTCCAATGAATGTAAAGGGTCAGTAGTGGGCTCGGGTCCGGGCCGACCCAGTTTGGGTCGCCCCTGCTGACCCGAGGGGTCTAGCTTGGCCCATTGGGCGAGTCGTCCTGCTGGGATTGGCCCGGACCACTATGCCTAGCCCCGCAGGCCGTGAGGGCGGTCCGGCCCTGGCTCAGGGCCGATTTGGCACGGTGCACTGCGAGGGCACGACCCTACGTGGCTCTGCCCGGTGGGTGCGGTCGGGCCTGTTCAGCTAGTGAATCACGAGGGGGCTAGGACACTGACTCAGCTGGGAGGCCATGAGGAGGCGGGGACACCGGTTCGGCCATGTGGCCATGAGGGATCTGGGATGCCGGCTCGGGGAGGAGCGCGGGTCACGTAGAGGCAGGCAGGTGGGCTGGTTCTGGGAGGCGCGCAGAGCACACATGGAATCCTCTAGGCGGGCCAGTTCAGGGAGGTGCACGGGGCACGTTCGGAGGTTGGAAGGTGGGATGGCAGCGTTCGGCCGGGTAGGGCATGACCAAGAAGCCCGTCGTCTGGGAGGTGGCCAGGCAGGCCTGTACGACACGGCTTGGGCCAGCGTGGGCCGATGGTGTTCGACCGGGAGCACCAAATCACTCTGGGGGTGGCGTGGTTCGTAGAGACATCGGGTAGTATGACCATTGTCGTCGCTTCCTTCATCAGTCTGTCACCTCATCACCATGCCAAAGTTCATCATAAACAAGATAGGCGGCGGTGTTGGGCCATGTTGGTTTAGCCCGCACCCTCAACGTTTAGGGTGGTATCAATTGGTTCATCAAAGAATAAGAAAGATGAAAAACTATTGTATTACAACCACACATCAATTCCTTTCCAATCTGATGAAAAAAATAAAAGGATTGTCACACAAAATAAACCCCCTACCTTTGATTGTTGTTCGTCGTTCGTTGACGGAGTTAGGGAAAGTAGATGAAGAATATCATCATACGTCTTGTCCGCCATGAACTTCCAATCCAACGATAATTCGGCTCGTTGACGACGATGTGGAAGTCTATCATCGAAGACGTCTCACGATGGTTTAAGCTTAGAGGAATAAGTCAATGAAGGTCGGTGTTCTTGGTTTTTCATTCTTTATAGGGAGACGGGGTTATTCGTTGGGAGATTTCTCCCAATAATCCTCCCCTCAATGATTCCCCCAAAATGAAAATTCCAATGAAATAATAGATTTAAATATCCTATTAATTTGTTGGTACGATATTCAAATTTAATTAATTAATTAAGTAGTCTCCCCTTAATTAATTCAATAGGATGGCACAAGGAATTAATTAGGGGAGGTGAAAAGGCTCTCCCTCAGAGGTTGTACTCTACAACTTCAATAGGGGGTTCAGCCCGGGGTGGTCCCCATTTCATTACCTCTCGTGAAAGGTTATGTTCATGTGGTCCCCACCACTATAACCTCCCATGGGAGGTTAAGGTGTGGTGGTCCCACCACCAACATCTATGAGGAGGTTTTAACCACTAAACACCCACATAGCGGCTTAAATAAAAATAAAGTGATGCTCACTTTATTTTAAAACTTTCCACAAAAACCCAAAAAATAACTTACATTCTCAATTCACTGTCGTCAAAGTAAAAGTTTTCATAAGTTAATATCGGCCATGCGAGTTCAATGGTGCCCTAAAATTTCATTTCCGAGTACCAGTTCAAAATTTATAAAATCTCGCTCGTATATTTAATGAAAAAACCCAAAAAAAAACATCAAAAATTTATTCCAGGCACATGGAGCCTCTAAATCATTCTCCGTCAGTTTTCGCAGACTCATAAAATTCCCATTTTTTTATGAAAAATAATTTCCCTCGAATTTCCGGGTCTTTACATCATAAACACATTATTGTATAAATTTCTATTAATTTAATCATATACAAAGACATATATGCTTCCATAAATAACATAATATCTAGAAGTTTAATAATTTTTATAGACACAATAAATTTTCTAAAAATAATTCATAAAATTTGGTAATGAACCACAATAAATAAAAAATACATCCCTTTTATATCTAATTATTTCCATCCTTGTTATATTGGTTAACATTAAAATGTAAAATTTTAAATTATTAATTCCATGATTCCCATTATTCAAGATCACATAATACAAATAGATATCTATGATGAAATTTATTAAGCACCATAAATCAAATCATCTTTAGTCAACAAGTGTTTACTCTGTACCCTTGTTTTCCACATGTAAAACAAGTTTATTTTCATTTTTGAAATTTTTATGATTGTATCTTTTCAAAATTTTCCATGAGGAAAACCAAGGTGTATTTAATCTATAGTTTTTGAAACATTAAATTTTGGTATTTGAAAAATAATAGTAACTAAAAACCATGGAGAAATTTATATGATGTCTAAATCATGACACCGTCATTTAAATCTAGTATTCCTTTGATTAATCATAGTTCATTCATTTTCAATATCAAATCAAATCCTTTATAATAGTTTCTAAAGAAAATTTGAATGATCTAATGTGAATCCATAGGGTATTTCAATCCATTTTTGTAGTAAAGACGATTTTCATTCCCCATATGATGAAATAGTCAATTACCAATACAACCTTTTCATAGTCATTAAACCTATATATAATTTCCTAGAACCAAACATTCTAGCAGTATTTATAAAATGATTTATATTTAGGAAAACCCAAATAATCTATTCTAAATAAAAACATTATTACATTATTTTATACTTATTATCAATGTCTACCAGAAGGTTATGTTACCTAATTTATCTTTTCAAAAATCTAATTCTCAAGGCTTCTACAAAACTAATTTCAAATAAAGACTATACATACCTTGAAAATATTATCCTGGATATATTGTTTAATTTTTTTTACATTGGATCAAGATAGAAGCGATCATCTCATAAAGGTCAATATAGATCAGTAGTATTGGTAATGTAGATACATGTTTGAGTATTACATTAAATTTGAAAACATATATAATAGTATAGTTAATGTAATTATTCAAAATCCTTGAACTCATTTTATTATTTTTCTTCATATAATGGGGATGGGATGAAAAATAATTGTGATATCACATGCTCAGTAATGGATACATACAAGTAAAGATATCATTAATCAATAAGGAATAATCAAAATGGGATGGAAATTAACTAAAGTAAAATTTAATTAATTAATTAGATGAATAACATGAATTGATATGTAATAATCAATATAGAAATTTAACAAATTGAACACACATTCCTAAAATAAATAAATTGATAATCATGAATATATTGGGAAAAATAAAAATGGGAATGAAAATAATTGAGTAAAAATTCCATTTAATCAATAACAAGATAAAAAATGCTTCCATAGAAAATATCAATTTGATAATCTCATGGATAGTGATAAAAAAATTCATAATAATGAAAATTATTAATATTTGTAATCATGACCTCATAAATTATGTAATATATACTATGACTACCTTATTCCATGAAAACATAATTTTTGGGTAGGTATACACAAAACAGAATTAAATAAGGCAATCCGACCAATTTATCCATGAGAATATCTATGCATTGATTGTTATATTTACATGATCCCCACCCATCAATTAGTGTCCAATGAAAAAAATCATATATCAAATGCATTAATTCATTCAGTAACAAATTTACATGTCAATAAATATCTAAATTTAATTATGATTTGAAAACATCAGTATATCCTGACAAAATCAAATAATTTTCAATGAATATGGAGATTTAAGATAAATTTAATGTATAATTATCATATGAAAATATATGTTTCATTAGAATGTTAATGACTAAAATATAAAACAAGAATGTGAATTTTAATAAATTACGAAGTCAAAATAATGATAAAATATACAGATAATGGAAAACGATGGTTTCATTGCAATATATCTTTAGTTTATTATAATTAAAATAAAATGGTAATTTTCATTTGTGTATATAAATAAAATAAAAATATCATTAGTAATATTTTTGAGGGAAATACTATAACATCCTGAACATTAATAAATAATTTTTTTTTGTGATTGAATTAAATACCTTATTATACATAAAGGTTATAGAAAATGCATGAAATTATTAATTTTTATTTAATAAAAATGGATTTAGAATACCGATATACATCATAACCATTGTTAAAATAGTAATTCACTAGTGATGATACAATTATTATAAATATTGGGATATGATAAATCTAATTAATAAGACAAAAGAAACAATGGATAGAACTAACAGGATCATACCCTACAAATACCATTTAAAAAATATTACAAGGAATAAAGAAAAATTTGGATTTCCCCTTGAACAATCGAATGTCATGATCTGGAAACTAAAGAATGTGAAAAATCTATTTATAGGAGAAGGTCATTCATATCATGTCCATGGCTCAAAACATGTACGTTGAACCACCTCATGAAAATATTACCATTATGCCCCTTAACCTTAAAGACTATTTTGGTGTAATTAATGTATATGTATAAATACCATAATAATATGAACACATATATTATATTTTCAATATTATAATGGTTATAGTTACATATTATTGTTGTCACATTATAAATTATTTTGATTTAGATGTTAAAAAAACAGAAATTGTATTTTTTGGTAAAATGTAATGTAAAATAAGGCATTCTTTTTTTTAAATTAATCGATTTTAGAAATAAAATAAATTTTAATAAAGTAATAATTTTAAATAATTTTTATTATATGTAAATTAAAATATCATATTTATGATGTCTAATGCAATTTTTTAAGGATTCAAAAATTGTTATTGTCAATAAATGTTAATTCTTGTTTTAAAATTGAAAATTGAAATGTTTAGTAATTTATTTTTATAATATAAATTGTATTTGTGAAATCATCATGTGAAAAATTATCTAATTTTTAAAATTTCAAAATTTTCGGAGACAATCGAATTTTTTGCTATTAATTAAAAACTGTATAAATATATGATATGTAGTATGACATCATAATGACCAAAAAGTGATGAAATAAATTCTATAAAGGGTATCCAAGTCCATATATATTTTGTTCATTTTAATAAAATGTTATTTTGAGGATATTTAATTAATTTTATAAATCCATCATTAATCCTAGATAGCATATATTGTATATTAAAAATTTAAAATCTATTCTTTATGAAAATGAGTCAGTTCTACATCACTATGTATAATATTTTAATTATTAAGGACCATGGGCTTATAAATTAATGATAAAAACACATCATTGAAAGAATTCATGTGAATAACATTATAAGGATTGTGGTCCTCATTACATTACTATATAGAGACTCAAACTAATGTTTGAGAAATAATAGAGAACTGGCCTCTATTTTAACACATAATCCCACCCAATACCCACTTCCTCAAAACTAAAAAACCATGGATCACATAATTTATCTTACCATACCTCTATAGAGTCCAACCATGGTCCCCCAATATCTCAAGAAGCTCCTCCCATGATTTTATAATTACCCTCTCGATGAAATAGATCCATTAACTATCCTCTTTAATAGTGAATTTTATTATATTTATGGTATTTATTTACAGTTTCTAATGATATTATATATTTTTTATATCTATATTACATTACATATTTTCTAGAAATTTTGAGATTCCATTTTCTATTAGTTAAAAAATTTATTAATCTTTATGTGCTATCATTAAACAACTAAAATTCTATAGTGATTTTTACATGCCAAATCATTATATTGTGAATACCATCTGAATTTATAATCCATGATATTCACCTAAATCTTACTATACTCATTTTATTATGTAAATACATTTATTTATTCCACACAACATGATCATGGAATTAAATGTGATGAAATATGATAATATGTTGAATGAAATATGTGGAAGACTTATGTATGTACATGATATTAATGAGACTGGTGAGATCCAAATTATATAGCTCTAAAATTCATTTTGTAATATTTTAGACTCAAAAGAGTTCATGAAATGAGTTATATGGGTAAAAATCATCCAGCATGGACCTTTTTTCGTCCATGTTATGATTCATTTTTGGTTATCCTTGACCTATGTTTATGATGTCATGTTTAATGTTGTTTCCACATTTACCATGTTCTATTTATATAATCATGTTTTGTCTGTCCACTTCGATCATGTTGATGAATATCACCATTTTATGTCCCATTATATTTACTATTGTAAAAAATTATATTATTTCTACATGTAATGATACTTTATTACCTTACACGACTTTATACCTGTACACATTCTTATTGTTGTCCCTAGGTTATCCCATGTAGTTTTAACAATGGAGAAATATTATGAGAATGATGGGGATGTTTTCAATAATACTGATTTAGTGCCAATTTTATATTGTTTTGTAATATATCTAATTAAAAAATACACAAAAAAATATTTATCTTATATTCTGTATTATATGAATTATTGTATAATAAATCATGAATTAATTTTTAATAAACACATGGGTTGTCTTAATTGGTACTAAGGGATAGATTAGTAAATTTTGGTATTATTATTATAATATTCTATTTAATGTCATGTTGATAAGACTGAAAATAATAAAATAACCTAATGTTTTAGTAATGTATATAATATATGATATTCAATAATATATTTCCAATCTTATATACTACATGTGGAGGTGGATCTCAAACATACTTACATAGTTGAAACACCCAAAAACATTTTATTCATCTAGACACAATAGGGAACTGGTACACAACAATAAACCTTGTTGTACACATAGTTAACACTTGAAGAGGATATGATTTTGATAGTTTTATAACTCATTATAAACCATTATTACATGAATAAATTCCCATAACATGATAAGTTAGGAAATAGATCATAGATAAAATTGATTAATGAAAAAAATTCATATGTCAAAGAAATACATTTCATTTATAGGATATACATTAAAAATTATTATATTCTCATTTAAATGATTAATATTTTAAAATTAATATTTTCTAGTCATCCCTTTATTCTACATAATGTATGGAAATATGTGGAATCAAATAAAAAACCAATGTTAAGGATAATATGATGAATTAACTAACAATAATCACAACCCTTTGGAAGATAGAATCATGAATTTTGTTATAGTACTCTTTCAAATCACTCCAATTCTAAATAGAAACACCTATCATGATGAATTCCAAAGACCCTCAAAGAAATATTAATCCATAATTAATACCTTTACTTTTAAAATCCCTATTAATTTCAATAGATCATCTAATATGTTAATTTCATAACATTCAATAAACCATATGTAGATTATATGTTTCATCCATCAATATTCTATGAAAGTTGAGGTTATTATCTATGATTATTTTATAGTGGGAGGATCTTATCACTAGTACATACTAACCATGAATAATAGTCTTAAGGAAGAGATCTAAGCAATCGGGTTGAAGGAAGTGAGAAAAATGTTTTTTGAAAAATATTTTCCTCACACATTGACCCAAACTAGGAAGGTATTTTCTTATAATCATAAAAAAATATGATAAATATTGCTGAGAGAACAAGGAAAACGTCACATCACATTCATGATACACCTTTTATGTTTTCATTCTCCTAGAATAGGATGTGGACTGATTAATTATTGGGTAAATGATTATCATACACAAAGACCTAGCGATCTATGAAAATGATAGTTGTATGGAAATTATAGGATGTTATCTCAAAGTAAAACTAGAGATCAAATAATCTAATGTTCTTCATGAGGAATTTAAGGGAATTTTTTGATTTAATTATAATGATGCGATGGATAAATATATTGGTGTTAATAACTTTTGAAATCCCACTTGAACAAAGTTTGGAAAAAATAACCCTATAAATTTCCTGAAGGAGGAGAGGAAATGGTTTGGGTGTGGAATAGAAGGGAACCTTTCTAGAGATTTTCTACATAAGAAACCTTTCATTATAATTTAAAATAGGTAATCTATTTTCAAACCTCAAAATATTTTCCATTGTTTCATATTCAAAGAACAATTTTACTTTGCAAAATAATTCCCTATGTCATGGGTGGTCAGATTCCATTTCCACTAAAAACCACTAAAACAATAGTTGTGACATAATTCTACTACCACCGCTATGGCGGACCTCAAAAATGAGGTGGTGACTGATATTGTTGTTATTCATTAATGAGTATAAAACAAGTTTTTTATTATTGTTATATGATTTATTTCATAATATGAATATTTATTAGAACTATTCAGATACAAAATAAAAATCCTAGAAGTATATCTATCCGTGAAAATGAAAAATGGGGAAATTATTGAATCTGATATATAAATAATATCCCTTATCAAAATTTGTTGGATGAAATTCCCAGTGAACCATGTCATACTCCAATTAGTGGAATTTGATGAAATTTTATTGATGGATTATATTTCCTTATAGATAGAAAATATAAATTTCTACATGATGTAAATAAAAATCTATATCGTGAATTATCAACTGATTCCAAACAAGTTGAAGGATGATGTTTGATCTTATTTAACAATAACATCTCAATTATTGAAAGTATTTATTTATTAGAAATCATATCTAGTTTAAATTTTTAAATTTAGTGAAAATATCATCCTTGAAAAGATTCATATTTTGATGGAATATACATAAGTGTTTCTAGAAGAATTTCCCAGCCTTCCTCCTAGTTGGGAGATTGAACAATCAATAAATCTTATACATGTGGAATTCTAATTACCAAATAATTCATATATAAGGGTTTGCATGGAACTTTAGGAGCTGAAGAAATGAATATTATATAATCTAGATAAATGGTTCATACTCCCATGTGATTCACTATGGGACGTTGTATTCCTGTAATACAAGAACAAGGATGGGTCAATTCACCTTTTCATTTATTATTACGAGCTCAGAAAGACCATGAAAAAATAAATATAACATATAAAACTTATTCATGACATGTTTGATCATTTAAGTGGATCCTAATACCTCCCCAATGTAGATAATTGGTTTGGGTAATACCAAGTGTGGGTTAGGGAGGAAAACCCAATGACTACTTTCTATTCAGGGTATAAGAACTATGAGTTCATAGTAATTCCATAAAAAACAACAAATGCTCTAGAAATATTCCTTGAATTGATATATATATTTTTAGTCACAACCTCATTAAATTATTAATAGTATTTATCAATGATATTTTAATATTATTATAAATTAAAATGAACAAAAAGTGTATATGTGAACTGTGCTAAAAACCATTGAAAAAGATATGATTTATTAAAAGTCTGGAATAGTTGAGTTATGGCTAAAGGATTTCTCATTCTATCTGAACATTATCACATGAAATGGAAAATTTATGGTCCATTAAATGACCAATGGAACCTAAAAATGTATAATATAAACCACTATGATATCAATACATTGTTTTATCAATTTAACTAGCTGCACTCATCAATTTGTGATCAATTTATAAATATTTTAAAAAATAGTAACATAGATTTCATGGAATGGACTATGGTTTTTGCATAATGAATATAAATATTCATTGAAGGAGATATAAAATAGTCTTATTAGTGCATTTTCACTGATGAAACACAGCTGTGTAGAAATTTTCCATGTATAAAATGATGATTCCGAAATTGGATTTGCTAGTGTGATAGTGGAAAATGACAAGGTGATAGTGAATTAATTAATACAATTGCATTTTCATGAATATAACTACACAAAACATGATATAGTTTTGGATGCAGTAATATTCACTTTGATTTTATGGAATTATGATATATTTGGGGATAAGTGTGAGATATATACGGATCATAAAATCCCCATGTATGTATTCACAAAATATATATGAACATGGGCTACAAATTAATGTTAATGTGATTAAGGAATATATCTACTAAATCCACGACCATTGTAGGATGAAAAATAATTTGACAGATGCTATAACTAGAAAGGATATGGAAATAATATTATTTATGATAATTGATAAGTATCTGATCTTCTTAGACAAGAAATTTCTATACATGGGAATCATTTAGGATGGAACAGTTATTCTATAATAAATTGATCCATTAGAGTTCACTGGTCATATAAGAGTAGTTCAATATCAAATAAAACTCCCACCAAACCCATCTTAAGTACACGAGGTGTTCAATTAATCCCTCTAAACGAATATCATAATTGACCACTAACATGTTCTATATCCTGATGTGGAAACTTTTTAGAATTAACATTCATATGAGGAGTATCCTATAAATCTCATAGATCATAGAGAAAAATTTATATTGAATAAGAATACTCACCTTGTGAATGTGATATAGTGACACCATAATTTTGATAAATTGACTTGGGATGTAAGGGAAGTTACGAAACATAATTACCGTAATATATTTTTCTATGTGAACTAAAAACATAAAGGATTATATTACTAAAAGGGGGAGATTTTATGGGGTTAATATTTATAAATAATATTCCCTTTGTGATTGAATTAATTACCCTATTATGTGTTACAATTATAACATTCACTTAATTAGTTTTATAATACCCTATTTTATTTAATAAATAATAAAATATATTAAATACTTAAATAATAGTTGTTGAACATTGATAAAATTATTAGAATAAATATACATTCACGTTAATTCCAATTGAAAAAGAAGAAAAACTTTCCTAAATAGTAGGACCGTACTCTTTGAAGCACATTTATTAGAGATTCTCTAGGAGGAAGCATCACTGAGATTATATTTCTAAATATTACATGCCGATATATAACAATAAAATAATGTGAAAACCTATTTATGTTAGAAGCTTATGTCCATTGACATCATGTCCCAAAACATGCATATCGAACCACCCCACAAAAATATTACTATTACAAACCTTATCCTTGTGGAATTTTCTCGTGTAAGAAATGTATATCTATAAAAAACATAATAATATGAAAATTTATATTTTATTTTCTATAAAATAATGTTTATATTTTATTATTAGTTTTTACATTGTAAATCATGTTTAGTTTGATTCAATTAAATAGAAATTGAATTTTTGGGTAAAATTACAATTTCATAAAAGAAATTACTTTAGATTAATTAATTTATTTTCATTTTGCAAATTTTTTAATAATAAATAATTTTTATTATATATAAATGATAATATAATTTTTATGATGTCAATTTTAATTTTTATCATTGTCCGAAAACTTTTATTGTTAGAAAACCATGTACTTCTCAGTAAAGTTAAATTCCTGTTCAAAAAAATTAAAATTAATATATATGGAAAATTATTTTGATAAAATAAATATTATTTCTGGAATAATAACATCATACTTATCCAAAGTAGTGGTTTTTTTAATATTATTAGATAATCAAATTTTTAGGTAAAATTAAAATACACTATAAATGTATTTTCTATAGTACGACATCATAATGACCCAAAAATGATGTAATAAATGATATAAAGTCAAATGATGAACAAATAATTTTATAAAAATTAAAATAATGTTATTTTTATGAAATTTTATTAATTTTATAATGCCTTTACAAATCTTTCATAATCTATACTATATATTATGGTTTCAAAATGAATCATTTATGAACATGACTCACTTCAACATCACCAAAGATAATATTATAATTATTTCATCAATAATAATTATAAATAATAAAAACCCAAACTATATTAAAGAAACCATTGAATAAATCCTTATTAAGGTTCTTATTTTTCATTGGATTTTTATTTAGAGTCCAAAATAATGTTTGAGAAATAATACAGAACACACATCTCTTTTACTAAATAAATTCCACATATGTACTCTTTATCATTAATGAAAAACACGGAGAATATAATTACTTTTTAACACCATCTATAAATTCCTAAAAAATTAATCCCTACTCTCAAGAAGCTCATCCCAATATTTTGGAATCACTCTCTTAGGGTAATGGATACTTTATTTCTCCTCTTTTTCAAAGCATTTTTTTTATTTTTTTATTTTACTTCAAGTTAGAATTGTTTGTATATGATTTTAAACTTCACCTATATTTTCTTTTTTATATAAAATTTATTAGACACCCATTTCCCTCTAAATAAATATTTTTATGGATATTTAAGTACTACTATTTTTCTACCTAACTTTCAGTGCAATTTTTCCATGTCGATCCTTTGAATTTTTTATAAAATAACTATTTCTAATCAAGGGTATTCATCTATGAATGCCTATAAAATATTGATTGGGAAATTTCATGTATTTATTTCATAATAAATGATAATGGAATTAACTTTAATGTAATGTAATATGATCCTATGTTGAAATATAAATGTCGATCACATATGCAATAAAGGATTTGAATGTTATGTGTTCCCCTAGAATAATATAAGTCTCCAATTTATTTTAGAATTTGTTATTCTCATTAGACATAATGAATGGGATTAGAGAGTAAACCCTTCACACCATGTTATACAGTATTCTCGATTACCCATGGACTATGTTTATAATGTCATGGATAATGTTTTTTTCCCATATTTACCATGTTTCTATTAAATAATCATTCTATATCGTGCCTATATGTTCACATTTATAATGCTCAACTTATTATGTCCCATTGAATTTCTTATTAAATAAAATCATGTTATTTATTTATTTTATTATTTATTTATTGATTTACATGGATTTATGGCTTAGATATTTCTTATGTATATCCATAGTTTATCCCATAATGTTTTAATAATAACAGAATATTATGAGAAATTTAAAGATGTTTTGAAACATTAAAAAGAACCCCCAATTTAATTTTGACATCTAATATACTTAATAACTCATATACACTATTCTTTGTGATAATTTTATATTGATTATTTGTATCCTTATGTCATTAATCATTATTTAATGTGTAATAAATTCATGGGTTATCATAAATTCACAATTCACATTTGTTATGAAATGAAAAAAATCAAAATAATTAGGAAAAATTTTCATCGAATTTAACCTTTTAAACATGTAATGTAAGATAAAAATAAATGAGTGGTCATTATGGTAGAAAATATATATTCATTCCAATTAAATTAAAACAATGATTAATTTCTCATTTTTTGTTAGAAAGTCATAAAAAGAATTGCATAGAAAATGATATTAGTATTAATTTTAATTTTTTAACAAAATATCCAATAATGGGTAAAATTGACATTATAACATCATTTTAATGAATTCATGAATTTTTTTTGATATAGTGGATTTGGATGAAAATTCATTCAATGAAGAGAAAAATGATGTTAGATATTATTAAAAATATTTTTCAAATTGTTCTCAGTACATAAATGATGAAAATGGTAGAATCACATTTAAATTTATTGGATAAAAATTGAAAATGATTATTTAAGAGGTTTTATTAGAAAATTGTAAAATAATTTCCATCAATGTAAATTCAATACTAATAATCTAGATTAAAATGAGAGTCAAGAAAAAACCATTAAATATTATCTTAAAATTGCTTAATAACCACTCATGAATGAATAAATTCAAATGAACCATTAAATATAATTAATATAGGGAAAATATTTATATAACATATCAAGGGG
The DNA here is from genome assembly GCA_963277665.1 of Viscum album. Taxonomy (NCBI): domain Eukaryota; kingdom Viridiplantae; phylum Streptophyta; class Magnoliopsida; order Santalales; family Viscaceae; genus Viscum; species Viscum album. The sequence goes on from OY728161.1 coordinate 311,672,450, forward strand.
TTTTTAGATACAACACAATTAATCCAAGGGTGTATAATAACGAACACATCCTAACATAAAGGAAAATGAGACAAAATCTCATAAATCGATAATACCATTGATGTGAGGATTCAACAATAAATTTAATATTTTTATCATAATTTAAATCCGATAATATTTTTAAAAACAACATCAAATATAAAAAATACATTATAGATATAATCTTGGAATAACTAACACAATGATGTTGTAATATCACAAAATAAAAAGCAATTGAGTAATGAAAATCCATAAAAATTGTTAACATTTTAGTTAAATCCAATTTTATGAAATAATATATTTTGATACATAAAATTCCATAAAATACATAGGATTTTTGATATTACATATAAAAAGGGTATTATATACCCCCTATTAATAAAATAGGCATGTACCATTGACCTATTCCATAATGTATTAAAATTGAGATGAAGTCCATTACTACACATTTCCCTTTAATAGATTTGTCATTACCTTCTTTTATAATGGTTTTAAAAAAGTTATGAATTGATATCATTATCATATTTCTATTTAAAATATCATATATGATCTTATTATAACATCATTTATGTGGTTTGTTTAAAATATTTCAAAATTATTATTGTTTCCAGTGTTAACTACTAAGCTTTATCATATAATTTTTTTGAGAAATTATAGTTCTTATGAATAGGATTAAGATACATAAGATCTTGAATTTAATTAATTTTAAAAACAAAATATTAAATAATTATATTCTTTTTTTAAAAAATAATTCCTGAATATGGGACATGGAAAATTTATTGCATTGATCTACGGTAACCATAGGTCATATATATGAACAAGAAATGATATCATTCCCATAATTGGTAGTAGGTTATAGAAGTTGATGATATATTAATTATATTTAATTAATATCATTTATATGTACCTATATATCCATTATATCCATCACTATGAATATCCCTTTCAATTCATGATGGAAAATAAATTACATCAGTTTTTTGAGGTGGTAATCCACTTTATAAGTGATCTTTGTCTTTGCTTCCCATATACTACAGGAGGAGATAGAAAATTATTATTTAATCCACATAATAACATCTAATATTATGGTATTAAGTGGTTATAATATATTATAATTCTTAATACATTCTTTGTGGTGATTAAAGAAGATGTAATAAATGAACGATCTTTGTAGAGATGATAAGATTCTCTTATAGAAACCTATTTTGTTCGACTTATTAATGTACCTTGGGTTATTATTTTTAAATAATAGAAGATTAAAAAATTTTATACATATTTTTGTAGATATTTTTTTATTGTAGTTTTGAACCATGTGTCTTGAGAGGGTTGAATATGTAAGGGGGATTTATTTTATAATTCCAGAAGAGTTACATTTTTGTAAATACTCAAATGTATTCAGTAATGGGAAGTCTCTCTCCCCCAAATTCCCTCCAATATCGATAAATAATGGATTATGTATATTTTATAGTCTATATACACACAGAAATGCAACATGTTTTAAACATATCATTCCATTATTCTGTATGTATTGTTACTTTTAGCATTTTAATTTTCACCAATGAAATTAGTTTTATTAACAGAATTAATATATCCTTTAATAATAAAATAAAATGTTCCTTATTAGATAAATCAAAGTTAATAATATGAAATCCATTTTTTAAAATAGATATTATATTTCTCTGGATAACTTATTTTAATACAAGAGCATTAAACACAAAAAAAACACTTTAACCCTAAATCGAATAATTACATTTAAATTCCTTTAAAAATCATGATGAACAAAATTAATTTCTTCTATATTATATAATAATAATAATTATTATTATAAATTTTTATTAATTTTTATTAAATTCCATTTAATTAATTTCTAAATTTTATTTTTAAAATAAACATACAAATGATGTCAAAAAATATTTTTTCATGATATGCTTTTATTCAAGAATAAGATGATCATAAGTTTAAAATATAAATTTTGTTCATCATTTTATTGACTTCAGGTGAAATATTTATATATTTATTATATAAAAATAATTTAAATCATTCGTTTTTTTGGATATTTATTAATTTAATTTCATTACGATTATGTATTTTAAATTAGTTTTCAAAACATTGGAATTTGGAGTCTTGAATCATGTTTAAAAAAAGTCAAGCATAAATATTATCAAATTTAATTTATTAATAAAACTAAAAAAATCATTATAAACATTTTTTCATTAATGAAAAAATAAAATCATAAATTTAGTTTTAAACTAATTAATGTTTTGAAAAAAATGAATGTTTTAAAAAATATGCATTTTTTCACTATTTACTGGAAAAATACTGTTTTATTAATAATTAAAGAATTTATCCCAAATAAAAATATGATATTATGATTTTAAATAAATTATTAACTATAATAAATAAGATATATTAATTTGATAAATATATTTTTATAATTCCCAGAATTTAAATGAAAAATAAAACTTCTTTTAACGAAAATGTATTTAGATGAACAAAGTGACTTTTCTAAAAAAATTGAGTTATTTATTACAAATAATATTGTCATAAATTTGTTTTTTAGTATATATATATAATTATTTTAATACAATTTAAAATCACAAATTTAATGTTTGTTTTACAATAGTCATATATAAATAATATATTTTCTTTTATGTATAAACTCATTGTTACATGTCTTATACACTATCGAACACACAGTTCTTTTTCAAAAATATTGTTAAGATAAAGCAGTAATACATGAAAAATCCTTGAATAACCAAAATAAAATTAAATATATTGGGGTTAAAGGATTTGTATCATTTAATTTCCCTCAATATATGTTTCTCATATACAATCTAGTAAGGAAGTGTGATTATAACAAAAACCATTAACCCGATCCATGACATTCATCAAACATAATGTTATGTTCATTTATAATAAATTAGTTTTCTTTATAAGTATATATAATAACACTAATAATAAATATATTAATATATATATTTTCCCATGATTTTCTGTGTACCCATTTTTACCCATTGATCATTAAAATCAGTATTCAGGTGAAAATTTCTTTATTTTGCAAGCATGTATTTGTTTGATTATTTTTTCCTCGATCCTTGGTCATGGATTCATTATATAAAAAATTATTTTTATGTTATAATGGTAATATTAATTAAATATATAAATTTTTATAATTAATAACATATGGTGGTGATTTAAAAGGTATTACATCACCTTGTGGATATAGTACTACATATATACTCATAAGTAATGTTATTATTTTCCAATGCATGGAAAGAAGGAAAGATAAATAACAATAAAAATTTAAATAAATCTAATAATATCATGAATAAAATATATATCTAATAAATCCATCCATATAACAAGACTTGTATGACATACATAAAAAATGAATTACATCGCTTCAGGGAGGTGGTAGTCATCACATACACAAGTGTGATGATAACATTTATCATAGGAAAAAAATAAGGAAAAATTGAAATTATCATTAACATAAAGAATTGTTAGTTTATTTATACTGACTTCATTATTTTAATATGTTTATATAATAGATAGATATTCTTATAAAAAAATAATCACAAAATAGATTGATAAATACAGTTACCTATTTATTGAGAATCCTTGTGTTGTGTAAAACCTTGTTCCCAAATGATGGGAATTTTGGGATGATCAAATTCCCAACTAAATGTGGAAGGAATTTAGGAATGTATCTTGGTAGTTATTGAATAATAAATATGGCTTATAATGTGTGAATAGGTGGGGGTTAAGGGATCCCAATTTTCAAGTTAGGGTAGTGGAACTCTTATTAATATATAAAAAAAATAATATAAAAAATTCAAAATCAAGAGAATGTGTAAAAAATCCAACCAAATTATAATATTATAATTGTTTTGAGAAAATATAAAAATATGAATTACTAATTTTTTTAGGTTATTCACACCCAAATATCATTAGTTTGTCCTGTTGTTAATGGTTTTTTCTCTTATCATATTAATGAAATTTTACCTTGGTTACAATTCAATATGAAAATAAATGAAATTAAATTATTTAAACAAAATTGTACATTTTCCTTCCAAATATTTAAAATATTAAATTAAATTAAATTTCTATAATGTTAATAAAATAATTTTTCAAATAATATCTTCAAACAGAGAAATAACTGTTTTTTAGAAAATGCATGTTTTAGAAAATCACTAAATTTATTATCATTATATATAATGTAAAAATTATTCAATAAACTAAAAATTACATTATGTCATATGTTATATTCAAATTAAATTAAAATACATCATTAATAAATATTTATTTAAATAATTAAAACAAAAACTCATTGCATGGATAAATAATATTTTTCAGAAAAAACTATTTTAACTTCAAAAGATTTTATTATAGTTTCTAACAATTTGATAACCAATGATTCAATTTTATTCTTGCATAAATAATTATATTAAATAATTTCAATACTCATTAATTATTTCCAAAAAAACAAAATTGACAAAAAAATCATAAGAATGTTCATAAATGTTCTTTAGAAACAATATAATTTAAAAAATGAATAAGAAAATATTTTCAAATTTTTTATATAATTTAAATAGAATAAAGTTAAAAAATTTTATAATCTATAACATTTATTGACACAAGATTAGGGATGTGTTATTCATAGGAAATAATGTTTATTTATTTCTTAAATGAAACAATATTCTAAAAGCTATGTGTGTTACATTCTACACCCTATTATAAAAATTTCACCCTATAAATATTTTCACAATGATGAAAAAATAAGGATACCTCATTATCATAATATCCTTATATTATAACATAGATTAATAAAATTTATAATTTATCTATAGAACATTATCTTGATGAGTTGTCATTTTTAGCACTTTATCCCCATGATCCATGATTTCTCCTTATATCTTATTTATAATAAATGTCATATTTTCATGGTATGCCCAAATTTTTTGGTTCATGTGATGGTTCTAGTATAGAATTTAACATAATATATATGGGGAAAACATCATGTGGTTGGGAGATATTTACAAGGTGTTCTAAGTGATAAGAAAATGACAGGTATCATTAAGAATCTCATTAGGGTTAATATACCTTCGCCTAAACATTAAATACATTCCAAATCATTAAAATTATTATAAGAAGATTTTCAAGGAAATAAATTATCACCATATTTAAACACCAAATCTATTTTATGCATGTTGGAATGAATTTAATATCAATTTTGAGAAACTATAATGTGATTCTAATTAGATCTAACATTCTCATCCATTTTCTTAGCTAACTCAAGTCCCAAAATCTTTTTTTCTCTATCTTTATCCAAGGAAGTTAGAGTTTTCCACTTACCAAATATAAAGGTCTTAATAAGAGACATGTTATCTCTTAGGTAAAATATTTTTTTTTTAAAACAAGATTAGATGACTGCAAAACATAGAGAATATCATGAAAGGAAATAATGTTTGATAGTGTATACCATCAATGTATATTTTTTTCATTTTCAAATAAAACCACGTTGAGGATGAGTTGTAATTTATTACAAGCATACTAATTCAAGGATCAAAAACAATTAGCCAAACTCCCAAACAAAAAACGTTCTAACAGAAACCAAAACCATGAGAAATAAAAACTACAAAATTCAAACTTATATTAGCCACCACTGCGCTACAGGCCACTAAAAAAATTATCCTGATTGAAAATTCAAAATAAAACAATGAAAATGATGACCTATGGAACCTCCCATCACACCTTGAGCCACAAGAACCACTGTACACCATGAAAGCAAACCCTCCGTTTCATTCATCTTCACCAATGACACCAAAGAGAGAAGCCTGATGGAACCAGTATGCCGACGAGAAACACCACCCACTGAAAGGCCTTATTGTCATTGAAATAAAACAATGACCGAATATTAAATGAACCCACCAGTTTATGTGGATCCACAAAACAATCAAGAACATGCTCAATAGAAACACGAAGATAGATATGAATACATTATGAACAACACCTCTGGGAAAACCATTGAATGCTCAAGCTAAACATCCTAAAACATAGTGGAAACCATTGTTCAAGTCCAACTGGGAGAATAGTTTTGGGATCCTGTTTCCAGAGGAGAGGAAAATAACTGACATCAGGCCAAAAAAGTCATCATGACTAGTATCCTCTACCATAAAAACCTCTATCAAGCATAGAAATCCAGGGAACCATTATTTTCCATACCAAAATCCATCCACACAGACAATATGGAAAACCGATAACCCAAGAATGAAATTAAAAGATTAAAACCATAACAAAAGGGTACTGCAAAGCAGTGAATAGAGGGAGACAAAGAAGAAAACAAAAGTGGGAATGTCATGCGTTAATGAGAAAAGAAAGGAGTAGAGGAATTGACTCACCTGATGCCACTACCAAACCCATGTCGCTAAAGATCCATTGAGTTCAACCAAGTGGAGTTTATTCACGATGGATTTAGAAGCAAGGGTAAGAGCTGCATTAGTTTATGAAAATGAAGTAGAGGAGACAAAAAAAGTTATTGATGACGGAAAAACACACCAATAGGAAGACAAGGTGAGGAAAGCGGTAGATTGAGAACCATACCGGAGGAAACCACTCATGATGAGGGTGGAGTGGCGGCACTGGGATGGAACACTAGCATGAGAGGGAGTGGGAGACCTAGAGAATGAGGGGCCATCAACAGGTATACCTTAGTTTGATGGTGTATAAGACATTCCACAATGAGACCAAATAAAGGATGAAATATTTCTATTTGAATGTTATTATTACAAACTAGATGTGAAATTGGTGCGTATAAATATGATTTACATCATTATAATATACATATAAATTTCATTATAAATATAAATGTACTGATAAATTATTATTAATATTTTTAGAAAAGTCATTTTATTATTAAAAAAATTAATTAAAAATATAATTTATACATTTTCATTAGAAAGAATTATAATTAACTTCTATATATTTTAGTAAATTAATATTATTTAATAAAAATTATTATTTTATACATCATATGAAAATTCAATGAATGTGAAATTGATAGATATTCATCATATTTTTTATTTTACATTGATTTGTGAAAAAATATTGACTTTGATTGAAAATTTGAATTTATTTTAAAGTGAATAAAAAGTAATGTTCTATTTTCTATTAGTTTTAATTTCTCATTAGATGTAATATCTTAAATATAGTACAATCATATTTCTTTTAATGTAATTGATGATAAATATTGGTATAAATAATCTTTATAATCAATAGAATTTCATTCCTGAGAAACTACATCTCATTGTGATTTGTGACATTTATGTTAAATTAAATTATTCCAATTATCTGAATCGAGTCTTTAAATATTATATAAATATTAGAAATCGATAGATCTAATATTTTAAAGTAGCTAACATATATTTTATTCATTATGAATATTAACTGTAGTAAATATTTACTACCCCGACATGGGTTAATCAGGTAAATACATCTAAAGATAATATGACAAGGTCTTATTATTTACCATAAAAAATTAATTTCTCCAATTTATTAAGTTTGATTCATACATGAACATAAAATGTTCAAATATATACCTAGTTTTCTATAAATTTTTTATATTTTTGAATTTTTAAGATTTGTGCAATATATAATGACAAAAATTTCACATTCATTATATTAATTACTATAATGTTATATAATTGTTTCAAAAATAAATTGTTTTCAAATTTTAATATTAATAAAGAGTTTAATGATTTCTAATCAAATTAATTAATTTATAATTTCAATTAATTAAATTACCAAATACTAAAATTTAATTATTTAGTGGAACACTATAATAAATGATTTTGAAAATAAAAAAATAAATAAAAATTGAATAAATAATTTTGTATTATTATTTTTCCTATATATTAATATAACAACTTCATGATGTGTAAACTGGTTATATATGAATTTCATTTCTTTGATTCTGTTATAAATGTCAAATTAAATGAATATTTTTTAAATAAAATAAACCCTCTTTTATAATGACTAATATTTTATTAAATGATACAAAATTATTAAAAATCCGATATTTGAAAAATATATTCTGATAAGGTTTTAAATATCATCAATGATTCTTTTATTTTATAATGTCTCTTTTATAGTAAATATCATGACCAATAAATAATAATAAAATTATTATGAAACTAATTGTCAAAAAGGTTTTATGTGAGTAAAAAAATAGATAAGGGTAATAAAACAATGGAAACATGTACATATTTTGTTTTATTACATGATTTATACTGATCTTCAAAATATATTTGATTTATATAATTTGTTTATAAGTTTTAATTTAATGTAGTTTATATTAATTTAATACTTTATAAATCCCCACACTTTTTAAAGAGAAACATCATATCCCCTTTTATTCACACATTAAGTGTCATTTATTCAGACAATACCTCCCCAAATACATTCCTTACATCCCATACAAAATCATAGAGGCTATTTCACAATGTGAAAACTATTCTAGGAAGTCATTTGGTGTAAACCTAAATAGGATTCTTGAAGAAGTGGTATCATTCGGAACAGAAATTTTTTGATTATTTTCAAACACCTAAATAAAATCTTATTTAACAATTATTATATAATAAAATTAGTATATTCCATTTGAAAAGATTCTATTTTTTAATTTCATAATCTACATACATGTTCTCTTCTATTAAATTGGAATCAAAACCATAGTTCATGTTCAAAGCAGGCTATCACCTCATGAAACAATGTATATCATTTTCTATCATCACCACTCATAGTGGTTTATGATATATTTTTAATGTATATATATGACATTAACAAAAAATTAATTATTCTTGAAAATTAATATATCATATATTTTCCTACAATTATATTCACTTAAATATGATAACATCATTCACACATACAATAATGTTATCACCTCGTTGAAGATACACGATACATTTGTCCACAACGCACACCATTGATGTTATATATATGTTTATTTAATGTTTTCATATGTATATATATATTTATTTATTTATCTGAAAAATATAATAATTAAAGAGGGATAAAACACACATACCATAATCTATTCATGATCATTGGAAATTGGAAATCTTAGTCATGAATACACAAGACCTTTAGTCTGTGTTTATAATGTTAATGATTTTTCATCACTATGTTTCATGGATAGTATTACAATTTTAATTGATATATAAAAAATTTTAAATAATAAGTATTATTCTAAGGGAGTTGAAATGATGATCTCTTTGATAATACTCACCTATCAATGTAAATTTTTACATAATTGTTGAATATTATAAAAGCATATTACAAGAACCTAATAGATTATAAAATTATATATATCATAGTAATTTAAAAATATTATAGATATTTTAAATTATTACGATTATTATTATTGTAAATAATTTTCATAGGTTTTTATTCACGATCACATTGAACGTATGTGTTGATTCAGATTCAAGGTAAGGGTCTTACATATAAAAAAATAATCTTTCAAGTTAACCCTTAGAAAAAAATTTATTCAATGTCCATGTATTCAAAAAATATTCAAGAAAATTTTCATTCATGCTCTAGTAGGTGATATTTATATTTATTGAATTTATTTTAAGTTATTTCTAATGTGTATAAAAAAGGATTTTTTATATAGTTTTATATAAGGTGTACAATACATTAAAACCAACATTTTAAAAAGATTTAAATTGTCATTTTCTAGTCCTTCTCTTCCATGTTTATAGTTATAAAATTATTTTTATATTATTTTTATATGAAAATTATTTAATTATAAATTTAATTTTATGTCTATTTTGAATTACATTTATAGGATATAAAAAATTAAAATTTTATGTATTTTATACTGATGGTGTTGATTTTTTTATCATATGGAAAATGGATTGTTTTTTTAAAAATATACAACATTACCATCTTTTCGTAATTCGAAAACCATTATTTGATATTTTAATTTATTTATAATGTTATTTATTTTTTTAAAAGAAATCAATTTTTCATAATGTAATATTTATTTTCAAAACGTTTTTCAAATTGATGGGATATTTTGATATTCTGAATTTTTTTTCATATTAGGGTGATGTGAATTTTTAAATAGCCCTTTTCATTGGGTTTTGAGATTTGTCTCTCAATATTAATTTATATATATATTTATGTTTATGGAATGATTAGAAAATATATATATATATATATATATATATATTCCACTATCATATAAATATCATTATTATTGTCCCTTTATTTTATTCAGATAATATTCCTTAGGTTCATTTATAGATGACTTCATTTTAAAATTTGATAGATTATGATATAATGTATGACTACGAATCACATTTTATTACATTGGAAATTAATATTATTATTGATTATGGGTGATTTAATTTTTAATGGTGCACATAATCATGTACTTTTTATTATGGTTTCATCCAAATACCACATCAATGTATTAGGTAAGGCTTCATTATCATGTGATGTTATGTAAAGGATGAAGGAGTAAATAAAATATACTATGGGATTATATCCAATAGGTGATGATATCTTAGAAGTTATCCTTTACATAGTATTATTTCATTATTTCATGTTTTTTATACATTTTTAATGATTCCATTATATAATTACACTATGATATATATTTTCTTTTTAATGTGATTACACATGAACTATTCTATAAAGGAATGTATATGAAAATCCATAAGGGTGGAATGTATAACTTTACATAAAATGGATTCATAATTTATTACATGATTAAAAATTATCCTTAATGTGTTATATTTTTTTTTGGTAATATTTCATTTGAATCGATTAATATAATGCTTTGTAATGAAATGCTGATATCATGGTTTTTAAAATGTTATTTTCAATATTTTGAAAAAAACAATGTTTAAGTATTCATGATCTAATACATTTTTATTTTTCACTTTACATGTCCCATAATATGATTTTTGTTCTATTCCCAGGTTTCAAAATGAACGCAAATGGTTTTAACGATGATTAAGGACAATGACTATATCGGTATGATAATTGAAAAGATATTACATGAAAAGAAAAAAAATTAGAATAAAAGTTTTGTTTTTTGGGAAATATGTATACTAAGTGAAAGTGTCCACTTTATGATGTAATATTCATTAAAAGGTGTTTGAATAGTATTCAAAAACAATAAAAAGTAAATATCCTCATGTGAATGAAAAATATTTCTTAATATAAAACTAAATGATTCATGATTTCTACAGTTGGTTCTGTAACGATTGTATCCAAGGAATGTTTTAAATAAAATTTTGGAATAAGATGTTTAATATGAGGTTACATTAATAGTTATGTATAATATAATGGGTTAATGAGTTTTTTATGATCATATTTTCAATGTACTAGAAATATATATATATTTTATTTATTTGGTGTCATTTTAATTTGATTAATAATATTTGTGGACATGTATTTTTCATATGAGGTATATGTAACACATTATTTTAATGTGAAGTATTAATCAGGAAAGAAATATATTATTATTATTTTAAATGAACTGATAACATTTATAAAATATATAATTATTAATTATTAATTGTGTTGTGTATTATTTTTATCATATTAATGGCGATGTTATAAAAATAACATATATATTGTTTAAGTAAAAATGAAATATTTTCACATCTCAAAAATATGTTGGGAATGAACCCAAAATTTAAGGTGAAAAAAGATTATGAAGAATCAACTGGAATATATGATTTAATATTTAGTATGATATTTTTTTAAATTATGTGATCGATAATGATTTTTTTTATTTGCGGAAAATGTGGTTTATCATAGATATATTCATGGGATTGCAGTGGTTTGTTAAATAGGTGATTCTCTACATTGAAACTTATACGATTATTGTAAATTAAATTTTATGAGATTTTATTTATGAATAAATGTTTTTTATCCTTTTAAATATTATATGACATTAATATAGATCTATATTGTTTTTTTATTTATGTAGATCATTAGAATAGATTTATGATTATGTGATTTGGTCATATATATTTTTGGAATGAGACATTAACAGTGAATGATATTTTTCGGGGCTATACATTAAATTACTCTTCGAAGAATTTGTCATCAAATCATTCAATTAATTTGGGTTCAATCATTGTATAGAATTTTTTGATGAATTTTATGGTAATTTATTTTTGAAATGGTCTTAGATGTATAAAGGGTGTTATTTTATAGGGTTTGTTGATTAATACATTATTTCTTCATATGATCATTTATCCATTTATAGAACCAAATATTCATAATAATTTTTGAATTTTGTTAATGAATACTTATAGGAGTAATAAATTGATTCCATTTTGTAGATAATGTGTCTATTAGAAGTAATTTTTACTGTTTTATTTCTGAAAAATTCATCTCGAATACTCATAGATGGAATTAAAAGGTGATATTGTAGAGGATGTTTATTAAAATTTGAAATTATACTTATTAAGAAATTATAATTACTTATGGTCATAATATATATTGTAATGGAATTCTGTAACGATAGGGAATGGATTGTGAGATAAAAATGTTATCATAATACTGCCTTTTATGATGGCTCAATGTTTTTTCATACCTCATAGTTCTATGGTTTTGTGGTAGAGAAATTTATCTTAATCAATATTATCTTATGATAAAAGATCATTATCAAAATATATAATTAATTTTCCATTATATTTTTCAAATATTATATTATCACATCTGAATAATTATTTCAAATTTGGAAACATAGTTACTTGATTACCTTTTAATTTATTTTTACCACTTTTCAAAAGGACCATTTCATATGATTTTAATATTATTGTATTTCAAAATGGGTTTTTGATATTTTACTCCATAATGTATCAATATTGAGATTAAATATTGATGATGAGATTTAATAAGAGGGGGTAAAATATAACTCATTGATATTTTTTTAATAGAAAACAATTTTCGATACCAGATATCCCGTGAAACACCAGGGAAAAATGATACATTAAATATTTATAATTAAATATTATAATTTTAAAATAGTTTTTAAATTGCAAGGTTCGAAAAGTATTTAATTTAATATAATTTATATATAAATTTCCTTCTCAATATAATTTTTTTGATAATTGATTATAATATAATCATTTATTTTTACGGTTGTTTTATTCTTGAAAAAATGTCTTCTTAAAAATTATAATTGAATGTTTTTATGAGTAGATATAATAATAATTTAAATTCAATTCATAATATCTATTTGATCATAATATATATTTTTTGAAATTAGAATAAATAATGCATCTTATGGTGATGTTTTGATACTTTTTTGAAATTTTTATTTTATAATGAATTGTGAATAAAATACTAATTTTTAATAAAATAATTATTTTTTTAATGTTATTACATTGTCATATTTTATTTTGGACTATTTTTAAAATTGAATCTGTTCATTTTTATTAAATATAATGCAATTATATTTCTTATAAAAAATTTATACATGAAAATATATAAAATCATATTTATACCTAATAATGCATTTTTATAAAAAATTGTGTATTCTCAAATATTGAAGGTTTAATTTAAAATTAAATTTTATCAAACATATGAATTTCAGATATTAAATTAAATGATGTACATAAAATTGGGATTTCAAAATTTAGAAAATTTTTCCTTTTTAGTTGTATTCATTATGATTAGTAGCTATTGTAAATATTTACAATCATAGTGAGGATATTATAGGCAATTAAGATTAAAAATAATATGAAAAAGACTGAAATTGACACTAAAAATCTTATTTATCTTATAGGACGAGTTGTGTTATAAAAAATATATCCAATTATGAATATATGTCCACTTGGTGATATATTTCCTTGATTTTAAGCTTTATAATATTTATGATAAATATAATGAAAAAATGCCAATTTCATACTTTAAAAAAATATAATATTTGTTGATAGGGATAAAAAAACATATGTTGGGTATTTTAATGATAAATTTTATTTTTATCATCTTAGTTTATTTTTAATTTTAATCATTAAATAACTACCTTAAATTCAAAATTGATAATTAGAAGATATTTATTAATTCTAGATAAAATTAAATAAATTATTTTAAAAGTATTAAAATTAATCATATTATAATGAATTACTACGGTCTATGATTTTTTAGTTAAACATAATAGTTTGGTGATGTGTGAAATAATTATATTTAAATTTCATTTTTGACATGTTCTTTCAATGTCTTCTTAATTGAATAGTCCCTAAAATGATAGCAGTGATATTTTATATAATGATTTAGAATTCTTGAGTCCCCTATACTCATCCAAGTGGTTGGGATATGTTTTAAAATATTATCCACAATCCATTTATTTTCTAATTTTATTTCTATCATAATTTTCCTGACCCTTAATGAGTACAAACCATTCTATAATTATAAATTTTAACGAGGTATAACAAAGGTAAAAATAACATGGGAAAAAATATTGTAAACATATCAAAATATTATTGGATGACTAGATTTAGAAGAATGATAATAATATATTCTAATAAAATAAATTTGGATATTTTTTCATAAAAAATAATTTACCTTAATTTAATATTTTATGAATTTCGAATAACCCCCCTCCTTAAACATATAAAAGATACCCCATCTTATCTTTTATTCTCAATTAAAAAGAATTATATCTCATTAAATCCATACCAAATAACATTCCTTATATCCCCTGAAACATAAAATGGGACTTATTTTTTTTATAAATGCATCCTTTGAAGGATTCTGATGTAAACCAAAAAATAGTTTCTCAAATAAGAGATACATTCATAAACGGTCGTTTTTTATTTCTTCTTACACATCCATCAAATATTAATAAAACAAGATGATATAATTACAAAAATATCTAACATATTTTTATATTTTATGATGTTATTTAAACAACCTAAATCCCATTGTTTTCTCATATTAACAGAAATAAATCCGCCATTTATGTGTACAGATAATTAACGCCTCATAGAGAGACATAATTATTTTTATAAAATTTCATTAAAAAGGTAACTTTTTATAATATATTCAATATACCTTTTTTATATTCATGTATTTTTTATCATTCTAGAAATAAAATATGTCATATATTTTATAAACTGTTAATTTATTTGAATATTATATATTCATTCATGCGTACATGTTTCTATTCAAGTCCACAAAGCGATGTGATTTGTTTTTCATTGTTGCATCACATGGAGGGTATATATATGTGTATTGAAATAATTTATTTTAAAATTATAATATAATTATGTTAATAGAATGGTAAACCAAAATTTATCTTCTTTCCGTCATGATTTTTTAAAAATTGAAATGTTTCAAAGGCGTTTGTACTACCTACGGGCTCCCTAATAGTAATATAATTCATTTTTCAATACCATATCTCTTGGTTGGTATAAAAATAAAACATTTATACTTAAAAAATATAATTATATTCATATTGTTATTTTGGATATGATTAAATAAGTAACACATCGACCATATTCATCCTACTAATGTTATTTTGGACATTTAAGTCGAATGACATCAAAAAATCAGTCTTAAACATAGATGATTATGTAATTTTATATAATTATTAATAAATAAAATAAAAATAATAATAAAATATTTAACGATTTTAGTAATTTAAATAAATAAATTATTATTATTATTCAGTGATCTATTTGTTGTACATGATGTATTAGACTCAACAAAACAGAATTAATGTTTAAATAAATTCTTTTTTTTTGTTTCCCTTGAAAATATTTTTCATCAGTGAAAATATTATTATAATGTTTTCAGTAAAACTTTTATTCATTAATTAATATATTATTAATATAATTTTTTAAAATATTAATATTTAGTTATAATGTTTTAAAAAATGATTGTTTTTACGGTTTTACATAGTTTTATATTTAAATTAATAACGTCAATTTAAATTTTTTAACAAATTATATTCACATCATTATTTTCTATGTAAATATGCATAAAATCATTTTATTAACGTGAATATATGGAAATAAATGAATTATTATGGACATTTTATTCCTATTTTCATAATATCTATATGTTTATTCAAAATTAATTTTTTACATATTTTATAAAGAATGCTTGGAATTTTATTAAAAATATCAAATCAAATTATGTGTTTTAACATATATAGTGTCAAAAACATTTCTCATATTCCTAAACAAACTTTTATTTTTGAAATTCTTTATAATATTCATTATTTTATTCAAGGTAAAATATAATTTCCATTTGGTTGATGAAATTTTAAAAAGGGGTTATAAATGGAATTGATATTTTGATATCTAGAATATTTTATCTTATGGGGGTAATATATCTCTCAAAAAAACCTTATTCATTGGGTTAAGGCCTTCATTTCATTATATATATTTATCTCTCTCTATTATTAATTTTTTCTATGGAATCTAAATTATGTATATATTTTCCCAAAATTTTTCCAATATTATTATCTTATCCTTTGATGTGATAATAAATGAATTATAGTCATTTCTCAAATGCATTCATTATGATATTTTATTTGATTAAGATATTATTAATGATTATTAAACTCATTTCAATACATGGGTAATTATTATGACTATGTATTATGATTGATTTATTTCTTTTCGGTGCACATATATATGGTCAGGTTAATATGTGTGTGTTTATATAACAATCAAATTTATTAGGTAATTTTTTGTTTCAAGAGATGTTTGGTATAATATTATGGAATAATCCTAATAGAATACGGGATTATTACCACAATGATAAGTTGTCTTTGTATTTATCCTTAAATTTAAATTATTACATATAATATATCAATTCAAATGTTACTATGTTTCCTGGATGATATAGAACAATCTTCTTCATGATATGATTCCATTTGATTATTGATGAAGTTTTGTTTAAATAAATATATATGTTACTACATTGGGGTTTAATATATAATTTTTTTTAGAAAATAATGCAATTCTTTTTTATGATTTATAATAATCTTTTAGATTTTTAATTTTTTCAGACAATATTTCTTAGGAAACATTTTATGAAAAAATTTTATAATAATAGTTGATTTTATTGGTAATTAAATTAATATATTTATCATAATGTTTAAAATTAATATAGAAAAATAAAATATATGTTTTCAAGAACTAAAAGGATTCATTTTCTATTTTTATGTTTATTTTTCATACATTTTAGAGATCATATGGGGTTTTAAAATGCATTAAATTATTTTAAGGATGAGTAGTGACAATGATAATGTCAGGGTGAAAATTTTGATGATATTATTAGAAAAGAAAAAAAATATATCTTTTATTTTTTTATAAATTTCTGATGTAATAATTCTATAAAACAAAAAACTGTAGTAGTCCTAAAATGTATAAAAATGTATTATTATCAATAAACTTATGATTTTATTAATTTTTAAGGATTCATACTTACATGAAAAGTTTTTATTCTAATAAACATTGAATTACATATAGTTTTCTCTCTAAATATCTTTTATGGTTTACTTTTCATATAAAGCTGACTATTTGTATGAGAAATATATTTTCTACTAAATCTAACTTCTATTTTCATATATTTTTAATTATTTCTCTATGACATCAATGTAAATATTAGTTCTTAATCAGATATGACTATGATTGGAACATAATGAAAACTTTTAAACATCCTTAACAAATAAACTAGTGAGCAGATCAATGTATAAATAATATTTTATTGTAATAAAATGTGTTAATTAAAAATGAAATCGTACTACAACCTATACGTAATTGAAATCATTATATGACCTATTCATTCCTAATATTAAATCGATGGAGATTTTTTACTATTTATAGTCATGTATGGGTAATAGTTAAATCATTCCCTTAGACATCTATATCTCAACCACAACTTGATGGAATACCTATCATGATGATATATACTCTACAATATCTATCTTCATGTTATCTAACCATAAATTCTATGCTAGAATATAAATACATCATCATACTTATAATATAAATAGATAATGTTGAAAAATGAACTTTATATAAAGACTCCTTTAATAAAATTACTAATTCTAAATATGATCAATTCTTAACCATTATAATTCTACCATAATCATGACCAAACTATGTAACATTCCTTATATTCTTTTTTTTTTCTCAACACCTTCCTTATGCGCTCATTAGTAATAAAATTAATAGATGTTTGCATGTTCATCAATGAATAATAAAATATAATTTAATTTCTTATCATTTAATTTTCCATCCATTATAAATTAATATGATTCGGATCTATTTAAGTCATATTTATGTTAAAACTAGCATTGTACATTCAAATAAGAGTATGTTTAACCTTATTCCCTATACTTGGTTTAGAATTTAATAAACATTAAAAATATTTAATCATCCCTATAGATAAAATTCGAAACATATTATAATTTTTTATATGAATATATACTTCAATATTTTATTATAAATATAAATGTGCATTCTTTCACGAAAAAGACAATTCCTCGGCATATTAAAATTAAAAAAATAAATATTTCCTTTATAATCATGATTTCTGAATTTTTTCTTATGAACAATCAATTACAGAGAGGAATAGGTTACCAAAATACAGTTATGTATGAAAAAATATCTCATACCCATCTTTGATTCATCTAAGTGTATAAAAAACTTTTCCCCACTATAGGGATGTGTGGTTATTGTCTCACAAACTAATATTCTTTTATTTTCTTTGAAATTATATTCACATTTACCTATCCATTAGAAAATAAATCCCGCTTATACCAACATAGTTGGAGTATTTGATATTTGTGAGAAATTTATCAATAATCATCAATAGAATCTATCCAACCAAATAAAATAATTTATTTCATTCATTTTGGTTTGTTTGAGAAAATTTTAATTAACTATTGCCTATTCCGGATCAACTAATATTTCGTCACTTGTAATTAAAAGTCCCATTAATGATACTATATAGAGAAAAAAATTCATCCATATATTTTTCTCAAGAAACATGAATTTCGATAATTTCATCAAAAAAATACCCAATTTATCAACATTCTCCTCATTTTACATGGAATATATAAACATTTCATCTTTAATTAATACTGTAAATTGTTAAAGGTGGTCTCTTCAGACTCTATTAATCATTTTCATGAAAATAGATGGTAATGTGAATTTCTAAATGACATCACTATAAAATCAAAATTACTATATATCATAATAAAGGATTTCATAGATCTATCCTTATTTTTACCATCAATTAATTATATCAAAATGAAGGGTCAATTATTATAAAGTATTATGCTCTTCATAATTGATCATCCCAATTAAAAATATGGGGTAGACATTATTGATTCTTGATATTGATCCTATTATTTTCTCCTACCCAATGATAACAAAATTATTTGGAAAAAGAGGAAAAATAATCTTGGATTTGTCAATTAGTTAAAAACTAGATCATATTACCTAAACAAACTGACCGCATAGAGGGAAGAGAATATATGATTGAGAAACAAATACACATGATTACATTAGATGATGAATAAGCCAAAATGTGTGCACCCTTTTTGAATTTTCACCACATACTAGGGGTAATCATCCAACTGTTGATCATGTTCATGCATCTACACATGTAGACTAATGGTCAATTTTGTTTCTCACGGTGAAAATTATAAATTACTAATGAGTCAGTTTCCACATATATAAAAGTAATACCCTATGCTTTACGTAACTTTATGTACTTTTATATGTTCTCAATATTCCAGACAATAATTAATTCATCCAAAAATATTCATAATAAAAATAACAGTATCATCCAATTATTATAAATATAGAAAATTGAATCCTTTATCAATATCATCCTGATATTTCTTCTTCAATTCCTGAAACTCAATATAAGAATTCTATAAGAAAATATTTACATAGATGAAACACCTTATATGTTTTGTATTGAAAAATCCACTTCATGACTTGTGGGAAAACTATGAAGCTCTTCAAAACATATATTTACATATTCTAAAAAATTTAATATATTCAATTTTGATTTTAACCCCATCCATTTGAGATGACTACAAATCATGAATAGTTAATAAGACCAACATAATCAAAGTAGATTCCATTGGATGTTCATAATAATCCTTCCAATGATAAAATATCATGTATAGATTTGGATTATTTAACATGTCTTATATTTCAAAATAATTAATATGGGATATATATATATAATTTTAATTCCCAAAAATCACAACAAATTCAACGTGATAGAGAATCAAACAATTTTTAGGAAGAACAATTCTATATGATTCGTTCATGGTGGAGATTTATAATTATGATGAGGTCATAATATAGTTATGGGTTTGCACCAATGATTCGACATCTAATCAATGAGGTCATGATATGATAAATATAGTGTATTTTTTGAGTTATAAAAGAGTGGGTTGAAATAAAATCTAAGAAGTAATCTTTAGTTCTATAATAGATTATATGTATAACAGGAACCATATTATTCTCATGAAAATAATTGATGTTTTTTATTAGGTGATATTTATCCTTTTCTATTAGATTATGTGGTCTCTAATTCTGAATGACATCGTTAATCAATGAGTTGAATAACTGTTTGGTTTAATTCAGATATTCTCTACAGTTTTAGCAATGGATTATGTGTGGTTCATTGTATTTTTCTTACTCAACATTAATTTTTTTTTTAGTTTTAGGTTTTTATTTATTCAGCATTCACTAACTCTATGAAGGTATTTTCCACATTGAAAATATTTGCACATTCCATTAGGAAAATTTACCCAATGATTATATGCATAGTTATAGTATAATGGGATATTATTTTTATTCCCCCCATAGGTTTAATTATTTAATCTATTCTCATCAGAATAATGAGTATGATAATAATCTCTACTATGCATTTCTACAAAGATAGGATGTCAAAATATTCCATCATAGCTATAGATTTACTTTTTATATAATAACTTTGGTCTAATTGGATTTAATATTATAATAAACTGATCAATTTTTACTTAAAATGTAATGATTAAATAATAATCATACCTCACTTGACTTTTATATTTTTACCCAATGGTACTAATAGATTAATCATCAATTTTCTTGAGCTAAAAAAATTACCATTTTGTTTTCACATGAATAGTGTGGGGAATGTAATTACTAAAAATCCCCCCTAAAACTCACCACATTTATTGGATTGAATTTTACCTTTTTATAGAATATTATTAATTTTATTCATCAATTGATTTTAATTTATTTTCAAATGATACACCACCTTTAAAATTGTTTCCCCATTTGTGAACTGTTTAAGAAAAATTATATTTTCAGTGGAACTAACAGATTACTTAGTAACTAATGGAAGTGATATCCCATAAAAAATGGTATATTATTATCCATAGAAGAAATAATGAATAATTTTACCACAATTTATTCTTTCAATAATTATATTTATTTATGTACTAAAAGTGTTAGACTAGTAACAAATTAATATTCACTACAGGTCCTAGTATGTTTAGTTTACGTAGAGGAAAACCATTTCATTACCCACCAGATTCATTATTTACATGAGTGATTATGAATCTAATAATACACTAAAATAAAAATATGTTTCTAGAAAATTGTTAAAATAAATAGAATGAGACTTCATATAATTTTGAAAATCACTTGTGATATGTCATTAAATATGACATCTTCTAATCAACATGTGACACCATTATGTTCACCCTATATCAAATTCAATTCATTATATGTTATCCTATGTTATATATTCATGTTCCTCATAATATAATCTCTAAAAAAATTCATATAAAACCAACTAATGTGATCCAATCACAATATTCAATAATATGACAAAATATTAGAGGTATATTCACTACATTCCACAATAATAATGCACAAAAAATAAAGGTTTTCTTCATTTGAATACAAGATTCGTGATAAAAAAAATTCATGAAATTACATTAGCATCCACAAATATGTTCTCAAATAGTAAATTTAAATGACATAGCTTATATATAAAACATTTCTTCATATCCTAGGGAAAATAGAATCAAAATAAAGTGTTTTCACTTATTCTGAGTTGGCGTAATAATGGGGGATATTTTTCTATTTTCATATACATGAAAAATAAAATAATGGGGGAATCCGATAATGATTGAAAAATAAATATAATATAACTAATTAGTGATTGATCATATGTCCTTAATAATTGAATAAATCTTTATCAATAAAATATATTTTAGTCATAAGAGTGATGAATCATCAATAATTAGTAATGACCCATAATAGATTATTTTTGAATAAGAACATGTCATAGGAATTGTGGAATAATCATAATACATTATAATTTATTAATTTCTCAACGGTAACTTCCATTTACATCATAAAGAAGTGTAAAAATCCCCATAATGAATTATATTCCCTCCCCTACCTCTTTTCATCACTGTAATGGGTTTACGACCAATCATTTTAAAATTTATCTCAAGAGAACACAATCATTTCCCAATGAATGGAATGGATTTCATATACCCAACCATCTGATAATGATAATCTGTATATATTATTTCTATATGATCATATAAACCATAATTATTTCATCATTACATAACTTTTGGAAATAGAATGTGTTTAATAATGATTTAATCATAACATAATTAACAAATGTAATGTAATTAGTTTCATAGAATCAGAGAAAATATCATCATCATAATGTATCTAGATTAAAATCAGGTATGATATTAAAATGTTGTATCTAAGTGAAATATAACAACCTATAAATTATTATTTCATTGAAGAAAAACACATTTAAATATAATTTATTATATTTAAAAAAAGCAGAAAATACCATTCTCATTTGGTATATTTAAAACAAAATTTTTTAGAATATTTATAATGTTTTTTTATTTGAAAATAAACCGAGAAACATGTATTCTATTTTTAAAATCAATTATACTCATGAAACATGTTAAATCCATTCATTCCATATATGTTAAAAGATAATTATATTTTCAGAATTTTTTTAAAAGTAAAAATTGGGTCATATATAAAAAAATTATAATTATTATATTTCATATTTTATTAATAAATTAAAATTTATAAAAAAATTTATTCTAAAATAAATGCATATTGATAAAAATTTCCATAATTGTTATGAATATGTATATTGACGATAAATATCATTGACTAATGAGAAAAAGGTAGGTTTTATTTAAAATATATTTTGGATCAATTTATGTGAAAAAAAGAAGAATGAGTTACAATTATATGAAAATTGTTGGAAAACCCATATAAAATGGTAATATATTGGGTTTAAGGATATGAATCATATAATTTCCCCTAACATAAATTTATAATGTACAATCCTAAAAGGAAATGAGATCAAATTATCAGCTCACATAGTAGGTCCAAATTTTTTCATATGCGATATTCATATCTTATATAATCAATATTTATTATCAATATATCAATACTATAAATATATTAATAATTATATTTAAAATATTTATTCATTTAAAATTTAAAATAGTCTATTAATTAAAAATTATTCAATTAATTTAACCTTTGGGTGAAAATTATTCTATTTTTCTTGGCAGTTTCAGTTGGACGGTTATTATTTTTTTACTATGGCCATGATATTATCATCTACAGAAAACATACAGTGTGAAATATTATATATATATTTATTATATAAACTTATATTACAACTAATATGATCTGATGTCGAAAAATTGATTACATCACATCATGGTGATAGTAGTCCATACATAGATATGAGTAATGATTTCATTTTCCAAAGAATGAATAGAAATAAATACTATTATTAATCAACCATTATAGAATTATAATAGTACAATTAATATTAAATATTTTCACTAAAACAACACATGAAATGTTCCATGTATACATGTTAATAAAAATTAATAGCATTACTTCATAGAGGTGTTATTCCACATATATAAATGAATTAAATTTTCATTTTTCAGAAGATGGAAATGATTTAGAAAATGGTAATACCCTATAACATTAAAATGAATTATAGTAATTATACAAGTGTAATGTTTTTATGATGGTTATAAAATATTTTGAGGTGGTTAAGGAAGTATAAATCATAAAATAGATTGGTAAAGACCATTACCTATTCATTGGGAATCCCGATTTCATTTGCAGCTTTACCCTACAATTAATGATATTTGGAGGTCAACATAGGCTCTCCGAAATGTGGAAGGAATTTATAATTTTCATTTTTAGGTATATTTTAATGTTGATCTATCAATATGTTTTATGGATTGAGGTGGGGATGACCTCTTTTAATAGTGATTGCAACAGTAGTCTTATAAATACTCAAAACACTAAAATATAATAAAGACACATTCACGTGAAATAATACCAAAATAAAATCAAAACAGATGAAAATTCATCATTGGATTTAAAATCATTGAAATTTTGTTTTTATAAAATTTATTAGTTTATTATAGGGTCAATCTTTTTAGTTTTATCCCTTCATAACCCTTTTAATCCTTATCATAGTAATGAATATTTTATTGGTTTTTATTTTTTTGAACCAATCTAAAATTGAAATATTTATCAAATTTGGAAATTTTTATTTCAATAAATGAATTTTCTTATCTAATTCAATTTTTTAAGTGGCATATATTCATTCAAAAAGATCCTTCAAAATTCAATGAAACCTATTTTGAGACAAAAGTATTTTTATGAAAAAAACAATATTCTCAATACATCCCTAGTAAAAATAATTAAATTTCTTTTAAATTATTTTATTCAATATATTATCGTTATTTTAAATTAAAAAATTTCATAATCCAAGAATAATTTATTTTTTTATGAAAAAACAACATTATTCACATAAAATCTGTTAATTAGAAAAACAAAATATTTTAATTTCAAATGATTTTATTTTATTTTCTAACCATTGGATAACATATAAATTAATTTTTATCCTCTGTTAAAAATAACATATCATATATTTAACACTTTTAATTTACATTTAAATAAATAATATCTGAAAAAAATCTCATAAAAAATGATCAAATAAATTCATTAAATAAATAATAATAATAAAATTAATTATATATTATTGCTGAAAATTATTTTTAATTTAAATACCATATGATTTAATTCATTTTATAATTTTTATTTATTATCCAAAAAATCTATTTTTTTAATTATTCATATGTCGTATAATAAATATATTAAATATTGATAAATATATTTTAAAATTTTGTGGTGTTACCCAATTTATTGCACTACATTTTCTATGGATGACAAAATATGTGATTTCTCTCTATCTGGTATATTTCTTCCTATATATAGATATACTATAATAATGGTTCTGATTAATATGTTAATGGATGCACTAGGTTTCACCCTCCACATGTATATGATGGATTGATGTCATGTGGTGCTGACAATTATGATTGTTTCCATGATCCCTCCTAGGAGAAACCTATACTAAGGTAATTTCAAAGTGGAACCATTTGTTAAATTATCTTTGATAAGGTAAGTACATGTTGTTTCACTCTTAAGATAGTTCCCTAAAGTGGATTTAAATTTTGATATGTGTCACCTAATTATTTGCAACCACATATCATTGATGCATGATTGGTAAATATTTTTAAGAAAGAGGGATTCAGACATGACCTTTAGAATCTTGATAATACAATTTAGGTTTCACTAAAAACTATGGTGTTTGTCATATTAAATTGGAGACACTACATCTATGACATCACCTTCATATACTACAATGCCCTAACATTGATAAACTGGGGAATATTTATGCATTTGAGGGAATTCCATCCATTTTGATTAAAGAGTGTGATGATATGGTCTCTAAGTGTTTTGAAAAAAGTTAATAATACACACTATAAATCCATTCTCATATGTAATATTCATGTCTAAAAAAAATAATTTCATAGATTATGTATCCGTGTTAAATTCTAATCTTTTATTTTTGATGGGAATCACTAACATGCTCCCTGATGAAAAAAAATTTATTATGAACATAATTACTTCTCTAAATTCAATATTATGAGAACAAATTGTTGTTTATTAGAAATTATTTTGATGATTTGATAGTCTATGGTGTTGGTTTTTTTGAATCATCACTCATTTTTTTGGGGATTCGTGTATAATCTATACATATCAAATATATTTTAGATTGTTTGAGGAATTACTCCCAAATACATGTGCAGGAATAGTTACACCTATGATAATGATTTGTTATTAACATAAAAAAATTTGAAAATTTATATGTATTACATGTTTCATATTTTTATTTAGTTCATTGTAACGATGCACATTTTTTAAGGAATTTGGTTTAATGTCCCATTATTGTGAGCTTTGAGTTTATCATACTCTTTGGATTCAGTAGATGATTATGGGGTTGGAACAAAAACCATAATAATCAATATATATATATAAGGAATATGATATTATATAGACTATTCAATATAATGAGATATACTACACCTTATAAGCCAGTGTTACAAGCTGATCCAAATAGTTTAACAATATGAGCTACTGTAAATAAGGAGAAACATTCCTTATGATTGTTTCTATTGGTCTTAAGGAAGATAAGCCTATTATTATTATCCTTAAATGGAATATATCCCCACAAGGTTTGTTTTAAGAACATCCCAACGATAATATGGATCTATAAATGGAGGATGGTCTCATTTGGCATATGACCCAGGGAACAAGATATGAAAATATTTTGAAAAAATATGGATCTCCAAGAAATGGAGAATAAATCATTGTGAATTTATTGAAATGAGGGAATATATAAACATTATGGGAATATGAACGGGTGGGGAAAATGAGAATGGAATCAAAGGGAATGTGGCCCTATTAGGGGGGATTGGAAGATGGATAATATTGGGTTCAAACCTATAGGAGGAATCATATATATATTTCATGATAGGAAACATAGACTATATATAGTTTTAGGTGAACATTTTAGGTTCATGTTATAGGAAAATAACATAATGTGAAATGTTATGCAGCAAATAAGTAATTATGATTTTCTCCATCATATGACATTTACATTTCCCATAATGTTTAATTTCATATTACAGGGATGTAGGTGTCATGAAAGGATACACAATAGAGGGTTGAAAATGACTACCATGTTGGAATTACTATGGACTTCCAATCCTAATATGTTACGTAGGTTAATGATTAGAATGTTACATCCAAAAATAAGTAGTGTTCCCATCATCCCATCTTCCATGTATGTTATTTAAAGGGTGTATATATTATAGGACCAATATTAATCAGCATATTTCATGGCTAAATGTAAGGATAACATAAAATCTAGAAGCCTCGCTTGATGAGTGGATTTAACATCCAAAAAACTCTCAGGCCAATCAGATTTGAGATGAGATCAACAAGATTAGGGTCTATGTAATTGGGATGGTCTAAATGATTTTCTTCTGATGGGGATAAAAATTATCAAGGGAATTTATTATATCATATTTTTAATGATCCCTATCAGTTATGTGGTGTAAGAGAGGGATAATTATATTTTATAAATTGAATTAATGATCGAATAAGGATAGCTATAACGTTCCTAAAATAGAGATAATAAAGATTTTTAGGATTCAATGGAGATTTCATGTTGAAAATTTGAGCGTTTATATGTAGAAAAATGGGACATAAGATATTCAGATAACCTATTCACATAAATCAATTGATGAAGGGCCTTAAGATCCCCAAAAAATGTTAAGACTATATAATAGGCACAGATAGTGAGATTCATCCACAAAGTAGGTGTTCAATGAAAATCATTCTATATGGTAGATATGAACATGGAAGTAAAAAACTTTTAGGGACCTTGATAAGGGGGATGTTCTACCAATGGGATTATCGATGCACTCCTCCCATGTAGATGATATGAGTGTGGAATGATGAGACATGTGATAATATTTGGAGGTATCTACATCAATATGGGAGAGGTAAAATGAGGCATATCCATGTTGGATAATATGTGATAATGATAATTATGTGCACTAGATAGGTGGTAAATTACCCATGAACTATGTTGATTACCACCTATGAGGCATCTTGAAAGAAATAATTTCATGGGACACATTTATTTTTTTAATTTCCATATACTTAATTATTTCCTTCATTTTTTATTTTGCTCTCTATATTTTAAATTTCCCCATCTTTAGACTTCCTCAAATGGAATCTGATGGTATTTATTTATATAGTTCTGGTAACCCATTCCCTAAAATTGGGGGTCTTGAAATAGTGGGTGAACAACTAATTGTTCTAAAATCCTATAATCACAGTGTGTGGGTAATTCACATAGAGTTCAAATTGGGGATAAGAAAAATGAACATTTGGGTGGAATACATTAGGTAGGATGGAGGCCAAGTCAAATGACACTCTTAGAGTGTCACCACTTATGGATGGAAAAGTTATCAATTATTGAGTGTCTTGGTGATAAATTTCGTTGATATATATTCATCTCCCAATTTCAGGAAACAACTAATTACACATTGTATATGGATAGTCACATATAGTGTGGGATCAAAAGATATTCCTCCACATCTTAATTATTTTGTTAGTGTGGGGTCAAATGATTAGAAATCAATCACCATTGTAGTCAGATACCATTATGTAACTCAATTTAGGAGGATCATAACTAGTATAAAGTTTCAATATTGATTGATCATACATATAGTTGGCTATTCCAGAATTTACTCACGTGCAATATGGTATTCAATTAAAAATAAAATATATATTTTTTTGAATATTTTAAATAATCAAACCAATTTAAAAAATATTTATAAATAATTTCTTCTAATATTTGTTTTCCCAAAATATATTTTATAGAAACTCATTTTTCATAGTAAATCACATGTTATGTTAACAAATATACCAAGTATCAAACATATAGGAAAAACTATTTTCATCTCAAGACAGTAGTTGAATAATGAATCCATAACTACCACATAACCCTTTAATTAATGTCTAATCAATAATAGTAAAAAAATATCTATAATCATACATACCTTTTAATTTGTACATTACCTATGGAAAGTAATCATGAATAATAACTTGGAATCGATTACATGTTCTGAAAAATAATATAACCATATACCATTTGAAATCAACGAGTCAAAGGGAAAAAATATGAATCAATTTCTATATTCATATCCTATGTTTAGCAATCTAATGTTTAGTTTTTATGGCCCCGAGCATGCTTCCTCATGCACAATATGCCTTTATTTAGTGGTGAGGGTCTGTCATCAATAATGGGAAGCCTATACCCTCAATATCATAAAAATAAATTCTAATAAATATCCAATCTATGTATGAAATCAATCATAATATATTCTAAAAATGTACATACACTAAAATATAATTAAAAAATATACATATACTTGAAAAAGGATTTTTTAACCCATCGTGTTTATTTATATATAAAATTGAGTGCCACTCACATGGAAAACCATATATAGAATATCAAAAAACCTAAATCTAACACAATGTGAATCAACAGGGAATAATAAAACCACAACAAGATCTTATTTATAAATCTTATAATGTATCTCAAGACATTTATCTTTTATAAATATTTCTTTCAATGTATATAATTCATAAATCATACGTTCCCAATGTAATAAAGATGTTAGGTGAGGGTATAAAATCGAGTTGGAAACCAACAATGGAGACCCTAATGTATGAAAAAATATTATAGGATTATGTATGTTAATTTAAATACAAAATATTACTTAGTATAGAAAAAAAATATTATAGGATAAGATGTGATAACCCAGCCACCAAGAAAATCACAGTTATCTATTTTTTCCATTATCAATGAATCAAACATGTAACATAAGTGAATCTAAATAATGTTGAACCATAGTTAGTAATATGGGGAACTATAAAGAAAATAATTATTTCAAAAAACATAGTTTTTTTTTATAATTACTATATCCATGATATATGATTTGTGTTGGGCACCCGAATATGGAATCTCGGGTCCATCCCAACTATACCTAGTTATGATAATCATTTTAAGTGCACATTATGACAAAAAATAGTAAATATGTAATATCTATGTGGCTACTATAAGGATAAATCATTGAACCCCACAATAATATACTATTCGTAAATGAAAATTTTGGGACAATAAATACATTATACACTCAAGAGAGGGAATATTATGGTGGTGTATCAAGACACACTACCATATATTGATTATTATATTCTTCATAATATTATGTTCATATATAACTATATTACATCATAAAGAATATTCCTAAAAATAAAGTAGTATAAGGCATCTGTTTATTACATATGAGATCTTCACTATAGAAAATTCCATATGAAGCTCTCAACTAGGTACAAAATCTTCACGTGATTCCCGGTTATGAACTCAAAATAGTAGACTTTTAACAGGGGAAATAACCTACCATAAGAACCTAAGTCTCATAAGAACCATTTAGCATGATATAAAATAATCCCTTTTTAACCATATATTATAAGTAATAAATATTGGTTTTGTTTAGCTACTTCATCACCCCATATTGTTTAACTCCATTGGTCTATTGTGTCCTAATTGTAATCCTCTCTCTATGAGACATCAAATTCAATTCACAATAAATATGATTAGAATTCCCGAGGACCATTATCTAGAATGATTGAGGGACTATAGTAAATATTATATCAATATCCATTCCAAAAAATCAAAATAAACTAATTTAGAATGAGACCCTAATGTATTACTCCATAAACAGTTTCCTACATAAGTTTTATGATTTAAATATAAGATATTCCCCTTTAGATGAGTAATAACATATAATTTAATTTAATAATCTCACACTTTTATCAATATAACATAGAAGTAAGAAACAATATCTAGAACCCCTGGAAAGGACTACTCTAAATGGATATCATCACTAGAATACTCTATGCCTCAAATGGAACATCGTTTTTTCCATTAAAAATCTATTATTCAAATTATTCATATTTTTTAATTCTCAATAATACGAATTGTAATAAGTAATAAAAAACAATTGTAATGGTTCTACCATTGATATACATATTGAAATAGATTGGTAAAACATTTCCTAGTCCCCACATTATTAGCCAATCGATGAAGACACATTTTGGGTCCCTCAAAATCAATTTGTTAATTTTACCCATCGAAAATGGTGTTAATGAAATTCTAGAATAAAAAAACATGTAAAAAATTTAAATTTAATCTACAATTGGATCCACTATGTTTATCTTTATTTTATATACTCTCTCATTCCAAAATCATGTGAACCTACATGAGACAAAAAAGGGAATTATCATAAATAGAACATGTAATATATTTCTTAATATGTAAAATCATACCTATATAAGTCTTATTAAATTACTGACTAATATAAATAGTTTCTGATTTTCTATATTCACCTAAATTTAAAAAAAAAACATTTAATGAATTTTTTTTGGTATTTTCTCTCGAATGACCATGAAACGAAAGATACAGTGAGTGATTACCAGAGCATCACATATAGAAAACTACATAAATAGGTGAAATACACAATGGGTGGGATATAATTAAGAAAAATTGGGAAGGATGTTAGTGATAGGGGGAGAAAAAAGGTCATTGATTAAATCAGGTGAGAAAGAGGTATTATAAAATTTTCAACAAAAAAATATTCAAATTTATAAAATACCTATGTAGGATACCAATTAAATATGGATTTCATCAGGTATTTAGTGGCTAAAAAACCAACCAGTGGGTTTGAACTAGCTATCCAGTATAATCTTATGTTCTTAATAGCACCTAGGACCCCCTGAAGAAACTATAAATCCCCCATTATGTATTTAATGGTAAATTATAAATTTCACTATAGCTCACCTCATTGTTATTCACCTGTCTGAATCTCAAAATGATTAACCAAAACCCATGATCCCCTTTAAAACATATCTCAATTAATTACTATTTCTTCTTTAATCCAATCAAGATATCATATTTTTAATATATTATAGAAAAACCACATATGGGTGACCAATTTTTCAAAACAGATATACCATATGGAAATATTTTTTACACACCCCATTTTATCTCAAGAACAATAATAAAACTAAATGGAAATTGTAAATGATATCATTCACTCAAATGTGTGTTTCTGGGGGGATTAATCTGTGGTATAAAATTTTATATTAAAAAAACATTCTTCTTCTAATTAATGAATAGTACAAAAAAATTAATGATATTATGATGATGTGATATAGGTTTCCATAAATAGCATAAATGAAACAAGATTTTTCATCCAGGGTTCACTAATACATTTTATTTGTCAGATAATCCTTTTTGTTCGCCTATGCATATCCCACCTCATATATACATTTTTTATAATAAAAATAATAATAGATTAGTGGGATAAATATATTATCATTATATTCTTTAGTATGAAAATGAAAATGAAAGGAATAAATATAACACAAAAATATTTTAGATTTTCATTAATACACTTTTATCCCCCTCATATACCTCAACGTGATAATATAGTGTGTTCCTTTTCTCATTTCATTAAGACAAATTTTTTGTAATGAAATTTGTAATTTTTAGTTGATTTGCACTATATATCATCACCATTTTTAAGGAAAATCATATAATTTAGGAAATGTTATAAATAATACAAGATTATTATGGTATATCAAGGTTTATCTGGTCAAACATCGATATAAATATCAAAATAAGACATCTCAAATTACTCGTTAAATATAAGTGTTCCTTTTACCTACCCTAATATTATTTTTTACCCCCACTCTAATTAATATAATTGGAATATAATTTTTCTTTATCATATCTAAAAAAATAAAATACAAACCGTGATTGTTTCCATGTTTAGTGTGGGATATAGAGATTTGGTAAAAAAGAATATATAATAGTATATTGAATCAATGGTTTATTTCATTGAACATTTAATTTCTGATACAAGAAAACATTTTTAGACATTCATAGTGGTACACTAACACCACCATCAAACATTATAGAACATTGATTAAAAGAGATAGGGGAATTTTCAACATGGACCAGGACATAGTGACGTATTACCAAAGAATTAATATCATCATGTGGAAAATCACAAGTACTATAAAGAGTTAATTCTAGTAAATCATATATTAACACAAATAATTTTTGAATTATTTTAACCAATGTTATTCTTAATTCATTATTCTTTAAAAAATTCAAACATATGACTTCATGGGTTGACCGAATCTATTTAATTATAACCAACAGAACACCCCAAATTAAAAGTAATAACTAAAAGAGGAACACAAAATGTTGTGTTTACATTGTTTTTCATTAATATTGGTGAGAACATCCTTGATTTGATTTAGAATAACACTTAGTCACCGATATAAACTATAATTAAAAGTGAATAAAATAGAGATAATATCAACCAAAACCCAAATAACTATTTAATAATATTTCATTTCCCCCAAACACGTTCCTCATAAAACATCCATATACTTTAATAAATGATATTCTAATCTATTTAAAAAAATTGTTATCATTAATATATTATTCCTCAATATCAATTGATATATCATATTCATTAAATAGGAACCTAGATAGCAAGTTGGTGTTCAATAATAATAGTACCTCATAGAAATTATATCCACTATAATTATCAAAGCCTTGATTTACTGGGATACTCTATAAGGTATTATTCATCAATAAGTAAATCCTTTCAATGATCCATTAGTTTTAGCTGTAAGTATTCATATAGACAAATAATGGCTATGAATAAAATTTATTCACATTATCTTATAAATATTAATGAAACAATTCATTCTTCTCAATAAATAATAGTAATATTTTCCTTCGATAATTTTCCCCTTTTTTCTCTTATTCAATTTTGAAAATAATTATTATTATACATGAAAGACCCAAATATACCTCTCGAAATATAATTAATTACCAAATCATCCAGTCACTTATTATTGATCATAAGGGTAACCATATTATATATTTATTTTAGATACCACCATTAAAAAACCACATCATGATAGTTATTTAAATATAGAAAAATATTAATCAAATAATATTATAGATATTTTCTTCATTGCAATGAAACAAGAAATTTATTTAAACATACTATAATATCATTAAAGAATCATATAATATTTCAATGATCTTCTCATTTAAATCTCACACGGATTTTGACTTCATCTATTATTTGAATTTCTTACGAACATGCATCTTCATTTCCTACATATAATGATCACATTAAACAAAAAATTCATTATGAATCATATTATCATGGAGAAATATTCCTTCCACATATCAGAAAATAAATTTCATCAATAATGAATTATTCAGATGAGAATTATGATATTAACCACTAAACACAACACTATAATCCAAAATTTATAAATTATATATCCCATTAAAATAATATTTAACAATAAATATACTCCAAAGTTATCTTATATACCATTTTAAACTATAGGCTACACTTACATATCCTAATATATGAACTTCCATATTCAGTTGAACTACCGTATCAATCTAACAAGCCACCAGATTACTATTACAAATACTTCATGTCACTCTTACATTCCATAGTCAGAATTAGGAATAATATTATCTGTTCGAGTATATATACATGAATTATCTACAAGATTGGACAAATCATATATTATATATTAGGTATTGAGGAAAACATGTTTTTTATTATTGATGATTGGGATAATTTCAGCTACATCAAATGAGATGTTATATATCTGAATGAAATTTTAACATATCAAAAAAAATAACATGATATGTTTCCAAACTCATCATTGAGATAATTTATAACTGAATCTTTTTTATTTTTCATGATATAATTTATGAACAAAATTATTCATCAAATCAACATATAATCCTTAGGAAACATCCAATGACATCTCAAATTTTTTTGTCTAAATTATAATATCATAAAAATACAAACTTTTTTTACAAGTTTCAAAAACATAATATACTATATTGTGACTTGATTTGAGTACATTAAATAATCCCCATTTCTTTGAAAAATCATAATTATTTTCTTCAAATATCAGCAATAAATGTGAATAAAATAATTTTAAAATAAACTAGTACCTCACATTCACAAAATTCATAATTCCTTTAGTCAATATGTCTCCAATATTTCTCATTTCCAACTTCAAATTCTTACTCATAGAGATATCATATTAATAAATATGTATATACTATAAAACGTACCGTGTCTTTAAGAAAAAAATTATATATTCCATCAAAATCATTTAATTTATATATAAAATGATTTTTTATAATTCTATGATAATTATTTATAAATGGGAACCTTTAGTGGCAGGTTATTCATGTATTTTTATCTTCATCTCAAATCTATTATGTGATAATAGTTTACAATTTTTTTATCATCTATCATTTTATTAAAATAATATTATATCCCCAATTAACATAATTTCGGTACCCTTGACTCACATTCTAAGGTCTAGTGCTACAAAAGAAACATTAAAAGACATATTTCAAACCATGTCATGTGAATAATGATAAAGACATATTTATTTTACCTCATTTAGAAATGTTAAACATTACACCTCAAAAAAACATAATCAAAATGACAAACTAAAATTTTTATTTGATAATTTACATATTGCGGAACATATCTTCAAATACATGTTGACAACTATCCATTATTTAGTAATATTTTACACCCTCATAGACCTATCATAATTTTATATATTTTTTATAACCATGGTATGAAATATTAATAAATGAGTGATATAAATGGCTTGGTAATGGGAAAAAATAAAAAAATGTCACCAAGGGTTAGTTCTTAAAAATCTGAAAAAATATGAGTGGAGGAGAAATATCTTATAAAAAATATCATTTAATAAGAAAAAATAACAATAAAACATCAAATAAGAAATGATAATATGAAATTAAAATAAATATACAATTTCAAAAAAGTGTAAATTCATCAGAAAATAATCATAAATCGTAGAGAAGAATCATTAGCTTATGGAAATTAATAGTGACATTTCATTGAGTAGTTGTATAAAAAAGTTCATATTCATGGACATAAAATTGTAAAATAATTATATTTAGAGCTTATCCAATAGGCCTCAACTTTATTTATGTGTGAATTTCAAATATATCCCACCATTTAGTATATGGGAATATCCATGAAGGATAAAACATTAGTTAATGAGCATATTTATAAATTGCTACGACATATCTTGTCAGATTATTCATGAGTGACCACGCTATAGTTTAGGAGTGTATCAAGGAATTAATACTCATTAGATTCTCATAGTTGTAAAATGATCCAGTTAATGAATAGATGTTTTCAAAAAAATCAACCTAAAATCATTGGTTATTATAGTAATATAGATCCTTTAATGAATCAAGACATAAAAATCATTAGTAAGAACAATAATTCATGTTCATACACAACATTTATGATATAAATAACTCAATATTATTTTTATATTATTATTTTCTAACATATGATTATATATCTATAATCATATACTATTTAAAATAACAGTCAAATAATCCATTGAAAGTCCATTATATATGTTTGTTTTCTTTAATAGATTCATAAATCATATATTTCCCATAAAAATCATCATTCATGGGGAACAATAATCCTTTCACCCATTACATTATATATAGTGACTAAAATCATCCAATATTGAGTATACACATATTTAAAATAAATAGTAGTTATTTTGAAAAAAAATTATTGGGTGATTAAATATCCCCTTTAGAACTTTTTTCAATATCAATAGCAAAATAATTAATTAAAAAGTAAATATAAAATTCATATTATCACTCCATTAGATTTATTCTCACCCTTCTAAATGACATAAAAATTATATCCCCAATTTTTTTTGTTAATTATTAATCTCAACTTCTAAACAAAAAAATCACGGTGTGGAAAAAATGAGTTACCAAAGAACGCACAAATATTCTATAAAACAACCATGTATCTATCACATTCCATTTCATAAAACATATATTCTCTACCATTAATTTCTAAATTCATTTTCTCTCAAATGTATTAGAAACTATGATCAACATACCACATTAATGACAAGGTCATCTATATTCTTGATTTATATATTTACATGAAAAAATGATATTTTAATTACCTTTCTCAACTCAACTGCACCTCAAGGGTAAACACCAATAACTATTTATCTAGGTTGATGTATTATTACAAAAAAATCCAGGCACATTATTTAAAGACAAACTTAAATATTTGTTACAATAAGATATTAATTAGTCCATGATGGATTTTATAACATTGTTTTTAGTTATTATAAAACACATCCATTTTACCCCCATCATATATAACCTTTTATTCACAATTAAATATAACACAAGTGTATATCAGAGTAATGTGGGTTTATTATTTTTCTTTAATAAGGGAAATAAGATTGGGATTTTATTCTATACATATAATGTCCTATATTTGAACTCTAAATTCCTAATTGATATTAAACAATTATCTATTTAAAATTTTAATTATAGTGTGTTTTATTATCATTACCCTCTATGTTATTTACAACACATCTTTTTATGGAATATTATTTATTTTAGTAGATTACTATATAAATTCCATTATAGAGTATTCATTTTTATTACCATTTAATCATGTGATGGAATGAATGTTATGTATCCTTATAAATATTTATATCATACTTTCACCTTCCACGCAACATATCATGATAACTTGGGTCTCCTATTTTTGTATTCTTCTCGTAAAATTTGAACTATTCGTTATTGATGACTTCAAAAATATAATAATTTTTTTCTTTCTTGATTAATTATTTATTTTATAAAAAAATTTCTTTCAATATTGATGTTATTTTAGTCTTTTTAGTGATTCATGTGTTTTTCAATTGTTCTATAATATATTCTTTTTTTATTTTCTGTACAATACGTCTCAACCTTATTGAGTGTTATTTGTTTGATACAATTATAAAATATTTATTTACTATTAATATTTTTTAGTCACATTTCATCAATTTCAAATGAAATTTAAAATATGTGTATAAACTAGACTTCTTTATCCTATTTACCATTGGCTTCTAATTTTCGTTGAAGTTATAAACACATTTGTATATGTTTTTATAGATTCTTCCACTTCTACGTTCTTTAACTAAATCTAATATATTTAAAATTTACTCAAACTTTTATCCCTCATGTTATATGCCTTTATCTAATATAATTAATGAAATTTTATTCCATGAAATGATGAGATTATTTCCAAAACAGTCACAACACTAATAGTGGCCAATAAATATATATCATCATTCATTTATGTAAATATTTATATCATTAGTAGATTTTTTTGGGTCCAAAAAACCCTCATATTTTTCTTTTTTAGGAAATCAATATTTATCCTTTTACTCACATGTACCAATTATATACTTAAGGGATTATAATAATTGTTTTTATACCTATTCTTTTAGAAATTCACTTTGTAACCTATGATATCAATTGAGATAACATTATAAAAAATCAAAACGATTTGATAAAGGGATACAATTCATTCGGAGTTTGAAGTGGGTATAACAATAGATTATTTTAGTACCACACTATTCAAAATACAAGTCATTTCAGTAGATTAACTATAATATGTAAACATTATACAATAATTTCTTTTACATATAGTTTTGGAAGACTCATCAGGTATTGCTTATAGATTTATAATTTTAATCATAATCAAAAGATATATAATCGTATTTTATATTTCATTTATAAATATTTTAACATTGGGGGTTTGACTTGAATATTACCAAGTTGTCAAATTTATTGTGAAATGTTACTTTATATAATGATTGTTATCTCTCCCTTGAAATAACCACTTTCTTGTGATCATGTTTCACTGGAAATTACATTTATATTAAATATACATATTATGGTTTGATGGATATGATTATTTTCTAAACTGAATACCATTTTTACATATGGTTATTATGTTTAATTTTAATAAATTAAATTGGGAAATATTGAAAAAAACCTATCTATTACTCAATAAAGATACATAATAATAAGAAATATTGTTTAAAAATTAAAATTGAATATTAAATATATGAGGTATTATTTGTCCGTGAAAGAAAAGTGTGGGATCCAGTTGTAGATATCCCCTTGATGCATTAAGTTTCCATGAGATGAATCATTTTCTAAAATTTGATGGGTTTTTACCTAGTAGGTATTAAATATTCTAAGAGGTGATCTTGACCATACACATATCATGTGACTTGAAAACATGAGATCTAATAATTATGTATTTCCTTCATTAATAATGTTGATATTATTATTATTCATGATATTTTTTCACTGAAATTTTAAATGGGTACTTTTTATTCTCACTTTATTTGTTAAATGGATTCATTTTTTAGTTATTTACCTTTTCATATTGATTCTATAATATCATACCTAGATGATAAATTTATTTAAATGGAATTTGTGTTTAGTAATTTTATTTGTTATATTGATTAATCTTATTGATTCAGGATGCATTCTTCTATACTAATCCCTTATTAAGAATTTGAGGTCACTCCCTTTTATTTCTATTCCCCAATATGTGAAGAATAAATCATTGAATGTGATTTCAAGGATTAAGTTCATTTAAATTTGTCGTGTATTATGTTTTATGTTCTACTCACAAGGTAAAATGGGTAACATGAATGTTAACAGTTTTCCATGAATAATAAACTATTCAGTCCTTACGCATGCAATTTATTGTATCTTATTACAATGTAATGAAGTAACTAATGTAATAAATTATGAAAGTGGATCTGGTTTACTGTATTTTTGGTCATTAAACCATTGTATTATAAATTTTTGTTCCACTATCCTTCCCATACATATATTCTCTTCCCTACTGGATGTCACAACATAAAACGATAGATATTCCTTTCTTAACAATATTATAACAAGTTGATGTTTATTAATAAAAAATCTATGTAGTCTTTCTCACCTCAATAAATATAATAAAATTTATTAATTATGTTAATCTATATTTTATTATTATTTGATAATAACATGCCTTTTGATGATCTAATAATCTTAGTAGCACACCACAACATAGACAATAATTGGTAGTTAACACATGATGGTTCATTATGTTTTTATTCATTATGAATCTTAACCATCTAGATATTCAATACTAGTTCTTCGGTGCCTAAGTATGTTTCAAATTAACATTAATTTTTTAATGTTCGTAATATTATTCAACTGAGTGTACACCGAAAATTATATATTTATATATAATTTTATTATTCTCAAATTTTCTCCATTGTCTCATTTCCGACCATTAATATAATTTCTCAATAGTTTAATTATGGAATCATCCATTTAATGCTCAATATTTTGATCCTTATTTACATTTTTCCAAAATTGGTCATGGAATAATCGAGGTCTAATACTTAGAATATGAATAGAAATCATCATTTTTTAAAAATAATCCCATATTATTAATGAATCGTCTCATACATGATCAAACAATTTAAATCTCCATAAAAAGATTCATCTTCCTTTTTTCAAATTCTACTAAAACCCATATATTTTTTCCTTCCATGAATGATCACATGATAAAATATAATTATTGTATGAAGATTCACATCATAGTTAAATAATCATCATCAAATTGTCTCATAAATATTCCCCCAAAAAATTTCGTAATCTATTATGAATTTTGGTATTTAAACAATATAAATCAATATAGAATCATCTTAAATAGATATTAAATATCCCCTAATGTCCTTCATAATCTGACCTGTCCTCTGGTGATATCTATTTTATTTTTTCAAATAATATATTTCTATTACATAAAATCATATTTAATATTATGTATGTCATTGGAAATCATTATTAATATTATTTACTATCAAATTTTCCATTAATATTCTCAACAATACCCTTCC
Source organism: Viscum album (assembly GCA_963277665.1). Lineage (NCBI taxonomy): Eukaryota > Viridiplantae > Streptophyta > Magnoliopsida > Santalales > Viscaceae > Viscum > Viscum album. The sequence goes on from OY728161.1 coordinate 311,713,450, forward strand.
ATACAATGTTCAGAATAAGATTTTATATATTTTATCACTTCACCATATCTCCATTAGAGGGTGTTACTTATCATCTATGATATGTTATAGATCATTTAGAGGCATTAAGTTATTAGTATTAAATATTCGGATAATTATATATACTTCCAAAGGGATATTTATATCTCTATGAAATGATCGTATATATCATTTTATATTCCCCATTACTTAATGAAACTCAGTTACCATTTCCATCATAAATATAAAAATGGTATATATTAGAAACATGAGTTAACATTATGCAATATGTATACTCAATATTCCAGGATTATAAGGAATAGGTACAATGATTCCTTATCTATCAGTTCCTATATAAAAATACTCTTCTAATAATGATCAAATATTAATAATATAGAGTGGTAATATATCAAGAATTTATTTATCATATCCATTTCCAGAGAATAAATATATTTTTTATTCCATCATGAATGTTCATATAAAAAACCATTAATAAGAATTACTGTTCTTCAGAATAACCAATCCATATGATATAACTAAAAAGTATTCTTATTTAATTTGTTTAACATCCTATAGGTTTACATTGAATAGAACATAAATTTTCTGAAAAAAAATATCAAAGATAAACTATGAGAACTCAAATATATATAAGCCAATAGTTATCAATGGTTTCTTAAATCATAAATAACATTTCATCACCCATATGGATAATCACTATACCCAGCCAATTTTTATATATTTTAGCTAAAGTGAAAAGATATTCAATTTATTATTATTTATTAACAATTCAATACTCTTTAAAAAAATCTATCGGCATATGAAAGGGAATAATGATCATCCATATGTCCATTTTCGTTCATCTCCTCATACAATATTTTTCAATGCAATAATCATGATGTGTTTTTATTATTACCATTAAATGGATTGTGTTTCTTAAAAATTCATCAATACAGTGAATAACATTAGCCTCTAATTATCCATTATCCAATACATGATCATGCTGACTATACATAAACTGTTGATTCTCCTGAAAAAAAATTATATTCTCATGAAATTTTTCTACGAAGTCTCAATATTTTAAAGCATTCAACACAACACACCATTATGTAGAATGATCATTTTTAATTTTATCATACATATAAAGTAAATAAAAATAATTTAAATCCCTTATATAAACTAATTTATTCAAAAACATCCCTTCTTAATTACTATTCATAGAACATCCTTAATCTCTATGGTGTCACAAATTTTATAATTTTTTATTTTTGATAATTTAATAAAAAATAAATTATTGTGGTAAATCTCATTTTTTTCCTAAATGGATCATCCCCCTTAATAACTTCACCTATAATAATTATGATTTATCATACTTTTCTAGAAGAGAAACCAAAATATTAACCAAAAATTCAACTACTATACATGTTCAAAAAATATATTAATATATTATTTACTCTAAAATAGCCACTAAAGTAAACAAATTTATCCTATATTAATTAATATTTATAGATATAGGTTAAATTATTCTTCATTAAATTTTTTTAAAATTTAGCTTACTATGTTCCCCTGTATTCCTTGGTGAAGTTGAAAATAAGATCAATATTATTGATAATTAATGATTATTTTATAAATTGACCATATATTAATTTTCAGACTTAATCATTCCATAATTTTTTATTATCTTAATCACATATTTCATTTATCACTACATCCACAAAATTTGAGTTTTGGAAAGTAATTTCATAACAAAAAAACATATATTGTGCATACTATGATGTAGTTATTCATTTTTTTGTGACTGGTAACATTCTATCCAACAATTAAGAAATCCATCTTGAGATGTAAACCACTGATCTCTAATTACACCTTCCAAATCTGAAAAAAAATCCATAAATAAATAACGTACAATAATTTTCATACCTAAAGATTAATTATATTATCAATTTTACATAATGCCCGATCTAGTTTTTTATCTAAATTTAAAAACCATTATATTTCACTATAATCAATAAAAAATAATTTTATATATAATTCATGGTCACAACATTTTCATGTGATGTGATCCAATGATAATCATTCAACAATCCATTTTATAAACACTACTTAATTATGAATTCTACCAAAATATAGTCCCATATTCTATAATAGTTGAAACATAGCTCAATTAATCTATTCTAAAGCACCAATTTAACTAATGAGAAGAAGTTTATTAAAATAAAAAATACAACATTTTTTCTAAAAAACATTGGGATATAAATGAATTTTTTTCATAGAAAACTACAATTTAAAAATATCATTTTAGAAAAAATTCCTCAATGGATTTAATATTATTACAAGAAAATAATATTACATAAATATAATTGATAACAACAGATTACATTGTTTCTAATCCGATGACATAGATACTTATATGCAAATTTTTATTTCTAAAATTCATGTTCATTAAAGTATAATTTAACATCTAAAACCATTCTTGATGGTCTTTTTTAATTATATAATTTTTATTTTTCATCATGAATATTTAATATCCATGAATATTGGGAATAAATCATTTTAATTGTTCAATATAAAATTTCCCTTAAATGCTTTTGAATAATAATGTGTGCATTATAACTATTTGAAAACCATTCTAATTTTATCGATGATTTATCATAAGTAATATCATGATCATTTTAAATAATTGAAATGGGTTCCAAATTCGCAACAAATTAGTTACCTATAATTTTAGATCACCTTTTTAGAGTAAAATACATTTATCTACTACTAAATATCCATAGTCATTCTAGTTATTATGAACAATGATTTTTTCCATATTACTATAATTACATTATGACATGAAACAAATTACCATACATTGTCCTTCATTATTTTATTAGGATTTTATTCCATCAAAATAATTCAATGAGAAATGTTATTATTATATATCTACGATAATATATAAATTTTTTCATTTTCCCTTAATAAATATAGTTCCATCATTCAATACCATTATGTCTTATTGATTCCTCTAGAAAATTGAAACATTACCACTATCACAAATTGGAGGGAAACTCATGAGTTTTTAACACCAACCTATCAATAAAAACCAAATCATTTTATTGAATATTATTCATTATTATTTAATTTAATTTAATTATTTGAAAATGAACCAATCAATAATTTAAAAAAATAAAACCCCATAAAAATTATATTTTAATTTATATGAAGAACTATCGGTTATCATTCATGCATGGTAGTAAATTTATATATATGATCCCAATATATTAATAATGATTTTTATGTCCCCACATCAAGATTTATTTTCTCATTATCAATCATGTAATTCCATGTTTTTGAGTTCCCTTTGGTTTCAGATCCTTTGATATCAAAGTGTGTAACTTATTATTAGTATTCATGAATTCATCACACCAACCAAATGTTTCATCAAACACATTGACATGATTTTATAATTTCAATTTAACTATTGGATAATGTTTTGGTTGAACTCTTCATAAAATTATCTTTTATACCATTAAATCATTCAATCACTTTGATTAGTGGAATGTATTATTCTATAAAAGAAATTATGATGTTTGTTTATAAATTATAAAACACAAAGATAATAAATTTAAAATATTCCCTAATTACTAAAAAAGTTGACTATATAAATTTATTTTATAATATATCATATAATATATTATTCATTAATTTTATTAAGTCTTCTAAAACATACATGTATTCACATTTAACACTGATTTAATCATAGAATTGGGCTAAAAATATTCATTTTTCCTCAATGAATCACTAACCATGGAATTGTGCTTTTTATTTTATGTTATTTTATATTTTGTTTCAATGTTTTATGTTTCCATTTATTTATAGCTTAAAATATAAAGAATTTTTGTTTTTCATTATATGAACAGTTTAGTGGTTGTAAAGGTGGTTCCCCTAATCATCTTGAATTTTAGTTCTTTTTGTTCTCTACCTAGGTTTGTAGTTAATGTGGATTACATATGAGATAATATAATGTGATTTATATGGGAAACCATATGTGTCATTTAGTTAGTATAGGTTATATATAAAGAAATGAAAATTTTTGGGTAAATCATACGACATGTTTAATGATTAGAAATGAAATTTTATAGTTCCATGTTTCATAAGTGGAGCATATTTTGTTAAACAATATGGTGCCTCCATGTAATTTGTGTTAGTGGTTTCTGGATAGGTTACAACCTATTTATGGTTGCAACATGGTTTGGAATACCACATATCCAAACAATATATACATATAAAATTCATAAAATTTTGAAATTCCACTTTCATCGCAGAAAATTTTAAGTATCACACCCTTTATTTATATTCCATCTTGCAAAAATAGACAATGAAAATATCGATAGGTTTTTTCCACTCCATATTCTTTATTTTTTTAGAATGATATCATGATTTAATGTAGATTATTCTGTGGAATGTCCTTTTAAACTTATTTATTTAAATTATTCAGTCTCTTTCGATATATTTTACTCCTATATGATATCTTAATCACTGTGATTTTTTAGGGGTAGTAATTTGGTCAAAACATAGGGGATCCTTATATAGGAATTATATAGGTAAAAAATATCTTTTTGAAGTTCTCTCCATCATTGGTGGAAACAACATCTATTATAACCATTTAACTAATGTATGTGATTGTTTATCATCTCTTCCAATTATGTTCATTTAATTTTGTGATGTTCTAAAAATGGGTTTCCCTTTAAATTATGAATATATATATGATCCATTTGGGGAATAGATAATTATAATTTCATTCTAAATCTTGGAAATAGGATGTGAATTCGGTGTATTGTGTTTTTGAGAATTCCTAAAATGATATTTAATAATCCTTTTGGTTTCAAAAGTGGTGGTGATAAGTGACTTCATGTTTTTAAAAACCATCCTTGAGTTAAAAGTCATTGAAACTAATTATTTTGATGTTTATAAAGTTTTTAATATATTTTCCATGGATTGATCAATTTTAAAAGGGTGGTGTTAAATCATGAGTGTGACATTTTGAATCCTTTTTACAATAATGTCCTATTTTTTTAAAAAAGATTGAAGTGTTTAAATATATTGAATTTTTAAAATGGTTGTTTTAATTTTATAATTGTGAGTTTTCCCATGTGGATAATTTTTTTAAACAGGTTATTATAATTTAACGACTTCAAGGATTTTTTTTAATGGGAGGTTGGAGTATCCATTCAGTTCATAAAGATTCAAGTAAAAATTGTTCTCTTGAGTAAAAATGGATGCCTTAAGTAATGTATAAATTATAATTTCATTCAGTGATTAGTTTTAAAATAGAAATCCCACATTTAATTATTGGGGAAATGTGTTTTTAAAAATGATATGTGTAAATTTTGTTCCCCTTGTCATCCATTCTTGTATTTAGTGATTTTTAATATCATAATCGGATCTATATAACAGATACATTTGATTTTTTTTACATTTTTTTAAAATTTATGGGGATGCTTATATATGGTTGTATATGGGTGATCTCTTCCTAATTTAAAATTTTGTGGATTTGATCTATGTGTTGGTTGTTCATGCTCACATTTTTTTGACTCATCATGGGAGTCATAGGGATATTATATATAACATGTCTATTGGAAAATCATAGTGAAAAACGTGTAGATACATAAAGGTAGTTATACTAGAAGTAGTAGTGGGAATGTATTATTTAATTTTTTATTTCATATAATGGATGAATTATTTCTGGATAATTTGTTTTTGTCGTTGAAAAAGTTATTCACGGGATGATAAAATCCACGATCATGTGGATAAATCCATTCAAGGGACATTTATTTTCATGTCGATCAATTGGATTTTTTTGATGTGGACAGGTTTAGTAGTGTAATACTATTTTCCATGTTATTAGTTTGGGTATTTTATTTATTGTATCATATTGAAAATTTAAATGACACTACCATAACTTTTAATATTTTTTCCGGGAATTTTCTTGTTTATCTATTATATCCCTAGATTCTCTTAATATTGTTTTGGACCAACATTCTTATTGTTTATCCTATTTGTCTGACATGACATAGTAGTACCTGAAATTGTCATTACCTTTATAATTGTGTGGTTTTAATCATCATATATTTGTATATACATTGAAAATTATTTTAAAATATATTAAATTAATTTTTTTTATATTATATTTAATCTCTATTGAAAAAATTGTTGAATGGGAGTTTCTTTAAAATGTAAAATGTTATTTCCCTATGTGTTTTTCAATATTTTTTTGATAAAATTAATGCTAATTGTTTTTGAATATCCTCTTATATTAATATTTTTTAGACATGGTTTTACCATAATTTTCCCGATTTTTTAGATATCATATATTTCAATGATGTTTTTTAAAAAATAAGGAACATTTTTTGGGGAATAGTTTTTTAAAACATGTTTTTTATAAAATGATTTTAAAATAGGATTTTGAAATAGTGTTTTGGTCTAGGGTTATTTCCCAGAGTAAAGTGTTTAAATTTTTTTTTATAAATGAAAAATATGAAAATGATTTTTTAAATTTTTCTAAAGTGTTATTATTTATTTTTAAATACGCATTAAAAATATTTATTTTTCAATTTTATTTGAAACTATCACATTGAATATATATGTAAATGTACATATATATATTTTTTGGTTGGTTGTGTTGACCCACAGGGTTGTTTAGATGACATTTATTTTATGGTTTTAGGTTTGTTGGGGTTTATAAATCTTATTTGATCATTATGGGGAGGTATATTGTTTGTTGGTGATTTGGGGTCACGTATAGGCTCAATAATGTTTATTTGGAGTTTTGTTTTTTTCATAAAATATAGGAAAATCTTGGAATGTTGGTTTCTTAAGACTAGAATTAATTTTGTCTATTTCTATTTTTATATTCCTGAACTTTTAGTTGTATCCATTATGTTGGATTATCCTTTATGATTATCATTGATCACATGTTTCATTAATTTAACTTTTTTATTTCGATATTTTTTTATATGAAGGTGAAATTATTCCCAAGGTAAGCCTTGTAATGCCCATGAAGTATTTTTCTTCCTTAGGGGATTGAAAATTTCCATCGAACCTTATGAATATCCTATATAGTAGTTGAGTTAGGTGAAATCCTATATGTATTTTTTATAAAGAGTCATTAGAGTGTAGGTTCTCTATGAGAAATTCATTTTTGAATGACCACTTATTATTTTTTGTATTTATATATTAGATGTAATATTTTCGAGACATGGGAGAAAGCTTCTTGCTGGGTTAGACAAAATCATTCTCACCTCTTGCATCATCATTATTTGTGAATCTTGGTTTTTCTTTTTTTTTTGTCATTGAATTATTAGATTATGATTTATTTCAATGATGGTGGTGTTTGTTCTTCAATAGCATTAAATGATTTTCCTTGGGGGATGGTGTTTGATGCTTGTGATGGATATATAAAACGGAATTTAATTGTGAGCTTAGATTTATGGCTTTAAGAAATATATAGAAACCAAACACCTGATGAAAATTATAGTGAGAAATTCATGATTAGAATTTGTTCATCAACCATGTGGCTATGTCAGTCATTTTAAACATCATGATTATTTATCAATTTATAACTCTTATTTCTTAGATTTCATTGTGTGTTTGGGAAATAGAATATGATTCCTTGTTGGCCTTCAGATATATTGGATTATTTTGATATGTAATTATTATGACTTCTATTATGAGATTGGTTGTGTAATTTTACTTATGATGTGAAATTTAATATATGGGGGGATGAAAAAAAAATATTTCATGAAAAAACTATCTGTTTAAGAAAGTACATAATGCTAGATTGTAAAAAAAATCAAAATTTATTTAATTTTTCTACTCAAATATATAAATTTTAAAAGTATTTTAGGTTTGTTTTTTTCAATAATAATTTTAACACAATATTTTTATTAGAAATGGATTTTTAATTTGTGGGAAACCAGTGATTTTATTTTTCATTTTTTATTAAACTTTTGATTTTTCCATTACATTGTTTTATAAATTATATGTGTTTTAGTATGGATTCAAAACATGAGTGTATATTATATTTTGAGACCCAAAATGGTTATCTAGTTTTAAAACAAGTTTTTCTTTATTTTGGATTTAGTTTTGGAAAAAATTTAAATTAACCTTGTTTAGTTAGAACCTTGGGTTTTAATTATAAATTTTTATTATTATTTTAGTGAAAAAATCCCATTCTATAATGGTTACTAGGTATTAAATGTTTTCTTTGGGACTATTGATAATGTTATAGGGTTCTGAACAAGTTTTGTGATTTTTTATAAATCTTTTGTTTTTATTCTTCCCTTGTGTGTTTTTGGGATAACGTGGTAGGATTTTAAGGACATTAACCATAGAGGGTATATTTGTTTCATTTTATCATGTACATATCCTAAAAATTTATATATTTGAAATATTGTGTTTTTCTTATAGGAATTACCATATTTCATTTAACACTTATCATGGTCCAAGTAGAGTGAAACTAGTTGTGTTCACTCTATATAGTAATCCTTTGATTTATCAGGGGTAGTGTTCTTATATAATATCATTTAGATATTGAATACGTCTAGTATATTAGACCTATGAGCCCTATATATATATGTATATATATTATTGGTGATCATTTCTTCCTGGAGACCATCAATATTGAAGGATGATTGACTACTATTCAGTTTAAATTTCAGGTGTTTTGTTTTCAATATTTTGGAGGAAAACAAATTTTTGGAGTTATGAATATTTATTTTAGATAGGTTTTTGATTTAGAAATCATTTACTTGTGTTTTAATTGTTTCTATATTAATATAAACACTTATTTTGGGAATCCATTAATTTTCCTTGATGTTATTTACTTCCCCTTTTTGGTGTTGGCCATAGACCGATTTCTTCTCATTAATTTTTTCATGGGGGAAACCTAGTTCACATAGATTAATAAATTGTGCAATGATTTGTTTTTAGTTGAAATTTGGCTAAAACCATTTTGTGAATTCTATCAAAATAATTTCTGGGTGGTATTATAAGGATTTGGATGTATAAGAGCTCATATACGAAATCATACCCTTAGGTTTGAGAGATATCATTATTTCATAAGGTGGAATTTTCAATACTGAGTTCTTTGTTTAGATTCATTGTGATAGTGATCTAGTTTTATTTTCTTTCAGGATAATTATATGATTAGTGTATTCATTGGGTGATTTTGGATCTTGTTCTGGTGGTTGGATTTTTTATATGGAGTTATCTAAATTTATATTAACATTTTGGGAATGTGTTTTCTTGTTGGTGTGATATTTTTTTGGAATGATGTTACCAGTTTTCTATTATTATATATTAGTTCTAAATGGTTGGGAGATCTATGTCCTATATACATCTCAATAGATATAATCTTCATCAAATTTTGTTTAGTTATTCGTGATAATTTTTTGTTTTTAATGATAATTCATCTGGTTATTGAGGCACCCATCATTTATTTTAAGGGTTTATTTTAGAATTCAACATATTTTTCCCTTTACATAAACCTAATATTTTTTTTGGAATAATGTGTGCAGGTAGAGATAATTTTAACACTAAACTTATCACTATTATATTTATTTTATAATATTTTATAAGTGGGTGGGTTGTTTTATTTTTCCAAAGTGTATTATCCTGAAACATATGAATTTTATGGGTTTCATGTTGTTCAAATATTAGTTTAAACCACATTGGTTAAACTACATTATTAGTTATTTTAGTTTATATTATTCTATGTATGTTTCATTATATTTAGTGGTCTAGTTTCAGTTCATGCTGCGTGAGTCCTTGTAATAATTCTGTAGGTCATTCGATGAGTCTAGGTTATGACACATGACTTTTGAATAGCTCCTTAATCCATGTGAATATCTTGTGGATCATATTTTAAGTTTTATAATTTTAGTTAACATGGATGAGTCGTGGTTTTCCAAAACATGATGTTTACTTTGGTAAACCATGTAATTAGTACTTTTCTTGGTGTTGGATATTCCTGACTAGAAAAAAATTTGGAAAACATGCTACTGAATCATATAGCCTACCAGATGTCCTAAAATGAAAACATTTCACCTTTAACCTATTAAATTTTAAGACTCATTCTATCAATTTCACTTCTCACTAAATAGAATGGACCATGGTCACCTCCTCGGAGATCATTCACAGTCCATTTTAAATTTTTTGGACTAATACCATGATTACCAGTAGATTCTTCCTTGGTAATCCATATTCAAACCCCAACATCTACCTTATTCATTCAATATCCTAGGATTTATTTACCTATAAAGAGTATGTTACAATGTCATCCAATATTAGGGTAGGTATTTTCTTTAATCATGCGTATTTTCACATTTTGAGATCATAGATGGAATGATTTTGTTTAGGATTTTCTCCATCATTTACAATTACTCCAATCATGATTTTCATTGTATTGTTATAGGTTTTCCTTTACTGTAATATTTTATTAAATGATTTCAATTTCGTGATGTTTTGAAAAATGTATTTCCATTTAATAAAAAATATTTATATTATCTATGAGGGGACAATATAATTTTATTTTATTTTAAAACCATATAATTATATGGGATTCTATACACTTTTTTCTGTAAACAGCTAAATTATTTTTATGAAATTAGATGTTTTTAAAAGTGTTTGATATAGTTTTCTTGATTCTGCTAAAAAGAGTTTATATAATAAATTACATTCATACATATAGTATGGATATTTATTGTTTTTTAAATTATTTGTAATGGTTTGTTTGATTTAATAGGTTTGTGTTATACCTTTTTCATAACATTTTAAAAAAAATTTACATCCTTGGTTTATAACTATATAAATGGATTGAGTTGTTTAAATTTTTAGATATCTTTAATGAAATATTTAGTTTTCAAAGAGAGAGTTACCCCCCATGGATTTTGAAGTGAATCAAAATAGTGGTGATGAACGTTGTAAAAAAAATTTAAAAGGGATGTGGTAAATAAATTTATGTTTAAATGGGGGTTTGATAAATTATTTCTCATGGGTAGGCATTGATGTTTTGCAAAAATGATAAATTTTCATGGAATTATTTGATTGTTTTTAATGATAATGAACTTTTGGATGTTTATAGAAAATAATTTTTTGTAAATTTTGTGATATCATTCATGACCACTCTGAATCTTGTACGCTTGTGGTTGTTTGTAATCCCATGAGGAGATGTTTAATACTAATACCATTTTATATTAATCATATTTTAATATATATGTGGATTCTTACTTATGAGGGTATGATAAGTGAGGTTTGGTGTAATGACCTGACCCTAGTAACCCAGAGTCGGTGCATTATTTTAATACATTGGCATGATTACAAGGAATCAAATCTCGGAAGACTGATTGGTTTAGTAGCCTTGGAAACACTAGATATATTCATAAAGTTTTACATTACATCATAAAGTGAAAAACTACTACAACGACATAGTCTCCATATTCCACACTCATATCCCCACATACTATCCCTGCAAGTCATTCATAACTTACTTCATCACATCCTGGGAAAAATAAAACATAGAAAAGGGGTGAGATCAAATGCCCAGTAAGGATAACAATATAGAGGAAACTTTCAAAAATAAGCATAAACATTTAAGGGAAAATATAACTAAAACAAAAGCCTTTTAAACTTGAACTTCAACATAGTATGGCAAAAGAAAAATGAAATAATGCCATTTACTTATTCACAAGGATATTCTACTAATCGAATAATCACATGAAATATCAATAACCACTTTCATAATGATGGAATGCATAATGCTGAACTTTAATTTCTTTGTCAAGGCCTCGTCCCAAGACCTAGGGGCTAACTGTAACCGGAACCCAACCCGTAGAGCCTCTGTAACCGGACTCAATCCCGGAGTGCCTCTAATAACCGGACACCAACCCGGAGTGCCTCTAATAACCGGACACCAACCTGGAGTGCCTCTAATAACCGGACACCAACCCGAAGTGCCTCTAATAACCGGAGACCAAACCGGAGGGCTTACTTTTACCGGTCCCCAACCCAGAACATACTTGTCTAACACATTCATCTGACTGAAATGTTGAAATATAACATAAACATCCGGATTAATAATAACTTATGAAATGTCAATACCTTAAACAAAAACCATGAGTGACATAAGAATAACTTATCCACAGTCAAAAATATCACAAAACCTTCAATAAAATATGGATGTTTTGTATCATAATTAATCAACTTCAAATAAGCTTAAAATCCATCAAAGGATGTTAACATAGATGAAATCAAAACTATTTTAGAGAAATATCTTTTTTTTTGAAATCATTTTAAAAGTAACATAATTTTAAAATAATAAATTCAATTGGAAAATATTCTTATAATCTTGTAAGGGAAGCTTCGACGATTTTATAACGGCGGAAAATAACCGCACCCGCCGTATAAGTTAAAAAACATTCTTACCTTAATTCTGTCGAAATGGTTAAAAAGCAACTTGTTTGGAAAACGACAGAAAGATTCCTTTATAAACCACTTATAAAAAGTCAAATAAGGGTATTAATTACTTTAACCCATATTATTGTTAATTGTAAAAATGTTTTTAAATACATTTCGAAGAAACATAGATGTGGATGATAAAGAGATCCCAGTAGATAATTGCGTATAAACAACCTCAGATAATGAAAAGATTGTGAAATAAACCCTTACCAATTTGGTAACTTATGAAACGTACAACCCATGAAAGAGGTATCATACAATGAATATGTAAATACACATAAATTAGAGTGCATTACACAAAGAATATAATTATGTGCAGTACATACACCACACAAAAGGTGATGGTGGAAATATGGCATGAATCTCACGGGAATAAGGAGTGAGATGAAAACCACTTACCTTGTACTTTTCCTTGGTTGGGGTAGATTAACCTCCTGTATAATGGTGAAATAATTGTTATTAAATTATAAAATAATCGTATACATTAATATGATATCATATATGATCTTTTAATATGGATTTGATAATAATATCTTAGTATTATCGTTGTTTCGGGTGGTAACTTACTTGTTTTATTTTATATGTTTTGTTATTTAAGCCATGTTTGTAATCAATAGGTGGTATATTATTCATATACAGAATTATATCAAGTCCTTAAACATCATTTTTAGATCATAAAATGATAATTATACTTGAATGGATACGATGGAGAATGAATCTCATCGCGTTCCTGGAGACGGTAGTCCGTACGTAAGCACGAGCGACAATATCATTCATTTGATATTAAAATAATATATAAATGGATGGTATATCATATATACAGAATAATTAACATTTTATATTTATTATTTACATGAGTTACACATCATTATTATAACCATCCAAGTAATAATATATTGAATAACAATTACACCACGACGTGGAGACGGTAAGCCGTACGTACGCGCGTATGGTGACATGTTATTCAAAAGGGTGGATAGAATACTGAATATGGTTGTAACATATTTATAATAACATCACAATATATATATGATACTTGATTTATTATTTTATAATGGTAAAAACAATGGAAGTAGAAGTGGAAGAAGAAAGGAACTTGGAAAAGGGTGGTGAAATCATTACCTCTTCTTCGGGTTCGTCCTTTTGATTTGAACAAAAGGGATCTTTAGGTTGGCTTTCAGATCACAATAAGACCTCTAGGTTGTATTTATGGAAGTTGGGAGAGTATTTGGGCAGAGTTTGGCCAATCCAAAAGGCTTTGAAGGTGTGAATAAATGAGAAGGAGGAGTGCCCTTTTATAAGAGGGGTGAGGGGCACCTTTGGAAAAGCTAGAAATATTAATTTATAATAAATTCATATTTGGTTTCTAATGGCTCAAAAGTTGATTATTCAATGGTTAAGGTGGTTATAGGTCGAAAACAACTCAACAAAACGAATTTAGACAGGTTTGGGTACTTTTATTAACCTTATCTTTAAGTATTAACTCTAAGTTAATTAGTTTCACTTTTTCAATGTCTCTTTGTATTTTTATATTATATAGTTAATAAACATACCATATACATCCAAGAGACCCCCAAGTGATCCATTAATGATACAACTATCATGATATAAGTCTTTTGTCCGAACCTTATATTTTTAGAAATTTAATAACATAATATTTTGTTTAAAAACTCTTTTATGTCAATTTTGACACTATTCAAGAATTGTTTTTTGTAAAAATAATAACAGAATTATTTCTTCAAAAAAAGGTAATTAAATCAATACTAATATTTCATATTATCCGAGAAAATTATTTTAATTCATTAAAAGTCTCAAATTATATTTATTTGGATATTTATAATATCAATTATTTTAATTTTTCATTATTATGGTAATTACTGCATCATCATTGTGTCATAAATAAATTAAATTATTTAATCTCTAAAAATTATAAATAAAATATCATCATGTAGGAAATCTTTTTATCTTTTTAATGAATATTTATAGTCTAAAATCAAAAATTTATAACCCTATGTAAAAATTGTTTTTCTAAAAGATATATACATATGTCATTTTTGTACTTATTTTAACTTAATTAAAATAAAGTGTCCCTATCACCTACAAGTGGCTCCATGGGGTCCCAAAATCGACCCAAAGATGACTATGGTCGAACATGTTTTAACCAATAAGGTTAGGACACGTTTTATGGTTATTTAGTATTATTATAATGTTATTTGTTTTACCCTTATTTATCGGATTCACCCTTAACCATTGTAAATAAAATATTTACCGCAGTAATTATTCAAAATGTCTAAAAATAAAAGTTACCTATTTACACAATTTGAACATCCTGATTCCAAATATGGATTCCATTTTTCCAAATTCAAAACACATAAGTGGAAGAAATTAATTTAAAATTAATTCACGTTGTTAAAACAAAAAGCGTGTTTTTAAGAGATAATAACTATCAAAAGATTGACACTTGTTTATGTTCGGTTTAATTGTAAAATTATGTACAATGACCAAAATTATATTAAATTGTAAAAATATATTCTAAATATACTTTAAAACCACTCAAATTCATAATTTATTACTATTAATTATTTTTATTAAAATAGTTGATTTTAATTAAAATTTAGTAATTTTCACTATTCATCGAAATATTAAAGTTATCCGAAAAGTACCAAAATTTCACCTTAGGCTAAATTCGATATTACGAATCCAAAAATGAAGTCCATTTTAAAAAATAAAATATATATAATTTCAAAAAGTATGTATTACTATTCATAACGACTAGTTTGATCGGTTGTGATGTGTGTTAAAACTCGAAGTTGCGTACAACACACGCTACTGTATTATTCAAAGGAAAGCGTATTGTGGAAGCTTGGGATGTTTTATTTTAAATTTATGATGTACCCATTTAGTCAAAAAGTTTATAATATTGTATTTAAAAAGGGTTCACTATTAAAAGTTGAAAAAAGTGCAATACTGAAAATGAATTTGTTCTTATAATATGGATTCTAAAATTATAAGGATTATATAAAGTTTAAAATTTAATTAATACTATTCATAACCTCTTTTGAATGGCTTGTTTGGTATGTCATGGTGCACTTGAACTCGGTGTTGCGTGTAGTGCAAGTTATTGAATTTTTTTGAAAAAATAACACACTATGAAATCTTTGGGTGTTACATTCTCCCCTCCTTCAACAAATTTCATCCTCGCAATTCGAAATTGTTCTTAGAAAATAAAAGGTTGAAAATTAAAAATATCTTTGTGGGAAAACCCACATCAGAAATTGGGTTACTAAAATTTATCCTTAAAATGAGGAAAAGAGAAATAAAAGGGTCACCACCAAATTATGATCTTGATTAGGAGAACATTGGTGGAAATTAGAGACATATAATTGGTGAAAAAACGTAAATATTTATAGGTAGTGGTTGAGGTCATCAATCACAAACATGTTTAAAATTAAGGTCCTTAAATTCATCAATCTATGATGATTTAAAATACCATCGATTCAACAAAACATAAGGTATTAGGATAACACATTTTTGATGTTTCAAAATATCTTAATTGAAATCCCACATCAAAAAATGAATTAATGAGGCCTCTATTTAAAATAAAGAGTGGAAAGTATGAAGATTACCGAAAATAACACATACCAGGGTTCCATGTCGGAAAATATGGATATGTAAGAGAAATCTACCCATCAATTATCTGATGGAGAGTGGTAGAGAACATGGCTATGAAAAGGCCAACAATCCCAAAGCCATAAATTAGTGATGATTTAAGGCACCATCTAGGAAAACATTTATGTTCTAAGTTCCTTTTATTAATGTTAAGGAATTTATTTATGATATTGGATAAGATCATAAGGAGATATACTTACTTTATAATTAGAGTTTTATCCATTAATAAATTTCTACCACAAACTCATCTTTTACTCTAAAAGATAATAGGACGTAAAAAAAATTCTATTTATACTATTCATACAGTGTTCCAGAATAAACGAATTTATAATTCATCTACCAGATCTTTAAAAAACAACATTACTTAATCCAGGACATATCGTGGGCCAGTGGTAGGTGATACACCCTTGTCTCCCTTCGGTTGCGGGTTCAAGTCTCGCGGCCTTGCTGGACGTGACGGGTTGCCTCCTGACCTCCGGGTTGTCCTTTTATGGCAATCCAAATAATCCAAACTAGAACTATCCAAAATACATATGTCCAAACTCACAGTCCAAAATTTATAAGGAAGGTAAACATACTGTAGATCCTTTTTACCTCGTAATAGCATATGAATACCTTCATCATGTACTGAAACATCCTGAATTACCATATTCCTTATTGATTACATTCATGCTCCCTTATTCCATATAGAATGTTGGATATACTTCATCAATCCAAAAATGTTTTAAGCCCCAACAATGATGGAATATACAAATAATTAATCAATTTCAAGGTAGTCAAGAATATCCAATATAATTTATCCAAATAAATCATGTATTATTCCAAAATCACTACCTCGTTATCAAAACAATATTATGGTTTATCATTCTCTCAACCATATATTTTCTAAAAAATTATCCTGCTATTGAGTCACTTTTCATTGTTCCACACAATCTCAAGTCCTTAATGAAATAGTACAGTAGTATAATCCTTATATACTCCATAATTATTATAACAAGTACATTGTTGGTACAACACTCAATTGAAATAATCAACATAAGAACTCTAATCATTCCTCTTCATCTGTGGTAGTATCATAACTTGATTATTATCCAATAGCATCATTTGTGGCATGGTTTGATGACTGGGACATCGGTTCGCGTAGTGTCCAAACTCCTTGCAAATGAAGCATTGTACATTTGAAACCATTTTCTTACCCTTGCAGTCACGTACTTTGTGCCCTTTTCCTCCTAACTTATAACAAACTCCCATTCCTTTCAGACATGTTCCAGGTTGTTTCTTCCCACAGTTATCAAATATGGGAAAATTCTTCTTTTCCCTCTTCCCTTTATCCATCTTTTTCTCTTCCATCCTTTTCTTCTCTTTCTTCCCTTCAAAGCGATAGGACTCAGTAAAATCTTTACTTATCTTATAAACACATGATATTATTTCTTCATATGATGATAATACATGGGAGAATATTTCTCTTATAAATTCTGGCTTAAGACCATGAAAGATATGATCCTTCTTTCTCTTTGGATTATGTGCATTGCTGGAGTTATCGTTCCTTCTACTGGGCGCCATTTCTAAACAATGGCATACACTAGATTAGTTTATGAATAACAATACCCAATCACAAACTTGTAAAACACATAACATAAATTAAATAGTTTATGGATATAATCCATAATCATAAAAATGTCTCTTTTCAGGATGTATATACTAACAGACCCTTAATAATGGTTTGTAAAGAAAATGAGAATTATCCTAAGCATATCCCCCGGGAGTGTCGTAACCAAGAGTGCAGCAAGGCCCGTTGTTGTGAACCAGTTCCCATTTAAGTCTAGCTCAAAGCAGTGTTTTCGGGTTTTACCCCTAGGTACATCTGTGCCAGAGCCGCCTCTACCTGCTCGTATCCAGACATGGAGTATTTCTCGGAAAACTCACAAAATCTCTACAATACCAAAATTCTAGGATGTTCTTCTATACTAATACTCAAGGTACATACTAAATCTATGTGCTCTAATCAGAGTTTATCTAAATCTATCTTCCATGGTTTGTACTAAACCTCCTCTGATACCAACTGTAACGCCCCGACCCTAGTAACCTAGAGTCGGTGCATTATTTTAATACATTGGCATGATTACAAGGAATCAAATCTCGAAAGACCGATTGGTATAGTATCCTTGGAAACACTAGATATATTCATAAAGTTTAACATTACATCATAAAGTGAAAAACTACTACAACGACATAGTCTCCATATTCCACACTCATATCCCCATATACTATCCCTGCAAGTCATTCATAACTTATTTCTTCACATCCTGGGAAAAATAAAACATATAAAAGGGGTGATCTCAAATGCCCAGTAAGGATAACAATATAGGGGAAACTTTCAAAAATAAGCATAAACATTTAAGGCAATATATAACTAAAACAAAGGCCTTTTAAACTTGAACATCAACATAGTGTGACAAAAGTAAAATGAAATAATGCCATTTACTTATTCATATGGATATTCCACTAATCGAATAATCACATAAAATATCAATAACCACTTTCATAATGATGGAATGCATAATGCTGAACATTAATTTCTTTGTCAAGGCCTCGTCCCAAGACCTAGGGGCTAACTGTAACCGGAACCCAACCCGGAGAGCCTCTGTAACCGGACTCAATCCCGGAGTGCCTCAAATAACCGGACACCAACCTGGAGTGCCTCTAATAACCGGACACCAACCCGGAGTGCCTCTAATAACCGGACACCAACCCGGAGTGCCTCTAATAACCGGAGACCAAATCGGAGGGATTACTTTTACCGGTCCCCAACCCGGAACATACTTGTCTAACACATTCATCTGAATGAAAGGTTGAAATATAAAATAAACATTCGGATTAATAATTACTTATGAAATGTCAATACTTTAAACAAAAACCATGAGTGAAACAATAATAACTTATCCACAGTCAAAAATATCACAATACCTTCAATAAAATATGGATGTTTTGTATCGTAATAAATCAACTTCAAATAAGCTTAAAATCCATCAAAGGATGTTGACATAGATGAAATCAAAACTATTTTAGAGAAATATCTTTTTTTAAATCATTTTAAAAGTAACATAATTATAAAATAATAAATTCAATTTGAAAATATTCTTATAAGCTTGTAAGGGAAGCTTCGATGATTTTATAATGGCGGAAAATAACCGCACCCGCCGTATAAGTTAAAAAAAACTTTCTTACCTTAATTCTGTCGAAGTGGTTAAAAAGCACCTTGTTTGGAAGATGTCGGAAAGATTCCTTTATAAACCACTTATAAAAAGTAAAATAAGGGTATTAATGACATTAATCCATATTCTTTTTTAATAGTAAAAATGTTTTGAAATACATTTCAAAGAAACATGGATGTGGATGATAAAGAGATCCCAGTAGATAATTACTTATAAACAACCTCAGATAATGAAGAAATTGTGAAATAAACCCTTACCAATTTGGTAACTTATGAAACATACAACCCATGAAAGAGGTATCATACAATGAATATGTAAATACACATAAATTAGAGTGTATTACACAAAGAATATAATTATGGGCAGTACATACACCACACAAAAGGTGATGGTGGCAATATGGCAAGAATCTCATATTAATAAGGAGTGAGATGAAAACCCCTTACCTTGTACTTTTACTTGGTTGGGGTAGATTAACCTCTTGTATAATGGTGTAATAATTTTTATTAAATTGTAAAATAATAATTTACATTAATATGATATCATATATGATCTTTTAATATTTATTTGATAATAATATGTTAGTATTACCGTTGTTTCGGGTGTTAACTTACTTGTTTTATTTTATATGTTTTGTTACGTAAGCCATGTTTGTAATGGATAAGTGGTATATTATTCATATCCAGAATTATATAAAGTCCTTAAACATCATTTTTAAATCATCAAATGATAATTATACTTGAATGGATATGATGGAGAATGAATCTCATCGCGTTCGTGGAGACGGTAGTCCGTACGTACGCACGAGCGACAATATCATTCTTTTGATATTAAAATAATATATAAATGGATGGTATATCATATATACAGAATAATTAACATGTTATATTTATTATTTACATGAGTTACACATCATTATTATACCCACCCAAATAATAATATATTGAATAACAATTACACCACGACGTGGAGACGGTAAGCCGTACGTACGGACGTATGGTGACATGTTATTCAAAAGGGTGGATAGAATACTGAATATGGTTGTACCATTTTAATAATAACATCACAGTATATATATGATACTAGAGTTTTTATTTTATAATGGAAAAAACAATGGAAGAAGAATTGGAAGAAGAAAGGAACTTGGAAAAGGGTGGTGACATCATTACCTCTTCTTCGGGTTCTTCCTTTTGATTTGATAAAAAGAGCACCATAGGTTGGCTTTAGGATCAAAATAAGGCCTCTAAGTTGTATTGAGGGATGTTGGTAGAGTATTTGGGCAGATTTTGGCTGAACCAAAAGGCTTTGAAGGTGTGAAGAAATAATAAGGAGGAGTGCCCTTTTATAAGAGGGGTGAGGGGCACCTTTGGAAATGCTAGAAATATTAATTTATAATAAATTAATATTCGCTTTCTAATGGCTAAAAAGTTGATTTTCAAGGGTTAAGGTGGGTATAGGTCGAAAAAAACTCAACCAATAGAATTTAGACAGGTTTGGGTACTTATATTAACCTTATCTTTAAGTATTAACTCTAAGTTAATTAGTTTCACTTTTTCAATGTCTCTTTGTATTTTTATATTATATGGTTAATTAACTTACCATATACATACAAGATACCCCCAAGTGGTCCATTAATGATACAACTATCATGATATAAGTCTTTTGGCCGAACCTTAGATTTTTAGGAATTTAATAATATAATATTTTGTTTAAAAACTCTTTTATGTCAATTTTCACACTATTCAAGAATTGATTTTTGTAAAAATCATAACAGAATGATTACTTCGAAAAAGGTTAATTAAAGCAATCCTAATATGTCATATTATCCTATAATAATATTTTTATTCATTAAAAGTCTCAAATTATATTTATTTGGATATTTATAATATCAATTATTTTAATTTTTAACTATTATGGTAATTACTGCATCATCATTGTAACATAAATAAATTACATTATTTAATCTCTAAAAGTTATAAATAAAATATCATCTTGTACCTTTCTAATTAGTATTTATAGTCGAAAATCCAACATATATAACCCTATGTAAAAATTGTTTTTCTAAAAGATATATACTTATGTCATTTTTGTACTTATTTTAACTTAATTAAAATAATGTGTCCCTATCACCTACAAGTGGCACCATGGGGTCCCAAAATCGACCCAAATATTTCAATGGTCGAACAGGTTTCAAAAAATAAGGCTAGGACACGTTTTATGGTAATTTACTATTATTATAATATTATATTGTTAACCCTTATTTACCGGATTTACCCTTAACCATGGTAAATAAAATATTTATCGCAGTAATTATTCAAAATGACTAAAAATAAAAGTTGTCTATTTACACAATTTGAAAATCCTGATTCCAAATATGGAATCCATTTTTTCAAATTCAAAACACAGAAGTGGCAAGAAATTAATTTGAAATTAATTTCTGTTGTTAAAACAAAAAAGCGTGTTTTTAAGAGATAATAACTATTAAAAGATTGACATTTGTTTATGTCCGGTTTAATTGTAAAATTATGTACAATGACCAAAATTATATTAAATGGTAAAAATATAATCTAAATATACTTTAAAACCACTCAAATTCATAATTTATCACTATTAATTAATTTGATTGAAAAGTTGTTTTTAATTAAAATATAGTAATATTCACTATTCATCAAAATATTAAAGTTATCCGAAAAGTATCAAAATTTCATCTTAGGCTAAATTCGATATTACGAATCCAAAATTGAAGTCCATTTTAAAATATAAAATATATATAATTTCAAAAAGTAGGTATTACTATTCATAACGGCTACTTTGATCGGTTGTGGTGTGTGTTAAAACTCGAAGTTGCGTACAACACACGCTACTGTATTATTCAATGGAAAGCATACCGTGGAAGCTTGAGATGTTTTATTTTAAATTTTTGATGTCCCCATTTAGTCAAAAAGTTTAAAATATTGTATTTAAAAAGGGTTCACTATTAAAAGTTGATAAAATATCAATACTGAAAATGAATTTGTTCTCATAATATGGATTCGAAAATTATAAGGATTATATAAAGTTTAAAATTTAGTTAATACTATTCATAACCTCTTTTTAGTGGCTTGTTTGGTATGTCATGGTGCGATTGAACTCGGTGTTGCGTGTAGTGCAATTTATTGAATTATTTTGAAGAAATAACACACTATGAAATCTTGGGGTGTTACATTTGGGGGATTAAAATTTATTTATATTTTATCCATGTTATTGTTGATTGGGATCACCTCTATTTGAATTACCATGGTATACTTATGGATATAAAATATTTTAATGCCATGAGGTAATCCAATATGTGAGGTAGTAGGTTTTCCTGGAAATATTTCATGGATACAAAGATACGGTATGAATCAATGGAGTATCAGGGACTTATTGTCTCATATTCTCTTTGACCACATGATCAAAGGAATTTAAGGGACACTATTTTTTAATCATATACACAATTGTGTTCATAGGATATTTATTTTTGGGTAGATCAATGAAATTTCTAGGTATGTGGAAATATTTAGTAGTAGTGTCCACGGGTCCTTTTCACCAACTCAAGTCTATTTTTTTACTAGAGCCTTGAGGTTATTCATATGACACTAGATAAATTTTTGGTATTTGTAAGTGTATTTTTATATTTTAAATTTATTTGATAACTTATTTTATCATTTTAATGTATGGAACCTTTTTGTCTTATTAATTATCCTTATTGTGTGACTTGACATAGTGATGAATAACTGTGTTCTTACATCTGTATTTTCACTATTTACCATTAACATGATTGAAATGTGAATGTGGAATGTTTTTATCGAAGTTTAATGTAACCATTAATTTAAAATACCACCATATTGATATAAAAATTAGTTAAAAGGGTGTTTTCCTTAAAATATAAAATATTTTCTTCCAACGTTTTAAGAAAATGTTTTAATGTAAAATTTGATGTAGATTATTTTAACCTCTGAGTGTGTATGTGTTTTGATAAAAATATTTTAGGTTGATGTGCCCAGTTTTAAATAATGGTGAATTTCTAACGTGTTTTTGGAATGTCATTTGAAAATTTCAAACTTGTTTTTAGTTGTGATTTTTTTCAATGTTTTATTTTTATGAAATAGATTAATTCTTTTACATTAAAATAGTGTTTTCTTAAATATATAATTTTTGTAGAGAATATTTTTGATGTAATTTATTTTTTGAATTAAAATCATAAATAAAAAATTTCAACACAATTTTTATGTGTGGTTTTTTTAATTGACTTATAATATATGATTCTTTTTATATTGTATTTCAAACTACTAATATTTAAATTTTATGAAAGATAATTTCTCGACTATTTTGGTTTTGGTGACCTAGTTGTAAATTTATCTCATTCCTCTTTAACATGTTCATATTCAATACAATTAATTTCACTACATGGTTCTATAGGGAGGTGTTTATTGCTAGATGGTAAGTGTAGGTTGTCTAAATTTTCGTTTCTATATGGGAAGTGTTTTACATTAATTTTATGATCATTTTTCTTCTATATGTCCTATTGTTTTTTATATCCTTTATTTTTGTATGTCACCTTCTATTGTAATTTTTTTGTGTAATTGTTCAATCCTATATATTGGATTTTTTATTATGTTTATCCCTTATGTTGTAATTATTTATTTTATTTATTCTTCTAATTTTTATTTTGATATTAGGTTGAAATAATTCTTAATGTTTGTTATGTGATTCATATTCATGGATTTCTAGAATATGTGGATTTGGAATGCACTTCAGTTATTGTAGTAGTCTATTTTGTGTTTTAGGTTAGATAAAACCCCATGCCTGTTTTTTATTCCAAACCCATTTATTTTGTGATCTTGTAAGGAAAATATTTTTTCAATGATTTTTAAATTTTAATATATTGATTTCCCTACCTTTTTTCCTTTAATTTTTATATCTATCTAATTTTTTTACATTTTACACTATTTTAAATTATTTTTCAATGGTCCGTTAGAATACCTGTAAGATTATTTAAGGATACAAAAAATTATTTTATGTTTTTAATGTTAAGTAATGTTTCCATGAAGACATTACACTCAAAATTATTGGATTTTTTTAAATTAATACATTATATATTTTCCCATTCCTTAAGAAATTCATTTCGATAAAGAATATTTATTTGTGTACACTAATTATATCTTGACAATATCCCAAATTATAATTATATCAATAGTCATTTTTAATGATAATTCAAAATTCTGAATGATTTATCAAAAGTTTATATTTCTTATTTTCCATGAATCAATTCATGATCATCATCCTTAATTAAAAAGAAATTGGTTTCCAAATTTGTGTTATCATTCTTATTTCATTCTTATTGTAAAAATTATTTTTTGGAATGTTTTGATTTATCCAGTAATGATTATGAAATAAATAATATGGGTATTAGACAATTTTTTCAATTTATTCAAAACAAATTTACATATATTAAAATTAAATTAAATTTTCCTTAATTGATATTTTGTTTTTTCCATAGATCACTTAATTTTTCTTCCACTATATATATATATATATATATATTCCACTATATTTCACCAAGATGATATATTATATTAATCTACATATTCATATTTTGTATTCAATTATGGAATGCTAGTTTTAAAATATCACATTCTTTCACAAAAAAAAATTAAAATCTAGTTTTCTTTGTTTTGACATTTTCATTATTTAATTCATTTACATAAAATTAATATGAAATCAGCAGAATTATTGCTAACGTCTTAATATTTTGATTCTTTATAATTATAAGTCATAAATTTTTTGTTCAATTAACATTTTTAAACCTTTAGTAGAGTTTAATTTACAAATTTTCCTTTCATATAAAAGTATAAACCCATCATTATCTCAAGGAAAAACAAGATGTTGTTGAATTTTTTAACGAAAAACTCTTCAAAAAAATTACCCTCTAGGGTACAAATTTTGGAATCAAACATATTAATTAAAATTAAAATTAATTTATTTAAAAATATTGTTTTTATAAAAAATTAATCATAACTATTAATCAATCATACATTTTTATACACTAAAAAATTCCTTCACATATTCATTTTCTACATTCCAAATGAAAATGGATTTATTTGAAATGTTTTAAATCATGAAGGCTAGATCATATTTTCAATTTAAAATATATAATAAATATTTATTTACAATGAATCTTTTATTTTTAATTACATCATATATGTTTTCCTTTTTATAGATAAGGATTATATTTATTTATTGTATTATTTTTTATCAAAATCAAATTTCATTATTTATTATAATGTAAAGGATACACCCAAATTGGAATATATACACCATCATCAATGGTGGAATGAATTTATAATCTAATTTAAAGAAGACATAGAACTATAATCTATCGCAAATTTTGAATGTGATATCCATATAATAATTGGAAATTAATATTCATTATATAGTTCATGATCTCAAATTATTTTTTAAAAAATAGATATCAAAATTAAGAACAATTTAAGATACTTGAGAATATAATGAACCACCAATATTATGGACACTGTGATGAATGATACCAATTGGAATCCCCATATTCAAAACTAATTAAAAGGTATAAAAATAATGAAACTCAATAATAAAATAATATTTCTCTAATTTTTTTAATATAAAAAGTGAAACATATCTTACAACTTTTAATGGGTTAAATTTGTGTTATACAATGCAATACCCCAACACATTACTATATATATATTTATTTTAAAAAAAATACTACCTTAGATAGATTACTCAACATGAAACTAAAAAATATTCCATTTTATAATAGATACATTTTAGTTATCAAATTATAATAATATTAAAACATCTAGTAATCAAAAATATATTATTCAACAAAAATAACTTACACATAATGGATAAAAATTTAATATGATTTAATACTAAAAAGAAATGTTCCTTTGTAAATAATTTTTTAATTTTTTTATAATATCCTAATAAATTAAATTCATCGCATTTAAATTACTATATTGAAATATATATTAATATATTTAAATTATAAATTTATAAAAAATAATATTTAGAACACTTTAAAATGTTATTTTATACATATAATTTTATATTTTTATTACGTATTATCATTTAAACATAAATTTAAAAATTCTAATTTCAAAATTAGCTTCATATTATTTTATGTACATATTTATGTTAATGTTTAATTTTCCGTGACTATAGAAAAAAAACATTTTGTTAGTACTATAACATTTTTACCATTTTCATAATACAAGAATTATTTGAATATTTTTCATAAATTTTTTCTCTAAATAAATAAATATATATATATATATATATAAATTAAAAATAAATAAATTATAAAAAAAATTTATTTATAAAAAAATGTTTTAAAATTGAGAAAACTAATCAATATTTTAATGTAACAAAAAATTATTTTTGTATGATTGTTTTTAATTATTTATCCACAAGGTGGAATTTCAGTTTAGATTTTTTTGAATTAATTATAAATCATATAATTATAAGTGTTAAATAAATAAATTTTATTTCAATAAAGTATTATAATTTTATATTATTCATTATTCTTAGGCATTAAAATACACCTTCTCTAAAAATATATTTCATGTTTTATGTACACTTTTGATTAAATTAGTATTAATCTCCTAGAGGAATTTTATTTGATATAATGTATTTAAATTATTTAATGAGTATGTATAAATTAAATTATAAGATAAATTTAATGTTTAGTCAATTAAAGGAAATTACTTAGGAAAAAAATCACTACCATGGAAAACAAAAAAAATGACAAATATTGAAAACTATACAAACAAAAGTCATTTAATAATGGTAATTTGTTTTTAAATACATATTATTGTGTATTTAATGACCAAAAAACTTTAGAAAATTTATTATTTTTAATTATTGTGTACATTAGACCTTTAATGGTGACTTTTCTATTTATATTATTAGAAAAATGATACTCGTCTCGCATATAAAAGGATCCATCAAAACCCAAAGACTCCACAATATAAAATACTTTTATATTCAACCAAAAGATATCTAAATCACTCAAAATAAATCATGGAAACAGCCTAGTGTTTTTTTCTCAAAATTCCCCTAACATATGCCTTTATCTATTTTGGAAACGAGTTATCCCATGGAATAATGTATAATTTTTAGTTGATCATTTATCAATCATCTTAAAAATTTTCATATTTTTCCTCCACAAAATAAAATCTACAAATTTTTAAATTAATAAAAAATATCATAAGTAATCTTAAATTTAATTATTTTTATAGAAAACCATACTATACCTTCTTTCCAACCTTTCAAAAAAGGATAATGCCTCTTGTGTATGGTGAATACAACACTTAATTAAATGGTCAGGTGCATTTTGATTAAACACCATACATTTATGAATAAAATGTATTTTTAAAAATTTAATTTATTCATTAGATATAAACCAATTCCAGCTGTCTTTATGATCAATAGAAAATGAGAATGTCGTCTGTGTGTAAATACAGACAACCACATCTATGAAGCAACACATTAAATATTTTATATAGAATTTTATTTAGTGTAAAAAATTATAAAATTATATTAACATCCATAATTACATAAATATAAAATCATTATGATTTTTAAATAATTAAATTCTATGAAAGCATTAAAATTCATAATCATACTAACTCATTGAATTAAAATTGTTTTAGTTTAGGTTAGTCAAACGAACTAAGTGAAAATTTATAAAATAATATATCATGAACAACCGTAGAAATATAGACAATGGTATTGTCCATAATATGTGAGAAAATAATGTATTTATTAATGTTATGGGATGTTTGTATTATTATTTAACTTGTTATTAACATACCATCATATATTCAATAAAAATTAATTAATTAACTCATGTGGAAAATTATTTATTCACAAAATATGAATAGAATTATCATATAATAAAATTAAAGATATAAAAATCATTATAAATAATATATTAAAGTACCTTGTATATTCTATTAATTTCTAACATCATATCAATTAATGTGAAAAATCATCAACACATCCAAGCATGCATAAAACAATCATTAGCTATAACGTCTGATAATAGAAACAACAATAGCTAACTAATTAATGTAATTAAATAAATAAATATAATGAATAAAATTGATAAAAAAAATATGAATAAATTTTGGAAATTGGATATTATTATAGATATTTGTATGATTAAAATCATTAATGTTATTTCATTGAATTTAAGTGTAAATGTAAGGGATCTATGACTCAATCTTTGTTCTTTGAGTATAAATACACATTTCCCACATATATATTTTTTATGTAATATATATATTTTTTTCATAAATTTAATTAATAATTTAATTGTATTTAAAAATACATTTTATGTTATAACTTGGTTGGGTTTATTATTTTAATCAAAATTATTTTGTAATGGATTTTTTTAAATTCCAATCCCCTTTATTTGAGTTATGATGTTTCTTATAGAAATTATATATTCTATTATTGCTTCCTTAAAATGTATATTTTCTTAAAAATTAGAATTTATTTATAATTGAGTAAAATAATTTTCTTTTCCATTTCCTATCCTTGTTAATTTCATCCTCATAAATGTGTGATGTCATTAAAAATAACTGTTATCCTTGTTATTTTTTATTTCTCTTCCATGTCAATCATTTTTTATCATATTTGTATTTATTTTTTTTGGATAAGAATTTATATTTTATCTCATGTAGCCAATATATATTGTTTCCCCATGTTTTCAAATTTATTTTTATTATACTTTTGATGATTCGTTCTTTAAAAAATTATATATCAATAAATTAAAATGGGTTTCTATACGTTCAAAGTAAATAGTTTTACCTTAAACACCACATTACATAGAGAAAATTGTTATATAGTTTCAAGAACATTTATGAATAAACAATTAAAATTTATTCTTTTTCAAAAAAAAATAAATTCCACATTTTCAATATGGATTTTAAATATGACCTATATATTTATTTTTTACATATATGGGGAAAAAATTCTAAAATATCTCTTACATTATCTTAAACCATTACATGAATTCTTAATTATGAATAAGAATTTCCTTGTAAAGGAAATTATATTATTTAATAATGATTTTGAAAAGAAATGGGAATAGGGTAATGTTTTTTGAAATTACATGTTTTATTTTATATAATAAATTTTTTATTTTATCGGGGATATTAATTTCATTCATATTTAAGAAAGAAAATATGGATTCTATATATATTTGTAAAAAATTCTTGGAGTCTTTCATTCGTATTTTTTTATCTAAAACAATTTTTTTTAATGGATAGTTTTTTAAATATTTTTTCATGTTTATAGTTTTTAATTGTAATGTAAATTATTTTATAATATTTCTAAGAATTTGAAAATGGTATTTTAATATGTTTTAGTTTTTAAATATCCCATAACATCAAAATGATTTTTTTAATAATTACAATCATAATTTTACATTATTTATGTTACCCTTATGTTGTGTTCTTATGATGAAGTCAAGCATCTTTATTGGGATGTCTTATGAAATGTTAATGAAAAATATTTCCCGAGATTCATATCTTTTAACATTTGTATATTAACATATTTTTGATCCATTAATTTTTTCAAGTTTTAAGAAAGGACATATAAATTTATAATTTCTATTTTTGAGGATTGGTTCTTATATATAACATCAATTCATTATCTATTTTTTATACCAAATGAGAAAATTAAGTGAATAAAATAATGATTTTCTATCCAATATGGGAATCTAGAAGTGATTTATTGACCAAATAATAATGGTAATTGGCTATTGATTCATAGTATACCATCTCAATCAAAATCTAGTACTAATTTCATTACATTATATTCATCCAAATTATGTAGTAATTACTTATCCATTATGTTTATGGGAATCAAGTACTACGTACCACTCCACTATGTTATGATAATGAGGTAGTGATACATATTCCACTATGTTTATGAGAATAAGGTCATGATTTTTAATTCACTATGACTATTATAACCTAGTATTGATACTTACTCCACCATGTCTATTGAAATGAAGTAATGATTCTTACTCTATAATTTTATAAAAATATTTCCAGATTTCTTTACCACTAAGTTTTGGGAAATATAAAGTTTTTGTTCTCTCCTATATATTATGATATTTAGGCTTATGTATATATCATAGATCCATTTTAAAATATTCTTCATATTTATAATTTAGGATTGGATTATTCCCAATTTAATATGTCTATTCTATCATGATTTTCACTATTACTCCATGGTATTTATTTTTTCATTTTAGATCATATGTCTGCCAATTATAAAATATTGAAAACCTATATTTCTCAATGTTATATTGGATAATATATTTTCAAGTTGTTCATGTTTCATAAAATGATGATGATCATACCTTTGAAGATTTTTTTTCAACACTAAGCATTTGTGATCACCATTTTTGTATGTTTCTAATCATAATATTATGAATATGGGTATGACATATTAGTTATCTATAATGTATTCAAATGCAGTTCTTCTATATGGAAATGATTATAAGTATAATAAAATAAGTTTCCTATGTTTTATCTACTCATGGATACAAAACCTTCTATTATATATATATATTTTATAATTTTTAGACGTAATGTTTAGATTATTGAAATATATGTATATCTATTTTGTTATATCTCATGTCGAATCAAATATAATGTTTAAATATTCTTTTTTGAAAATTTATTTATGAGCGTGGGTTTGTAGTTCCTTAATTGGTATAATAAACAGTTTCATTTAATATTTACACTACTGGAAAATGGGTTTATACCCACGGTTTTGTGTAGAACCATGGGTATAGGCCCCCCTATGCCCACAGTTTTGGAAACCGTGGGTATATGGGTAGTATCAAGACCTATACCCACGGTTTTGGAGAACCGTGGGTATAGGTCCTCTTTACACACGGTTCATGGAAAAACTGTGGGTATATGTGTTGTTCTGCAGACCTATACCCTCGGTTTTTGAAAACCGTGGGTATAGGTGGTATATTTTTCAAAGACCTATACCCACGGTTTTTCAAAACCATGGGTATATCATTCCTGCGTTATGGTGGGAAATAAAATTCCGCGGGACGGAAAATTTTTTTGGGTGAAAAGATGATCTGATATAATATAAATTTATGGATACAAAATATTAAACCGTATAATATGTTTAGGTCAGTTGGTCAGTTCCTCACATCCCTCCGCACAGGTCGTGAGTTCAAAACCCAGAATATTTTATTTTTTGATTATAGCATATATATTAATATAATAAAATAATAATATACTGATATATCAATTGCGTCAGTACCTCGGTTGGTCGCTGTGACTGTTCGGCGAATGGGAAGCGCGGGTTCGAAACCCGGCGGAATTTTCTTTCCGATTATAACTGTTATATTAATATATTAAAATAAAATTATCCATATATATCAATAGTGGTGTTAGATTTGTTGGTTTCGTGGTGGGGCGCTGGTTTGAGGTGCTACGGGGTTGTAGGTCTGATTCCCCCCTAGCGTGATTTTTTAAATTCAATACCCCACGGTTTGAAAACTATGGGGTCTGTTATGTGCCATGATGGAACAGTGGTGTGGAAAACTTTGACCTCCCCTAAACCCATGGTTCTCCAAAACCGTGGGTATAAGATGAGACCCCTATACAGACGTCGTTCCAGCCCACGGTTCCCAAAAAAGTGGGTATAGCCTATACCCACGGTTTTGGGGGATATACCCATGGTTTTGAACCATGGATATAGGCCATTTTTCTAGTAGTGTTTTGATTAGTATAGTTAATTATTATTTTTTCATTATTTAGGGTATTAGGATGAGATAACATTAGTTAAAACCCTATTAATAATATTTATTATAGGGTAATGTTAGGGAATTTTGGAAGATTATTTGTTGTGTATATTTATATAAATGAAATCCTTATTTGGATTCAAACAAGTTTGTAGAGGCTTTGGAATAGATGAACTGAGTTTTAATAACCCTTAAATTGGTATGTTGTGTATTAACTCGATTTACACAAGGAGCGTCACCAAGAGGCCTAATTGTAAAAATGGTTTTTAACAAAAAATGGTCAATACATGGTTAATAAAATTATTTTCATGAATTATTACAATGAATTTGAATGGAATTTTAGGATGTAACATATAATTTGTTATTTTAGAATTCATAATATACAAATGATAGTGAGAAATATTAGTTAAATTTAATGAGTAATATGTTTATCCAATAATATCATAGTTCAAAAAAATTATATGAGTTTATTTTAGAATACCAGAAAGAAATAATGCATCAAATTGGAAGAATATTAAATACATTTTATAATAATACATGTTAATGGATCATAAATGTTAGTTTCTTTAGAGATTAGATAAATAATAAACATATTTCACAAATGAAATTAAATATATCCACCTATTTCTTTTATAAAATAATCCTTATTTTAAATTTATTACAAAATACACTTCTTAATAGCTTCATTAAATGTAATGATAATTAATGGTGATCTTGGATATTATATAATGGTAAAAATAAGACATATAAATCAATGATCCTAAATATACATAAGAAAATTTATCAGATAAAATGGTCATAACATAATAATTGGAAACCTGTTTTTTAGGATTATTTATCCCGGATCATGAAATATAGTTTCTCAGAAAAAATTCATAATTCATAAAATTTCGGAATAATGAATTCTAAATAATGTGAAATGAAATAATATATTAAGTTAAAAAATGTGTTTTGGTGACCGCATATGCATAAGAACTGATTTCCCCAGTCCGTGTTATCTATTATAAATCTCATATTGAATTTGGTTCACTTCCCATTCCATAATTTTCATTTTCAAGATTCACTCCCAATTCAATAAATGTAGATAAGGCCCCTAAGTAAACAATATTCACTTTCCATTCCATTCCTTATTATCATATGTTATATCATACATTACCCAATTCATCAGTGGGATATGCAATTCTATAACAACAAATAATAGAATGAGAACCATATATGTTTGTGGCATAAGATCGTTAACTAGTCATAATTTTATCATATAATAACCATTGGAATGGAAATAGGTTTCATGAGAATTTCATAATTTCAGAATTTAATAACTCAAGGAAAATAAGTTGGTTTAGTAAAGACGTCAACATAATATAAGTAACCAAATGAAAAAATAGTTTTATAGAATTATCCTTAAATAATAATAATCATCATCATCATAAGAGATATAGAAAATTTTAATTGTATTACATGATCATATAATGAGTGAATCATAAAAATCCATAAAGGATGTTTATATATAAGAGAAATACTATCAAAATAGAGTTTGAACATTTCTTTGAAGGTATTGAAAATATGACTTTCCATCAGAATGATTTAAAATAAATAAAATAATGAATTTCGTTTTCATTACAAACTTATATGGAAGTCTTTAATGGAAACATAGATGTATATACCATTCATCACTATGGTAAAATTATTTCATACCATATATGTTAAAAGAAACAATTTATTCATAATTTTATAAAATGTTAAGAACTAATAGTTAATATTTATTTAAATATTCCATTTAAATATTTTTAAATGAAATCAATGTTATTGAAACTTTTATTTCAAAAAAATTTATTTGTAGGTTAAAATTTCAAAAATAAATTTCAAAGTGTATTGATATAGAAGATAATTTTTATCTACTAAATAGGAAATAAGCTCAAATTTTCTGTAATTTTTTTCTAGAATTTTTAAGTAAAAAAGAGTTGAAAATGTTTATAATAAATAATAAAAATATAGGAATAAAAATCGTTTAATGGATTATGTGTTGTTTAATGTTTAAAATCCATATAATTAATATCAATTAAAAATCACCATATATAACCAAGAGAAAAACATTTACTATAACATTAACCATCACCTCATGTCCTCACATTCATTATACATGGTATCAACTCTTATATAATAAACATATATATATTATAAATGATGGAACATATATATATATAGTATCATTATTATATAATTTTAAATTATCCATACAATAATAATTTCTTCATTAAAAGTAAATTATTTATAAAACTAGTATATGTTCCATGCATGTTTCGGTTTGATGGTTCTAGTTCTTGCAATATAGTCATGGTTTAATCATATAAAAAGTAATTATCACTAAACAATTTTTATATTTATTCATTATATTCAATTGTTTTACCATTCATATAAATTATTTTTGAAATATAAATTACATCGCTTTATTGAGGTGGTATCCACATATACACATGGGTGATGTTTTGACATTTTGATGGATGGAACAAAAGATAAATGTTTAAAAATTTACCATTATATAATAAATATTTTATTTTTAGTTTAATTTATAATCATTAAATCTATTCTTATTCCATTCCATGTAAATAGGAAATGAAAAAAAGAATCACATCGATTCATGGAGGTGGTAGTGCATGTCTATGAACGAGCAGCTTTGTCCTTTCCTAGTGGATTGGAAGGAGATAAAAAATAGTGTTCTGATATTAATTGTATTATATAGATGTATTTTTTATACAAGAGTAATGATTTTTGGATGAATAAAATTTATTTTGACGAAGTAGAATGGGGAAAAAGTTTACAAGATTCTAGAATGATGATTACCTCTTCATTAAGTGAACCCTTTCTTCTTATACATGATCGCTTCAAAGGATAGTTTTAGAATAATACAAGATGATAAATAATTAATATAAGAAATATAGGAATGTTTTTTTAAAATTTATTTTATGATATAATGGTATCATAATTTGTGAATGTGTGATGGGAATATATTTACTTTTATAAGTGATGAGAGGGGTATATATTGGATTACATTAATTATTTAGATAACATATGGTCAATTTGTGGTCAAAGAGAGAGAAAAAGTACAAAAATAGATATTAATATAATATAAGGATTATTTTTTCATAAAATATGAAATATACATGTTTTAGTGTAATTTATACCCTTATCACATAGTTTTACTTTGTAAACAAATTTATTCCTAACAGTGTTATCAAATTTTTACTATATCTAGTATTCATTGGAAAGACAAATAAAATTAAGCATATTAATTTAGAATAATTTGTATAATTCCATATATGAAATATAATTTATAATATTATGTTTTTTATGTGGAAAAAATTTATTTTAAAATAATATCGTAAAATTTTCAAAAAATGTTTTTAAAAGATAATTTTTTTACTCTAATGCCAATGTAACAATTTTGTATTCCTCATAAAATTAATGACATGAATGGTGATATATTTTATTTAATATATTTTCTAAAAAAATAATTAAAATCATTCATCAATCAATAATTCTATAATTTATTAACATAAAAAATCATATACATAAAAATAATTCTTTATACAAAACATTTTTTTACCATAACATTATTATATTTTAATTTTTAACCAATTAAATACCAATGAATAAATTTTATATATTTATAAGTTATAATTTTCATAATTATTATATATTGATTCATTACCTCTAATTAATTTTTTCGATAACTATGAGATAAAATAATAATATGCGATTAGTATATAACGGTTCGTTTAAACATCGTGTTGTGTGTAGAAAAAGAAATCAAAAAAATAAATTTTAATCGAAAATAAATATATCATAAATTAATTTGGTTATAAATTATCTACCTTTATAGTAATTTCTTACTTGAAATATCATTACTCTGATATAAAAAACTATGGATATTTCTATCTTGTCATATCCTGGAGTTCTTACATGGTTTTCCAAAGTTTATGGATTCTCTATATAACATTGACCTCGTGAGTGGTCTTATTCAATAGCACATTATCCCATCAATCCAAAATATACAGTAGTGGATATTTATAATAAGAATAATTCTCTAAGTGTATTACATTATTATACATTACATGTTAATGATCACATATTTACTTCCTTAAGAGAGATACATGGAACACTTCATGACATTAAGTGATATTTACATTAAATTCCATTCAATAAAAAAAATCCTAATCCGGTCACAAATATTGAAGGGACTAATATACCTAGGGTTCAGATTTCCTATCATCCCAAATATATTAACATTATTCCATAATGATATTTATAGTAATAATTTGTTACTAAAATTTATCATAGATTTTAATGGTAATTTTCACATAACTTTCCCTTCATCATTTGTCTTATCTAATGTACCACTGAATGAATCAAGTCCTGTTTACCATTTCCACATTCTACTGATGTGTGAATGTGTTTCATTTTCTAAAATATTCCTAAAACATTGGGGTCCAGTAGTTCGTACCATAAAGGGATTTTTAATGTTTTATATGAATTCTTGACTAATGCATATTGTTCTAAGAAAATTTGACCATAGAATACTGATGATCTAAATAAAATTTCAAATCCATATAACATGCTATTTACATTACTAGTCGCGCTTAAATGGTTATTTTATAGTATCTAACAGTCGTATGATGATCATAGGTGCCAATGTTCTTGTCCTTCTTCAAAATATAATGATTATTTCACCAAAAAATAATTATAAACAATGGTACTCAATCAAATATAATATAATGAGGTAGTCCATGACATATTGCCCACTTTCTTAATGGGTATCCTCATAATACAATAATGTCAAAAATTATATCTTATTGAAATGAAATTTTATATCATTATAATGAGGACAAATACTATCCAAATATCATTATGGATTTAGGTGTTTTGGGGAGACTGATGAATAAATCCTTGGTGATGATATTCAATTTGAATTTTGGTTTAGGTAATTATTGCAGCATCCATTATGAGTAAAATTTCATATCCTTTATTTTATGACATTCAAAGAATTTAGATATATAATATTAATTATCCATTTTTAGCACACAGACTCATGAGAAACAGAACCTATGCTCTAGGCCAGATGGAAACTAGGACATATTCGTGCTTCCTTGTATGCAAAACATTACTCACAATAAGAAATGTAAGACTTAGTTAATGTTGGGAAGACTATACCATTTAGAAATAATGATAATAAGTATGAAAAAATAATAAAAATATTTTTTAAGATCTCAAAAACACTCATTAAAATCATGATAAATTAAAATTGGATAATAATAAGATAG
Organism: Viscum album; assembly: GCA_963277665.1. Classification (NCBI taxonomy): domain Eukaryota; kingdom Viridiplantae; phylum Streptophyta; class Magnoliopsida; order Santalales; family Viscaceae; genus Viscum; species Viscum album. The sequence goes on from OY728161.1 coordinate 311,750,988, forward strand.
AAAAAACCATATATAAATATCAGATAATGTTTATACAGTGAATGATAGTCATCCAAAAATGACATTCCTAATATCCCATGTTTGATCAAATGAATACATATATAAAATACCAAAAGAAAAACTGTATCGATGTAAAATAGCCCTTAGACGATCAACCAATCATACCATGAACATGTAGCACATCCACTCTCAATAAGGTACAACCCGTGAATTGGATCCTTTACATGATCACAAATCCATGATGCATTCTTGCACTCCAAGGGGCTCATGCATGGTGTCGGTATGGACTCAGTGTGACACCCCAAAAGAGTAAATGTATTATATGAATATTTGCAGTCATGTATAAAAATGTAAATAAATATTATTATGTTACACATAAAATAAATTTACTACATTACCTTTTATTAATAATGAAAATGAATTGTTTATCTACATCAATCATCACTAACATGGAATGATGTATCCTTGGTGTAACATACTTGTTGAAACATTAGTCTACCATCCATATTCATTTCACCTGATAGATAATTACAAACAAATAACACTTATACTGTATGAAGACTAATATTGATGTCCCAATAGTGAAACCCATATTCATTTACTAGTACCTCTGTGTATTACAAAAACAATCGATGTCAAATCATCATACTGAAAGCCTATGACACTATGATAGCTTTCAATCCATAATCATGTCTCATTAGACTCATCCTCATGGTGATCCGCATCCTGAATATGATGGTATACCTCCATCAAGTAGGTCATTTGAGAGTTGTGACCTCCTCCAACAATTATATTCATCACAATACCCTAAGCCAAAAACTCTTCAGAGGCCTACACACATATCATTTGGTCATCACCACATCAATGAGTACTTATCATATTTTCACATGAAACAAATGATGTTATTTTCCTACAAAAGTGATAAAAAATTACAATCCATTCAAATCCACACCATTGGGAGGAAATTCATTTCCAATTTAGATCCCCATTTCTTAACTTCGGCATGGGTCATCACCCTCTAACTGAACATGATGAACCTCAATAAATCATACCATGGATCAATTTTATCCTATGTATCTCATGAAATTCACAACCCATTCCCACAAAACCATTTTAATCACATCATAATTTTTTAATTTAGACCACCATAATATCTGACCTAACAAATTAGGAATCCTTGTTTCCTACATATAAAGCCCTTCATAGATCAACTATACCATAATTGTTATCTAGAAACCCAATGAGATATCAAAATAATAAATGTAATAACAAATAATTAATAATGTACCCATACTCAGACCCCCACATAAATCTGTATTCATAATTCCATATAAATCTATTATAATATTAAACGATATCAAGGAACCACCATCTTTATAATCATATACTTTCACTCAAATAAGTATAGTATCTGGTTCGAGCTAAAATGATATAATTGTGAATATATAAAAACATCTTCTAAATAGGTAAAATGAGTTTTTATAGAAATATAATTGGAAACATTGTGATAAAAGAAGAAATAAAGAAATAGGGATTGTAGACATTCTGATATACATCGAATACATCCTATGAAGATCGAATCTGATATCAATCAAAGGATAATCCAAAAATACATTCTTGATAAGAGAAAGGATACACATATATAATGGTGTGTTTTAACGGTAGATAAAATATAAGGAGAAGTTATAAAATACAGTATGGGTTTTTTTGAAATTTCAACATATTTAATGTACCTCATGGTTTGGATGCATGGTTTGAAAAAAATAAAGAATAAATAGTGTGAACCCACATCTTATGTGGATGTAAATGTGTGGGAAAGACACACGGTTAGATAAAACTGGCGTACCTCATGTGGGTCACCTCTACAATTTACTACAGGTTCCTCGCATGGCTGTGGACCCCCATGTGAAAAGTTAATCAACCCATGTAAAATATATTAAAGGGATACATAGTTGAGTGTCATGGTTATCACAAAAAATATTCCTTATTTTTTCATTATAATGAAATATTTCTGGAAACAATATCCATCAAAACCTATCCAAACTCATGTGAAACATAAAATACATTAACCCCATCCAAAAAACAACAAAAAAGATTGATCAAACTATTAGAATTAACTATCAATGAAAAAAAATATCGTACCATAAACTAAATAAAAATTATAATTCTCTCCGAATATCTAAACCTCATAGAAACAAGGGATGTCACATTGTACCACATTATGAGAGCTCAACACTAAGATATGTCATCCCATGATGAAGTGAAATTTAATGTAATCATCTCCTACACATAACCGCAGACTATCCCGATCATCACACATATTTTAATTCCACTTCTGGTGCTCCCCACCTTTGGAATTAAACACTTGATCAGATACCAACACATAAATCAATAATTAATATGGTTCCACAACACATACAATAGACATAAACATCAAGACATGATAAACCATCAACCATGGACCTCATCTGGTTCTCATTTCATACTTGTGTCACACATAATTCTGACATGGTCTTGTATAACTATAGATTCCAAAATGTTTCCTCATCACACGTATTTACCAAATGGGATTCCCAATAATATATATACATACATATATAATTAGAAAAATATATCATGATTCCAAATCTTCTCATACAAAAAAATGAAGCATTCCTTATGATTACATACTAACTGTTTTCTTATTAATTATACTACTACATAAAAAAATCATGAAAAAAATATTAGTAATAACATTAAAATTAAAAGTGATCCCCCATAATAATATTTTACATTAAACAATCATATCCCCCTTATATGTCTTTGAACCTTATAGATTATATACATTCACATACACTGATTCCTAACTACCTGAAGCCTTTCTTCCCAATATAGATGTGCCTACCACTAACAATTGACTTAACTAATGGGACTCTATTTTTCTCTTTCTATAGTAGAATATTTTCAAGTATCTCCAGGTACCACTATGAGTACTATTTTAAATCCATGGTTCAAACATTGTCTCTAGATCCCACTTATATGAGAATATTTCTAGAAGAACCTCTCTACATTTCCCATCTTCCAATTCATTCGTCACTACATTAGAGGATGATTGTAATGGATTCAATCCTAGTAAGACTGTCCACAATGGAACCACATCATTGAGGACCCACTCCACATTTTCCTACCTGAATCCATGACCAAACAACACTAATGAGGCTCCTTGTGTCATTTATTATGGATAGATGATGTACCACTGCCTAGCTCACCGGATGTTCTTACCTAACTTAAATATTCACAATATTTTACAATCACCTCATCTATCATCACATTGTTAGCCACCTTTAAGAATGAGTGAAACCTGAGAATATGGACATTAAATATGATGGAATTTCAAAAACTATATTCAAGACGTCTCAACCATTATATTTCATTAACTATCAGAATAAGTGAATAACATGATATGTATTTGATGTTTGTAGCATAATTCATAATTGATGTATCCCCCTTTTATAGGTTCATGAATTCATGGGATTGATCTTACCTAAAATATTTGAGATGATGTACTCGAAGAACCAATCCTCAAAATCCTTCCTCATTTTCCCATCATCCATAACTAAATGTATGTATTCATCCCATGAGTTTATTTATGGTCCTCTAATAATTTATGTATCCATAATCACCCTCTATCATGTGGGTGTGTTGATTTTCACCAATATGGTCTGCCTAGACTCAATCTAGTTTTTATTTGATACATCACACCCTCACCTAGAAATATATGTGATCACTATGACTAAAACCCACAAGTCAAATATTCTATTGACATCTCATCTCTCTGAGATCCCCAATTAAACCATTATACAACCCATAACAACTACACTTAGAGATTCTCATCTAGCCATGAACCATGTTCAAAAACCTGTTATGGAACACCCAACTTTCTCGAAGCCACCACATGTGTCTCCTGCTCATCCTGGACCTAATGGGCCTTATACAATGTATTCTCTATAGGTAATACATCTATACTATGTTGAAACTACAACAAAAATATTCTAGTTGGAATCATTTTAATGAATAAAATTCATCATTACAAAAAAACAATAAAAATAAATATATATGAAATTGTGAAATTTGTAATTGGTATTGAATATAAACACCCATACACCTCCCAACCACACCAATATAAAATATAATCTGTCCTTATTTCCCGTTGGATATGCATGACAATTCCATGAATTACATATCATGAATACATAAATTTCCAGCCCAGGGGGATGAGATGAATTCCACTGAGAATATATTCATGGAAAACATATATAGATTATTGTTTACACATTAAATTGGTCACCCATTTTATATTATTCCTACCTCCCCTTATTAAATGTAGGAACATATAAGACACATATATATAGTTTCATATATCAGACTCATCCAAAAATACATAAATGGGAAGGGTGATTAAAATTACATGAAGAATCTAAGAATAAATACATTGTACATCTTGTTACAAACCATTTAAACAACACCACCTATTTTCTTGTACTCCATGTTCCATGTGTTAATAATAAGAAAATACAAATTTCACATGATCATTTGTTCCTCTAATGATGAATAAATTATCCCCCTTAAAATAATTGGAAAATGTTTATAACCTCTTATGTGACTACATCACACCTCAAATATGCCTCTAATTTATAAACATATATCAACAGTAAAAGTGAAAAACAATAAAATCTCTTTCCCACCTATAGAAACTAAGTATATCCCTCACACAACGGGATAGAAGAACCCAAACTTATCCTTTTACCCAGTTATATGTATTTCTATGCCATTGGTCTTCTATATCAAAAAAAATGTTAAATTAAAAAACTAGCATTTAAATCTTGTTAAATGAAGCCAAGAATACTGATCTGATAGAAATATTAGTGTATAGACATGGGATCCCCATACCTTAATCTCTGGGAGGGAGAACCACCTGGGATTAGGTTCACCTCCCCATATTCCAACGACCTATTACTTGAAGTGAGTGTTTTATTTGGATATTTTTGGGAGGCTATACCAATTGGGAATAATGATACTAAGTATGCTAAAATAATAAATATGATGTGAACGTGAACAAAATGACATAAAAAATCAAGATAATATAAACAAAAAAATAAAGAGACCAAAATACCATCTTTAAAAGGAATATAATGTATATACATTTCAACCCAATTTTGAAAAATATACATTAATTATTGAAAGTGGATGATCATATAATCATATACATACAAGCCAAAATAAAATTTCATCTCAATGAATAAGAACCACCCTAGTCTATTTTCCATCCATCCCATGCACCCACAGAGCATCCCTGGTCACTGAGGTCTAGATCATGAGTCTAGTCCTTTACCGAATAATAAATCCATAAATTATGCACATTTCTTGAATTTCTTGTCTAGGGTGTGAGCATGAACTCTGTTTGGCTACAACCAACATCTGAATTTATTGAATCTGTACTTACACGAGTGTATTAAAATAAATATAAATCGGATTAACTAAAAAATAATGTGTATAAACCTCTTCACCTCTGATCAATGGATACAAGATTTAATTTAATTATTTCATCCATCTATGTCAATGAAAAATTTATCCATGGTCATTCACAACATAATATCCCTTAGTCAATCTACCATATATTTGTCACCATGAATCTTTTTCCAACCAAATAAAATTTCCCAGAAATATTGAGTAAAATTAGTATCCCAATAGGACACCCTAAATAATGTTAACAATCCCATAAAATATATCCTGTAAAACCATTATTGGAACATTGTAATGATGTTCCAGGGTATGATGATATATTTCATTCCATAATCGAGTCCCCAAGGCCCCAACATAACACCAAGACAAAACCCATATATAATGGACTCACACAATAAACCATTGATTTATATGGTGATTAATCCCTCTATAAATAATGTCCTTCACTATCCCACAACTCTCAAATTCAATAGAGGACACCACTCACATCGAGTTTTCAACAACACTTCACCATGTCATTATGTTGTTTTAACATGGATGCAATAGCTCTGTTGGCCATAATTGGTGGGAATCAATAACTATCTATACTATGGCACACCTTCTAGAAAAACACAATCATTACATGTGATCCACATTTCCCACCCTTTTTATAGTTCTTCACCCATATTCATTATAACAAACCACAATACCTCATTCCTAGTTATCAATATCACATCCTGTATCTTGGGTCATGACCAACCTATTCCCACATACCCAATGTAATGAAATCAAAATATAATTAAATTAATCAATGGGAACATCATATCCATACAAATCAGATACCATGTTTCAAAAATAAAAATCCCTTCCCATATAATCATACCAAAATTTACATGAGACAACCAAATGAAATGGATGAAAAATTAAATAATAACAAAAAAATTAATAATATTTTAATACATAGATAAACCTAGTCATTCATATTTATTATTCCACATAGAACTCACATAATAATAAGAGACATATTGGAATCGCTAACCTTATACACATGGAAACTCACTAATTGAATATTGGCCTTTGAGTTGAGCTAAAATGATAAAGATAATGAATCTTAAAAAACACCCACACAATTGATAAAAGTTGTTAGATGGAAACAAAATATAAATAAGTGATTTAAAAATGGGGAATGATTAAATATAACTATTACTATTTCTATTAGTTATACAACACATTAGACATATTTTTAATCTATCATCAAATTAAGGGTAAACATAAAATCAATGATTGGATAAAGAATAGAGATCCCTAGGTATTGTTGTGTGTGAAAGAGAGAAGAAAAACAAGGGTAAAGAAAAAATAATGCAGTGGGGTTTAGAAATTTAACTAATTTTAGTGAGTTTCTTTTTTCATCCTATTGGATTGTCTAATAATTTTTCCAACCATGTTCCCCATTATATATGGGTCACTATATATGTGGGCTCTGCACATGGTTTAGCCAACGATGAACAACCTATGTTGATCACTGATAACATTTACCACTATTTTCATTCAGGTTGTGTTGCATGAAGTTCATGGTCATTGAACCTATGGGACACTCCTTATAGAGTTCCATGATTGAGGATCCTAGTGAGCACTAACCTAGTGATAAATGTGTACCACCACTATTTCATCCAAAAAATAGGTTATCGAAGCTCGATGCACCAAAAACCCAAACAGACACTTAATATAGATTCATCTAATTATAACCCAATGAAAAACAACAGAAAATTATATCCAACCCATATAAATAACTATTGATGAAGACAAATCAATTCTAGACCATCCACTAACTGAAAAGTCAAAATTACCTTAGAAATAAAATCACATGGAAACCCATGATATTTCACTGTTTTAAAATTTTCTAACCAGAAATACACATTTAGATCTATGTACATATTCATACATCAATTATGAATAGATAATGATGAGATATAGGCTTCTTGAAAAATCACGTTATTCAAATATTGTATGTATGGAATACATAATTTTATTGGGACATTATCATTCCATTAAAATAATTGTTCGAATCATTAATATTTCGTACATTCTTATATAGTTCGTCATCATCCTTATTAATATACTTAATCCTCCACTAGATTTTTGTTTCATTACTCATATTATATATATAATATCTCCACCTTATATATGGATTCCATGAGCCCTATTTTGTAATACTTATGTATAATAACACTTTTAGGCCTAATCATAGAAAAACGATAATTCCCCTTGAACATTAGATCATCTACTACCATGTTCAGTATTACATGGAGGTACTATATTGAGTAGTCATAATCAATAATTGAATCAAACCACCTCCCTTTGACATATTACACACTTTATGCTAGAATATATTCTTATATCTCTTTAGATATTTATATATGTTTCACCTTTCATGGAAAATATATTTTCACCAATTTATCATTGAATAAAATATAAAATACATATCAAAATCCAAATTTAGGAAAATTTTCAAATGACTTTATAATTGATGTGGTGAATAAGCTCTCAATATATCATTATGAATTAGGACACATCTCAACCCCCTCATTGATTAATCGCTATAGACCCGAAACCCTCCTACACTCACATATACTATGAGAATAAGGTAGATAACTTACTATATCATTAGATCCATTATTTTTTTGATTTTTTATATAAAGGAATTCAGATTACAATCAAGTCAATATGTTAATTGGATATGATTTTCATGATAAATTTCCCCCAAAAGGGTCATTATTATCAAGAAAACCGCAAAAAATACTATCGCTTTTATTACCCAAGGTGGGTGTGTTCCATTATAAATTAACATCATTCTTTGATGAATAAACTAATATACCACCACATGAGAATGTATAACCCAATAATGATACTTTTTGATAACATAATTCATATTTTATGAATTTGGATGAGTTATTCTTCTTACTCAAGTTCTTAAATACATTCCCAAAATTATTTTCATGTTCTTCGTTGATCTTGGAATACATAATAATACCATATATAAATAATACAAAAAAATAATCATGGAATTTAATAAAAAATATATTCATTAAATATGTGATGTTAGAAGAGGAATTTTTATTTTCAAATGGGATCACTAATAATTCATAATGAACATACCTCGTAAATAACGTTCTATTGGGTACATCCTCTTTATTAAGTCTTTGTTGATGATATCTGGAAAGAAATTCCATATTGGAAAATTATTAAAATCCATATAGATGATAAAAAGGTTACCAATATGTGGTATATGATACTATTATAGATAAGGATCATGTTATGTGGTTGAAAATTTATCCAAATATGCAATGACTACTTATTTTTCAAAAAAATAAAAGATTATGTATTACACCATGGATATTCATTTAGATATATGAGTCCTTCATCAATATTCTTCTTGAGGTTATTATTTAATTTAGACAATTCGATCAGGGTTATTTTATATGGACTCTATTAAAGCGATGTAACACCATGTTGTGTTTTATTGAAACTTCAACAAAATGAATTTTTGTATGATTGTGAAATTATTCCAGAAATACAATACTATAATACTGATGAATAAGAAAGTATCAATGTTGTTTTTTTCATGATCCATTTATGATAAATATCACTTGTGAATATGTACAATGACATATAAAATAGAAACAATTCAATTGGTTGTAAATATTAATCTTCACAGTGAATGATGTCAAATGGTTGACTGATAATATCAAATTTCATTTCAATTACTATATATTTTATGAGGAATATATACTGATAGATCTAATCCATTTCAATAATAAACTCAAATTCATTTAGTGGTAGAATCATAATATTTAAAATTAAAATATTCCTAAAAAATTCAATCATAGAGGAGATACAGACATTATATTCAATCATTATACCATTATGAGTTTTTACCACTATATCAAAAGCTATTCAATTATGTTGTGACATGATACCCTAATAAAAATATAAAAATTTAATTTTTTAGGTTTAAAAAGAATCAAATAATGAATATTCAATTTTAGAGTGGGTGGGAAATATAAATTTCACCACTTCTTTCTAATGACTAAACATAGCAGTTCTGATGGAATAAGATTTTTCATTTATAATTTTCCTAAGAGTTTGCTTGTAAATACCATCATGATTCTTCTAACACATCTACCCAATCAAGAAATCACATTTTGGGGCTTAAAAATATAAGAAAAAATTATGGAATATGTCCAAAACTAGAATACATATAGAGTGTAATGAAAATTAAATATATAAAACAACATCCATAAAACCTAATCCAAAATTTTAAAAACCACAAAAATATGAAAAAAAATAGAGTAATAAGTATCCATATGACAAACGACCACCTCCAAACCATCCCCCTAAAAATGAAATAATGAAAAGATAAGATAATATAATATAAAATGAAATTAACTTTCCATAGGTCCCATATAACACCATATACAACCACATAAAGGAACAATTCAGGATTAAGAAAAATCCTAGAAGGATACTACCCCAGTGTCCATAAATATTCAAATACTATGAATATAGTTTTTCAATATTTTAATATGGAAACTATTATACAAATAATTTTCATAACTCTAAAAAAATTTAAATCATTTTCATTTTCATACAATGATTTCAATGCATAAAGATGGTAATATGAAAATTATAAGTTATAAAGAATGAATTCATAAATATAAACGATATAGTAAGAATTTAAACATATAACAATGACATAATCTGTCATGTAAATCCATGCGACACTTCCTCATGTAATGACATTTGAGCAACAATCTATGAAAAAAATTAATCATGTGATAAAATTAATAAAAGATGAAGCAACCCATATTAGAGCATATCCTATGGGAAAATGTTTTGTATGTAAAAGATCATAAAAAATGTTTGTTCTAATTGTTATTGATTCCTTCCAAAGATTATTGATTTCGTAAAAGTTACCCATAATGGTTCCACACGAACAAGGGTCACCAATGTCTTTTTCTCGACATAGTTATGGATCCCAATGTGCCATGATTGTCAAATTAATTTTCAATACAATGATAAAAATGTATAAGAAACTTTACATCCAAATTAAATATTATAAAGTGTTTTAAAACCCTTTTCACAATCTAATCCATCATTCATTTTTTTTAATTTATCACTAGGTGTGAACAATGCCATTTGAAATGAAAATCACTATTTAAACATGCATATTGGTAGGAAATCCTTTGAAACCACAAATAAAAAAATTAAAAAAAATAAAGAAATAATTATTTGCAAGAAAAATATATGTAATTCATAGAATTAACACTTTTTATAGAAACACCTACTTCAATTACAATGTTTTAATTATTTAAAATCTGAAACAACAATTGGGAGGTGTAAATAGAGTCCTTTTATTCCTAGATCGACTTGAAAAAAATTAATCCTTTATCAGACAACATATATTTGGAATACACATCCCCATTGTGTTACATAATATAAGATGATAAGAGATACAATGTTGATTCGATAATTAAAGTAATAACCAGATAAAAATGAAATATACATTGATATGATCCATCATGAATGAATACGATACACATAGATTACCAAATGAGAACCCTATAGACTAATTCATAATGATAAGGTTGATAAAATATGTTCTTGGGGGTGGGTTCATCAATGGTTTAACTATGGTCCTGATAATTTTCATTTAAAAATTACGAGCATTAAAAACCTACACACACAATTTTCTATGGAGGTCACATGATAAAGAGAAACACTATACCTTCACTATTTATCATATATAGATAATATGTTTTGGGTTCACAATTTTGGTTTCAATGGTAGATTAAAATAATCAACAAATTTACATAATCCCTCTACGTAGGGGTGCACAGTTCGGAATAGTGGCCACACATTTTAGACAAAACATCCCCCCCTTCCAGAGGACCAATCATGGTCAAATAGTTTATTGGGACAAAATTAATTGTTTTCTATAATCTTGTTCTGAAAATGCTTATCCCCCTAGGATTAATTTTAAAAAAACTCAAAAAAGCCCCAAAGATATACCTATAAAATCATTTTCAAAAAATGGTCCAAGAATGTCATGAATGAAACTAATGGAAAGTTACAATCTCCTTACAATAAAATAATTTTATCCATAGAATGTTCTCAAGATTCAATTATTGAAAATAGAGAGTACCGTCACTTCAAAATCAATGTTTCATTTTCCCACATGTCATGGATATCCCATCCCTTCTACTACAGAACACGGACTATGGGAATTATTTTAAAATAATGTACATTATCCCAATGATCACAACTCTGAAATAGTTTATCAATAATGGTGATATTTTAATACCGATAATCATCATCCCTTTCAATCACATGGGAATGATTATGGTTTTATGTCCTCAATTGGGTAATATGAGAAAAATCATGAGATGAATTCAAATGGAATGGTAAATTTAACGGATATGCCACCATTCCGGGTCAATCGAATATCTCTATGGGGCCTATATTCCTTTGTGAAAACTTACACATCATAGCGAAATGAAAATATCTTATGAAATATGAAACAAGGAAAAAAACATATTCACTGAACTCAAAGGACTGTGGATACTTGCGACCGTCCACACAAGATTTTTAATTGATCTATTTTATGACCAACCTAATTCAGATAAACTACTCATTTTCGATCATATCTAGAATAATAGTCATCCCAAACATGTTCGACTCCTCTAAATCTACACATCACAAGGGAGGTATACATGTATTCACATATAATGCATCATTTGCATCCAGATTTATCAAATATTGATAACCATTATAATTTTAAAATTTAACCAAGGGACAATTCATTTACTAAGATCTACCGAAATCAATTATTTTGGACTTGATCATATCCTCAATAAACTAGATTTCTCTCTATATCATTATATCAATCTGCAAATGAATAGTTTTTACCAATTTTTACTAAGAACCCATCACGTTTTTCAAACCATTATAGAATTATGATTTGATCCTTGGTTCCCCATTAGAAACAATCATAGAGGGATCCCAATGATGTAAAAAAATATATCTAATGTAAAAGTATCCTTGATTTTCCACAGTTGTTATCTCCTTAATTTTAAATAAATAATCCTATTTCATAATTCATTCAATGATTACATAGATCACATCATCCCCACTATGATTCAATTTTTATTCAATGATATGTTCATGGAAGCCACTCCCACTTCTGTACCATAATAAAAAAATAGGAAAGAAGCAAGAATGTCTTGTTTATTTTGCCTCAATTTTATGACATGTGAGACAACATAAGACAATATCATTAATCACGTACATCATTCACATCCACCAATATTGATTTCCCACATCATGATACATCTTGTTCAGCAAATGGTGAATGGACCACTATGTGTTGTGTCCACATTCCATAAATTCCTTTACCAGAGAATTATGAAAATCCAACCCACTGTAGAATAATAATGATCCTCTAGGATATCGATATAACTAACCAGATGTCTCCAAATCATATACCCTTTTACTAAATTTTTTTATCCTATTTTATATCACCTAATCAAGTTTAATTACCTCATAAAAATATGTATTTGATTTCATCGAACGAAATAACACTATTCCTCCAACATCATCCACTATATAGCTATATTTATTTGAGACCACTCCCCAACTTATTCCCAAATAGCTTGTGTTCGTAATTTTCTTCTCAATCCTTCAGTAAACAACATCACATTCCCATGATGGTATGAAATATAAAACTCAAAAGTCTAAAGGTATTCCACCCTTCATCTCTATCACATGTTCATTCTTAGAGAGTAAAATTATATTTCATGCTCTTATGATAAAAAAAACTGAATTCCACACCCAAAAGAGATAGAGATGCAACATTTTGAGTGGACTCATAATGAGAAGAAACTCAAGAACAATGTTAGGGTAGTTATTATCATGAAAAAAATAATAAGAGATTTCCATAGTTACCACTAGTTTTTTCAACATCAGGACCCTTCCAAAATGTGTACCAAAAGTACTATATAAACTATCATAACTCAACTCGGTTTCAGTATAATAAAAACATGTTTTAAATTAAACAACACCTTTAATTACTGAAATAAAAGAAAAAATTTCACTCCATTAAAAAATTACACACTTATGAGTTAATGATTCCATAAATGATGTGAGGTTGTAGAAATCTTGAGAAAACTGCCTATAGAAAATATCCCAACCCGAAAATCATTAAATCCAAAACATATTTTTTTGTGATTTTTTAAGGACAGAATTGACAGTATATTTTTTGCAACCACTAATACCCCCTTCTCAGATTTAACATACTCTATAAATTTCAGTTCTTATAATAAAAACTAAAATTTGAAAAGCTTTCAATACAGATGATTTTCTATGAAGAATCGAATGTTGATATCCAAATGGATTTTATTTTAATAAAATAACTTGGAGTTCACTAATATATTATCCATGAACATTACAAAAAAATATTCAAAGAACTAATGAATTATTCATTTCATTAATGACTTAAATATAATAGGATAACTGGTGAGGATATATGTATTTAGACATGAACATTACATAATCGTGAGTTTTTTTGACTGGAATTCATTACATTACATTTGAGGATCTTTATAAAATTATTGATTTAGATAATCAGTCAATAAATTATTCATAAAACACATTAAATACAAATTTTACACTTCTAATTGTAATCCATTTTTCCCACAATTTAAATCTTATAAAATAATGAATGAATTATCTTCATGGAAAATCCCAATTAATTTCATCTTGAGTTCTCCCTTTTCCTTATCAATCCTCAAAACCTATGAAATTTATTAAAAAACATATAATGATCACAAAATCTATATAAGGGATACAAGGAATTAATATTTTCAGGTTAGAAAAAAGATGAAAACTCATATAAGGTATTTCTATATTTGAAAATTTCATTGAGCATTGGAAGCAAACACGATTAATTTAAAAAACTCAAAATTAATCTCAAATTAAATCATTAAGGCCCATAAAAAGAAATTAATAACCATTTCTAGGGACTTAGAGATTCATATTCATAAAACCCTTTTGAATCCCTTTTAATTAGAGTAATCATACATATGACTTACAATATATTTATTTCCTAATTAATTAGAGAGATATAATGTGGCTCACCATTTTTACAAGATATTGAAATTTATCCTTTTAGATAAAATGATGACCAACCCTTCATATAATATTTATTATTCTAAACAAATTTTCATGAGCTATAAATGTGTCTTATCCCTTTTTATAAGCTATATTAAGCTCACCTAGTAGCTATAATGGTCCTCAAACCATCATATATGTTGCAACGAGCTCAATAGTTTCATAAAATTATCAATTTTAATTATCATGAATAAAACACTATCATCATATAACAAGTTAAAAAAACATATTAAGCTCATAATAAAATCACTTTGGAGGATAATAATCATTTCTTTTAAAGTCCAATTTTCAATATAAATATTCTATTTAATTTATGAAAAAAAATCAATACGAAAATACCCCCATAAAAATTGATAATGGGTCTTAATTCAATAAAACATGAAATATTTCAATGAAATCCAAAAATTAGAAAATGGTTATGGTGGTGGAAATTTCCCTATTTGAGTGTATGTTAATATTTCAATTTTATATTAAAACATTCCATATAATGCTGATAAAATGATTCCTTTTTAAAATAAATGAAATTGAAGTCTGAAAATTACATTCTCAATTTTTTTATTTCAATATTAAAACATTTTAAAATCATTTTAAAATCACAAAAATTTATGTCAAAGAGAGTTTTAAGGAACACTTTAAAATGTGATTTATTTTGAAAAAATAACCCTTCACACTTTGGAAATATTTAATTCATATGACCCATGAAAATTAAAATTTAAAAACAAGGTAAATTAAATTATAATTTATATTCTCATGATATATATTTTAAAAAGATATGTATATACAACTAATTAAATTATAATGGTGTATAAAATCAATATATTTCTCAACAAATGGAGATGGAGAGTAAGTCCCTTACATTAAGAATAAGTCATCACCTGTGTGTTTATATTCGTGAATAATAATCATATAAGAGTTATTGAATTTATTAATATAAATTATCAAGTATATTATTATATTTATTTCACTTATTAAAATTTTATATAAAATTATGTGGTCAATTATGTTTAATTCATATATTTATTTACCATAATCTGATTGTGTGTTAAAAATGACCTAGGTTGGTAAAATATAGTAAAAATGGCAACTATATAAACATATGAAGAATAATATTCAAGAAATAATTATCATATTTAAAAATCAGTTATACTTTTATTACCAATCAAGGAATATGGTTATGAAAAATGATATATTTTTACAATCATTGAGATGGTAGGTTTTACGTATGCATTAATAACATTTCCATTTCACAATGACCATTATGGAATGTTGTTATGAAAAATTTATCATTAAGGAATAATAATTATATCAAAAATACCAAAATATTAAATTATATATTCTTAAATATATTAATATAGTGATGTTGGTATGGAATGAAGAATCACATCTCTTTAAGGAGATGGTTGTCCATACATCCATGAAATACAATATCACTTTGTTTTGTGTTAAAATATAATAAATAAGATTATATATTATACTTACAGAGTGATAAATTTCTTATTAATATCGTTAATATTTCATGTATATAGAAAATATTAATTATCCATAACTTTATTAAATTTTATGTAACCCTTAATTGAAAATGAAACACAACGCTTCACGTGATGGTGGTATTCTGTACACGTGAACAATGTAATCATATACTTTAAATATTGGAATATAAAATTGGTATATATGATATAATGAATATAGAGGTTTAAATTATTATATTTATAATATAAAAACAATAGATCCATAATTATTCTCTATTGTGTGAGTTGGGAATGTAAAATAAAGTGACATTGTTTCACGAGGCGGTAGTCCGTTGTACACAATAATGATGATTTTGAATCCCATTCGATGGTATTGTCTGTAGTTTTTTAGAATACCCCACAACCCAAAAATATTACATAATATTTAAGATAATTATGTTTCTATATCGTAATCTTATAAGAATAGTTAATTGGTTTTTGCGAAGAACTAGTACAAAAATTGGCATTGATTGATGTTACCTCATTTTCGTGTATCTCCATTGGGATTGCACCAAATGCATTCAATGGTTGAATTTCATAACAAAGTAATGGTTATATATGGAGAGTATAGAATTTTAGAATTTATATGCATAGGTATTTTAAGATAAAAAATTTCGAGGAATGAATTGACGAGCATAGTACATGGCCTCTTATATATGGGATGAGTGACACACTTGTAATATTTTATAAAAGGTTAGGTGAACTCATATTTTTACCTAGAAAAGGATCCAATGAAGAAAAATGTTGATATGATAAGGTAAAAGGCGTATATATTCTCATAATATTGGTTTTGAAATTTTTTTGTGTCATTTTTTTCCGTTTATTCTAAGCATAACCACTTATTAAACTCACATATAACATAATTGTTGTAATTAATTAAATTTTTGTCACTAAAAAAATTGGTAAAAAATTTTGTTCACCATATTATAAATTATAATTTTTTTATTATATATATGGAATATATTTTCCCAAATTCAATTCATATTAGGGGAAACATTAATGTAATATTAATCCTACAGATGTGGTGGGACAACGAGGTTTTAAGAATATATTTTTTAGAAAATGTCGATTCTATACTAACTCTATGAAAAATAATAAATATTATGAAAAACTAAAATAGAATTAAATTTTATATAATCCTTAAATATCATTAAAATATTTCCATTTTAGTGAATATTTAAATTAATAATAATTTAAAATCAATATATATTTTAAATCTATTTTTAGAAAAATCTATTGCTAAACAAAGAAACTGACATATAATAAAAAATATAATGTTACCTCAAAAGAAATTAAGTGGATAATATAAATAAATAATACCCATGTTTATTAGAAACAAATTTAAAACAAATTTAAACTTTTAAATTATTTATTTTTTTGGGAATTAAAGGATTCATACAAAAATTGGTGTGGTACTCTTTTTACTAAAAATAACATGTTTCATAAAAGTACCAATATTTCACCCAAAGTAAACATTGATTTTGTAATTCCAAAATTCAAGTTAATTTTACTAAATACATTGTATAAATGTTCCAAAAAAATATTTTATTTTTTCTGGAAAATCTCTAACAATAAGGTTTTACGAAATATTATATTTGAAGAATGATATCACTTTACTCAAAATTTATTGATTACTTAATCAAAATATATAATTAATTTATATTTTGTAAGAAAATTATATATATATTCAATTATATATTTCATAAAATAATATATAATAACTATGTCCAACAGTATAATGGATAGTTTATTACTGTAATATAAATCATGAGTTGTTTATGTTCAGTGTTGTGTGTTGAATAAACAACCGAAGAAAATTTTATTATTTTTACATATCAGGGTGCTACATCATCCGAAGATTAATAAATTTCAACCTTTTAATTTTAAATTTATCTAATTATTCAATGGTTAGACTTCTGAAAATACTTATTTTGTAAACCCATATTATAAAAAGTGTTAATAAAATTCCAATTAAAAATAGATAAAGATATTCACATGGGTATATAGAATAACACATAATTAGTGTTCAAAATATCAAAAACTAAATGGCAATGAATGATAATTATAAGTGATTATATAATTTTAATGAGGTTATTTATCTCAAAAAGTTTAATGATTAATTGAAATTTTTGGGCATAAAACCTATAAAACTGTGATGATTTAAAAGCTAATATGATTCATTGGATATGAAGATATTTGGGAAATATTTTTGTTTTGTGATTTGTTTCATAATGTTGTTAAATTTTATTTCTATATAATACAATAAAGAAATATACATACATGGTAAGGATCTATTTCATAAGAACAATTTCAACCATTAATTTTTCTAAGATCAATTTCCAATTCATCCCTTGCACTGGGATATAAATATTCTAAAATGAGATTTTTATGACCTAAGAAATAAAAACTCACTTCTAATCAATCTTATGTTTCATAAAATATTAAAATTACATTCCATATATATCCAAAAATTTATTACAATTAATATGTTGATACTAATTTATCTAATATAATAAATTAATCACTTAACCTCATAATTAAGACCACTGGATCAACATTAGTAATTATTTTTTAAAATGTTAACCTAAAAAATTTCATTATAACCCTAAATTTTATTAGAACCTTTAAACTTATGTCAATAAAATGAATCCCCATAATTCAAAAAATAAATTTATATTATGACATATACTTCATATATCTATAACAACTCAATAAATTTATTCCAATGTATTTCCATTACATAAAACATAAAATACTAGATCCTAAGAAATTGTGATTATGATCAACCATAAAAATATACTGATCTCCCTGGAGTAGTTACCACATCACCAAATAGACTAAAATAAAAAATTGTAGAATAAAATGATTTTCCACCCATTTTTTCATTTGATAATGATGATTTCAACAAAATATTAAGTAACATAGAACACACATTAGAATTATGTCCCATATCATTGTTTCTAAATAATATTTCTATTGACTAGATTTATATCATCTAATTCATTGATTTCATAGGACTATTTTCATTATAATTAGAAACCCTATGAGAAGAGATACCATATCGGTAATCCTTTCACGTTCCTTACATTCATTCCCCAAAATGTATTTACCATAATTGGGAAAATGTTTTGGATTACACAAATAAATTTTAGTTGAATACTTATATATTTATTTCCACCATAACTGTATCATAATCCTATAATACGTTGTCACATATATGTTGGAAAACTCTATCCAGAAATTCTAATCTAATTGAAAAATGTTATTATAAATATAAAATACATTTCCATCCAATTCTCTTCTTAATATTGGTTTCAATATTGGGAACGATCTATAAATTTATCTACAAATTCCTCAAATCATATATGGTGTATAACAAGAATATATTGTGATTTTTTTTATATGAATCCATAAAATAATTATCATTTGTCTTAATTCAATTAATTATTTCCAGATCATAATCTGAACAAACATATTCAAATAACTCTTAAGGAAAATATTCTTAAATGTGTCCCATTCTAGCATTAATATCACCTTTCTATATCATGTTCATATTTATAGAAGTCCATCGATTAGTTTCTCATTCAAAATGATATATGTATTTGTTGATTATTTATGTTCTGATCATCCCATGAATTCAAATTTCATCTACAATGAACTGGTCCATACTTTGGATACAATTTGGATAGATGATACATTGAATTACAGGGTATGGTTCCTCATGAAATTAAACACTATAGGAAATTTACTTTTTGGTAAATAGGCTTCCTATCTAGAATGTATACCACCGCCATTTATATCATGGGTTATCTAATCGATATCTATAAAAGAAATCAATTATAATTCAAACCATTTAATTATGTTAATTTAAAATTATATATTCCCCTATGTTCCATCCAACTATATAATTCTTATTAATGCTTCAGAAAAAATATTTCGAACAAACATAGTTTAGATGAAGCAACATGGTAATATTTAAATGTTCTATCCCTCCCAAGTAACCAAAATTTAAAATCATGGACGCAGACTGTATTAAAAATATACTAATCTATATTGTTTTATAAACTATCTTTTGTTACCAACTCTAAGAAAATGTATTTATTTCTTACACACACTCGAGTTCATATTTAATAATTATTTCTCTATCATTTTAGGATCTTTTCTAGTTTATAGTTTCATTGAATTAGTCTAAAAACATATATATTTCAAGATATAAAAAGATTACACATAAAAACGGTATCCATTTTTTCTATAATATAATAAAATTATTATAAATAATGATTTATTTTTGTGTAAAATCTCCTTGAATTTTAAATTGGCTTCTTCTATATCCATTCACATCATTAAATGTTGTTAACATTATTTTAATAACATGGGATGATAACAAAATATTATTAATAGATAAATAAAAATCATGCCATTAGTTCATAAAAAACATATAATGTTTACCTTTATCATCAATGCAGTTTGAGAATATGAAATACAACATTTTTAATTGAAAAAATAAAAAAATTTCTCTCTTATAAAATCATTAAAACATATAGAAATAAATTAAAACCCCTTTTTGGTGACTTATTGAATCATATTTTTGAAACCCGTTAAAAACCTAATTTATTTGAATAACTATAAAGACAAATTTCAATATAAACAAAACCAAATAAACATTAGATCTGTAATGAGGATCATCATTTGTATAACCTATGATGGGATAACCCGTGAGCTATAATGGGTCTCAAAAATTCATATATTTTGTGTTAGGGTCACCGATTTTTCACGAGCAATAATGGGGTCAAACATTTAATTAAGCTATTTCGAGATCACATATGGCCTATAATAGGGATACATCTTTATTATAGGTTTTAATGTACTCACCCTTTAAATATAATTCTCATGTACAATATCATTATCAAAACACAATCATTATAAAACCCTTTGAAAACCAATTTTTATCACACATGAAAAAAACATTAGTGTAAAATAAAATTTCTTATTAAAAACGCTTTTCAAATATAAAAATATAGTTTTATTTTGAAAACCCATATTCAATTCCAAAATACACAAAAAAAAATATGAATTTTCATTCATATAAATAATCATAAAATCATTCAACAGAATCCAAAAATCACATTATGGTCACAACTGAGGAAATGTCATTGTCTTTGTGTGTGTTAATAAATCATCCTTTATTTAACAATATTTTATGTATAAATAAAGTAAAATATTCATTTTAATATCCATAAAAAATAAATTATAAAATTTTTATTATAAATATTCTATTTTTATATAAAAACAATATATAAATAATTTTAAAACAATGAACACAGTTGAATAAGTGAGTTTTAAAAATGACATTAAAATTATATGTATTTAGAAGAAAAGTCCATTGTTACTTTGGAAACACAAAAATCATAATCCACATGAATGAATAAAATTATAAAACAATTTAATTACAATTATAATATGTAAACTAATTATATATTATGTCAATTTTGTTTTTCAAACATTGTATAAAATAAAATTGATGTATAAAATAAAGATATTCCATAATGAAAGAAGATTTAAATATAGTCCCATACGTTTACTCTGATTTATTATGTCTCTATATATCTTCCTCAAGAAAATAATCTTAATATAATTATTTTACAATATGAGAAACATTTTCTAGTTTCATTTTTGTTTCATTTCATTTTTTACAATTTTATATAAAATTAATTAATCAATTAATTTTAAGTCGGGTGATTTTTCCACATTCCGTTTACGTATGAAAAACTACACTGGTATATTGATTATGGTCAAAGGGGTGATTATTTAAACATATTAATAAAAAAATCATGGAATAATTATAAAATTTATTCATATATTATAATTTTAAACCCAATATTGGATGATGGATATGAAAAATTCACTAATTTTCTGATTATAGAGATGTTAGGTTATACGTATGCAAGAGTAACAATTCCATTTTTCAATGCTCATTATGGAATGAAATTATATAACATTAATCTTTATATAATTATGATTAACAAATAAATATAAGAATATTTGAAAATATAATATTATATATATCATCTTTGTGATGTGTTGATGATAAAAAGAATTACATAACTTTAATCTGGTGGTAGTTAACACGTTCATGAATAATGTTGTCACATTTTCATAGAGGAAAATTTTAACAATGATAAGAGAATTGATAAATATTTCACTAATATAATAATTATCTAACATAATTCACAATATTTAATATATTTACCATTATTACCTTATCTGTAATTGATTAGTGAAAACAAATCACATTGCTTCACAAGGCTGTAGTTCACCATACACCAAAATGTTGTTATCGTATATTTTATGAATTTGAATTTAAAAATGTTTGATATTATATTTTTACTGGAGAGGATTAATAATGTTATAAATATCACATTAACACTTTATATCCATCATTATACGCAATTTTAAGAGGTGGTAACGAAAAAAATGAATATCATCATTTGGCATGTCAGAAATATGTTGTACAAATGAATATTGATTTTGTAACACATTTCAAGTAACTGTTTCTTTTTATTGGTTGAACCCATAACATAAAATAATTTAAGAATATTTTTGATACATATTTTATTATATAATAATGTTATTATAGTAATTTAATTGGTGGATAAATAATTAAAACAAAAACACTCGTTGATAAATGTTACCTCTTCTTTGAGTATCTCCATTCAGTTTTCACCAATGGGATTCCATGGTTGGATTTATGACCAAAATAAGTCTTATATGAAAAAATTATGGATGTCTATATGATATTTGGTTTTTAATTGTCTGAAATAATTAGTTATTAAGGTGTGAACATAGGATTATATGGGTGGCCATTTATAACTCTGGTGAGTGGCACACCGGTTAATTTTTTTAATGAATGTTGTGTGATGACATTTTTTTGCACACAAAAAAGGTATCCATTATTTACTATAATCGGTTTTAAATTGTGCATGTTCTAAATACTTACATACAATTGTTTTTTGACATGTTTTTGGTAAATGATATACCATAAAATATATGTTTAATCACTACATAAACCTATTTTTTACCTTAATCTTTGTAAATAATTTTAATTTCATTCAATCATAAATATAGTAATTTCTTCCATATTTTAATTTATAAAACATTAATTTTATAAATATTTAATCCATTTTTCCAAATTTTATTCTCATTAATAGAAATTTTTAATTCAATTTAATCGCAAAAACAGGGGGAGATAGTGCATTTTTAAAAAACGATTTTCATGAAAAAGATGATTCTATAAGAACGACATGACTAATTATAATAATTATATTAAAATAATTTAATATTTAAAGAGATATGAAATAAAAATTTAATTTAAAACATTCCCTATTAGATATTATTTTAATTAATTAAAATGTTATAAATTTAATCATTTTAAAATAGTTTTTATCAAACACTATTTCTAAACAAAAAAACGTTAAATTAAAAACCAATATCATGTTGAATTTATAGTAATTAATTTAAATAAATATAAATAAATAATACATTGCTAACATAATGTCAAATTCAAACCTATTGGTTATTTTTATTTACTTAATTTAACGAAAAAATAATAATTTTTTTTAAAAACAACATTTCTCACTATTAACTGGAAACTCGATATTTTATAAATGGATGAAAATTAACCCAAAGTATATTTTCATATTAGAAATAAAAATATTAAGTATTTAATATCAAATAAAATTTCTAAAATTTACAAAACAATATAATAGTAGTCATTCATGAAAATAAATAAAAATTAATTTCAATGAAAACATATTATAGGAGAATAACATCAATACTCTAAAAATTGAATGATTATTTATGAAAGAATTATCAACGATTTATATTGGGTGGGAAATTTAATAATATTTATAGATAAATATAATAATTTTATTAATACAATTTATAATATCATATTTAATATATATGTTACAACTTCAATATATATTAATGGTCGTTTATGTTTGGTGTTGCGTGATAAATATGATATCAAACATAAATTTATTATTTTAAAATCTTGTTTTGTTAAAGTGGTATAATTTCACATATTATAACTAAAAATTCCCATTGTATATCCTAAATAATGACTTATGTATATCCAATTCTCATAATCATATGTAGTGGATCCCTGAATAATGTTAATTCATTGAGAACCAACATACCCCTCTATGCTAGTCAAAAATATCATCATTCATTTGAAAATTATATTTTTTCATTACCAGTTACCTAATTATTCTTTTAATAATCAGTGAAAATTATTAAAATCTAATCTAACATCATAGATAATAGGATATTAAAATTCCATGGTTACTTTATATGATGAATAAATCCCACAGCCTTAAGTTCTTCATAATGGACCTTAAGTTCCACATACTAAGTAGGTTTCATTCAATAGGATGGCATAGAAATGGGAGTTTTTTTGAAGGAGTAGTTAAGTAGTAAATGTTTCATCTCTATATGGTTATAGAATAAATAATCACATATAATGACCATGTGGTATGCACATAACACAATAAAAAATAGACTTGAGAAAAACAGTGTCCATGACATTGAGAACGATCTCAGAAAATTGGCAAGTGGCTACCCCAGTATAAGGAATAACAATACCCCCCTTCCCGATCTAGAGCCCCACACACCCTAAAAACATGAGTTAAAGAATCTAAAGACAAAAAATAAACAAAAAAAATTATATTTTGGACTTGACACAAATAATCCAATCCATTTCAGTTGTTAGGTTGAAAATTTCAATATCATTAACTAAAAAGACTCATTTGACATCATAGTCTGTTATCATCACCCAACACACAAGCCACATTAAACCTAATTATGGAAACTATCCAAAAGGCATGGAAAGATCCAAATTGTTTAAATATGTTCTAAACGTAATAACAATGATTCAACAATCATTTTAGAAATAAATAATCATTATAACACGTAGAAATAAATGTAATCACCATAATATAGAAATAAATTCAGAAACACTGATAATAACAAACTCTTCATAAGTACATACCCAGTCACATTTTGTCGTCCAATCATAGAAACATCAACATCACACATTGTCTTAGGATTAGACCCACCACCCATAGAATCATCAATATGATCCAATAAAACTTTTGTGAGAGTGTGTCCTTCTTTAATGACCTGGGATATCATTTCAGAAATATTATTTAGGTGTCTATATTTTCCATATTGATGACATTTATTAGGATACATGGAAGACTTATACATGGAATGACCATTCCATCCACACTAGTATCAAATGAAATGTTATTGTGCATATGAAACCCCTAAAACTGGCCTTGAATAAAATATACCACCTTTACACTTCCTTTTCGGCCAAATGAAACATTGTAGCTAACAACAACACCTACCGGAGAACACCGAACTTGTTATTCAATGTATGTGTAATATACAAGGTAAATGAAGAATAAGATATTTTCATATTTAATAATATTTGTGAACTAAATATTAATTTTATGTTAAAGGGGTTTCTATGTTTGATAGCGTACTCGATACATAATAATAGGATTCTTTGAAATATTACGTTGCACAATAATAATATAATTTTATTATTTTAAATGGTAGTTAAATCCTAGCCATTATATTTTCCGGAATAAACAATACTAACTACAATATGACTATACATGTTTTTTAAATTTATTTACATTTATCCAATAATTAGTTAGAGGGTTAAAATTTGAATGAATCTAATTTAAGCATAATTTGCATTAAATGGTTGATTTACTATCTTTTAATGGTGAACCTTCTTTAAATATAGTTTTTTTCAGTTTAATACATTCTATTTGACCAAATAAAATCTTTCTTTAGAATGGTGCCATTGAAATTTACTTTGTGTAATTTTTTTGGATTTTTTTGATAAAGTTCATTTTAATGAATAGTGAAATATATATTATTTTAATTCAAAAATGATTCTTAATCAAATTTATTTATATTTTTATATTATATTTTTAATTGGTTTTAATGAATAATTAGAATATATTTTTATCATTTAATCCAATATTGTTTATTATAATTAATTTCATTTTGAAATTGAACAGAAACAAGTATCAATCTTTTAATAGTTATTGTTTCTTAAAAAAGATATTTGTTTTAATAATGGAATTTAATTTTAAATTAATTATAACCACTTGTATGTTTATAATCTTGTATAATAGACATCATTTCTTAATTCTGAATATCAATTATATCTTAGGCTGAATTTTTGGTATTATTTTAAAAAACATCAATTTTTGATGAATAGTGAAACAACTTAGTAGTAGTTAAAAAAATGAAATTTTCATTTAAATTAAATTTTACATCTTCTTTGAATTGAATTTAAAAATTCTGACATACATGGTTGTTATTAGTAAGTAAAATGTGGTGCAATATGATGAAAATAATTTTTAGTGAATAGTAACTTTTGACTTTTATTTACGACCGTTAAATGTAAATAAGGTAATTCAAGGTAAAATAATATTATAATAATTCAAAATTACTTTAACACTTGTCCAAACCTTATTGGATGAGTCATTAACTAACATGGTCATCTTTGGGTCGATTTTGGGACCCCTTTGAGCCAGTTGGAAGTGATAATGGAAATTTAGATTAATTAACTTAAAGTAATGGAAAAAATCAGAAAAAACAAATATCTTTTAGTAAATTAATTTTTAAAAGGGGTTATCTAAATTATATTTGGAATATAATATTAATTATAAATTTAAAAATATTTCCTACATCATGGGATTTTTTTATAATTTTTAGACAGAAAAGAAATTATATTATTTATGAAACAATAATTATGTTGTGTTTACCTCATTAATAAATAATTTAAAGAAATAAGATTATAAAAATAATATAATATCCAAAATATGTAAAATTCATATTTGGTGATTTTATTTCGAATATGAGCCAACTTATCTTTGACATTAATCATTTTTGTACAGTTTCAAACCGAAGATATGTTTATAATAAAATAATATTTTCACACTTTGAAAAAGAGCCCCTCCTCTCCCTTATAAAAGGAGACCACTTTTAACCAATTCCTCACACCTATCAAGCCATTTGGCTCATCCAACCTCTGACCAATTAGGTTTCCTACATCCCACTCCTCTTCTAGAAGCCTTACCTTATGCATAAGGCACTTCAAGAAGTCCTTTGGTTCAAACCAAAGGGAGTTACCCAAATTAAAGATAATAGTTTCTCTTAAATTGTTTTCTTTTATTTTAGCTCTCCATCCTCTTAACTCGTTTCATTCCTTTCTTTTGTAACAACACCAGTATCCTAAATATTCTATGATGTTTTTATGAGAAGGATTTGAACTACACATACACACACCTCTATCAAATAGGTGATGAACATAATGTTTCTGTGTATGGGAAACTACAACCTCACGAAACGATGATTGTTCGATTATCTCCTTCTGCATATAATGGTGGCCATTATGATGGAAATATATTTATATATGATATATATTATGTTTATTATTTACTTATTCTTTGTTAATTTTCATTTATATCACCCATTTATGGTTTCCATAGTGGCTAAATACAATGATCTCCTTTGAGGAAGTTTGGACCACCACCCCCTCAATGTGATCTGACTCGTTAATGCCTTATGTGAGATATATAAAGAATGGATTTAATGATATTATATATGATATTATACTATAACTATAATATACATATGTATCATTATCTTTTAATTCCATTAAATTATGAAATATAAATGAACATAGCGTTCATGCGTATGTTCGTCTTACTGTCTCCATGAACGGTGCTTTTCATTTCTTGCCTCAAAATGTGATGTTCTATTATAAATAAATGTATATATTGGATATATATGATATATATGATATATAAATAATCAATATCATTCTGGATATAATGAACTATTTACCACATGGACAACTTGTAAATATAAGGTCTTCATTATTGACTCAAGTACCAAATATCGACAAAACAAACTTTATTAACATAAATGACTAAATAATGTTTATAACATACTAATAAGTGATATAAAAGGGGTAATAGACATGAAAAGGGTTCTTAATCATGTAGAAATTAACATTATATTATTATTCAAGAGATTAAATAACGATCGAGTCAAGTTGGACACGCGGTAAGGGACATCTTTTCAATCTCCATTCATTGAGTTATATTTTGTTTTAATACACGATTTTCTTTTATATGTTGTATAAATACCTTTGAATTTTCATTTCATTCAAAGGGAATATTTTTATACAGAGCATTTTACTAAACGAAAAAAAAGGAATGTTTTTCTAACGTAAGTGGTGACAATGACCTTTCCGCCGCTGCAAGTATTATTTTATCATTGGCTTCTTTATCAAACCATAATGTTTTTAAAACTAAAAATAAATACCATATACTCTTTTTAGGTATTTTGGTATTGAAAATGATTTTGAGAATGGGTTTATTATTTCAATATCTTGAAATAATATTTCTTTATTATATAGTGGAAATTTTATCTTTACTTAATGTTTATGTAGTGTGTTATGATAATGTTATGGTTCTAGGGCATTATTTATGTATATGGGTGGTTCCATGATAAACCTAGGGAAGGTGATCCCGAGATAGCTCTCTAATACATTGGGTAACGTGACAGAGGTAAAAGTGAATGTTTCTCCTAAGAGAATTAGTGAATATAATGTGATGGGTATTTCAATGTAACTCCCTATGTAGATGTGATAACTACATTGTATGTATGTTATGAATGCCACAAGATACCTTTAGGATTTATGATTTCTATGTTTCCTTCATAAATCTTATGATTTCATGAGGTAAGTAAAAGGGTTTATGTTTTGTATGTATTTATGAAATTTTTTTTTCATTCTTCATTTTATAACCCTTACTAAGATTTCTATGCTCATCCCAAGTTTTGAAATGTTTTCACAGGGCTTAAAGATGAATATGTTCAAAGAAGGGATCCAGGAAAATTCATGCTGTCTTAAACCTAGAACTAGACCTGGCATTTTTTTTCAAAAGTTTTTATTTTATGAAAAAATGGAAACTGTGTGAAAGGGACTACTTTGTAATATTTTTAGATGTAATAGTTATGTCCTAATTCTAGAAAACACTAAACCTAAAAAGGTCCTCAA
Source organism: Viscum album (assembly GCA_963277665.1). Lineage (NCBI taxonomy): Eukaryota > Viridiplantae > Streptophyta > Magnoliopsida > Santalales > Viscaceae > Viscum > Viscum album. The sequence goes on from OY728161.1 coordinate 311,780,355, forward strand.
TGTAAATTATTCATTTAATTCAATATTATGTAATTTTTAAGGACGGGTTCTTATAGTATCTATTCCTATTAAAAATATACTTTCTCGACCAACTCCATTAATATTTGGAGAAACATGATAAAAAAAATTTCTTGAATATTGTTCCTAAATCCATATTCAATATTTTAGGATTTTAGGTACCCATTGGAAACTAAAATTGGTTCAAAATACACAAACATTGAAAAATGGGTGGAATACTATTGAATAGTACACACCCCGTTCTACCAGGTCAGAGACTCCCGAATCACCATTAGTGGAATCATATTATGTTAAAATTTGTGATTTAAAAGTATATTGGAAGAATTATAGGTAATATTTTATTGAGACATGGAATTGTAAATATATTCCCACCATGTCCTTCTCAATTTATCAAAAATATAAAAAATCTCCCACCATAGATTATTTAGGATGATTCAAAATTATAATGATCATATCAATCCAATCAAGACACTCCTTGGATTCTTGGGGTACCTTATCACAAGAGCTGATGTGTGGATTCCTAATAAAAAATTCAGATACATGATCCACCACACATCTTAGGTTCCTAACACCCACCAAACATATAGTTTAAATTGTATATATTATACATTCTCTCAAAGGAGTGTCCACTGAAGAATATTCTAACAAATCTTATCTTACAGCTTCCTCTCTCTGATTTGGAATGTTTCTTCTCGATGTAATTATCTATTATTTATAAGGCGATGACCAATTATCTTTTATTCATATTCCAAAATCATAGGACAAAATTATAGAATTCAAATCAATGATTTAATGCATTAATAATTTATTCAATTAAACATTACATGAATGAAAAATAAATATTTATGATGAAACTAGTCCATTTTAAATAAAATCATCATCCATTTCATTAAATTGATCTCAAAATCCATGTCTAATATATTCAAAATAATTTCTAAGAACCGATAGTTACTCATGTAAAAGTACATAAATGAGCGGCCTAGGCACCCTCCCACATATAGTACACTTGTTATGATTCTCCATAATCATATATAATCAGGACACAAAACTAAAATCACTCATTTTTAAATTAATTTAGGTTGATCAACCCACAAATACCACTATGTAATAAACTAACTCAAGTCTTATAAACCATACAACTGATCTGAACTTCACATGGTGAAGTGTATCAAAGAAAAAGAATCTAATGTAGAATATTAATAAAAAAGGGCATAAGAATAGAGTAAAATATGTAAGAAATAGATACAATATGATCCATACTACCCAATTAAAACATTATAAATTTGAAAGGTTTGAAATATAAGAATAGCATGTCAACTTGTTAATAACTATCACCTCCAAACTATACATCTATGAGGTCAATGATTAAAAGGGAAGCTTTCACTCTATAAGGATTCCTATAATTTGGTTGGGTTCTATAATACAATGGATACATTCAACCAAATGAATAATTATACTGTGACCACTGATCCTATTAGGATACCACCACAAAGTCTATACAAGTTCATATACTAATTATTACGTTTTTCTAGATTTGATAATGAATATAGTTTTACAAAAAGTTTTCATAACTCCATAACAATTTGTAAATCATATTCATTTTGGTTGTCCTAAATCCCATTATAATTCATAAATTGAATAATATGTTAATTGTTGCTGAAATCCATGATTTCATATCTATACACTGTATATTATGTTTATAAGTACATATAAAGGACATAACTGATCATGTGAATCCATGTGAAAAACCCTCATATGAAAACTAGTGAGAAAAAATCTTGGAAAAATCATCATGAAATAAATAATCAATAATGGAAAATGTAGACTATATTGACACCATGTCTATGGGAATACAAAATATAATTAAATTACCCTAAACTAGGTATCTCTTGGTAATAACTTATATTTAGTACTTACAAATTTTATCAATATTCGAAATGTAATCTCTTGTGGTTACACGCACACAAAGGTAACCAGTGACCCTTTCTTGACACATAGAAGGTTTCCAATATTCCATGACTTCCAAAATCCATTTCAAATTTATTCCTACGATTTATAATTCATTTTGAAATATTTTTGGGAAAAATATCCCACGGTATCATTATAATGATTTTAGATTGATTTTATTTGTTTACATAAATGGTTTATGAGGAAATTTGTGTAGTAAAAAATATATTATTGACACGTTATGTTAAAAATGATCAATGAAAAAGGAATGGAGGCTCTAGAGGTGTAATAGAAAATTTCTTATCAAATATGATTACATTCCCTATATTTGAATTGTTTCTGTCCAAAATTTATAGGATGAATCATTCATCCTATTTGCTTTATTTCTATGGATTATTAATAAAAATATGTAAAATCACGGGGTTCATGATGGTTAATGTTTCATGAGGGTAAATATATTTTTAAATACACCCATTGTATTGAAGGCTGGCTTTTATGATGGGATATATCACTGGAAATTCCTGAAGGGTAGATGATAATTATTGAAACAAGTAGAAGTTAAGAATCATGAATACATATAGTGTTGATGGTATTCAATGTGACTACAATAAGTGGAGAATTGAAAATATGTTATATTTTTAGGTTAATCTCCATGAATATGAGATGCTTAATGAGGGGTGAAATTTTCCTAGATATTCGTGAATAGAGAGGGCTTCTCGAATATATATGGGAGACATTTAAAAAAAATTTCTATATGGATCCATGCTTCTAGAACATGATAAAATTCCTATAAATAGGCTTTTACCCCTAAAAAGGATATAAAGACTTAAAAAAGGTTCTAAGTCCCTAAATTATAAGAGGTGATTCACAATTTTTGTTCTTGAGAAAAAGTTCATGAAGGACATAATTTTGTGATTTCTATAAAAATCAATCTGAATGATGAATGTTTCAATATGGATAAATGATCTTCATTAATGTGTTTGCGCCTTACAGTTGTTGATTGATTCATGAAGGTTGTTTTTTCTTCATGAAATATATTAATTTTTCAAATGTTTTGGGGTTCATGAAGGCAATATATTTTTGTGAATAATTGACCATCTTTTTGAATGTTGTGTGAGATTCAAAAAATTAGTGAGCATCATGAATATAATCATAAGTAATTTTGACATTTTATTATCACTTTTTCCTTCTCAATAGTTTCAATTGAGGTTCTCAATCACAATGGTATCATTATATTTTATTCAAACAATTTTCAATTACCGTGTAATTGGATCTAAAACTAATACTACTATTTATAAATGGACCTCTTTATAGTCATGATGTATGGAATTCTGGATATAATTGATAGTGGTGCATTATCAAAAAATGACTCAAGGGAACTTGTTACTGAATCCAAAGGAATGAGTTTTTAGGTTAATGTATATATAATGAAACCTATATGATGGTTATCTATTCTATGTCATAATATTGTATGTGGTAAGAGTACCAGAATTTTAATGATGGAGACTCAAAATTTAGAGAGAGAAAAACAATAGTTTCTATGAACCATGTATGAGGATCTAATAATGTCCCCTAATGAGTCTGTTGATGCATTCTTGGACACGGTGAATATTTTTGTGGAATTCAAGCATGGTCATAAATAAATTATTAATGATATAAATATGTTGAAGAAAATTTCAAAATACTTCCACCTTTGTTCAATCTGAACATTTATTTATTGGAAGATAAAGATCCAATGGAGCTGACATGGGATATCTTGCATATCACCCTTATTAAATATGAAATGAGAAATGATGATAATGAGTCTATGAAAAGGGAAGTCTAATAAAGATCAATTCATGTCCATGAAGAATATCACTATTGAATGATGGTCAGGAAATATAATAGTCAGATGAATTCATGTAATTCCTTTGTAAAATTTTCAAATATAAAATGCAATTTAAAATGGAAACACCGACTAGAAATATTTTAACGTGGAGTGGTTGGACATCTTACATTGAGGTGACATATGATGTTTCAAGATGATGATGAAGAATAAGATGAAATTAAAATAAATAATTATTCAACCCATGTGAATGTAAAAATTAATTTTAAGAAAAAATTCTTCATAATGAAGAATCATATTTCAAATAAATGTCATAGTTTAGATGAATCATTGGTTAAATAGTTAGAGGATTGTAAGAAGAATGAAGTAAATTTTATAGTGGAAGTTGTTATAAATTTAAAAAAAAGTGATGAATGAAACTATTATGAAGGATATGTCAAAAAAAGATTTTTCCTTAATGTGAAAATATAATTCTCTCTTGAAATGATAGATGTTTAGATTTCCAATTCAATGTAATAATATACATTTTTTTTCAAAACTATTTATACCGGATCATGTAGTATAAATGTTTTATCTGATAGATGAAATTGAGAACCACTTCTACTTAGTACCAGAGAACTTAGATAAAATCAGCGAGTATGAGATCTTTGATGACGAATAGAAAATGGTGATAGATGGTTTGAATAATATAGTAAAATATCAAATAGAACTGATTGAAAATATTTAGGAGGAGGTTTACCACCTATGGAGGAATGTGAAATATCAACAGAAACTATCAACTCTATTAATGTAGGTTTCCAATGATGTAAAAAATAAAATCATAGAGTTCAAAGATATGTTGAAATAGACAAATTGATGTCAGGAGAAAATAATGATATATCCAAATATTAGAGTTGGTATATGGATTGATCAGAAATAGAAACTAGTAATGGTTCAATTCAGACAACAAGAATCTACTCCAAGTTTGATGATTGATTTTGTACACAACAGAACCAAAATATTGAAAAACCCGATGGAAAACCTAGAAGTGTGGTATCGATACACAGTAATTCACCCCACAATAGATGTTATTATATTTTGTAGATAATACACTCAAAAATGAATATTAAATAGAAAATTGGTATCAATGGTCACAATACAAATAAAGGCATCTATAAAAAGATCATTATTCTAGTTTATAAATTCAGGGTACCTATTTCATGTCTGGAGGACATGGACACATGTAATGATATTGCTCAATATCCGTGCAAATAAATATACCGAAGTAGACTTAATGTTTTCCAATGGAGTAGGTCAATGTTTCCCAAAATGTGAGGAACACACAATGTAATTTTTTAGAATTATATGATCAATGTGATCTATCATACCCAATGATTCAACATGAATATTAGTCAATGACTCTATTAGAATGATAATACATAACCAAGTAGTGGTTGCATATATTTATTTAAAATATTCATGTCACTCTGGAATATATATCATTGAAAGTGGATTCCCCTCCCATATGATAGGAAATATTTTGCTGGTGATTGTAATATGAAATTAAAAAGCATTTATTGTAATTTTTGGTAATAATGATGGCATGAAAAATTATTGGATCCTAAAAATCCATGTTTGGGATAAAATTCATGAAATGTGAATATTTATTCGTTAATGAAGGACTCAGTCATGACATACTATGTGTATTTCAACTATGTGACTTAGGATATTCTATAATAATTTCAACAAAATCATTAATTATCAAGTAGAATAATGGTGTATATGTTTTACATTGAAATGGTATGATGGGGGGATCTCTACCTTATACGCGGAGAAGAAGATATGTTTTTTAAAAGTAAGAAAAAATTGTTATGGCATAATACACATGGTTATTTGAACAAAATTTCATTTAAATATTTGGTGAAATCTGTTACCTCTTGGGACGTCCCAATGTAATCATGTGATCGTATCCATATGTTCAATTGTTTTCCACAAGGGATGATCATTCTAAATACATATTAGTAAACCGATCAGTATTCAAAAAAGTACTTAAGTTTGTTTATATTAATGGATGAAAACCTATTTAAAGATGATTTATTAATAGGATGAGATATTAGGTTCTTTTTATTGATTATCTTAGTATAAATTCATGGGTTTTAGTCATTACCCACATGTATGGTGTCTTTATTAGAATAACAAGTTATCAACGGGATGTTGAAAAGTTGATGAGTCAAATGTCAAGAAGATCCAAACAGATAGTGGAACAGAGTTCACAAACATCCTACATTAGGATTATCCTGAGAAACATGGTAAAAGAATACAAGTTCCAACATAAATAGATCCAATGAAAAAATGGATTTGATAAGAAATGGAATAGAATTATCAATAAGATGAATAAATAAGATCTAATTGTGTAACACCTTGAATGATTTTTTCTGAAAGTAGAAGTGATGACATCATTCTACTAATCAAATAGAGAGTTAATACATATAAAATAATTGAGTTATATATATGATCTATGCTATGGAAATAATATGATAATAAATTATTATAAAATCAATATATGTTAGTGTTTCATTCTCTATAAAGAGAAAGAAAACATGTTTGAATCCCATGGAGATGATAGAATATTTCATCGATAATAAATAAAAAGGAACAAATATAATTTATTAAATATATGGTTGGGAAATGTTCTTGAATATTATGATGTAACTATAGTAGTGAAAGAGGATATTTTTTTTGAAAATAGATGAATATTCTTAGGATTACAGTGATGAAGGGATAATAAGTTAAGTTGATGTTATAATTACCGAGAATAATTCAGAAGAAGATTAAAATAATAAAAATCAAGAATATAAACATGTATATAAACAAAGAACGAAGAGTAGATAATAAATTGGTAGAAATAACATAATCAATGACCAGAAAGTGCATGTATGGACAAGTAGAATTATGAATATATAAAAAGAATCATTTTTATCATTTGTAGAGCAGACATTTTTTGAGGTTGCAACTGTAGATGAATACTAGGTTTAGTCTATCAATGATGATCATAAAAAAAATAAAAAAAATTGTACAAGAGGGATTTTCTAGAGACATTTTTATTATAATATCACCGGGAAAAAATGGGCCTTTCCCAATAATATAAATTAATATGCAAGAGTGATTCGAAAATAAGAATGATTAATCTTAAATGTGTATTCCCAGATTAAGGGTATCGATGTGGATGAAAATTTTTCACCTATTTTAAGTCTAGATATAGTCAACTTATTCATGGACATATCTATGCAATGAATTTTTACATTATTCTAGATGGATTACAAAGTATCATTTTTGAATTGGGTTCTTGAATACTATGGTTATATTGAGATGATATATGGTTTTATATTTTATGAAGATTAGAAAAACATTTATCAGCTGACAAATTCACTATATGGGATGAATAATTCACTGAGATAGTGTTATTCAATGACCGATTAGTTTACTGAAGAAGATCAAATTTCGGCATGGTGGAGATGAAAAAATGTGTATTCCAAAAATGTTATTAATCAAAGGATGATGGTTCTAGTGTATGAAAACTGTATAATCAATAGTGCACCAGCATAAAGATCATTACAAAAAAAATTATGAATTCTTGAAATTTGAGTTTGAAATTTCAATGATGGTGAAATGATTGTTTTCTTTGGCCCATTGGCGAGACAAATAAGGAATGGGACATTTATTTCCTAATCCAAATATTCCATAAATGTACTAAGAATATTGGTAATGGATAATTCCAAGGATATGATGACATAAGTGGCTACATTGATGAAACTATCATGATGTTATGAGGGCACTCCATTTAAAATAACAGAATGCATTAAAATCATTGTAATCTAATTGTACATGACGATTTGTTTTCAACATTATAATATGCAAGATAACAAAAAATATCATTTAATTCAAAAATATTGTAATTAAAATAATACTTAGGTATATCAAGGGAATGTATTTTTGGTTTATAATTATAAATCACTACAAGAATTATTGGACTATATAGAGACAAATTGGGTTGGATCAGATGATGATAAGAAATAGTTATTAGTTGGTTAATTCTATCATTTTGATTTTTTTATGTATTGGATAAGAATAAAACATTATCCAATTACATTAATAATAATATAAGATAAATATATTTATAATTATCAAAGATCTATACAAATATTATGGATATACCCTTATGTTTATGATATGGGAGTCGAAGTTATAACTCTGATCAGAATCTATTTTGATAACTCACATTTTCTAAACCAATGAATTGTTCGAGAACATAATTCAAGGAAAATACACCTTATAATTTGGTATCATTTTAACAATGATGTGGTGGAGCAAGGGCTATTGAAATTGGAGTATGTGTCTGTAGAACGATATGTTATGGAAATTTTGGTAAAGGACTTACCCAAATGAGTGTTTGAATGGAATCCACTGGATCTAGGAGTTCATCAAACTACCACACATGAAAATAGTTATTTTTTACCTCCTCTCCCTATGTTATTGTGTGTTTTTTGTACTGTGATGATCTATTTGGTATACCATATGGTAGACAAAAAATTATTTTCCTTTAACTTCCTTGAAAAAGGGTGATAAGTTGTGGCTATAAATTGGGGAGAAAATATCTTAATTATGACTAGGTGAAGCTGATAGGAAGAATAACAATGCAAGGAGTGTAATAAATATAATTATTATAATTATGATCTTTCAATGGTTATATATCACATCATTCTGGTTTCTTGATGAAAGAAGTTTAGTGGTGTTCTAATGATCATATTGATTCATAAATATTGAATGAAACTTTTTTTTACCATGTCTACATATATCATGTGGGATTATACTGAATGTTGAGTAAATACTTAATCACTATTAGAGTTTTAATAATTTATCGTTGTAATAATATGGAAGAATCTATAATGAGGTATCAAAATGTGAATATCTTTCATCAAAACCAAAGGGAGATATTGTTGTGAAAAAATCCACTAAGGTAACTCTATAGTGTTTCCAGAATGATTATGTTTTTTTGAAGAAGAATTATAAAGAGTTAAATTGTGTATTTCAAATGATATTTTAAATAAGGTGTGTTAAAAAAGTTCCAATTACAAGGAATATTTACTTTGGAGGTGGAACATAAGTTTTCGTATACATGGTGCCTCCATTTCCTAGTGTTTCCCAAATATTGGGGTCTAAAATTTGGAGGAGTTCTCAATCATTAATAATTTAGTATTTATATGAATACCAAAAAATCAGGAAAATTAATTGGTTTCATGAAGGTTGGATAATATATAAGGGAAGAAGAAATTTAAATATATCTAGATTCAGGAAGGATCTCTTTCTCCAATGAGTGGATCATTATGAATTCTTGAAAGATCAATTGTAATCCTTCAACTACCAGAAGTGGAGCATACTGAATGCTCAAAGGGAATATGGAAATATCTATGACTGTGAGATTTATATCATCATTAATGCATGTAGGTTTGGAAGTACTCTTCCCGACTACAAGATACTTTGATAATGGAAAAATTTCTTTAGATCTTCCTGAATATAGGGAGCACTATAAACAAGATTGGGGAGCCTTGAATGAAGGGGATGAAATAGATATATTATTTTATAAAGGGAGGAAATAAATATAAATAATCTTATTCACCCTCAAAAGAGATTTCAATATTTATAAAATATTCCAAGTTCTAAATATGTGAAAGTAGTTATGGAGAAATATTTCATTAAGAAAAAAGTTTTATAAAGGTAATAAAATTCTGATTGAATGTTATGAGGTATGAGAAGTCTATGTTAGCTTGGTGAAAGTGTTATAGCTTTATGAAAGTTGGTTTCATTATTAATTTTTCATTTCTTCATGTAGGAGGTTATCTTAATTAATGTTGCAGGGTTTGTAAAGGCTATACATATATATATATATATATGTGTGTGTGTGTGTGTGTGTGTGTGTGAAAAATTGGGTAACTTCATCAAGGTTCTAGGAGTTTTAGAATGTAGTGAACGCCACGAATGTGTTCATAATGTATTACCTAGAGTATCTATTTTAATGTGGTATTAAACAAGTAGATTAATGTAGAACACCAAAAGATCACATCCCCTCCACAATATATTTTTTATTATTAATAATGAAGTGACATGTTTGTCCATAAAAAAATCAATTCAATCTTCATTGTTTTTTAGAACTCCAATTCAAAATAAAAACCACAATTCAATCATTTCATCAAACACTTGGTGTACCAAAACCCATGTTATAAAAAAATCCCCTTTAAATAAATGTATCTTCCCAATAAATCATTTGAAATTACAAATAAAAAAATCAATGAATAAAAAAAGTTATTTTTTTTGAACTGTAAAAAATCATAGAATTAATGATTTGTGTAGAAACACATACTCAAGAATAAAGGTATAATTTTCAGCCTTTGACAATCGTGATTGGGGAAGATTAGATTAGGTATTCATGATCCTAATGAGAAATGAAACACATAAATACTTTATTAATATACATAGACCATTAATTTGAATCCCATTTTTGTTACAAATTTTTAGAAGAGTATATATCTAATATGAATCTATGAAAAATTGAAATAGTGGTTAAAAACCATCATGCCAAGACATAATCCATTAAAAATTAATGAGATCCACCTAAATGATTGGAGAGAAGAAACTATACCATTGTGGAAGGATTTTTTCTAGCTAATATGATGATAAGGGGTCATTAGAGGATAAAATGGAGTATTAGGGATTTTGAAAGTGAAATTTATAGCACTCATAACCTTCCCACACTATTTGTTGGAGAGGAAAAACTTCTATGTATAACTTTTTTCCTTAACTTTCCACCCATTATAGAACTTCTTTTTATATTCATGGGTTGGTCACATGGTTAGTTTAATCGTAATCCATCCATTAATAAAAACTATGCTTCATGTTTAAATTACTGGAGGGGTGAATGCATGATTTGGATTAACAAAGTTCCCCATTTTATAAGACCATCATTGGCCACATGGTTTCTTGGACCAAAACACATGGGTTCCCCTAAACCTACACCATTCATGCATATCCCCATGTGATCCTAATTTTTTTTTGAAAAAAAATTAAATTTCTGAAATGAAAGATCCAACCAAAACTGGAAAAAAGGGACATGAAGTACATGTCAAATGTATCAAAATGTTACATTATTAATAAATTTTTTATTAGAGAATATATTAAAGTTTTAAATGATCTAATATCAATACTCATTGTTATTATTATGCTATAATGTGGGTGTAAAATTCTATCGAGGTTTTCTACTAACATTTCTATCCTATAAACATCATATTCTCATTATTTTTAATGATGAAATTAGTTTAAAAACATAAGAAATTTAACAGAACCCATAATAAATTTTTTCCTCTACTTTAATCAATAGATTAAATATAAATGATGAATAATATTCTTTCCACTATGGGATTTATTTTAATAATTTTACAAAAATTATATCATTCTCTTTTAGGCCATAAAACCAAAAGTATAATTATATTCTCCAATAACCATTCCATGTTTGAGAGAAAATTCAAGGATTTCTTCATTGCAATCAATATCTCTTATAGAAAATTTAATTCAGGGAATTATTATCTGGATAGAAAAGTATTGATCAAAAGTTCATTAAGGATCAATGATAAAATTGGATGCATACCTTTATAATTAGTGATATTTTCATCAAAGGAATGAATGAATTCAATATCAATATTCTTCTATTCTAAAAAATCCATTTTATTTTTTTCCGTAAATAGTTTGGTGAATGTAATTATAGAAAAATAAATTCAAAAATTCTTCCCATGGTAGGGATTATATTTCCTCTTTTTTTAATTATCCTAGATAATATTCTTCCATTTATTATCTCAATCTTCTAAATTATGCAAAAGAAAAAATAAAATTGTCTTGGTCCTGGCGTTCAAAAATATATATTATGTTTTTATTAAAATCATTCCATTTTTATGAAATAAGTGGATCATAAGAACCACTAAAGGAAGGTGGAATGTGTCATATGACGAAATCAATATTGATTTGTTCCTTCCTTTAGTCAACTGTATGTTCATTATGATTCAACCAATTCTTCACATCTTGAGTAGTTGGCTGATCATTGAAGAAAATGTAAATTATAGCTCCAATTTAATTTTGTTTCTCGTTAATATATTAATTGAATTGGATATCAGATTATTTTTTCACATTCTCCAGATCATTAAAATTACTGAGTATAAATAAAAAATGTTATTTGATTATCAAACATAAATAATCACACTAAACAATAATATGATTATGAAAAGTATTCTTATGATATCCTATATTATGAAAAATTCTATCAACACATGAAATATAATTTTCATATCATATCACAATGGATTATCATAAGTCATCATATTTTTCATCCTTTCACACCATATTATTATTCATTAATAGATTGTGATATTTCAAAACCATATCCCCTAGGATTGTCTATAATAGTTTTCAGTATTAGTCCCATTACTCATCCACTAATGAAGACATATATAATAAATATTCCAAGCCTTTCTATGTTTTTTACCATAGGATAATGTGTTCCATAGATTCATCCACTATCTTGTATCCAAACATGGTGGTAATTTATAAGAAAATTACACTCCTTTAGTTGTAATAAGTTTGTATTTTCCGTTATAATTAAGATTATTATATGGTATTTCACTAATTTTTTCTTATAATAACTTCCAAAAATACATAATCCCTTCTCTAGTATAGATTTATGTCACCTGAACATATCATAAAAAAATATTTCATTGTTTTATATGAATATTCAACACATTTAAAAATAAAACATGAATGAAATTTATAAATGTTTTGTGTATTTTGAGACTATATACACAACCATCATATTTTATATATGATCTTAATTATCTAAAACTTCTCTTATAGTAACTTTTTAGAGAATTCATAATTAATACATTTATTCATGACCTAAGGAAAATTGAATCATAATAAAGGGTGCGCTTAGATTCTCATTACAGATAAACATAGGAGATAATAATAAATTATCATACTTTATAATAAGCATTAGGGTATAAGAATATGATCATAAAATTCGATTCACATAAAGAATTAGTCAATATATTTAGTCATAAATCACGGGATATGTGTTCTTTCATAATAACATACATAAGTAATAGGAGTGTGAAATCATCGATAATTACTCACAATCCATGAAAACATATATCAAGAATAATACAAATGTTTTTGTAATACACAGAAGTATAGAAGATAAATTTCTTCATCAAGGTTCGCATCTAGAACAATCTTAGATGAATAGGGTCACACTGTATTCTATTTTTTCGATGGCCATGATTCACTCGCAAGACTATCATAATTGATAGAGTTCATTATAAAACTAGGTTAACATAATGTTATAGTTCTAATTATATAATAAGATATCAATCATAACCTAATTAATTAGAGGACTACACAATTCTAGGACCACCCATCACATCATTATAGTCCATTCATATGTGTGGCATAACACTACAAATCATTCATCAATCCATAATATCATAACATATGGAAGGAATTAATGTTCACAAACATTTTATCATTCCTACAATTTAAAACTCATGGAATTTAAATGTTTTTGATAATGAATCTATCATATCCTTATAATCCTATCAGAATGAAACATGTTTAATAAAATTAACACTAAATAATCTTCATTGTAATATATATAGAGAAAGAATGTCATTGGTATCAAAATATAATATCCGAAATGTATTTATGAAATTAAAAAAAGATTTTGACATTAATAAATAATAAATTTAAAGGAGAATATTAAATTTTCATTAAAAATAGGGAAAATATCAATTTCTATTGAAATCATTAAAAATAAAAAATGTGGAATATTTAGAAAAATATATTCTTTTAAATTAACAATTAAATTTTTTCAAGGAATCAATAATAAAAATAGGGGTATGTATTTCACAAAAAATAAATTCCTACAATCAACCATAAAATAGAACATTCAGTTCAGGGTTTAAAAAATAAGGCGAAATGAATTATTTGTGTTGAAAATAATACCAATTAATAAAATTATATAAATTCAACAATAATGGAATTTAATATTTTAAAATTGCTAAATTATATTTAAAAGAACAAATATATAAATTCTTAATAGTAGGATTGTGGATGAAAATTTTCATCTTCTAATGGATAAATAAGGTAAACATTTCATTAAATAAGATATTTCAATCATTCCAATTAAATAGAGAGGAAATTGTAAAAATTGATAAGAATCATAGAATAAAATGTGAAGAATAACACATAGGGGATTTAAATGACTATTTCCATATTATTTTTCCTACTAAAAAAAGCATATACATTCCCAAAAAAAATGAAGCTATGGTATAATCCTTTAACCTGAAGTCTATTCTTGGTTATTATATTTTCCAAACTACTATATAAGAAATGTATATTTAATATAAAAATACTATAGAACCATATTTGAATATATATATATATATATATATTATTCCATTATAATTTATAGAATTCGTTTATTAAAAACTTCTTCACTAAAAAAATTGTGGAGAAAAAATATCCATAATCTTATTTTGTTTCAGTTCAACGGTCTATTACATGCACCTTGTTAATAGTTTCCTCATATCATGAATTTAACTAATTTAATAGGTATAATATTTATTAGTTATATAAAATTTTATTACCATTTTTATAAAGGAGTGATGAAAAATTAATATATTGAGTTTATGGTGGTGGTGGTCCACACATACACATGAGTGGTTTTTTCAGTATTTAATGCATGGAAGGAAAGTGATATATAAAACAATTATTCTTTATAAAATTATAATTTTATCATAATTAAAATATATATCCATTAAATAATGAATTTTGATAATCCGTATATAGAGGAAATAAAAAACGAATCACATCTCTCTGTGGAGGTGGTAGTCTACACGCACACCCGAGAAATGTTTACATCTTAAAATGGGTGATAAATAAATAATAATGGTTTCAAAATAATCCTAATAACCTAAAAATATGATTATTTGGATGTATGAAATATAATTAATGGAAGTACAGGAAGAAGTCAAATGACATTATTCTAATTCTATACCTCATTAAAATAATTAATCGATTTATAATTACATAGATTTGATATATAATCTACATATTTCATTAAAAAAATTCAAATATATGGTTAAATTCATTATACTATATTAAAATATATTTTATACAGTAAAATATTTTTATGAAAAATATCTCTTTTTTCCATCAAAAGATTTTATCCCCATTTTCAACTTACATATAATAAGTGTATAGTTGATTATATATTTTTTTAATAGAAAACATTATGAATATATTTCATATCAAGGTTTTTCCTTTTCATACAATACTTACCAATGAAAGGTCATACTGATCATATTTAAATAATATTATATCACTATTCATTTAATATTTATGTCGTTTATACCACTGACTATTGAAAATATTATTTAATGAAAATAAATTCTTAAATATTGGTGTGTTACATTATATCACCATAAATAAATATAATCCTCTCTATTTTGTCTCATATCCGACAAAAATATTATAAAAAAATTAGTAAAAATAAAATCCTTGGAGTATAATGAAAAAAATATGATCATGACC
This sequence comes from Viscum album, assembly GCA_963277665.1. Taxonomy (NCBI): domain Eukaryota; kingdom Viridiplantae; phylum Streptophyta; class Magnoliopsida; order Santalales; family Viscaceae; genus Viscum; species Viscum album. The sequence goes on from OY728161.1 coordinate 311,795,812, forward strand.
GAAAAATCCCATTCAAAATTTTAAAATAAATTTTTTTTAAACCCCACATCATCAATATGGTGGTCTAAAACATCATCCTGAAAATATGAAACACAAAATATTTATGTCATATAGAATAAAATGTAATTTTATTCCAAAATAAGGATTATATTTTCATGGAGTAGAAACATGTAAAAAGAGGAGAAATTATCATATATGGAAAAATAGAGAGTGAATGATAACATTCTCATGAGAATGTTAATGAAAAAAACTCATAAATCATTAATGGATAAATAAGACCATAAATTTATCATAAATTAATGAAAAAGGATATAATTTTTATTTGGTGTCCAATTTCATATAGTATAGGGAATATTTTAATTTTTATATTGGTGACATTATAAAATATAAATAGATCATTTCTTTCTATTCATAAGAATGATTTCATTATTTTTTTATTCAGTCAATTTCCACCTATATCTCAACTCATACTAAAGGAAATGAATATTCATGATTAACATTCTGGAATAAAGAAAAAAAATTATATTCTAGTAAACAATATGATCAACAAAAGGTTAAAATGTTTTTCACAGTATAAAAAAATTGGTTTTAATATATTTTTATAATATCTGTAATGAAAAAATAATACCTAAATCTATAATGTCTTAAAAATGAAACCTATTTTTCATAATTAAACATTTAAAAATGATTTTGCTTTTAAATGTTTAAAACCTTCAAGAAAAATTTTATAATCCAAAAACTATTATTAATATTTTATATCATATTCATGTGATATGAACATAACATTTCTCTCCAAAAAACAAAAATCACACATAATGTGACATACCAAATAATGTATATTTCTTTATCATATATTCTACACAATATTCCAATCATTTCGCAAAACTAACGGAATCATAATAATGAAACCATAATATCAAATATTCTTCTGAAATATTATTCATCTTTTATTCATTAAATAATTTCCAATATTAGAAATTAATATTTATGTATTCCTCAATTGCAAAAAAAATCCTAGAATAGTGAAATTTTCAAAAAAAATATCATTAGTCCATAGTCACTAAATAAAATTTCAATTCCATGGTTATCAATATGTTAAATCACATGTTCCCAAAATTTAATAACAAAATCATCCAAATTAATCGTAATTATCTCAACATTAATGATCATCACAACCTAAAATGTTATAAAACACAAAAAACATATGTCAATAAAATATAAAATCTTTCTACTAAAATAACATTTTCATAACTTCAACATTAAAAATATTGGATACATATTCTACAAAAATATATAATAATTCAATAATTTTTTACCTTTGTATCACATTATATAAAACCTCAAATGAATATGTATTTCTCTAAACATATGTGCTTCCTTAGACTTATTAACATAGGTCGGAATCTAAATATCATAAAATATCTATATTTAAATAATCTTAAGATATAATTTTTTCTATACCTTTCCTATAATACCAAATATAATGTTATATATCTTAAAAAACAGAAAATTATAAGATTATTGAAAATTATTTGACATTCTTGTGTTTATTTGATAATTTTATTTTTTGTGTTTTAAGCAATTAGTGAAAACTATTACATTTAAAAACATTATAACAAAATAACTTTTAGCTAATTATACCTGTAAAAACATTTATAAATTTCATATATGTATTTATATGTTAGTATGTAAAATACAAATATTTGAAACCCATTAGTACATTTTAAATTTTCTAAAATCCCAAAAAAATGTTTTTATTTTTATAATAATCTTTGAAATAAAATAATCAATCACACGGTAATGTAATCAATATTATTGATTAATTATATCCTAAATCTTTTTATAAGTAATCATTATGTAAAATTAAAAATCGCAAGGTTTAATTTTATGACATGATTACTAATGAAAACATTTTTAAATAAAAAGACATTTCACTCATAATAGTTAAATAAATTATTATTAAACATAAGTCCATTACAATACAATAATATGTTAAAATATTTACATTAAAATAATATTTCATGAATATCATGTAGTAACATTGTAACATTATATTTACATTCATCATTACATGAACACTTATAATGGGGTTTTCTCAAAAGATATATTATATATCAATTAAGAGTAACCAATACCTCGTAAACATCACCACTTAACCAAGTGGATTCTATAGCTATATTAGTCTAACCCATCATTATATCAAAATTGGTCTCACATTACATTCAAATAAAAATTATAATAATTATTGTATCAATAATGAACATATAAATTTCACATTACTTATAAAACCCCTTTGAATTCACATCTAGCCCATAAGAAATAACTCTTTCTGTTATATAATAAAGATTATAAATTTTTTTTTACAAAATATTTTTTAAATTAAAAATTACAAAAATATTGATAGAAACATTTCCCTTATAAATAAAAATTGAAACTAATAAAGTAAAATTAATGATGACTATTGGCTATAATGATTGGAAAATGTGTTAAAGTAATATATGTTTTAAAAATATTCTTTTAGAATATTTATAAATATATTAAAATATTCCATATAGAAAATGTGGATAATATATTTAGGGAATTGGTCCATGAATCCATTTCATAATTGATTTTTGGATTTCAAAGGCCTCAGTAGCAGGTTCCCTATTTTTTAGAGGGTTTTGAGGTCTTTCAGTGGAAAAACTCCAAAAACATTCATATTTTTGGTACTGAGGATGGAAATGACCTTTATTTATATTATTTGTGGACTAGTGGACCTAAATTTTATTTTAGGGGACCTTAGGAGGGGAAGAAAAGCATCTTTTTTTGAGTGTGGAGACTCAATAGAGGTTGGCGGCATCATATGTCTTTCTTCAGTGGTTTAGTGATATGCCATATAGGATATAGTCTATGTAAGAATGGTTTTTAATGATACATCAATTTGAGGGGTAGCTACACTATGGGTAGTATGAAATTTCTTGGTATTTATTGATACTCCATTTCCCCTATATCCATATTTATTTAACCATGTTGGGATATTTTTAACATCCTTTGATCACGGTTGGTTGGTGGATAGTCCCTTAAGCTACACCATATAATTTTCTACATCCCATATGGCGACAAAATTGCCTGTTGGGTTGTTCTATAGTTATTTTAAATTTTATGTGTCTATAAATACCATGATACCCCATTATCCTACTTCCTTACCTCTTCTCTCCATCAAAACCCATGTGATTAAGAGTTTTTTTTAATTTTTTAAATCTCATTTGATATGAATTTGTCCCTTATTGTCCATATATTATTCATTGTGATACAATGTAATATCTATATAAATTTTCAATAAATATTTATCCATTTTATCTAATTTAATATTTTTTATTCTCACAATAATTTGTTTCGTTATTTCTATCAACCTAATGGGGGTTTAATAGTTTTTACAGAGCATATGTGGAATGATGTATTTAGGAGATCATAATGTCCTCATAAAAGTGGTAACTAGATATCCATGAAGATGAACCTTTTTTATATGAATAAAGATGAAACTATAATGATATAGGATTTATTTATTTTCTAGTTATTTAAATTCCCTCATAATGTTATCATGGTTTATCACTTTGTAGGGAAATAGTAATATCATAATAATAATTCCATTGAATTTATATCAAAATTAGGTTTAGTGATCACATGTTAATATCTGATACCATGATAAAGGATTACCTATTTACTTTCATGATATTTATTTATATTATCTTATTCATATTTATAATGTTATTTATTTATTATATAACAGATTTACTTATTTATAATGTAAAATAAAATAAATTTTGAATTTATTGATTAATTATCATTAGAATTAATGAAACAGCATGTTTTTTTCTGATTCCTCTATATAATTTCATTATAGTGAAATTTATATAATTTTTTGTTTTGTAAAATATATTATTACATTCTTCAACTAAACATGATATAGAACATGAACCATGGTAATTTTTGTTCTTGATAAAATTGAAAATTCATGTTAATGAGAATGTTACTTCTCTATATTGTTGAAACATTAATTAATATTGATATCATGATTTAATTTTAAGAGACTATTATGCTTGATTCCTTCAGTTACACATAGTTAAAACCTATGATTAATGAATCATTTAATAGAAAATTGAATTAAACTAGATGATTAATAAAGAATTACTATTAGGGCCATCTGTGAATTTTTTTTATAAAGGATGGAAACCTTAATTTGGTGGTCATGAGGGCCCAATTATTAGTAATGTATAAATTCTATGTTTAGTGGAATTTTTCCCTATAGATTATGCTTATAATCTTATTGGACTATGTTATTAGCGATATATGATCCTTCCAATGTGGATTGATATGATAATATTTTGGCTTATCCTATGATGCCGGATGAGATATGGGATTTGGAGGCCTTGATATTGTGGAACCAATTCATGCCTGTGATGGAGAGATCCATTGTCGTAAGTATAAGGGTGTATAAGATGGAACCATGAAAGATTTAATGTTTTGAAGATATTATTTACCATATATTTGATTTATGATGTATTCTATCATGATATGAACTTATTAACCGATGTCAGTCCGGTTTCTTATTGATCTATATTCTCTTACCCATTAATTGATATAGGTTGATGTGTTTGGAATAATTACCCATATTGTTAATTTAGGATAGGTATCATAGAGTACTATGAAATAAATGGATTGAGGTTAATATTAATTAATAACAGTTACCCCATGAGGTTTGTGTTGTTAAAATGAAATCACGATAATCCTGAGATACAATTCATATGACTGGATTATGACTAAAAAAATGGAATTCACTATAATATTTATTGTAGTTCAACATTGAATAAATTTGATGATTAAATAATGGATGTTGAAATAGATAAACTAAATTTAATTGTTCAATGAAATTAAAATAATTAATTTAATATTTATATTTATAATCCTTATTCTCTTATAAGATAAAAAACCCCATTTTTGGAAGATGAGTACCCAAGTGATGATTATTGTAGTTCCGCATAGGACTTTTCTTTCCCATAGTGTTGTTATTAGCTATATTATATGATGTATTTTCAGTTATTTAACAAACTACCTCTCCCATTTTTCTTAGGTGGGCACATACCTAGTAGACTCTTGGTGGGTGATTTCCTCAACAACATGGTGAGAGAATGGATGGATGACTACCACTTATTGCCATGCTCTCTTGTCTGGGTCCTATTATCTGATTGTATTTCTAGTTGTTAGTATCCCCATATATGCGTGTGTATGGGTTTTATGACTTTTTTTTCTTTAATAATCATTTCTCTATATATATATTATCCAAATAAATTATTATAAATATGAAATGAATAGGTTTGATGGCATCAATTAACTTACATGGTCTATGGGCTGGGATGGATTGAGGTATAATACCTTATATATTATACACATCATATTATATAGAATGGATACAAAAAAATATTCAATTATTATGTATATATTTTTCAATGGGGTGGTATGATACAAGAGCTTCATTTTTGGATTATTCTCTTCGGTGTCTGCAAGTTGGTTTACTTTTGAAAGAGATAATGTAAGATGCATGATGTTAGACGAGAGTGGAAAACAAGTAGGGTAGTAGTTTCGAGGTACCATTAATAATTTAGTATTATTATAATTGATCTACATTTTGTGATACTTTTTGTGATATAGGCATTTTGGGGATGGTATTTTATTATAAATTTATTGGTGACATATTAGTTAAACTTATTGTACACTGAACATTAATAGGTTTTCATTATCCTTTCAATGAGATGTTCTAAGGAGGGTACATCCGACTATACAATTGTGATAACCTAATCTATAAACACTATTATCATGTCATCCTAAAAATTATTCATATCCAAAAGGTTATTAACAGATCAAAGTTTTTGATGAGTTATTTGAAATTTATGATTGCCAATTTTTTAACATTTCATGTAATTATATTTTCCCTTTAATTTATCTTAGTACAATATAAAATAACATTTTTCTACATAGGATTTATTTTACATATGTATGTAAATTTTATAATTTCTGTATATATCTTATCTCTCTCATATATAAGGTGTCATCGTGGGTAGTTCCTTCCATTTGTATGCTTATTACACACTCAGTTCTAGTCCCCAACACGATGGTTAATAGACGTGGGAATTATATGGTCTCCATCTCCCTTTTCTAATTGTTATCCATGGTGGGGTACTCTCTATGGTAAATTTGTTAGGATTTAATGGTTTTAATATTTATAGCGTAGGGTTATGATTGAGTTTTTATTTAGTCATTATTGAGGACTTCATCAGATTGTAGGGAAAAAAATTCATCAATGTTAAGTATGTGATGTAGAAATGGGAGACCATTTAAAACACATTTATTTTAGCCCCCTATAATGAAATGAATGGACCATTATGTTTATAGAGTCTACTAAATGATTGATACTATTTGTGGGGTAGATACATAGGAAATTATCATGAATCAATCTTCTTTTATCCCCATTTTAAAATGGGTATACTATAATATATGTTGAATCCTTAAACAATTTAAAAAATAATTAATTAATTAGCTTAAGTGTTCGATATCCATGATTATGAGTCTAACCTTTTATTTATTTAGAATGAATAAACCTAGGTCACCGTCCATTTCAGATTAATGCTTATGATATTTTGAAAGAGTTTTCAGCAGATCACAGTATAATAGAGGTTGATTATAACACATTTAATGAGGAAAATCCTAGTGTTTGAGTTCTAGATTCAAAAAAACTACAACAAATACATTTCATAATAAGTCATGGATAACCGGTAAGAGGAGTTGGAGATAGATTCTAGATTTATCTTTTCTCAGATGGAGTACTTTTTATATTTCGGTATGATGATTCTATATAGGGAAGCACGGTAGTTTGGATTTTGATCCTTTTAGATTTTAAGGATTTAGTGGTCTTGTCAAATATGTCCATGGACATGTTATGAGAATAGTTACTTTCTTAATTCATAAAGGTATTCAGTTATTATGAGATACTTACAAATCGATATGGGGGCTCCAGCATTTGAGAGTTTGGGATACATTTCAAGACACCTATGTGATATGCTTTAGACATGTTACTAGATGGGGAGGCTAAGGAACATAATTTTTGGGTTGGTTTTTTTATATAGATGTAGTGTCGAGTCGCCCTATTTATTTTTTTAAAATATATTTAGTTGTTGGAGAGATTATAGGTTTCTAATAGGATGTTTCCTAGAATGGGATATTCATGAGAGGGGAGTTACCTTGATTCCCAATAAAAAAGATATGTGGTATGAGGTTCCCAATTATAGGGACTGAAGAGTTTATGGTTCTCCATGGGTATGTACCATCCCTCATCATATTGTTTTTATAGGGTTTATATCTCTGAAACCATGCTAAGGGATTACACACATGTTTTTATTTTGGTGTTTGAGGCTATGATATGTGAGAGTGATTTAATTATTTGAGCAGTCCGTGTTCACCAGGTGCTCAACCTCATCTCCCCCATTGTGGTAGTTTCCATCAACACAAACACAACAATTTGATCCATTATGAGATTTTCGGAGAGTATATCTGGTGTCCTGATTAAATCCATTATATTATCCAAACCATATGGGAGTAGATCATAGATGTGGAGGTTTCTAATGGTCGAGTCAATGAGTATTTGTTTCCAGATGTGGTCATCTTCATGCATTAGCCTTTCTAGTTCTAGTTGGTCCATACATTGTTTGAGGTGACTGTATATTTTTTCAACATTGTTGAATGTTTTGTATGATTAAAGGTCTACTCACTCTTTCAAATCACATTCCATTGATCATTAATTGGTACTTAAGATAGATTGGAATCTAGTTACCTTGGAAATGATTATTCCATTTGGAGCTCAGGATGACATTTATGAATATCCATTGAATGTGAGCTTGTGTTATAGAATAACTACAATGACAAAGACAATCATGATTTGGAGATATGTCCTCATGAATAAATATAATGAAAAAAATTATTTAGTGCAAGTAGTTCACTGCAAAAAAAATTAGAGACTAGAGGGGGTGTTACAGTTTAGAAGGGATTATAACCCCTTCTAAACATATTAGCGGCAGTTACTCTAATCCACCTCAAAAGTGCCAACCTATTTTGTTTATATGCAGTTATTATCAATCATTCATAAAATGAGGCTGTTTATTGAGAAATGTACATGATAATAGGTTTTAACCCCTCTAATTGTGAACAAAATTGACCATAGATGGGTATGTTAGGGGTTGTTCTAACAACCGCTTATGTAATGTTTCAGTTCGGTGTAGTTAGAACTGCCCATAATCTACCCCTCTGATTTTTTTCATATAATACCCAGATCAATTCCTCCAATACACCCATAGAACCCCCAGTCACCCCATGGAAATCAACAGACACCCATCTTGACACCCCAGGGAAAACCCCTATCAAATCCCTCTCAAGCCCTGTGGACATCAATTGACGGCCCCAAAACACTGCCAGGACACCCCATCCCAAAACCCCCTTGACACCCCCACGAAACTGAAACGCCACCCGGAAACACCATTAGAACCACACCTACAAGAAGTAAGACCCCCCCAGAAATGCAACATAAAAGCCCACTGACACCCCTAGACATTCCACTACATGACCGCCGACACCCTGAGATACGCCCATGTAACCCATCATGGAAGGAGAAAGCAGAACCACCACACAGACACGACCACAATCCTATATTCCACCTCCTAGAGGAATGCCTAAACATAGTGCCTGGTAGGATTTGATACAGATACAAGCTTCTGTTTTGATAATACATTTATCAACTGAGGAAAATTACTTTTGTTAAATTATATAAAATATATTATATTTATTTACATATATTACATTATATTTATTTGAATATAAAAATAATATATATGTATATGTATTAGTGTATATTAATATAAATAATATAATATATTTCTGTATATATAATATATTTTTATGTGTGTGTATATTTATTTAGTTATATAATATTTATAGATATAGTATAATTATTATATTTATATATAGTAATATGACTATTTTTAAGTACATATATATGTGTGTGTGTCTATACATTTATATATTTTATGATTGATATTTTACATATATTATATTCAATACATTTATATTATATATTTATGTATTTAATTATATAAATTTATATTTTATAAGGTATACACTAATACATACACACAAAATTATAACACATTCTTATAAATGAAAATATATAAAATAATTAGATGATATATAAAATACAATAGATTTCTATTAAGATTTATATTATATATATTAAGTAAATTTATCTATTAATATGGTATACTAAAATATGTATCAAATTATTGTATAATATAATTATATAGTGTATATACATATATTCGTATTTTATTTAAATTATATAATTTATACCTGAATATTTATATATTATAAATTAATTTAATATTAATGTTATATACTAAAATATATATAAAATAATTATAAAATACATACAAATTTATATATAATAATATAATTATAATAAAATATAAATAATATAAATAAATAATATATTTATATGTATTTAATTTGGATTATATTGTATATATATTTATTCATAATATAATATAAATGTATTTATAACTAAATATGAAAAACAAAATTTATTTAAAATTATACATATATAATAAAAATTATATTATAAATATAGTTTATTTATAAAACAATATAAAATTTTTATATACTTGAATAAATATATTTATAACTAAATTTATATTATATATACAAATATTTATATATGTATTCATATTTCTTTATATGTATATGTATCAATTTAAATTATTTATATAATGTATTTTTTTATATAAATGTGTTTACAACGATTTTAAATACATTTATATAATGTGATTATGTAATATATATATATACACACACACATGCGCCCACACACACACACACATAGATATATATATATATTAAAATAAGAATTTATAGGATATTTATTATAAAAATTAAATAAAAAATAATTGTGGTTAAAAAACTATATAATAAAATAGATTATTAGTGGTTCATGATCCACCTCAAATTGTGTCAGTTAGAGGGGTTTCGAAACCCCCTCCAATTTCATAAATTAGGACTGGTTCACAACCCCTTCTAAATTCTTAAATCGAAGTGGTTCAAAACCCCCTATAATTTATTAAATTAGATACGGTTAAAGAACCCCTCAAAATTCTTATATTAAATAGGGTTCAAAATCCCCTGTAGTTTATTATGGTAGACAGGGTTCAATGAAAACACTATATTTTTAAATGTGTCATGGTTCAAAACACCCTTTAATCGATGGGATTAGAGGCAGTTCATAAATACCTATAATTTCATATATTAGTGGGGGTTGAAAACCCCATGTAACTTATAGATTAACGATGGTTCCTGAACACATCAAATATATTACAATAGAGGGACTTTATAACCCACTTGAATTTCATACACTAGTGGGCGTTTAAAAACCCTCTAATATCCAAATTAATATGTATATATATATAGTGCCTCCAAAATCCAACCAAAAAATTGAGTCACTAATTCTAAAAATAATGGTTGTTTTAACAAAATCCCTTCTAAAACCCAACAAAATATTAAAAGAATAATGATAAAAATTTTGAGGTGGTTGTGAGCCCCATGTATACTCTATGGTTAATATTGGTTGTGTATTTCCCCCTATACAATGAATTTAGATTTGGTTATGCATAACCCCCTCTGAAAACACGATTAATTTTCTGTTTTTTGTTGTGATTTTGGAATGATTGATGATAACAATTTTTATATATGATGTTGATATAAACCCATCATTATTTTTAGGGAGATATAAACTTGTATAGGTCTAAGAAATTGTCTATACTTATCATCATCGGTGGTTGATTAGATGTTGAGTTTATCAGAGGTTCATCCAATAGTGTTTACAAGTCTTTTGGGAGAATGCCGTTAGGTATTTCCATAGTATGTTTTTTTACCCCCTCATTGAGTGATCAGTTATAGGATTAATATATAATATTGAATTTATATAATCTCAATGTCCCGATATAGGTTGTATCATTTTGGTTTTGAGATTTTAGAGTAAATATCGATGATTGATTATTATGATGATTAGTCTTGACATGTTTGTCACCATTGGATGCACCAATTCATTTTTTGATGAATGAAGATGGATTTTTGCATATTTGTATCGATTAATATGATATAAACCATATGATATTAAAGACAATATTTCCTCTTCCATGAATTGATAATTTATTCTACAAGATAAAATAATTATGTTGGTTATAAATGATCGATGTTTGGTCCAAATAACAAAATATAAAATTTAATGATGTGGATGTTGCAAAAATAACATTAAACATTTCTCATGGGGATTATAATTATTTTTCAGGTCATTAGGTGAAAATAATTATTTATTTATGATAATTGTTCTATCAAAATTTTTTTCTCAGAGTACCGAAATAAATACATTATTGTTTTAATCAATGGAATCATTGTGTAGTATATGACTAAGGAGGTGCAAACAAAGCATCTACGCGGTGTGGAGGAGATCATTATCATCATAAGCTAATCATGAATTCATCAATGTGTGAGTTATTGTAATATGATGTTTTTTTTCAAGAGAAATTCCAAATCTCAGTAAGAATTAGGTATAGATTATATGAATATTGAGGTATTTGTTTCTTGGGATACCCCTAAGACAATGGTGTATGTGTAGATATTTATTGTTAGTTCATGATATTATAGAATTTTCATGGAATATTGTTCCTATGTTGTGACTAATATGATATCCTTGACATTAAATGGTCATTTGTTCTTTTATAATTAATAGTTTCATATATCTTTAATGTACCTAAAATAGAGGTTGTTTGGCGATTAATCTATTTTTTCCAGAAAGGGGTTTTCTGGGGTTTTCCATGATAATTCTTATAATTTTTTGGTTTTGTTTTAATTTATAATATATTAATTTTTTAATATGGGTCACGGAAGACGTATCCCCATGAGTATAATTATAAAACACATTTTCTTGAGGTGGTGTGCCTTTTTTGATCCTTGATCTTGTGGAAAAATTACCTCATAGAAAATGTTTCAATGGTTTTCAAATAATTATATCATGACAAATATCTTCTCCATATTACATGAACATAATATAGAAATTTTGATTGGAATTATTATAGGATTAGTACTTCATAATATTTTATACATTTGGAAATGGAAATGTTGTACTTGATTCACCAATTAAGAAGTCCCATAGTGATATTTTGTGTGAATCGTGGTATTTTTAAATTGTGATGGAATAAAAATTTATGAAACAAATTGATATTGGATTGTTTTTTTTGATAATGTTATAATTTTTTTAGACTATGGTGTTGTAATATTTATAGAATCAAGAGGAAGACTTATAGTTGGGGGATTATAATGTAGAGGCCTATTGAGATTTATTTGTCATTAGTGACTCCCATAATGGTTAGTGTAAGGAAGGAAAACACATATTGAGATTTTAGGTAAGGATTTTCAAACCATTTATAATGCATTATGTGGTATACATGAGTTTCATGGATCAAAAATGGTGATACATATTGGCATGGTAATGATGAACTCTGATTTGAGATGAAAATCATTGTGGGTTGGGTTAATGTATGAAGTTGCATTGTTTTTTTCTGAAGATTGGTCTTTCCAAATTTTAATGTTGAGCACCAATTTCCCAATTTATTTCTACATCTATAACATGTTCCCCACTGGAAGTGGGATGAGATTTTGATTGAATTTTTTTAAAATTTTCCTAAAAATCATGGAGGCTATTATTATATATATTTTATTTTTTATTGTTTTACGAATTCATCCTTATTCATATAAAATAGGGAGTCATGATCGTGGGAGGTGTTCATGAAGTATTATATTGAGATGGTGAAGAGACTCCATGAATCCATGAGGATTATCATCTATAATTATGATTCTCATATTACCTCCTAGGTGTGGTGAGTTCTCCTTCCTGAGTAGGTATCACGTTTATTTGTTATAAACATGTTTCATCCATAGAAATATGGTCATACTAAGAAGAAAATATGTACTCTTCAAGTCATGTTTTTTTATTTTCTATTATATTTTTGAGTTTCATGGTTGAGGCCCCTTTTATGGGTATAGTTTTAATAAAAAAAAATTTTCACTCCACCATTTTTATGTCTCCAATAGATTCCTTATACTTTTGAACTTTTCATTCTTTTTTTTTTGTTAAAATGTATTCTAATAAATAGATTCTATAAGGCTATAAATCATTTATACTAAGATGGTTGATATTCGTGAAATAAAAAAATGAATGTAGAATAATATAATCATTAGTCACATGATGATAAAATAAAGATACCTATATATTTTGGTCTTAGAGATAATGTGTTCTTGAAAGTGAATATGCATCATGGATGGTGATTGATGGGTTGTGTGAGTATGATTTCACAACATAGTTATCAAATATTGATGTGTTGGGTCATGTTGTAGCTATGGCGTATAATATAATACTTACCCCATAAATGATCAAGATGCATGATGTATTTTCACATTTCATGACTCCATCACTAGATTTATGAAAACTATCATATCATCGATTTGTGTGAGATTAATAATGACAATGATACGTCCTTTAAGGAGCATCTTCAAGAAATGCATGACTATTAGGAGAATATTCTTATGGGAGTTCTATCCCCTTTATTTGTGTCTTTTTGTGGAATTTGGGCATGTTGAAGACTACATGGGATCATGAGTCATAGATATATTATTATTTTTCTGATCTATTTGATTATTAGTTCCCCTATAGTCATAATTTTATTTGTTATTATTAAACAATATTTGGTTATGTCACGGTGTAGAATTTTTCTTTTTATTCCCTAACTCTCATTTTGGGATGTATCTTCTCTTGAGACTATTTTGTCTCCCTTTTTTATTATTGGAATGTTTTTTGTTTTTTTCCTATTATAGTGGTTTTTTATTTATTTGGATGATGGGTTCATTGAGTGGTATCTCAGTGGGTGGATATTCGAATGAGGTATTTTTGTTTTCTCATTGGGTTTGGTTATGTAATATCGATAATAAGAATGTTTTCTTATGTGTCTCGTGTAGGGGAACAGATCCTAGAATCCCATTACATTTTAGTTTTTTGGTGTTCAAGGCACCACAGGAAGATTCCTAATGATTTAGATGGTGTTTTTAGTATTTTGGGAGCGCCAAATCGAAAAATGTAATTCATGCAATATTCAGGTAGGTGCAACATCGTTGAGATAGTTTTTGTGGCTTAGTGGAGCTTCACTGTGGCATATGGGATATTAGGAAAAGAAAAAATGGGACTCAGTTTTTTAAGATGGCTAGTTTATTATGGTTAGATGTGGAATATTTAATTTTTTAATGTTAGATCCTTATCGCATGGTGGAACGAGGATACAATTTTATTGTAATGTATATTGCCTTTTGAGGTGTAATTGTTCCTTGTGTATCAAGTTATAGAGTTATCCATTTCACAACGAAGGTGGTTTTACAACATGTTTATAATAATACACTAATATTTGTGGAACCACTATTAAAGTTTTTGTAGGGGATTATCAGAATATCCTATGACCAAGGGAGATTTTCGCATAGTCCAACAAGCTTTGTTGTAGAATGTTGTGAGTTATAGGTGGTTGTATCATTGACAATGGGGTTGAATCATGATGACCTAAAATTCTATATGACTATATATTCTCAAATTACCATAAACTACAAAACTCTCCCTCAATCCATGGGTGAGAAAGATTAGTATTTAATGTTTTAGGACCACTTTTGGTATGTATTAATCCCTAACATCCATATTAAATTCCATGGTGATCCCATATATGATCATCCCCCAATTTCTAGATTTTTTTCCCTTTTTATCTTATTTCATTTTTTATGTATTTCCATGATATTTTTCATAACCTACAACTAAATGAATTTTCTTTATAATTATTTTTTTTTGGATTGTTCTCTTCAGGAGATCATTGTTTCATCACTAAAGATGTGATCATAGATATGTGACATTTATTTGATTTTGTTTAAAAAAAATTGAATCCTTTTAGTAGGGGATTCAAAGATTCAAAATTTAATTATGTGAAACTGAAACTAATCAAGGTTTATCTCATTGAATGGTAATGAAATTAACATGATGAATATTGAACCAAATTAATATATTAGTCGGTTATAGAAATTTCATATCGATGATCAAACCTATGATAATGGTTTTTCATTGGATTTTATATGTTTTTTTCTATCTAATATATAATTTTTTTTGAATTTTTCATGATTGGAATAACATGTTGTAATATATTTTAATTTAAAATCATCTAAATCGGTGATTATTTCATTATATTTTTTAATAATTAGAGAATATGTGTTTGTAAATAGATGTTTATTGTTATTTGAGGATAATAAAATTTATTAAATTGAATATGAAATATAATTTTTTATTCTTTATGTCAATTTAATTTGATAAGAATCATGAATAATAATAATTCGTTTATAAGGTATAAAATAAAATTCAATTTTATTAAGAATAATACTTCTTCTGTTTTTTATACATGAATTAATGTTTACTGGCTGATTAACTTTTTGTACATTCTTAAAGCTATATTTCAAAGGTTTCCTATTGGCGCAACTAATAAATAATGAATCAGTTAATTAAATATTGAATAATATAGATATTTTATAAAGATAAATCTGTGTGATCATCATTTCTTGTTAGTTATATAGGCTCGATGCCTTGCGTTGTGGGATCTGAGAACTTATTTCTATATGTTAGTTGAATATCTTATTTTAGATCATAATTATACTCATGTATATTCTTGTTTTATTATTTCCTTTTTATTTATTCTATAGGTGAGCCTTGTTTTGTGGTTTGATATGATCCTTTGATGGATGATTATGGTATATTGATGACATATGGGTTTGGGAGGCCTTGAGGATGTGGAAGTAGTTGATGATTTTTTTAAAAGTCTTAGGTTATGAATTATAGAGTTTAGTATGGATCTAGTGATTATGGAAGTAGTTTAAGATGAGATTATCAGTTGATTTTCTAAAAGGTGGATCATTTATTCATACGACTCTATTGATTTCATATAGTCAGGTTGCATGTTTATATCCATTCTGTTCTCCACTTCCTTAGGGATCAAGATGTTCTTATTTTCTTCCCCGTAGTTGAACCAACAAATTTTTTCCTGACTGTGCATATAAATTTAAGAAATTATGTTAATAATAATTATAAAAATCAAAACCCATATAGATGGTATTTTGTAGATTGAAAATGAGAAAATCATAAGAAACCATGAAATAATTTTATATTATGCATTGTGTGAATGATCATCACTCTAATTATTTATGTAATTTATCTTGTAATAATGTTGATTTTCAATTAATGGATAATGGAATAAATGACATAATGTTAAATGGTTATTTATAAAAATTAATTAATGAGGGGTATTTATAATTATTATATGTTTATAGTATATAGTGTACATAACTGCTGGATTTTGGTGTTTCATTCATTATTTTTTTAGTTGGTCTTTGGATTAGTCTTACTCATTGGGTGGATGAGAGCTATATTATATCATAAACATTTTGTGATTTCATATGATACCCCACCCATGTCAGTTAGGGTGACTAACAACTTCTTTAAACTAGGATGGGGTTTCCCCTACATCCAAGGGTTTGGATGGATAAAAGACTACCCCAATCATCATTCTATCATATTTTGGTATTACTATGTGCTATTATATATGGTGGTTAGTTTCCCGATATATGTATGTAGATGTCTGTGTTAGCTTATTGTTATTTCACACACAAGAATCTCCAGATATTGTATTCAAATGGATTATTTTTGGTATGTTGTGTATAAACAATGATGGATTGAGGTTTCATGCTCAGTGTATATTATGTATTGGCTTTAGGTACTATACCAAATGTATGATTCACATCATATGAAATGTGTTGGATCTCAGAAAATACTTGGTTACAATATTCGGACATGTGGATTGAATGATGTGACACATGAGGGTCATGTTGTGATAATTATCATAGGCGTTTCTAGAATTCCTTATATTTGAGATATATTGATTATGATGTGAAATATTGGGAGTGATGCAGAACCTAAAGGGGAAGTTGTAATGATGTTCTCTTTTATTTTTATTTAAATAAATGATATCATATATGAGATACTTACTTTGATATGTACATTATGATTATGTGTAACGACCCAAGTATTTAAAGAATAATAATTTTCATATATATTAATATTTATGAATAAGAAATCAATTTTATGTTAAATTGGAAACTTCATTTGAATGCATACTCAACACTCAACAATGTGTTTTTTGAAATCTTATGTTGCATATAACATTGAGATATACCAAAAAATAATATAATATTATTATTATTTTAAATTGTAGATAACACATAATGGTTGTATTGTTTTAAAATAACAAAAATAACTAAATTATGATTAAACATGTAGGTTTAATGGTTTTACACTAATCAAAAAAAATTAGAGTATTAAATTGAGAATGAATCATATTTTAAACATTAATACTCTAATATTTTTTAAAATGTAGTTTTACCACCTTCTGATGGAGAATCCTTTTTTAAATATAGTTTTTGTCACTTTTATGTGTTTGATTTGAAAATATAAATCTCTTATTTATAATAGTGATATCAAAATTCACTTTGGTTATTTTTTTGTTAATTTCTTAATAATGTTCTTTTATTAATGAATAGTGAAAAATACTACATTTAATGTCAATGCTGCCTTATCATATAATTTATTTATATGGTTAGATAATAGTTTTAATGTTTTTAATGTTAATTATATTATTTATTGATCATTTAATCTAATTGTGGTCATTTTTAGTAATTTTACATTTAAATTAGAAATAAACACATGACAATATTTTGATAGTTAGTATTTCTTGAAATCACACTTTCTGGTTTTGAAAATGGGAATTAATTTTAATTTATTTTATGCATCATATGTGTTTAGAATTTGGAAAAATAGATTTCATTTTTAGAATCAAGAGGTCCAAATTTGGTAAATAGGAAAATTTTATTATTAGCCATTATCAATAGTACATTTAGAAAATATATTTTTTACCATGGTTAAAGGGTAAATATAAAAAATAAGGATAAAAATAATTTTATAATAATCTTAAATTACCCTAACACATGTCCAAACCCTATTATATGAGATATTTCAGGCAATGGGCATCTTTTGGTCAATTTTATGACCCCATGGAGCCACTAGTTTGTGAAAATGGAATTTATTTACATTTAAGTTAATGATAAGGAAAATATAACATAAACATGTATCTACAACTAAAATAATATTTATATAGGGGTTATATAAATGATATCTTCAACTATAAAAAGTAATTTGAATGTTAAAAATATTTCCTAAAATAATATTTTATTTATAATTTTTAGACATCATATAAATAAATTTATTTATGACACAATGGTGATGTAGTGATTACCTTATTGATAAATGATTTATATAAATGAATTATACATATTAATATAAATTTATTTTTCAACTATCTACGCCATCCACTAATTTTAGGGATTAATATGACTTGTTATATTTGAATTCATGAAGGTTTTTTGAAAGAACCATGTTTTTATATATTTTTAAAAAAGCCATGATATGAATAATATAAAAATTGATATAAATGAGTTTTTAAATCAATTATTATTTTATTAACTGATATAATATTCCTAAAATTATAAGATGCATAACAATTAAATATATGATCTAAAAAAGGTCATTAATGATCCATTTTGGGTTGCATGACATTTTATTATTACTATAGTAACCATATATTATGAAAATACAAGAAGACATTATAAGAGTTAATTTACTAAACTAGGGGTTACTGCTAAATGAGAAGGTTACTTTTATGACCAAAATTTGTCTAAAATATATTGGAAGATATTATTTTGACCCATTCTCGTATATAATATAAATATATCACTTTAGTGTTATTATAATTTGAAAATCATATAATAATAAATTAATATTTTCAAAATTTCCTAAAGTGCCCCTCCCTCCTCTTATAAAAGGACTCCACCTATAACCCTTACCCACACCTCTCAAGACCCTTTGGAGCATCGATACACTACAAAAATAATCTCCCAGCGTACCGTTATTCTTCTTAGATGACTTACATTGGGAAGAAGAAAATTAAGAATCTCTTTTAACTCAAATCAAAGGAGTTACCCAATTTGATGTAATGTCATCTCTCAAGATTCTTTCTGTTATTTTCCTTATACAACACCCATAAAATAATTATTTGAATTATTTTTTAAAAAATATTATATTCAAGATACTATGTTGTTGTTATGATATGAATTCAAACTACACCTACACTCACCTCATCTAATGGGTATAAAACATACTATTTCGGTGGATGACGAACTACAACCTCACAAAATAATGATTGTTCAATATTCCCCTACCACCTGATATGGTGGGCATTATGATTGAATATTATTAAATACTATATTTCTGATATTTATTTTATATCTTTGATTATGTAATTTTCATGTAGAACACACTTTTAATATTTTCATGTTGTATAAATATGATAATTTCATTTGAGGATGCTCAGACAACCGCCATCTCAAAGTGACATGACTCATTCATGATATACCTGGACCATATAAAGGATGGATTAAATGATCTTAGGTAACATATATAAAAAAATATTATAATTGAATTATAATTTACATATTTATCATTATGTTTTCATTCCATTATATAAGAAATATAAATGAAAGTAGCATTCATACATATGTACGACTTACCATCTCCATGAGTGGTGCATTTCGTTTATTACATCTACATGTTATGGAGTATTATAAATACATATATACTAGATATATATGATATATATGATATCTAAATCATGAATATCATTCTTCATAAAATATTCTTTTGACCCCATGTACAATTTTTAATTATAACAAGTTCAATTTTGACTCAAGTACCTAGCATCGACAAAACTGATGATGTGAACCTAAAATATTATATTATTGTTATAACAAAGTAATAAGTGATATAAAAGAATTAATATACTTGAAAATGTTCTTAAGAAAGTATAATTTAATGTAAGTTGATTATTCAGGAATAACAGGGAACATACGTTACGATTCAGACTGCTGTTAGAGGAACCCTTCCCCCTCCTCTTTTTGACGAATAATTCTTTATGATATGTGTTTTAATTTAAATTTTATTATGTTTTTATATGTTCTTATATATCCTTATTTCTGTGAATTTCCTTTCCATGTTATGATACACCATTTTTTCTCTCATCAAATCATTTTCTAAATTTTTAAGTGAAATCGTTAGGCTGTCGTATTTTCGTAAGGGACATCGACTCAATCTCTTTTATTTGAGGAATAATTTGATTTATACACGATGTTAATTTATATGGTGTATAAACCCCATTGAATTTTAATTTCATTCAATGGAAATATCTTTTCTACATAGTGTTTTACTAAATGGAAAAAGGAATTTTTTTAACGAATGTAGAGACAATGACCTCTCCGCTGCCGTAATCGTCATTTGGCTTACTCAATAAGCCTTACAATTTTTAAAAGGAAATGGAATCCCTTGTTCCCCTTTTAGGTGTATTAATTATTGAAACTGTTTTTGAAATGTATTTTTTATTTTAATATATGAAAAATATTTCTTGGGATTGGAAATGAAATGTCATTAGTAAAATGTCAATATTTTCAATATTTTATATGTTATAAATATATAAATGTACTTTTACATTTTATTAGTGGTAACATGATAAAACAAATTACCGATGGTTCCATGATAAACTATGTATGGGTGGTTACGTTATAACGTCCAATTCATTGGGTATGGATGTTGGCAGTATGGATATTACATTAAGTGATATTCATTGAAGTAGACCATATAGTTATTCCATTTAAGTATGTTTATGAACCAAGTTACATTTATATTATATAGGATTTCCTATATATGTTTTATGGTAATATTTTGGTTTGAAAAAGGGTAAGAAATGAGCTTATATTCAGTAAAGTGTTTGTGTTACTTCATTAAGTTGATATGTATTACTTTAGGATATTTATGATTTACATGTTGTTTTAATAAACTAAAAGTTTTCATTCTTTATGTATCCCTTATTGATATTTTTATACACATACCATGTTTTGAAAAGTTTTCCACATGACATAATGATGAATATGGTCAATGATGGTTTCAAGGAAAATTCATGCTATCTAAAACGTGAAACTAAACTTGTTACTTTTTTAAGATTTTTTATTTTAGGAAAAATATTCCTAGTGAGTAGAAGTGTCTACTAGTAATATTAATGTTTTTATGTATAAGTTATGATATAATTCACTAAATTTTTAAACCTAAAGATATCCTCAATGATTATTATTTACATAATTCAATATTTTGTGATGTTTATGGCTGGGGCCCTACAGTTTGTATCAGAGGTTGGTTTAAGCAACATTAGAGGTTAGGGTGATATTTAAGAACAATTAACAGAACCATAATGTTTAACATATTGGAAAAAATCATTCTTATTTTATATAAATAAAATTATTTTATGATAACTTGTATAACTATATCTTAGTGTTTACCCTCTTCATAAGATAGTATATAATGATTTTTATGATATAATTACACTGACATTTTTGGTTTTAGTAAATGGTTGGATCTAGGAGGCACCAAAGTAACAATGGATGTGAAGGAACCAGTGGTGGTTTTTTGAATGAGAAACCTAATGAAATGGGAGATTTAATGAAAAAACATTGGGTTATTCTTAATTAAATATATTGATTTATGATTGAATAATAGAACCATGGTGATTTTTATAAGGAATCGTTTAAGAAAGAAACAAATCCCATTAGATGTCCAGGTAATAATCATAAAGTTATGTATATCCAGAAACGTATATGTCAATGATGTGGAAAGGAACTCCTAAGAAAATGCTTCAAAGGTACAAGAAGATTCTAAAGATGTGGTAATTAAAATCATAAATCAAGAACCATCCATGGAAAAAGAAACATCCATTTTACTCTAGGAATGGTAAAAAAGTTCTTTCTGATGGAATGATTAACTGTTTTAATTGTGTTCATCATGTTTATTATAAAAATATATGTTATTCAATGTTGGTTTGAGAGTGGTATCACCGAGTTCATACAAATTTATTTTTACGAATTCCAAATTCCATTCCAATTGAACATGATAAAACTGAAAATGTCTTATGAAATGTATGAATTATTTCATAGCTTATGTTTTTCCATTACTAAACTCACGGGACATTATGAATGATTTTTTTTAGGAAATAATTATAAAATAATAATATAACAAAACATGGATAAAGGATCCTGAAGAATTTCTGATGATTAAGTTGTCTATATTTTAGGAATTGAACATTAGTGTTGGATCTATGGATGTTGATATGTTTAAATGTATTAATTATAGGATTACATTTGAAGAATTTTTCTAGTATGTTTGAATTTAATGTTTGATTTGTAAAAATGTAATTCAAGGAATAATTATCTTTTCTTTTTTGGATATATTTACAAAGAACCATTTTGGTTTATATGATCAGTGAATTTGAGGTAATTATAGGTTATTACATTTTTGGATGAAATTTTGAGGTACGAGATAACATTTAGGGTAAAAATATGTTATGGTTATTTTTGAAAATTTTATCTCATTTTTTGGAATGATATAAGATTTTATTTTTCCTGAAAAATTAAAACATATAGACCATGTGATAACTCATAATGTTGGATAAATATGTGGGAATCAAGCCCCCAACTAATGTTAGATTGGGATATATCATCTACAAAAATTCTACGTGAAACCTTGGTGATTATGACCAATTCATTTTAGTTAAATGATTTTATGGATAATAATAATTTGATTTTAGGAATTTATTTTTTATAAAATGGATATCCTTAGTATCAGAAAATGATTTGGTGATTAATTGATAAAGGTTTTTTAGATGAAGTTCTCTCTTTTGGGAACACTATATTCTTAATGAAAATATAATACTATTGGATTTCATTTGAGGAGTAACAGGTGAAATTTTAATTTTGAAGAATCAATTTTTTATAATGGAGATATGGAGATATGGGTTACTTATAGAAATTATATACCTATCATAGAAAATATTTGATTATGTTAATTACTTTTTAGTATGAGACTTTAAGAGTATCCTATGTAATTTGAAGATAAATGTTAAGATTTTTTTGGAAGACTATGTGATTAAATTCTTCTAGGATTTGGGTTTCAATATAAGTGTGGATTATATTGAATAATTATATAGAATTTTTTTATTGAATGTTATTTGTTGAACTTTGGGTATTTTTTGTTCAATTTTAGAGAGTAAGAGTTGTATTTCATTTTATTAAATATTATACTTATGGGGATTATCTGATCTTGTAATGGCCAATTATGTTTTTCTTAATGTATACTGGTAGAGAAAATTTATGGGTCATCTTATGTTTATCACGTTATTATCTAGAATTTTATTCTAGAGATTCATGTGTGACTTAGTCATCTTGAATAAACATTGTTTGGATAAAAGAAGATTTTTTTGTAGAAATTTAGTAAAGAATGAAACTCTACTTGAAAGGTATATATATTTTATTATGTTCTTAGTGAATCTAAAAAATAAATTCATCAAATTTATTAATGAGAACATAAATTTTTTGTCTTTTTTACTTTTCCTACTGGGGAATCATTGAATATTTAACCAAGTACAAGTTTGTGATTTTCTGGTGGTTAACTTCCTCAAAATCATGTTTTATATCTCTCTTCATCAGAACATGGTGGTTAGTTTCTCTTCCATATCTATGTTTTTTACATGGAGTCCTTGTATTGGTTATCTCGGATGACCTTTTTACTTTTCTTTATTTTTTTGGAAGTGATATTTTTATTAACTATTTTTTTGGAAGTGATATTTTTATTAACTATTTTTTTGATTTAGGTCTATCAATGATGTTTCTAAGCCCAATTTCAAAATTTTCAGGATGCAATTTACAAAAGGGGGGATGGATGCAACCAAAAATGAATTTATAGAATAAAACTTTTTCATATCAATTAATTTTTATTAATAAGATATGAATTTTGTGTTAAACATGAAATTTCATTTGATTTTAAACTGAACATGCAATAATGAAATTCCTTTAAATCTTCTATTGCACACAAATTTGAGTTATACCAA
Organism: Viscum album; assembly: GCA_963277665.1. Taxonomy (NCBI): domain Eukaryota; kingdom Viridiplantae; phylum Streptophyta; class Magnoliopsida; order Santalales; family Viscaceae; genus Viscum; species Viscum album. Next base: position 311,820,104 of record OY728161.1, read on the forward strand.
AAATTAATATAATAATAATAATATATTAAATTGTAGTTAACCCATATCCATTTATTTCTATCAATGAACATAACTAACTACATTATTATTAATCATTTTATTTAAATGTTTTATTATTTATCCAATAAAATTTATTTTCATTATATGAGAATGTATCAAATTTTAAGCATAAATACTCCAAAATATTTTAAAAGGTAGGTTTACCGCCTTTTGATGGAAAAACATTTTTACATCTAGTTTTTTTCACTTTTATATTTACCATTTGACTAAAATAATCATCTTATTTAGAATAGGGACATAAAAATTTACTTTGGTAATATTTCTGGAATTTTTCTTATAATGTACATTTTTTAATGAATAGAAAAAATACTTCATTTCAAGTAAAAAAAAATTTTCATCTAATTTATTTTTATATTTATATGACGTTTTTACCATTAATATAACATTATTAATTGTAAATAATTTCACTTTTTAATTAGATATAAACACGTGCCAATCTTTGGATAGTTATTATTTATCTAAAACATGCTTTTTGGTTTTGTCAACGAATATTAATTTTAAATTATTATATTCAAATTATTTATTCTGATTTGGAAAAATGGATTCCATATTTTGAATTAGGATTTCCAATGTGTGTAAATAATTAACTTTTATTTATAGACATTACGAAAAGTAATTTCAATAAATATTTTATTTACCTTGGTTAAAAGGTAAATATAGCAAATAAGGGTAAAAAATAATACAATAACAGTAATAAAATTATCTTAACAAATTTATTATCATAATTGTATGATATATTTGCAACCATGGTCATCCTTGGATTTATTTTAGGATCCCATGGATACACTTGTGTGTAAAAATGACATTTATTTAATATTAATTTAATGTTAAGGAAAATATAACCTAAACATGCATCGTTTACTAAAGGAATTTTTATATTGGGTAATATAAGTGCTATCTTCAGCTATAAATAGTCATTAGATATTTAATAATATTTACTTCATAATTGTATTTTTTTTATATTTTTCATACATCATATAAATAAATTTATTTATGACACAATAGTGATTTAGTGAGTTCATAATTAATAAAATATATTATTAATTGATATTATAAATATTTGAATAAATTTATTTTTAACCTTTTATGCCATTCAGTTATTTTATGGATTATTATGAATTCTTATAATTAAATTAATGATGTTTTTTTGAAACAATGAAGTTGTGATAGATTTTAATAAATGTCATGACATGAACAGTATAAGAATTGACATAAATAAGTTTTTTAATCAATTACTAATTTATTAAATTATATAATAGTCCTAGAAATATATGATTCTTATAATTGACATATATTATGTTAATAATGTAGTTAATGATCCATTTTTTTTCTCTTATAATTTTATAGTTATTATAGTGACCATAAATTGGAAAAATACATGAAGAAACGGTAAGAGATAATTTACTTAACTAAGGGTGACTAGTAAAAGATAATGATACTTTTATGAAATAAACTTTTATAAAATCCATTTTCTAAATGTTTCTAGATACATAATTATCTTATCTTCGAAATATATCACTTTTTTGTTATTTGAATTCTAAAATCAATAAATAATAAATTAATATTTTCAAACTTTTCTAATGTGCCACTACTCTTTCTTATAAAAGGACCCATCTTCAATCCCTTACTCACACCTCTCAATATACCTTGTATCATCAAAAATCTAACCTAATAATATCTAAACATCCTTATCTACATCATATAATCTTCATGTTTGGAAGAATGAAATTAATGAATTCCTTTTAGCATAAATCAAAAGGAGTTACCCGATTTGAGGTAATGTCTTCTCTAATGATTCTTTTATTTATTTTCTTTTTCCATCCCCTAACTCTATTTATTAAATTTGTTTATAAAAAATAATTATCATAAATATAATATGTTTTATTTATGGTAAGGATTCTAACGACACTTACACAATCCTTTGTCTAATTGGTATATAACATACTGTTTATGTGGACAGCAAACTACTGCCTCACAAAATGATGATAGTTCAATTTCTCCTACCACATATTATGGTGGCCATTATGATGAAGAAATAATTATATACTATATATGTGATATTTATATTATCTATATTATTATTTAATTCTCATTAAAAATATACCTTTAGGCGTTTCATGTGGTATAAATACAATAATTTCATTTGAGGATGTGTGAACAACCACCCCCTCAAATTGATATGACTCATTCATTCTACACATGGAACATATAAAGTATGGATTTAAGGAAATTATGTACCATATATAAAAACTAATTTTATAATGGAATTATATTATACCTATGTATCATTATGTATTCATTCATTTAAATAATAAATATAAATAAAAGTAGCATTCGTATTCACAATCGACATACCGTCTCTAGGAATAACGAATTTAATTTCTTATCTCTAGATGATATGAACTATTATACATAAATATATACTATATATATATTATATATATTATATCTAAATCTTGAATATCATTCTATAGATAATCTACATTTGACCACATGCACATTTTTTAATTATAACATGTTCATTTTTTACTCAAGTACCGTGCATCGACAAAACGACTGATTTGAAAATATATAAGTATATGACCATTATAGAAAAATAACAAGTGATATAAAAGGAATAATAAACATGATAAAGGTTTTTAAGAATGTATAAATTAAATTAAGTATATTATTTAGGATGAATAAGGCACATACATAACGATTCAGACTCATGGTAATGAACCTTTCACCCTCCTCTTTTAGTAATAGACTTTTTATGATATGTATTTTAATTTCCAGTTTATTATTTTTGGATATGTTATTATATATTCTTATTTCTTTTAATATTATTTCCATGTGATGATATACCATTTTTTCTCTCATCAACTAATTTTTAAATTTTAAAGTGATGTCGTTTGGCTGTCATATTTTCGTAAAGGACATCATCTTAATATCATTTCTCTGAGGCATATTATTATTTATATACAACATAATTTTATATAGTGTATAAACCAATTTGACATTTAATTTTTTAAAAATTGAATCTTTTTTCTACGTATCATTTTACTAAATGATAAAAGTAATCTATTTTAACAAATGCGGCGAGAATGACCTTTCTTCCACCGTAAAAGTTACTTTTCTTCTTCTATAAGCCAAAATGTTTTCAAAAGGTAAAGGAATCCCTTATTCCCTTTTCAGGTGTTTTCATTAATGTAACTGTTTATGAAATTGATTTTTTATTTCAATAACTTGATATTATTTCTTATGATTCCAAATGAGATGTTATTTGTGAAATGTTGATATTATCAATATTTTTTGTGTTATGATTATATAATGGTACATGGACATTTGACGGGTGATTAAGTGATATTCCAAATAATGGGTGGTTCGGTAATAATCCAAGGATGGGTGGTTAAATTATAACCTCCAATGAATTGGTTATTTAAGTTGGTTGTATGGCTATTCCATTTATTGATATGTGTGGAAGATAACAATATGGTTATTCCATTTAAGTAAGTCTATGTCCAATGTTTACTTTATTTGATATACATTTTCTTTTATTGGATTTATGGTAATATTTTGGTTACAAAAATGATATGAAATGAACATATATTTAGTGATTTATTTTTTCTACTTCTTTAAGGTTAAAATTAGTATATTATGATAAAGTATTCATGGTTTACAAGCTGTTTTAAAAAAATAACAGTTTTATTTATTTATTTATCCATTCCTGAGATTGTTATGCTCATTCCATGTTTTGAAATTCTTTTCAAGTGACATATGATGAATAGGGTCAAGGATGGGATCAAGGAAAATACATGATGTCTAAAACAAGGAACTAAACATGTTTATTTTTTTATGATTTTTTGCTTTATGAAATAAATTGATAGTGAGTAGAAGTTTCTACTTGAAATATTTAGTTGTTATGTGTAAGGTATTAACTAATTCTCTAAATCTCTAAACCTTAAAATATCCTCAATGTGAATTACTAACTAAATTTTAAATTATGTGATGTTTGAGGTTGGGGGTTTACACTATGGTTACTTAGTATACCTATTTCTCTAATGATTTAGGTTAACTTTTTTGATTATTTTTATTTAATAGGAATTGTTTATATTTTACATGAGTCCCCTAAGAGAGGATCATACATAGAATACAATAATGCTCAACTTAAGTATATACCATTTTTATAGTTAGTAGGTTATTATTGGTGATCGAGATGGTTATCTATATCACATGGGGTTTTAGGAGCTATTTGGTCTTCTTAGTTGCTACTATGTTTAGTTTTTTTCAAATTTAGATTTTCATTCATTTATTTTTTTACTGTATGATATTACATATATGAAAATGAGATTTATTTTATATATTTATGAACTAGTGTTTATTCGTATATTTATGATATCTCCTTTAATTTCTGTAATATTAGATGTTATTTGAAAAACATTATTCCAATTATACCCCTTTTTCAGCTTAATAACATGGGGCGTTTTGAAGATGTGACTTGGGTGGTCACCTTCTAATTTCTCTCATTTTCAGCCTTGTAGTGGTACTCTTTTGTTGAAAGGTCATTACAATGATCATTTTTAATAATTTTTAATGAAAATAAATACTAATTGAAAAATTCATTTGGGAACCTTTGAAATTTATTTTGAACATTATTGAAACATTTAAAGGATTATATGCATGAATAAAATAGATTATGAAGGAAAACATTAAAATATACTTTTAAATTAAGGTCATGTACAATGATTTAGAATATTCACACACATACTTTCAATCCAATATATTAAATTTGTATTAAATATTCACATTCTTAAAGACCATTATCATGACTATTACCTTAATAACATCTATTTGACTTAATCTGTTATAATTGATTACATTGTTTTAAATTAGTTATGTTAATTTACAATATTTTTAGGGGGTCCAGTTTATATTCATGAAAAAACATTGGTATGTTGAGCAGGGTAAAATGCGTTATTGATTCATAATCTCTTAAACATTAATAATTACACAATAATCATATTAATAAATTAAATACAATTTTAGATTCTAACATGAAAGGAAAAACATAAACAACAAAAGAAATTTCTTCATGGAGGTCATTTTCAAGGCATATTAATGAATGATGTTATTATTTTTAATTTGAAATAAGGGTAATAAAGTAAGTTATATTTTTTCATTATAATATAATAATTATTTCATTTATTTAAAATCATATTTTTAAATCCATCATAAATTCCATTATTTTGAGGTGGTGATGAAAAATGAATCACACCACTTCATGGTCGTGGTAGTTCATAGATATGATCAATCAATGTTTTAAATTCATATTGGATAGAAGATTATATTAAAATGGATTTGACATTAACATAATAACAATTCAATATATGAAATAAGCATATATTACTATATTGGTATGGTTTGGATATAATTTTTGTATATATAGGAATAAACAAAATGAAATAACTTATTCCGATTTATATATCTTATTTGTAAATACTACTTCTATATACCCCTTAAGAAATCAGTAGAATTGTATTAGTGAAATACCCAGAGAACTAGGAAGTATATAATGAATCATATAAGGTATTTGGGAAAATCCTAGTTAAACTAAATGAATAATTTAATATGTGTATAATATGATATATATATTTTCCATTTGTAATTGTGGTTCCTAGAAAACATATTTATATTTCAAATTTTAAAATAATATACATATAATTTCATGGAAATGTATCTCAATCATTGATTCCTTTTTAAGGTGGGATGATATGGGGTTGAAATAAATTCCACTAATTGTATATGGATAAAACATTAGGTTATTTTAACCTACATATCTTTATTTCAACCCATAATCGACCATGTTTAATAGTACCTATTTTAAAAAAAATATTGATTAAATTTTCCGAATTGTTAGAAATTGATAATTATATAAGTGCAGAAAGCATATTAGATGAAATTTTCGTATGATTAATTTTTAATCAAAATAATAAACATATACCAAAATGATGGTTATTGTTGATTCCTTTGGATTAATTTTTATTATGTTTATTCCGTGTGATATTATCATACATTAAACCCCAATCCAAAATATAAGGGTAAAATTATATTTTTTAGTTCTAAAATTTTATTATTGTTTTGAAAAAATGTGAAGTCTTCCTAATTCAATAAAAAACAATTATCTTCAAAATTATTCTTAAAAAATGATTATAAGAATATGTTTTATTAATTTCAAAAAATAATTTAATTTTGTAATATAAAATTTCATAACGTGGGTAAAATTATTTATAATATCCAAAAAATGATCTAAAATTATTTTTGATGGAAAAGTTTTTTTTGTAGAAAAAATAACAATAATCTAATTACCTAACTAATAACTATAATTAAATAAGAGTTAATTTCTTCTATTTGATATATATATATATATTATTAAAAAATACTCATTTTTAAATTTGGATATATATAATCTATTATTGTGAAAATGAATTATTATCACAAGAAATGTTTTATGAAAAACATATATTTCACCTTTTAAATATTATATTTTAATTTTCAACCAATTTCTATTTAATATATAATTTAATTTTTATTTTATTAATGAAAATAATTATAAATTTATATCATATTTTTTTCATATTCATTTTCCATATACCAATGGATATTCCATAATGGAAATATATAAATATTATTATACCATTTTTCATTAATGTTTGACGTTTTGTTTACCACAGGAAATATTATATATTTTTTATTGAATGAAAATTCTAAAATATTGGGTTTCTACAAAATGGTTTATATATAAGGAACCAATTTTAATATGGGTATTGGGGAATATAATGAAGACTAATGAAATTATATATTAAATTTATGGTGTTATTCTGAATAAAATTAACCCCACTATAAATTCATACATATATCTATGTAGTGAATATTTTATCACAACTCAAGACATTACTCACACTAATATTAGAAAATATTCACAATACATCCCCATTTATTATGATTACAAATTATAGAAAACATTTCTATTTATATTTAAACATGTCATTACTATTTGAATCTAATAATATATATAAAAACATGAATAAATGAAGAAGTTAAAATTTATTTTTGTTACAACATGATATATTTTCATATTCATATGTTATTTATAATTTAATAAAACATTTGTACCCATACGATCAAATATTATAAATGAACATTCTATATAAAAATGTAATCTATTTTGGAAATAAAACAAATAAAATTTTTGATTAAATGATTACTTTTATCAGTGAACATAATCTATAAATATGTGTTGTATTACATGTTATATTTTAGTTACATAACAATTCATTATATACAACCTCCATTAAAACTTATTATTATATAGTATACTTCATCATAAATTTATTTTAAAATGGTGATATTTGATTCACAACCTTTAGAATAGTGATTAATATATTCTCAATATTTTAATTTTATATCTAATTAATTATCATCATGAAATATATTATAATTTTGTAATTTTTTCAATTACATAAAATATTTCATCATTATTTCATCATTTAAAAAAATTATAAATTTCCAGAATTATCATACTTTTAAAAAAACTTATATAATAATATATCATTTTGGTAAATATAATTGATGTAACTATAAGAATATTTTTCCTGTACCGATAAAAATTAAAAAATATTTTTTTTTAATAAAAAATTAAATAAATTAATTATATCAATAAAATAATGTTAACTATGATCTATTAAATAAACCATTAATTTATTTTATTTGACCATAAAATAAAGAATTTATACAGACTAATCATATTTAACACTCAACTACATAAATATTATACATCCTATGATTTTAAAAAACAATATGATACTAGCTCTATAACTATCCCTCAGATAAAATTATATTCCATTATATGATTAATAAATAAATAACTCCCAAAAAAAACAATGAATTCTCAAAATTATTTTATGATTTTAAAATATTTTTCAATTTATAACCAATATTTACTTGGAAGAAATAATTACAATAAACTATGTTATGGTTTAGGATTTAAAAAAATATATTAGGAAAATTAAGTGTTTATATTCATAAATAGACATAAATAAAAAAATCAAGGCATTCTTAAACTATTTTTCATTCATTGATTTTATTATATTTACTACTATGAAACACAAGATAACTGGAATGCATAAGAAGGTTCTTAGTAATCAAATACTCTTATTTTGTACACTTTTAGGCGATTATTTTCTTTCTTTTAGATTAAATATATCCATAATATTATTATTGATCATTCTTAATACTCATACAAATTTCATTACATACTCAGATTTGAAAACCATAAACATTCTGATGTTTTTATAGTTGTAACCTCCATTTCAATTTGTTCTCGTCAAACCATATAAATCATTATGTAATATATTTTATAATTAATAATACCATCTATATTCTCATTATATTATTATCGACTACATTATCTTTAAAATTATATTTTATAAAAATTAAAGTATTCAAGACCGTAATATTGAAACTTTTAACAATATTCTATATCAATTTTTTTTGTGCATGTATGAAATCGTTATTCATAGACATGATGGAAAAGATTATTTTAATATGATAATTTTAAATTAAATTTCTATATTTGGAATAATAATAAATTTTCATTTCTATTAATAATAAAAAACATAAGCACATACTATATTTCTCCAACAACAATGTCACTACCATTTAAATTATTGTAGACATCTCATTTTACATATTGGTGTAATATATTTTTTATTGCATCTAAATCCATATAGTGGATAGATACAATTTTTATAACTATAATAACTAAAATAGAAGAAATTTTTTTCTATAACATACAACTAATAATTATTTTAATTTTTTACTTAAAATATATCTCAATTATTAGTCTAAATGTAGAATAGTGTTTCTATTTAAATTAAACATTATAATATTAATATCTGTTATTTTTTTAGAGTTTGTTTTTAAAAACATACAATATAATATACATTTTTTATGTGAGTATTATATTTTCAAATTAATCAATAGATTCATTTAAATAGTATAATCCTACTAAATTTATAACGAAGTTACTCATATATATTTTTCATCTATGATCCACATTTCCTAAATCCTGATTTTTCATTTTAATTTTTTCTATCAATTTTATTTACACAAAAAATTATATCATATATAATTTTTATGTAGTAGAATTTATTATCGGACCATACACCACTAATTGGGTCACATGCCATTCAGCCCTAGCCCCTTACTTAGGAACTAGGCTCATCAGGTCCACTCTCTAGGCTAGTGCATTGTACAATCCTTGGGACTTATAGGGATCATAAATGCATTCCGTCATTCAAATTTGGACAAAATTGGTTGTTTGATGTGTCGGTCATGCCATAGATAATGATACATCTTACTACCGGAGAGTTAGTATAAGAGTTATGGGTGGACATAAATAATGTTCATGTATGGATTTTCCATAGCTAACTGGATATCATTTTGGAAGCAAGCATTGAGTAAATGATGTTCTAATTTTAGTAGTTGGGACTTCACTCAACAGTTCATGGAACCGCGATTTAAAGCAGTCGGGCTGCCAAAATCCCCCCATGAACCATCCATGTAGTGGCGTAGCCATAGCTTGTAGACTATGAGTGGTGGGTCCGGGATCCATTCAATAGGAATACTCATGATACATAGTATTCCTTTTCTAGAACAGAGGGTTCCTAGAATCTGATAAAAGAGTGGGAGCCATTAAATTATCAAATTATTTAATCAAATTTATTAACTGGTAATCGTTATAAAAAGTATTAATAAGAAAAATATTTATTTATTGTATAAAATTTGAAATTTATACCACAAATTTAATAATTGTGATATTATATTAGATAGTATAAATGTCTACACAGACATTGGTATCAATGAATAGTACAGGCGCGTTCACATAGTACTATGATATAGGAAACTCAAGGTGCTGGTGTCCTCAATACTATTAAACTACCTCAATAAGTGAGGGTGAAATTTCATATTTGAGACTAATGAATAAAGAAAATGATAGTTACTTTATTGCTCTTTTATCAACGTTTGGTGTTAGTTGTAGACGCTACACCAGGGAATAGAGGATAAAAATTGATGTCTAATATCTGAGATTTTTGAAAAGTTAATGTAATGTAATGTAATAAATAAGTTGATGTTACACTAGCATTTGCAAACTGAAATATTGATCATTATCGTTTAATTGATCCCTTTATCATGTCATATTCACCCCTCTACTAAAGATTTTTCTCCAATTATAAAATGAACAATTATTTAGTAAATCCTTCATTTCTTATCTAGATAATTTTACCCAATTGAATAAGAACATCAAAGACAGATTTATCATTAATTCATTTGGTGAATAAATTGAATGATACGGAGAAAAGGCCAAATGGAAAGTAATAACAATGTTATATTCACAAATACCTTAAATTTATGAGGTATTAACCAATATTATTATCATTTTATATTATAAAATAAAACAATGGATTTTTAAAAGTAGTAAACTAAACTGATGAAGCATGTTAGCAACTTCTTCTTCAAAAATAATCATCAAATGTAATGTTTCAGTTTTACTTCATTTGTATTAAATACAATATGATGGTGACATATATATTGTAATATGGAATCTGAGAAAGTTTGGAAACGTTACTAGAAGTCATGTGTATTCTCTATGTGACAACTAAAAGGTGATACCTATTCCTATGGTGAGAAGAACATGACATCATAATTTTCATGAAAAATATTCATGTGGAAATATTATTGACCATAACCACAATCGTTATTCCCAGGTGTCCTTGGACACAAGAAGAAATTTCTCTACTTTTCATAAAGAATGTTATTGTTGGAATTTAAAACTCAATTTGTAAAACATGAATCTTAAGTAATTAGTGAATAGTATAAATGTAAGACTAATACCCAATTTGGACAACATAATTCTTTGCCAAGTAATACTGAAACTGTAAGTCATGAATATACTATGTATTCTATTTAGGCCCAACACTAAAAAATACTTTTGGTATAATAGAAATCTTTAGTTTGGACCAAGGATCCTATATAAATAATGGTATTTCGTAAAAATTCTAGAAAAAGATAAACTAGTAAGTTTGAACTATTCCAAGTATAAGATAAAGATATATATAGATCATAAGATTCAATTAAGTAATTATGCAACACTAAAATAAATTATATCCATGGTCAATAGTTATGATTTCATTTTTGTTGGGATATCGAAGAATACCTTCACCAGGCATTCATCAATCACGATAACATAGCGTGGAGAAATTCCCAAACAATCGTTAACATATCGACATCACAACTTTGATGTTAGTGATGAGGAATGTTGGTGATTTCTTAGAAATCCACATTTCAAAAAAAAAACATGTAGTATAGAGAAATTCATAAATACATATGATATACATAAAACTTTTGATGTAAGTAGTTTCAATGTTTCAACATATAGAAACATTTATTATATTTCATGAAGTTATTTGTAAATAATTTTATAATCCAATAATAATACGCCAACTATAATGTTAAATGGATATCATACAAGTCATGTTATGATGTAAATATATTATTTCATTATGACATGTGTTTCGATGAAAAGGGTTTTGACATATAGAATGTGCATCAAGACAAACACAATGTGCAATGATAGAAATTATCCTAATGGTTTCTTTGGATGGTACACAAATCCCTATTATAGAAATGATATATTCAAGTTATAGACTATATTTCTATAAAAGGGAGGGCATCTCATTTTGTGATAGTGGTATCTACATTGACTTGTGTTTGATCAATTATCTAGACGCACAAATAGAATGAACATGAACAAGTTCCACAAGCACATGTGGATCAAGTATGTCACAGAGACACACAATGCGTAGAAAGAATAAAACCAAGATAATGGTTTTTGTATTCCCCATTGTCGATGATTTATTATTCAAGGTGTATAATTCATCCAAAAAGTAATAAGTGTTTTGAAATTAGCTAAAATTGATATAATGAACTAAAATTAAATTAATGTATTCCATATATCATTGTTAAAATGGGCTTATTATTTTGAATATTGTGGTTGGTATTCAAGTGAGTTTATACATGGATGGTATATGCATAGTTCCAATATGGTTATATAGGTTTTTCCAAGTTGTTATACCTAAATCAATTAGAATTTTTCTTGTCAAAACTAATATCTATGATAAAATTATAAGCATTGGATTTCATGGCCACCAATCTTGGATGATGTCTATATGAAACAACCAGAAAGGTATGGTCACATCACAGAATGCTGATAAAAGATGCAGGTTACAGAAATCTAGTCTGGGATTATTGTTTGTACTATAATTATAGAATATACATTTCAAAAAAATTATTTCAATGTGTATATTATAGGTTAGTGGGAGAATTAAGGTTTTCCAATTGAAATATGTTCTACAACAAATGGAAATAAGACATTGGTCGTAAGAGTTAATTAATTCAAAATTGATATTTATTCTTCAGTTATTGAGTTAATGTATCATCCTATGTTCTGGGTAACATGATCTGTTGAGGTAGATCTTTAGGATTCATTGTCCTTATCAATCATACATATAGGGACATTTTATTGAAAATTACATGTTGAAAATTTTCAATAGATGAATTGTTTCCTATGTCACAAGGCATAATCACTTCCAGTTTACATATCTAGGATATGGGAAGAGATAAATGTAGTGAGTTTAATTTCACAATGTTAATAGATTGATTAATCAAACATGCCATGATATGTTCAACAATTGAGATTCCCAAGATATGTTATATAATATGAAAATATTAGTCATATCTAAGAGCACTGGAAGGGATGTAGTATAAACTATATAATTCTACATTGGAAAGTACAAACGAAATGTAATTGGTAAGTGGAAAGGAAATAATAGTAGTTTATTGGGAGAAAAACTACACTTTTACAGATCAATGTGATCTATTATCATAGTTATGCTTTAGACGATGAGCAAGTCCAGCACATATAAGGTAGTGGAGTCTATACGTACAAATACCGAGTATGTTGAAGCTTCTGAGGTAGCTATGATAATGGTATTAAATGAAATTATTTGATCCGGTTCTTGGAATCAAAACTGGTATGAAAATTATTATCATAATGTTAATTATTATATTTTTACTAGCCAATATGTAAACCTGTGATAGTGGAAAAATGGGATATACTCGGGTTAACATCTATTGTGATGTTTTACTCTAAGATATGAGGTCACTATACTAGAATTACCACATGGCAGAGCAATGGTGGAACAAGTAGCTAAATCAATTACACAGTAGATATAATATGTTCATCATGTGTTTAGATAAAAAGTTGGGTTAGCAAGTTGGCTCGAGTTAAAGTTGGATTGATTAAATAGTGGGTTCTCAAGACCCAACTAATCCATTCTTTTGATTACCATATCATATATATAGTTTGATATACATGACGTCATATTACTATTATGGGGTATACATTTCTACATCCACTATTAAAATTGTAATTTCCAATGTTTAATTGTCATATATAATGTTTATAGAAGATCTGATACTATAATTATAACCTCTAGATACTACGACATTAATGATAAATATATGTTCTATGTTGTAGATAGATATTACTATTTGGGCATAGTATATGTTTGACTATCAGGTGTTGGGGGCTCATAATAATTGATACTTATTCTCTTAATGCTTCCACATGGTGATCTCTTGTAATGAGATCATGAGTACTGACCTACCAATAAGAACACCACATGTTTCAGGTGTCGTTGGATATTCCAATCTATGAACATATGTAATGTTCTCCAGACTTGAGATCATTACTAATTTATATCATTTGATTGTGTACATTGATGCAAGATTAAAACCATGGCATTGAAGTCATGGTTATGTATTTAGTGATGTGTGTGTCATTAGTGGCATGACATTGGTTGAATAGTCAAAAATGATTTCTCTCTTTCTAGTTATGGAAGTTATATATCTTAGGACATTTTTATTTGGATGGTAGTACCTTCATAAAACCATGTTCATTGTAGTTGAGGGTAAATCCATCTAGATGAACCAATACACTATAAAGATAGAAAAGGGAAATAACATATGTTTACACCCTACATTATGAGATATTACATTCAATGATATTATATTATACATTTTCTATTCGTAGATTGGTGGTTGCTTATGTGAAAATCCATATCTATTTTGGTGGCATGATGTGTTTCTAGATTCAGCTCTTCGTCTTTGAATAATATTCACTTCTATCTAGATAATGGCTTAGAGGGTAAAACATAATAGCATATCATAGAATCATTCTTATTCACATGAATAAGAGTTTTTTACGTGGTGGGCCCCACCTTTGGAGTCTGGGATTTTACAAGGTAAAACGATTTCTAATGGGACAAATAAATTATTATTTTTTGATTTTAGAATAACGAGAATTGAATTTTTTTATTAATTTCATTAACAAGTTTAAAATAAATTCATGGAAAATATTAATTGATGAATATTAAATGATTCAAGGTTCGATTAATAATTAACCGAATGAAAATTAATGTTTTAGAATCAATTATTATCATGTAATATATTAAATTTATTACAAGAAATTGATAATAATTTTTATGACTCAGATATGTAGTCACAATATGTCGTTTATGATGTGTTAAATATTCGGGGGTCGGAGAGGCAATATCTAGTATTTTCATGAACACAGTATAAATTAACGAGAGGAGAGATTTGAAAATGACTATTCACTCCCTACCTCTCTCATATTCTCTCTCCCACATCCTAGGGAGAGAGGCTTGAGATACAAGGAGATCATATGGAACATCTTCTAGAATCATAACTAAAACAATGAGGTGATCATCAGTGTCTCGAAAGAGACATTTTAGTTTCACGCTAGCACCCAGATTATGATGGTGAGTGATCCTGTAGAATCTGCGATGTGCATGTGGATAAAGCAGAAGAATTAGGAGTTTCATTCTTCGAGCTACAATCACTAATGACGAGACATTGTTATGAACAACATAATATTAAACTAGTTATTTTACTGTTTATTTTTGGCATTAAAACCCATCACACGAGAACCTCTTCTTTGACCGAGTTTCTATTCCTTGATCTTTGGTGAAAAAAATTTAAAAACCCACCTGTTTCGATCTTCCTATCCACACCCAGTTCCTAAATAGATGTCATCTTATACACTAATTCTTTAAGACAATTAATATAGTTATGTTCAAAAAAAATTCTTCCCAAATTTGAATATTAAATATGTAAAATTAATCATATTGTTTTCATAGATATATAATAATACATATAAATGATAATTCATGGGATCCTAGATTTGGAATGACTTTCCATTTGGATGACTGAGGTCTCAACTTCTGTTTTATATGGAATGATAGTAATTACATGGAAATTTTGGGGATTTTAAATGTAAAATAGAAAATTTAAATATATATATCAAAAATTCTATTTCTATAAATTTTCGTATTATGATATAATTTATGCATCTTAGTATGTTTTGAAAAGTAAAATATATTTTGTATGATACTGATACGACTAATTATTTGTTTAATATATATATAAAATAATTAATTTCTTATTCTAAATGCATAGTTATGCTCATCATGAATATGGATCATGAAACTATTTTGATGTAATTGATTAAAATAAAAACAAACTAAAACCCTACTAAATAGAATGTTTGGTAAATCCCTAACATTTCAAGACTGAATCAAATCCTTTAGGATAGTGAAAGCCCTTACCTGATGTTAATGTAACTATAATCCCCTTATTAATATAGTTATTTGATCTTCCAACATGACATTATTTCAAAATATTTAACGATTATTATAACAAACTTGTACTTTATAATTACATTAATCAAGCCATAAAACTCTCCTGAACTAAATTAAATATTTTTTCATATCATATAAATCCACAAATAAATTTTATGACATATAAAGATGAAAATTAAACATTTTAAATTAAGCTACAAATATAGGATCATTTTATATGAAATAAAAAAAATGAATTATAATTAAAAAAATGATAAAAATTAAATTAATTATATGACCCCAAAATATAAACACATAATATTTAATCATTCATGGAATATATTTCTCAATTTATAATAATCAAGATGTAAAATTTATTAATAATTATTATCTCTTCATATTTAACCCCGTTGGAATTCATTGTATTTTAATAATTTAATTTTTTTGAAAAAATAATATTATTGAAATATGATATTTTTATTTTTATTTTTCAATTTAAAAAACATTAGATTTACATATTTTATTCAATTTAATTCCCATGATTATAAATGCTTTTATTAAAAACAATTTAATCATTTATCATCACTAGAAATATAATTGTCTCCTTTTGTATAGGTAAAAAATATATCAAAGATATAATTCAATAATTATATCACAAAATAATATATCACATCTTATATAGTGATTCCATATAGTATATTATATGATGTACACAGTCACCAATTTAAAATCATAAAATAATTTACACCACATTATATTTTTTATACCAAAATTGATAATATTTAGAAATAACATCAAATCATAAGTCAATATTAATCATTATCACTTTGTCATGTCAATTGATATCAGATATCATAATAGGTGACATAATTGTATTTAATGGAAATTAAACATTATGATTGAAAAGGTAATTTTCTATCACTATTAGTGGTATATGATCAATTGGACATATTTTAGATTTGATAGTGAATACTTGTTAGTTGAAATGATATCAACATATCAAATATTTGGAAAATTAATATAATTATAAAAAACTACTATTTTCTCAAAAAATTTATTTTCATAGAAATAACACATTATCATTATCTAATTCCAGTAATGGGTTTTTAGAGAAATATAGAATGTATAATTTTTGAGAAAAAATAGAAATTGAACAGAAAGCTATTTGTATATAGGTTTAGAGAAAAATGTGAATAATATAAATTCCATTTGTGTATCATAATGTTATTCATATGAAACATCATTATTTTTTTTAATAAGAGTCACTTAGAAGTATCTATCACACGTTCTTCTCTATATGAAATCCATAGGTTATATATATCATGTATCACATACATAGAATCACACATTTTTTAACAATAATTTAGTAGAATTATTATTTTGGATAAATGATGATTTATAAATCATTAAACATATAAATATAACCTATACTCATTTATTTCCCAATCCCTAGAAAAAACCTTATATAATAAAATAAATTTGATCATTACTATGATGAATATTTCGATTCTAGGTGGTGTTAAGCATTGGTCGTTGTGAAAATTGAATGTGGGGGTGAATTACCCTTAAAAAAATTTAAAAATAAATGATTATTATGAATTAAAAAATAAAATTATTATCAAATGATATAATAAATAATGTGATTAAATTTAATATTGTATAAATGAGAAATATGATACATATAACATAAAAAAATTCTATATACATTATATATGTAAACTATTATAGAAAATTTATGAAATAATGTTAATCAATAATGATCAGTGAAATGAGTAAAATAAATTACAATTGAAATATAATTTTTAATATGTTCAGTAATAAAAAGCAAGGTTTCCATATTTATACACCCATAAATTGGAGTGATATGTTATATAATTCCCATCTCTCTGTTTTAATAAAATCCTAAGACCCAAAATTTATTTGTATTAATAGAGATTCAAGATTAAAATTGGATTCAATTTATTGGAGACAATTGAACCAAAACTCCCTTGGATTTCATGGAGACCTAATAACCGGTGATATAAGGGGGTTTGATAAAATTTTATTTTCATTGTTTAAATTCATTATAGCATAAGTAAAACTTCTATCATTAAATATGGTAAAAAATAAATACTGAGATGTAGTGAAATGGATGAGAACTTTTATAACATAGCTATTAAATTAGATTTTATTCATAGTATTATTATTCATATGAAGTATATATAAATTTCATGATCAATGTTAATTTATATATAAATATTTATAAAATAAATTCTCCATTTTTAATGGAATCATTTGTTTTCTATATTGTATATGTTTCTTTAAAAAATTATTTTTTTTATATTAGAAATTTTTTTAGTTTCATATGATAACTTTTAGAAAGTTTATATTATAAAAATAACACCGTAATTTATATCAGTATATCAAAAATAAAATTTGGTGAAATTTATGTTTTTTTATGAAAAATATAATTTTTTATTGAATACAAAAAATTAGGATTTTTCAAATATTTTTATTTAATATTATTAAATAAATAAATTTAAAACATAAATTATATTTTGGGATTCATAATAATGTTTTATATGAAAAATTTAATTTTTCATAATTTATTTAATTACAATTTAATGAATAATTTTCTGGATTTTGGAATAAGATTTTCTAATGCTAAAAAGATGTTTTATACAAAATAATTTGAAGTTACTAAATTTTAAATTTTAAATTAGTTAATGTAATAACTATTAAAAATATAGATAAAAATAAATTATATGTTATATATTAAAAATTAATAATTTAAATTAATTAAATGATGGTTTTTATTAACTGAGTTAATATAAGTCCAAATCATTCCTGAAGAATTTGTTCCTTAAAAACCAGTTTTTAGACATGTTTGTTGGGTTTAATTAGAACGTGAACAGTGAAACATATGTGATTTTAATTTTATAAAATTTATATAATATTAATAATTTTAATAATTAATATTATAAAATATTTTCAATTTAATATGTTTTTATAAGGAATATTTAAAACAATATAAAATAGTTATCATGGTGAAAAACTATAGTGGTAAAAGTTAGTAATCATAGTGGAAAATATAATATCATGTTTTAAAAATATTTAATAATAAATTTTGGCGGTTTTTATTGAAAAATATCAGATTAATGAAATTATTTATCAATTTTATAGGAACTTTTTGGGATATTGACTTCATATTAATGTGTTGTTTTAGTATTTTAAAAAGAAAACTACTCCAACTTATAAAAGAGAAAGACATACCCTCCCTTTTATACAAAACCAATCACATTGGATCAAAAAATTCAAAATCCAATAACATTCCTAATTACTACTTTATATTCTAGAATCATTGATTTGATCATAATTCCATCTAGGGATGATTTTTTTTATAATCCTAATGAGGTGGTCTGAAGAACATGTATCATTTTTAAGCAATAATTTTTGTATTGTTTATTATTCCACCAAAATAATGTAAATTTAAATAATGGTGATATAATAAATTCATTTTATGATATATTATAAAATTTTATGTTAATTTCATTACAGACGCTGATATCCTCTACCAACAAATTGGTAAAAATCAATTGTTCATGTCTGTGATGGACAACCGCCTCATGATCAGATATAATTCATTTTACACCATCACCTCCCACATTTATTAATGGTTTTGAATTTATATTTTATATTTTATATTCATTAAATATTAGTTTTTGTATAGATTTTGAAATCATACACCTTCTTACCTTATGATCAGTGGAAAATGATAATGTTGTTCAGGTGTACGGAGGACTACAGCCTCGCAAAGCGATGCGATTCTATATTTATTAAAACATAAAATTGTTTGTTTATGTGTGTGTACATAATGTAATAATAATATATTTATGATATAATGATTATTATAAAAAGATAAAATAATATTAACCTAAATTCCATCAAGATCGTTGAAAATTGGAAACGTTACACATGAGTTTGTATGGCATACCATCTCTATGATTGCACAATATGTACTTTATTAAAAGAGTAATTATTAGAAGGTATTGAAATTATAATTTATAAAAAAAATTATAATTAATTTATGATTATTATTATGGAAATGATGGAATAATTAACGCTTTATCCATTATTAACACTGTGATTCCATTTTGAATTTATGATATTATATCCTCAAAACACATGATATTAACATTACTGATTAATTAAATAAATATGTAATTAAAATAAGTTATGTACTTGTTTTAAAAATAATTTTTCAATTCTATATATGTTTCCTAAGAAAAAATTAATTTTTATAAGTTTATTATATTATAGATAAAATAAATACATTACAATGTATGTACTAAATATAAGGGTTCTAATCTCAAAAGACACATCCAATTTTATGAATCTAATTTATTTTTAATGTTTTATATATCAAAAATAGAATTTTAAAATATAGTATTGTTAATATTGATGGATTTTTAATATTATCATAAATCTCTCTATGAATTTCAATCATATTTCGTTAATATGTTTCATAAACCATATGGTACATCGTCTCTATTTCCTTTCAATGAGAAATATTTTATTATTATGCCCAAAATTAATTTTTATGGGGTATTTTCAACCCATTTTACATGTTATATCACGATTCTTTCACACAATGTAGTATTTTATTATCATTTTAATTAAATACATTCAAAGGGTTGTGAACAAACTTTTACCAAAGATGTAATGATTTATTCTTCATTCTGAACTTAATCCGGATTTTTTATGCTTGATTTTCCATTGATGGAAATGATTTTCTAATTGAACAATGGAATCCTTTTCATTTATTATCCTATGGTTGTTAATGAAATTTTCATTTCATAGTAAACTTTTACACTATATTAATTACAATTATTAATGAATTTTTTTAATAAAATATATTTTTATTTTCATTCAAAAATACATTTTTATAAATATCTTTATAATAATTAAAATGTTCTAAATAATTTTTTTAAATTTTACAATGATATAGTTAAGGGAATTTTACACATATTTTTATTTTTATAAAATAATTAAAATTAATATTTCTACCATTTTCCAAATAGTTTACTTTTTTTCTTTTTTTAAAAAAAAGTATTAGAGGAATATTTTGGTTTAACATATTTTATGTGAACCAAATTTCCCACCATCATGAAAAATAAGTAAATTTAATATTCAATTAAAATTTTCCATGTTTCATTTCAAAGAAATATTTTTCTATATAATTTTATAAATTTCTATATTTTATTTAAGTGATCTCAAATTAATAAGGATATTTTCATCAATAAATATTCCATGTTATATTATATAGACATTTTCATCTTTGTAAAACATAGGATGTTATGTATTTATTCTAAAATATGAAAATATTTCTATAACATATAAACATAGAGAATTATCCATTTCTTTTACAGGGTAATATCGTCCTTATATTCATTTATCAAATTCCAGCTTTAGAAAATCTATTTTAAATTTGATATTATATAAGATTATGAATCCTATATTCAATCCATATGTAATTATTATGTTTATAACATATGATCTAATTCCAATTTTTGTCACAAATAATCAAAAACATGATTTTATTGGTGGATATAGATCAAGAATAAATCAATTTTGAAATGATTTTTTTCTCCTTATTAATTTTTATTAGATTATATATTTATTATAATCCATTATAAGACTTTTCCCCCAAGTTATTTTTTCTTGGTAGTTAGCATTAACTATTTTCTATTTCATGTTATATGTTGATAAAATTTTAGTATGTTGTTTTTACATTACGATATAATTTTATTTATGTTATGATTCCATTCAATTATACTCAATTCATCTCTTTTATGATTTCTTGTTATACCATTGACTTACATTTTTGTTTCCTTGTAATTGTCATTCCCATAGAGGGTTTTTTCTCATCCATTCCTTTTATGTATTCACTAAGTAATCCAATGTTGTTTAAGGATGTCAAAGTGATTTAGGGTCTCACTATAGAAATTCAAATATAAATTTTCCATGTATTGTATTCACTTGATGTATTATGTAACTAATCTTCCACATTCAAATGGAATCGTTTTCATTTGGTCATAATTAATGAATATTTATTTTAACAATACTGTAATAATATTTGTAAATTCTATGAGTCCCTATAGTCGGTGTCATAAAAATGTGTATTAATTTTTATAGGGATTAATGTTTTTGATAATTAGTAAAACCCATTGGGATATGTCCATGTATATGACAACATCATAAAGTTGGGATAAAAAATTGATTCTATGATTTTCTTAGAAATAAATATATTTCTGGATACTACCAGTGGATGTGGTTTTGGAACAGATATTAACCAATTTAATAACAAGAAATATAGTTTTTTGAGTATATATCTACCACCATTTTTGTGCACAATTAGTATTACCCTAATATAAAACATTTCTTACAATATCGGGGGATACTTTCTGGTTGATTCAAATTTTCTCCACGGACTATTATGATGAATTAAAGAATAAAACCTATGGATACATATCATATGACATATTTATCTATGATAAATTTAAATTAACATGGTATTATATTTCCAATGTGATTGTATATTTAAATTAATTGATACCTCTATTTTCACACTGTGTGATGGGTATTTATCCTTGTTAATGACATTTTTTAAGAAATTTATGAAAATAAAATTCTTTTTTTATATTTTTTTGTTAATATGTTCTTTTTTTAATTACAATTCTAAGTTTATAGATATAATTTTTTAGGCATTGATAAAATTTTGGGTTAATATGATCATTTATGATAAGGGAATAATACCCAATTAAATTATTATACTTTGTAAAAAAAGCTCAACAAAAATAACATAGGGGATAAAAATTGATTTGATGATTATTTTTTATTTTGGGGATGTTCTTCATGTTTTTATAAGATTCCATGAATTATATTAATAAATATTTAGGAAAAATTGAAACTTGTATATTAGGAAACAATCCATTGCGTCAAGCAATGGAATAGTGCTTGAACCCCCAACTGAAGGGTGAAAAGGGGGAAATTACTACCATTTTCCTACATGATTTTCTTATTATTATTAATTTTTTTATTTTAAACATTTTATAGATAAATATTTTGTTAATTTCTGGAAACATATTGATGAAAAAATATTTCAGAATTTTTAGTGTTTTGAAGTTATTGTTAATATTTTAAGAGATGTCTCTTTGGGTTGATATATATTAAGCCCTTAGGTCAAAAATTATTTATTATTTGGTAATATTTATATTTTATTTATGGTTATATATGATGTAGGATCTTAAGGATAAATTCTAATGGAATAGATGGTGTGGGTCATTATGTGTTATAGTTAATGTTTTGCATGATAATGTGTTAAGTTGGATAACATGTTCTATTAATAATGGTTTTAGAAAAATATTTAGATACATGAAAATAAATTTCACTCTTTTATGGATCTTATGATTTGTTTAAAGTTAAATTTAGTGCACAAGGAAAAAATCCATCGGGAATATCCATTTACTGAGTGGGAAAATGAAGTTGAAACTGATCGAAGACTAATAAAGGGATGAAATTATACTAATAATACAAAAAGATATAATGAAAAAATAATTTCAAGTATTCTTTATCTTTAGTTTTTCATTTTTGATTTTTTTTTTCAAAAATGATTATTTTTTAAATAGGTAAAAGTTTAAAATTATAAAATATTATACATCATTTTAATTAAATATAGTAATTAAAATATATATTATAATCTTAATTTAATATTAATGTTACATATGAACCATTCAATTAATAATATTTTATTTTATTTAATTGTAATTTTCAATTTTTTTGATTTTGGTGTTTGTATATTTTTTCGTTTAAAAACATTGTTTTATAAAGACTCTATTCAATCCCATAAATCAAAGCCATATCAGTGAATCAAAATGAACCATAGTTCATAAATTTTATAAATGAATTGTATATATTATTTATCGATTAATTTATATTTTAATTCATATATTGATTATTTTTACATATAGTGTTAATATAAGATCACTTATTACATGAAAAATAATTTCAGGGATAAATATTTTTCAATTTGTTTTTATGGTTTAATTTAAAATTTAATTACTCCAATTATATTATTTGAATTTGATTAAATATTTTAAATATTTTTTATTAAAGTAATTCATATTATTAAATATTTTAAACTAAATATTCACTGAAATCAAATAGTTAAATAGAAAAACAATACTTACTATAACGAATAACAAAAATTGTATAAGTGAGTAACCAAAAAGGTAAATGAAAAAAATAATGTTTGAAAAGTGTTTATATTATAATTTAATAGTGGTTTCCTAAAAATAAATCCCATCGAATCTATTATATATAAATTTTTAGGAACATGTCCTCAGAGTGACCCCTCATAATTGAATTTTTGTGAATAATTACAAAAATGCCACCCCCTCTCACTAATTAATGGGAAACACTTTTCCTCACCGTGACACCCATATGTAGACATATTTATCAAATTATTATCTAAAAAATTTCCTTAATTCCCTCCCCATTTCCGAGATTCATTTTTTTATATTAAATCTTATCATGTAAGGGGTTTTTTATAGCCCTAATGGGGTGGTCTGAAGAAGTGGTATCATTCCTAACCAACTATTTTTTATTTCATCTTACACCTTCATAAAATATTAGTAAAATATAATGATATAATAAAATATTTATATAACATATTACTACATGTTATTAAGGTTATTTCAAAACTAAAATCCATCTCCCTTAACACAAATGGGAAATGAAACCATAGTTCATGTGTACTGTGGACTACCACCTCACGAACTAATATAATTTATTTTTCATTATCATGAAATCTCAATATGAAGGATTTAGTTATTATATATTATATTTATGAAATATTATTAATTGTATAAAATTAATATATCACATAATTTCTTACCTTACCATCTAGTGGAAAATGAAAACAACATTCGTGTGTTTGGAAGACTACCGCCACATGAAGGATTTTGAAAAACTTTTTATTAAAAAATCCTATATGTGGAGTATATAACTATATTTAATTAATTAAAATGATATTTATGACACAATTATCATTCAATAATTATGATTTAATAGTTACCTTATTTCCACTATGAACATTGAAAAATAAAAAAGTTACACTTCTTTATGTACGACTTATTATCTCTTTGATTGTAACATATTTCACATTTCATTGTAATTTCAAGTATCATGTTTTCAAATTATCATATATTTTACATAAATTAAAATTACTTCCTGATTATAAATATTTATTTAATGTATCTAATAAATAATTTTTCATTATTAATGCACAAATGAAATTTAAATTTTATGAACTAAATTTCCTCAAAACACCGTACATGGATATAAAAGATTAAGTAATTAAATAATACATTAAAATATATGTAGTAAATGGTTCATGTATAATTGTATATACATGTAAAATTTTCCTAATAAAAAATATTTTGAATATTTTTATTATATAGTGAAACACATGTTAATGTCTTTACTCGAGGTATGGGTTATCATCTCAAAACATTCTTCATTAAAGAACATGTTAATTTATGGTCATTATTTGTTTCAAATTGTGTAAATATAATAAATTAATATCGAAAGTAATTTATTTTTCATAATTATTGTATTTTAATTTCATATTCACGATCTCTTTATTTCAATCGTTTTTTATTAATAAGTTTCTCAAACCGTAATAGGAATAATCACAATATCCTTTCATTGAAGCATATTTTAATATTATGAAACATTTTCATTTATATCGTTTATATAATATCCCTTTTCCATGTAATAACATAAATAATTTATAATTAATGGTATTTCATGTCTCATTTGGAAATATTTATTTGATTGGTGTAATGAATCAACAGTTTTCAAGGTCATAAGGGTTTTTGCTTCAATTTTATTTTCATTAAGATTGTATATGAATGATTTTATAAAGAAGGTAATTAAGTGATAATTTCCCAATAGACTCATTTAATTTTCTTCGCCAATATTAAGACCCCAAATTGTAATGTAATAGTATAGCTTTCCTCTCTCTGTTTCTTAAACTATCAGTGGAAAATGTTCTGAATAAGTGACCAAATTATTTCTATATTTAGTCAAATGTTCATTGTATTACATTTCAATATAATCTTTAAAAATGATATAATGAATTTTTTTAATAATAAAAAAAGATTTATTTAATAAAATTAAACTTGTTTTTTCTTATAATTTAGATTAAAAGGAATATTTTCATCATGTTATGAAAAATGAACCTTTTACCTTATTTTAAAATCATGAAAGGGATGTTTTGATTTAATGTGTACTAAATGAACTAAATTACTTTCCATCATGAACAATCCATAATTAGAAGCTTCCATTATTATATTCCATGTTTATTTTCAACGAGATATTTTTCTATAGTGTTATGGATATTTTTATATTTTAATATTTAAATCTCAATGTCAAAAAGTGTATTCGTAATCATGAGTATATTCAATGTGATCATTTAATGACAAATTCATCAAAGATTAAAACAAGTGATGTTATGGATTTATTAAAAAGTAGGTATAAATATTTTTCACAGATATACCTCGCACATTATCCCTTTCAAGGATGGTGTAATAAATTAATTATGTTCATTTATCAAATTCTTCAATTTTGAAACATTGTTTGACTATGATATGAGATAGGATTATAAAGCTCATTTTCATTCCAATTTTAATTCTTAATATTATGTTTTATGATTTATATCCATTTTTCACACATAATCATTTTATGATAGGTGTGCCCATATAACACTCAGATACATTTGTTAATGATTTATTCTCAGGAAATATTATATATGAAATTAGAGAGTAAACCAAGTGCATTATGGGATGGTGTCCATAATGTGATATTTTTTAGGAATCAATCCTTACCTCATTTTTTTGTTATATTATTCTATTGAAATAATCTAATGATACCATCTTTTATATGTTACAATTCATTGTGATAACTCATGAAAAATTAAATTTATGATATCATGGTAAATTTTTGACTCACACATTCAGTGTTATTCTCATGTTTATTCTTATAATGGGCTTTCTACCTTAACCATTTATTTTATGTATTCCACATGTTATACAATGATGTGTTAGGATGTTAAAATGATTTTGGGGATCACTATAGAGAGTGATATAAAAAGATTATATATAATATTTTCTTTTGACGTCTCATGCACCTATACTTCCAAAAACACTAGGGATCATAATAATTGGGTTGTAATCAATGGATATTTATCTAAAAATTGAAGTACTATATTCTATAAAAATGCTTATGTCATTATATATTTAGAAATTCCTACTAGAGAGAACATTAAAAAATTTAACCTCAACTTCCTTCAATTTCATTAGACGGTTCTTCTAGTCACTAACCAAGGAATAAATAAATCATTAATACACATAAAAGGTCCTTAAGTATATATAAATTATTTGACATGATGATTCAACTATAACAAAATTATACCGTCTATTAAATAAAATGAAATAAATAAAACCAACATTAATGAAATTTTTGAATAAAAAAATATTGTTCGTGACCAATAAACCACCATGGTAGAGAGAGGCACAACAGTATAGATATAGGTACAACTATATCCATATTTCCTATGACCAAAAATTTTTAACAAAAAAATATATATTAAATTTATATCAAGTTTAAAACTAGGATAAAAATTTAATTAAAGATATAATACATTATGTTACTCAGAATTCTCATGATTTTAATAAAATATTTCCAATATTCTAAAGAGATATGTAAATGAAACTTAATATTATTAATATATAAGTAATAGATAATGAACATGCTCATGATTTATGGTAACATATATAGTTTTTAAATAACAAATATTCATCCCCTTAACCTAATAATTTTTTTCTAAAAACATAAAATAACCTGAAATAAATAGTTCATAAAATTTGTCTGCATTTTTGATAATCAAAATAGAAACATGGATGGGAAAATTAGTGATCAGTCTATGATATTTACATTTAGAACTTACTTTAAACAAAATATAAATCTTAAAGAACATCCACATTGATGGTGGTTAATTATAATTCATAGTTGGAAAAAATTCCCAAATATAAATTAAATAGAGCTAAAATTATGGAAATATAAATTGTTTAGAAAAATAATTTTGAAAAAAATAAAATAAAATTACTTTTTTAAAAAAATATAAAAAATAAAATCTTAAATATAAAATTTTTTACAACATGAGAGGGATTCTATATTTTTAAATAATACTTGAGTGATAAATAAAATGAAAATTGCAATAATGTTGATTTTTCTATGTCAATCATCCCCTTACTTTAAAAAAATTAAGAGAAATCCTCCCCATTAATTTTAGGATCTAAACAATTATCTTAATATGGAATGATTTTATAAATAATTTCAAGGGGTTGAAGCATAATTTTAATAATAAGACAAAACAATATAGATAAATGAATCCGAGTACTATATTCTTACAAAAATTTAAAATCAAGTGAAATTTTTTATATAGATTTTTTTTTAAGTAAGATCTAATAAACTAGGAGAAAAATGATTACATTGGGGTCCACTAAGACTACCTAATAATTATATTCATATCTCAAACATTTTATAGTTTTCGTATAATATTATAAATTTGAAAGATATAGTTATGTCTTGATAATATTTAATTTTATGAATAACATTTTTAAATAAAATAACCTGTTTTCAACCATAATCAAAAATATTGTGTTGGTAAATACCTTTCAAAAATGTATTATTTCCATAGAACATTCATTACATGAAAATATAAAACCATGGGTATTTTATTAAACAAATTTAGAACCATGGATCATGTTAAGGTTTTTTATTAATTTTTGGATATTTTTTAAATGGATTTATGGAGACCCTATATTTGAGATTTTAAAACATTAACATATTGATTATTTTTTAATTTGAAATCAAAATTATATTTTTTATTTTATTGAAGTCCCATTTTATTAAAAACATTTTTATATTTTTTATTGAGATATTTATATGACGAACAATGTTCGTGGAAATCATTTTTCAATTGATCATAACAATATTCCAGTCCTACATAACATAAGGATCCCGAAGAATAATAATAATAGAAATAGACAGAGGAAGGTGAAGGGGAATGAAAACGATATTGATAATATTGGTATCTAAACTCATTTCATTTATTGAAATATTCCATGAGGAGTTTATGATATTAGTTATATGAAGATAATGAATTAATCATTACTGAAAAATTTATAGATGTTTTACATATCATGTTCTTTTTACAACTCATTTTTATATTTGGAATTCAGGTATAATATGTCCCATTTTATTTCATTGATAGTATTTCATCTCTATTTCTTTAGTTTTATAATTTTGGTTGTCTATTTTGGGTTGATTTCTTTGATTTTAGAAGTCTGTTGAAAATTTTTAAAATTTGTAAAAGTTCACTTACATAATAGATCAAATTTTTAAGAGGAAAAAAATTATAGATCACATTAAAATATATGTTTATCTTAGTTTTCATGGCATTAATTTATTATTTTATCACCTTTTAGTTCATGGTGATCATAGATGTGATATGAAATATGATTTGTTCTCCAACCACCAATTTCCTCAAATCGTTGGATAATTTGATAATCATCACATTAGGATACCAAGTAGTAAGTAAACCCCAATTTTATTTTCATTTTCATTGTTTCAATTGTGAAATAATCAATTATATATTTTATAATAATTCATATGGTTGGTAAATCTCATAAACATTCTTGTGATATATTCATTAGGATTCATGGACAAACATAAAAAAA
The DNA here is from genome assembly GCA_963277665.1 of Viscum album. Lineage (NCBI taxonomy): Eukaryota > Viridiplantae > Streptophyta > Magnoliopsida > Santalales > Viscaceae > Viscum > Viscum album. The sequence continues at coordinate 311,849,808 of OY728161.1, forward strand.
TCAACATAATATATATCCAATATATTATAGTTTACATTATTAATTAATTCTTGTTTGACATATTATAATATCTATATTTGGTAATCTGTTTTACAAGTTTTTAAATGATTAAAATCATTCTTGTCCAAACCATGGTGTAAGGAGTTGATTCATTTTCCATTATGTTCATAATTTTTTACATCCCGAGAATTCCATTTCTCATATGGTTATTAGTATGAGTATATTCAGGCATAATAATTTTATATAAATTATAATTAATTATTATAATAATGGATGAAATTTTATTATTCCAATAAGAATAATATGTTTCATCTAAAAAAATATAACGTTAATAATATTCCATTATAAAATCTTAAATCATTCATAACTATTAAAAGTTCAAATTTTAACACAAAGCATTAATAAAAAATAATAAAATCAAAAAGGGATAAAATCTTTTTTGAATTAAATTGTCTTTTTTTCTGTGAATTTCTAGATGGTTGAATTTCCATAAATATTATAGTCACAAATGAAAATAGTAAATTTAAACTAAAAGGATTTTCAAATGTTAAAAACAAAAATGTAATGATATTGATTTTGGGATAACTGACATATCATATATATATATATTAAATTTTCAATATCAATTTATATTATGTGAGTAAATTACCATATAGAGTTTATGAAATTTTCGAAATTGATTACGAATGCATCAGTGAAATGAATTAATGTTAAAAATACACAAATGATCATGAGTTCATCAAAAAGAATAAAAGGTTGACATATATCTAAAACACTAAATTTGATAGATATGTACTATAAATACCATTCAATAGGTTAAAAACATATCTAAATGGTGACCATAGAACCATATTTCCAGGGATTTAAGAGAGAACCAAGAACCAACATCCCAATGTTTTAATGGAGTCCAAAGAACCAAAAATCCCTTCCTTATAGTAGATGCCAAATACCGAATTATATATGTGGGTCAGAGAATTATGATTCAATATGAAAAAATTGTTTTAATTTTTTTGTCTATATCTCTTTAATTAGGGGTACAAATAAATAGTTTGAGATTTAGATGAATATGGGAGCTCTAAGATTTCTAAAATATGGTTAGCACTTTTGGAGGATGGCTTGTAGAAAGATGAGATTGGAAAACCTGAATCTCTTGGAGTGGTGATTAACAAGATCTGCCAATTTTTATGATGGAAGATCCTTGCATACTTTTTATTCATCTTATATCCTTATAGTGTTCTAGGGATTTCCAATGTCAATCCAAATCATTAAGTGTTGAGAAGGAATATTTTTTATAGAAATAAATGTTACCTAATATGTTCTATATTGAATCCACTAAATGATCATTATCCTCCACTATGTTGTGTACTATATAGAATTTTTTCCCCATATTATTCAATAGGATATATAACGGGCCTTCATTAGTTATATTAGTTTTTCTTCATGCCAGCAGTTATTCGCTGCTACATGATTCAACCATCGTCAAAAAGTGAAACCTGCAATTCCATCATTTTCCTTGAAAGATTCTTCTATTCCCCGTATATGGCATAAATATATCCATTAATACTCTTTAAAATTACTCTTGAATAAATTAATTTTATAAGAAAATCATTCCACTGTAACTAAATTCCACCAGCTAATCCATTAATTAAAATAACTAAAATCCCCATCAATTTGTCAATTACATAAAATAAATAGTTTATGTGGTCACCAAAACCTTATGAATGAGAGATAAGTACAATATGAGATATATAAGTTCAAAAATATGATTGTTCATTATATGCGACGTTATTTCCTATTTTCAATTTCATAAATCAAGTTTATATTAGTTATCTAATTTTTTTACAAATTACTGATATATTGTAAGAACATTGATAACAGAACACTATTTATTTTTTAAAATAAATAAGATCTTGGGTGTATGTTTTTATGTGATATATTCCATAAAAATAAGTTCATAACAATTAAAAATATAATATTTTACAATTTATGAATATCAGAGAATGTGATATAACGTATCCCACACCCTGAAATTTCTGTCTTAATGTATATTTCCATCAAAGTCTCCATTAGTGCCCAATATATATTTAGTCTATTTGAGATGTCCCATAGGATCTTTTATAGATTAAAACAATTTAATTTTGTCATGTAAGACACAAAAGATCACATTATAGATTCATAAAAACCATATTTGGGTGTAAATACTGAATTGGAGTTGATGTTGCAGAATAATATGTACTTATATTTTTATTTAAAATTGAAACCATTATGTGTATCACCTAACAAATACATGGTTCAATATTATTTCATTATGGGTTGAATTTTAGGGTTCAAAATATTAGATTATTAGTAATTTAGTTTATAACATTTCTCTTCCTCAATATTTTTTTTCATTAGAGAAAACCCTCAATGATGCCCAATATTATTGTGGTGTATACATTAAATTTCACCTATAAGTAAAATATTTTTATGGTAGTAAAGGAATTTTCCTCATACGGTAGTGGATATTGATATATGAATTTGGATAATTATAACTATAATACAGGGGTACGTAAGCATTCATTGTGGGAATCATATTAATGTAGTTTTCTAAATTTCATTTCTTTTTTTATATTCTTTTTTATGTGCTCTATTTAATATTTTATGTTCCCAACCATACTCATAACCTACACATAATTCATATTTTAACATAATATTCATAGAAAACTATTGTTTTAGGAATATATACATATTATTATCAAACCTATAATTGTATTTGTAATATTAATTTTAATACTAACTTTTATATCACATACATATGAAGTGGTTGGATCCATTGATGTCAAGGATATATCCATTAGGTTGTTGTTATCTGATTCAATAATAACTATTATATACATGATTATGTATAAATGTAAAGTAAATTTTTAATAAAAAAATTTGATCAAGAAACAAATATGAATAATAAAATTATTCTAAAAACAATACTTCATTGATCCATGAAGTCAAATTAGAATTCTTATGTTATATTAAACACACTATACTAGATTTATAAATTTGATCCACTATAAAATATCTACTTAATACCAACAAAAGAAGGATTTTTTTCAATAAAAGAGGGTATAATAATAAGAATAAAACATTGGGTATTTAAAATGGGCCCACCAAAAAAATTATAAAATATTAATTTCAATTATAATAAAATTAACATGATGAAGGAGGATTTAAAAGAGAACTTTATAAATCATCGGTATCATCTAAGTCAATAAAATCAAATACCTAATCCCACCACTATTTAAGATGACTCTTCTCCCTCAATGTACAATCTGATAACTTATACGGGACTAGATCCCAAGTGTCTATCCATATATTCTCTATGGGTCCACTACATATTAATATATTTGTGTATATATATTTTAGTTGCTGATATCGTAGGTGAAAATATATAAAAATGGAAATATATTAATATTACATTGAATAAAATTCTATTATCCATCTATAGCTATATAACACAACTATTATGAATAAAAACCCCTAGTAGGAGTCTTCTACTAGCATGTGAAGATAGGATAACAAAAAATAAGAATATGAATCAATAAATATAATGATTACAAACTAAATGTACAAAATAGAGCAAGGAAATTAAATTGAATTTTTCTTATTTTATCTGATAACACATGAAATGTTAATCAATAATCCTCTAGTAATTTAGAGTTGCTATAATAAAGTAAATCACACTAATCATACTCTAAAAAACTACTAATGCTCTTAAAAAATAAAAAATATATTTCCCCCACTAATATGATGAAAAATATTATATACATACTTTTTATACGTTTACATTCTTTCATGGTTATGTTTTTTTAGTTTTCATTTTTATGGTATAATTATAATTTTAATAATGAAAATTATATCATATTGAAAAGAATATTATACATTTGATATAAAAATGAATTTTAAATCCATTGTAATTCCATATCATGTGTTCTACTAAATGGTTCCCTGGGTTGCTGGGTCACATGGTCTCAGGAGAACCTCCCTATGTTCAAGAGGATTCCAAGACTAGTATTGATGGTATATGGAAATATATTGGAGATACTAAACCCTCATAATTAATGATACATAGTAGTGAATAAATGGATAATTAAAAAGAATCATAACACATTTCTAGAACATAAGATATCATCAAAATTATAGTAATAATAATCAAAAAATCATATAAAATAAGAAGAATAGGTCATGTATCTATGAAAATAGAAGGAAATGCATGGAATCATTGTTCCAATACATTACATGTACCAAAATAATAAAAATACCCAAAAAGAACCATCTCAAGCTAGAATCACATGTTTATATCTCTCTTTTTCTCCCCTACTTCTTTAAAACAATAAAATAATGAATAATAAAGTATGATTTTTCCCAATCCCTACCATCATCCATGAAGTCATTCTGAGTATCCAAATGTGGCCAGAATAGGGTGTGATATAACACTCTATAGGACACAACCTGTGGTGTTTATTACATGTCCAGTATGGATATGATAAATGAATTAGTGTGTAGTATATCATAGGTAAACTACTAATAAAAATAAAGTGGTGAAGGAATATGATATCTTATACAGCTACAAATGGATCCCTATGAACAATATTTGGTCTCAAAAATTACAGGGTAATCTCTTATCATACAATAGTAAGTCATGATAAAGAATCTAAAATGGATTATTCCAAGTCATCATGTGTTAATCCTGAAAGGGACAAATACAATGTATAAATAACCATGGAATCATTATCATGTCCGTAGAGAATATTGTAGGAAACTCAGTATTGGTTTGGGTGGAGCCCAAGGAGAATATCCATATCTAATTAAAGAAATTAGATTACATGGGCTATTAAAGATATCAAAATTTAGAGTAAATGAATTCCGGATGTAGATATTTTTATGGAGTCCTATGGAATATGGAACTTTTCATTATATTGTCCCATGAAATGCACTATTATATTCAAGAGATATTGAGCATAATTTTCCGTTGAACCTAATGTAATGAGGATTTAAGGAGTAAAAAATACCAATTCAATCACTACCATAGTTAGGATCTACTCGCTAGAAATTACCATACATCCAAAAGAATAAGGATCTGTAGAGTAGAAATATTCAAGACATCTTCTAGCATAATCAACTAATCATCTACTTTCATAACGAATTTCATTATCACTCACATATCACGATTTCATCATACCCATTAAAAATATTATAGTTAAATAAGGTCCAACATTTGATTATATGTACTCATATTAATAGAAGCAATAATCCATTTATTATAACTTATTTAAGTCTCATAAATATAATGGTAGCCTCATTACACTCCCTATATGTCCTAATTAAATGAAAATGTAATAACATCCCCTATTGGTGGCTTAGAAAGAGTTGAATGACCCCTAACTATATTACAATACTACATGGGAAAATAAATTAGTTTTAAATCAATTAAATCAGGAAATTCAGGACATTTTAGGAATAATACTTGTAGGTCAGGTGTGCAGTAAAATGGATACATGATATATAAGACACCAAACATTTATGGAAATGTATAAACCACCAATCATATACAGATAGTATAATAGTCTTCTAGTATTTAATTTTAGCTTCACTCGGATTGTATGAAAATATAATAATGGATAAATACCCTAGGAATGTATCATATTACCTTTAACAAAAAATTGAGTCACATGAAACAATATAAATGAAGAAGAGAATGTAACAAAATATTTCTTTAACTATTGGAGACCCAATGTGAATGATAATGTAAGAATTTGAGTTTGAATTGGAGAGATACCCTAAATCCTTAGTTTGGCTTCAAATGTTGTTCCTCTAGTGGTCCTCCAAGGATAGAGAAAGGGAGTCAGGTTGGATTCTATAGAAAAAAATGATTCCATTCCACTCACTTTAAAATATTATTTTGGGAATTTATACAGAGTTTTATTGCCTTCTAATTCATTTAAATCATAGTATTTCCCACTTACGGATATGTCATTACTTTGTGATATTTTTTATTACCTAGAAATTACCCGTCATGTATTACATTAAAACTATGTATTATTGTTAATCCATATTTAACTGTGAATTAACCATACATAATCGCTATTAATTATTCTCTGAAAGACAACCCCACAAGACCCCATAAGCATGTGTCGAGTTATTGCATGTGATCTGGATGAGTTGCAACAAGGCGCTGCACAAATGATCTGAGTTCAATTAAAAACCCACACTTCAAAATCTGCAATGCTATCAAGCATGCCAACATGACACACTCATAATTCTGCAATAACTCCATCAATGACTTCTTGGTGCTATGAAGACTCGAGCTGACATGTAACTTTTCTCCTCCCCGATACACAATGAATGTTTGTTAGTTTCTCACACTTGCTGGGTGGATCAAATGAAAAACTATTGGAGCATCCAAAGGGAATCCTAGAATGGCTGGTTATGGATTCATCTTCATAGATGCTATATGGGATGACATATCTTATCAGTATGGCCCTGGTGGAATGGCAATGACCCTTGATGCAGAGATGTTAGGGTTGATTTATGTTGTACTTTCTACTATTAAATGGGGCATTAATAACATTTGGTTTGAATGTGACTATTTAACCATGGTCCAAGAGGTATGGAATTGTAAAATCAGTCCTTCTTGGAGGCTGACCGTGAAATGGGAGCACTGCCACCAATAACTATCATCCATAAAGTACATCAATACACACACCTTTCAAGAAGCGAATGCACTTTCAGACTCTATTTCTTACAAATGAGTTCTTGAAGAGGTCAGTCGCTCCAACACTCTCATCTCGAGTGATGTCTTAAATCTCTTCCGAATAGACAAATGTATAGCCCTCCACTTTTATACTCTCATAGATTCCTCTTTTAAATTCGAGATCCTTGGATCTCTTTTTCAATAAAATAAAAAACCCAGGACATGAATTTCGGGTATAAACCAAAAAATGGATCATAAAAATTAGTTTAACCTAAAAAATGATCCATAACTCAATTAAAAACTATGTAACTTACAATCATACCCATTTAATAAGTTTTTTCTATGAATTATCCTTCCATGAGTGGTCATGAATAATCTAATAATTATTCTGGAAACTAGGAATGTACAACAACCTACTACTCCAAAGTCTCATCATGTTCATCATCATGCAGCCATAACACCAGTACTAGTGGAACTTACATTCCATAGGGTAAATTCATTACTCTATCAATAATAAAAATTTGAAGCAATTAATTGGAAACATTTACTAGAAAGTCACCCACTTCCATGTGAAGAGTATGAAATGATTCTAAGTGATAATGATGTATCTAAGATACATGGAAGAATTATTTCATTTCTCATTACCTATAAGGTAATATCAACTAATACTCTACCAACCAAAATATATCTTGAATCTCGAATATCTATATTTTTCTCGGAAAAAAATTAAACTGTCTCAAAATAAATTTATATCCAACCCATTGATAGATGTGTTAAAATTCAGGATAAATGACCTTGAACTCTAGATTTCATACACAATGATAGGTGTATGATTTCTATCATGAATGTTAAGTATCCATCCTCTTTCTAATAAACTAGACCTTCTATAAAATTTTCATCATGATATGTGGTCCAAGAAGAGTTTCATATACTTCCACTAACCAGTATAGTGGGGATCAACATGGATAATTTTAAAAACAATATAAGGTTTATATATATCATCACCTGGTCAATATTATTTCATGAGAAATAAAATAGATGTATATTACACGCTCATGAGCACCCAAATTTAGGGAAATGTTCTTTTATAATATCCTCTAGAACTTATATTGTACACTCTGACTAGAAAATTCTCTAATATTGGTAGGTCATGCTCAGAAGAACTAGGGTTCCCAAGACCTTCTAAAATCCCTGAAAAAACAGAGGTGATAATAGGAATACCCATCCAATATAATGGTATGAGAAACCTCATGAAGGCTCAAAATCTTATAGATATGTAGTCTCCCAACCTAATATACTATGAAATTACCCCAAATCAGAAGTAATTGGTAAAACATTGTTATAATTTCCATAAAAAACCATACATCATATCTACAACAAGGGTACCTCGGTAACAAGATCACGAAATACATTGGAACATCATCTTATTTCCACACGATAATAGATAACTATTGTGAAATACTAGATGGTCATAGTTTTTTTACTATCATCTAATGATAGGTTGAAACTCTCCTAAAAATAATTCTACCACTAACATCATCTTTGAACACCTCTATTAAGATTCCATGTCATGATACATCTTGATAATTTATTGATGTACTTCCCAAAAAAAGTTAATAAAACTCCAACATCAACTCTTCGTGTATGTATACTGAAACCAAATTATGACCATTTAAGACTAGATGTTCATCCTCATCAATGTTCAAACCATGAGATCTATCCTCACCAACCACACTCTCTTCTATGACTAGGAACATTGAATATGATAACTGTCTCATTGTCACTCTACTAAGAAGAGTGGATGTCATGTCCATGGATGAGACAAAACTATATCATTCGCCATCATGACCCTCCATTTAAATCTCTTTAAATATTTCCATAATATTCCACTTGTTACAAGCCTCTTAAACAACCTATTTTTGATTCCACATTTTGATTCCATTGAAATATTCATTTAAAATTCTATGAATATGTAAATTTATTTAGTAAAAATAATGTAAATAACCCACCAACAATCATTTACTAAGATTCATGTTATGATTTTTAAATATATACATGAGGCATTTCTGGTTCATGTACACCAAAAAATTCCCTCCAAGTAAACAATTCCTCTAAAGGTGAATGGAATGAACCCCATTTTCGTACTCTAGATCATGAATTGGGTTGTTCTTATTGTCTTTCCACAACTAATGATACATGTATTCCATGAATCACTCCTACTATATCAAGACTCCTCCTATCCCCATACCTGATGCATCATATCATGCCATCTATATCGATCTTTTCTATAGTATAATTAGTGTTGGAACATAATTCAACCTCCCTTTAATTTCTTAAAAGGATTTCTAATAGGAATAAAACAAAAAAACGAAATTATTAGTGATGTTCATAAGAAGTGATTTTATGAATGGTAATTAATGTATGAAAAAACACTAGCAACCATCCATCCCAACATAACTCCATATTTTAAATAAGTCCTTATGAGTTTCCTAGGAAACTACACCTCTCACCTTCTCAACATAAAATGATACTCTTATATCAGAAATAATGAGAACTAGGATGTGAATCTAGCCCATCCAGATGTATCACTTTGTGAGCATAGTATATAATTGTTTCTCTCCCATTGTATAAAAAATGATTTCAAGATATTTTCCATGGTCGTGTCGATTGTGGGAATACATCATTGTATAATCCAAAAATAACACTAAAAATGAGTCTGGATATGAATGAAAAAATTAGTTCATCAAAGACATGAAAACTACAAGAGATTTTGAAAAACAAAAACGAATAACTTGATTCTCATATAGACCATACCTTCCAAAAAATATTTTTGAGGTATTTCATCATGTAGAATACAATCCTGGTGAAAATATGATCAATTTTCATTATTAGAGAACACACTATATACTTAGATCTAGTACAATAGATCATCTATCTTGGTAAAATGATATTGATTATTAACTATAAATTGTTTCAATTTCATATAATATAAACATAAATAAAGGTTTCCATGTACATTATTTTTGAATTACAAATGTACCCCATATAAAATTATTGCTTCATATAAAACCTTTTTTCTCTATATCCACAAATATCAACTTGAGATAATTCAACTCAATTGTAGGAAACATTTAATAAGGAATGGATATGGGTGAAACTCCTGACTCTATATAGATGGATAACTCAACCACCCTCTCATTATGTAGTCCTAAAATATTTTTTAGGAAAACATCCATGAACTCGATGGAATTATACCTGACGTGAGTGAAGATCATTTTGATATAATCTTGAAAAATGAAATACCATATTCCCTATACCAAGATTCTACCGTCTATCTTTAACATCCTCAGCATCTCATTAACCATTGAGAATAAAACCCCCACTACATAATGATGTGAAATTCTTCCTCTGGAAAAATAAATCAACATGGCCATGGTATGAAACAAGTCAGTCCATCATGAGTATAATGTTATACCTCGTAATCTCATATAAAAAGATATCCCTTATGAATTGAGAACTAGAAGACTCAAGGGTGAAATATATTCACTTGATTAAATGATCTTTTATAATCCAAAAGGTGTATCAAATTTCAAAAATACATTATAAAAGTGAATATCATGTCTAAGTCTCTCCAAAACCAGAAAAACTATGAGTGACTGAGATTCACCTATACTAAAAATATATATAATAGAGTACAGGATAATAATATCATAAATTTCACAATAGATGGATCTGTTCATTAGTCCTTTGTTGTAGGCTATAAAAAAATATAGACTGAAATTTGGACTTTTGAAATAACCTCAGCACTCGAAGAAGGAACACTCTGTTGACACAGTATAATTGGTCAAAAAATTCATCAGACAAGAACAACACCACACCCTAAGGGATCAAAACAACACTAGCCCCCATTTGGACATAGAGATGTGAACCCACTCAAAAATCTAGATTGTGGGTCGATCGTCTTCCCCTGACTACTAGAGTGAAGGTCCTACATGCCCATTATACAAGGCCCATCCTACCGTATTATCAGCACTCAAAATGGTTTCTATCATACTACATCCTAATGTGTCTAGATCTCCCACATAAATTATTGAAGAAATAAATACAAACACTAACACTATGGCCGATATTCCCTTCATGAGAAGCCTCAAAAATGAACATTGTACCCCTAGACATTAAACCACTCTATCAAGAAGTCGCACAACCATACTATGTTCCTCCTTCTTACCTCAAATTATGTTCATTAATTAGTGTATAATTACTTATCTCAATAATATTATTCAACCAAAACTCATTGAACTGTGATTGTTCAACATAATTGAGACCTTTTTCCATGCATGTCACCCTGGATGGCTCATCAGTAAGATAAATCATCCCAACATGATGAATCTCTATAAAGCATGCCAAATACTCCATAATGGCAATCAATCCACTACCTTGATGGATAAACTCAATAAAATAAACAATACTAAATGTCTTTAAAATTAATTAATCAAAAAAAATTGATTCTAATTTCCTAAATACCATATCTCGAAATGTAAAACCCAGAGAGATTTTTATATATTTTTTTGAATAATTTTTTTAAAAAAATTAATTTTTATTTCACCCAACACTGAAAATGTTATATATATTTATTTTGAAACAATAATATTTGGTAGTTTCATACACAATACCAATTTTATCATACACTAAATGCATTATATAGGTTTGCATTACCTAAATGAAAATGTGAGGTTATCATATATTACACACAAGACCATGTTATACCAAAAAATATTCTACTATTAAAAATATTATTATATAATATAAAAATATATAATCATGTATTTTAAATATTAGTTATCAAAAGGGTTAACTAATATATAAAAATAATTTATATATATATATATAATTTAATCACTGGTTACAATATTTTTAACGACGAATATTAAAACCGATTTAATATAAAGGAAATTATTTTTATTTTTATGATCACAATGTAGTTTCTTCATAATATATTAAATTAATTATAATTAGTAAGTGTTATAAATGTAACATATATACCAAATATTCTTATAAATATATTTTATTCTTGTTATATATATTTTATAGGAATAATATAAGAAAACACAAATTATAGGCTCAAAATACTATATTTTTTTAATAATAAATATTACCACCTTTTAATAAAGAACATATTTTAGATCAATTTTTTGGGCTTTATAAATCATATATATATATAAATAAAATTATTATTTAAAAATAAAACAATAAAAATCTATTAGGGTAAATTTTTTGTGTTTTCTATAAAGTTTCATTTTTTAATGAATTAGTGAAAAATAATAAATGGTAATAAAAATTCGTTTTAATATATTTATTTTTAATGATAAATTATACATTATATTGGTTCAATATTTTATTTTAAAATTAATTTTATCTATTAACCCAATTTAGTTCATTATAATCAATTTCACTTTTAAATTGGTTATAAATACATTAAAATATTTTGAACATTATTACTTTTCAAAAACGTATTGTCGTTCCATCTGCATGAGTAATTTTAAATTCATTTCTGCCACTTCTATGTAATAAATTTAAATAAATGGAATCCATATTTGGAATAATTATAATTTTTTATGTCAGATAGGTTAATTTTATCTTTTTACTATAATTATTATTAGATTTAGTTAAAATTACAAACTGTTTCTAACGTAAATTTCATCTTAGCAATTGAATACACCTTTAATTTAAGGACCCAAATGATGTAAAAAATTGTAAAATACTCATTTTATGGACATATATATACCAAAAAATGTCAAGTATTTATTTTTTATTGGTTTATATATTCATTTTTTTAGAAATATCATTGGTACAAAAAACTTGATTTAAAAAATCTTGTTTGTCTCTTTTCCCTTCCCCATAAAGGGCCCCAACCTCCCCCACTTCCTCAAACCTCTTATAACACATAAGATAGGCCATGATTTACACAATCCACTTCTTATAAACAATCCCATTATTTTTTTATCCTCATCTTGGTAATAAAATCTTCTAAGTAAGACATTTGTTGAAAACATAAATGAGTTACCCGATTATGAGGTAACACCCTCCCTCAAGCTCTTTTCAGTTATTTTCTTTATCCACTCCATAATGTATTTTTATTCCATGATATTATTACAAAAAATTGTATAAATATACTATTTTTTTCTACTAGTATTTTATCATACACATACACACACTTCTATCTAATGGGTAATGAACATACTATTTATGTGTACAACGAACCACAACATCCCGAAATAATGATTCATCATTTTTTTATCACTGTGTATCATGGTTGAAATTATGATGAACACTATATATATATATATATTATATATGATACGTATAATGTAGTTATTCTTCTTCATTTTTTTTATTTATAATGTAACTATATACATTTTATCTTGTGTAAATATGATAAATTCCGTTGATGAAATGTGTACTACCACCCCCTCAAAGTGATGTGATTCATTAAAACACTACATAGAATGTATTAAGGATATGTTCAGTGAACCTATATTATATAGAAGACATATAAATCCAAATTTATGTATAATATATACCTATATTAATGTTAATATATTTAATTTACACCATTTATTTCAGTGTGTCGATAAAATGGAATAAACATTCATTTGTACATATGACCTTCCATCTCCATAAATGTTATATTACATTTAATACTTCTATATAATATATATTTTCATAATAAAAAATATAAAAAATATTAATTATATTAATTTAATGTATACATAATGTAAATCATGAAATATGTATAAGGACCAATGATATAAAAAATTAAGACATATGGGAAAAATGAAGAGAATATTACCCAAAGTATAACCTTAACATAGAATTGTTATCAAGGGGTAATATAAATTTAGAGATATAATATATGGAATTAGATATAAAAATATGGTTTTGATATAAATTTATAATAATAAAATTTTTATTATTAAGGAGATTATTATATATACAAAGACATTCAGGACACAAGGTTGGGGAATTTCATCTCAAATCTTTATTTCTAATAGATACATGCTTTATTCAACATCCATTTATTTTTAGTGGTTTAAATACTATACATGGATGTATTAAAAGAATAATATACTTAAATATATTAATATTTAGAAATCCATTTTATTAAATTTCTTTCATGGGGTTTATGTTTCTAAAGTTACACGATCAGTAAAACAACATTGTCAAGATTTTCCTTCTTTGAGACACAAGTCATGTTATAAATATATATTTCCCCATGATATTTATATAGTTATTTTAAATTTTATTATCAAAATTATAATTATTTTTTGGATATATTAAGCTTCATATAATTATCTATTTCTCACATGTATTCTATGATACCAGGTTATAATTTAGTAATATTTTTTGAAACAATCTCGTTTCCTTTCAATATTGTAAATTATTATGTAATATTAATGAAATAATATTATCCACCTCTCAAAAAACTATTTTTTTCCTTAACATCATTTAATTAAACATATCTTCAAGTATTAATACCATTTTTTCAGTCTTTAGTAATAAAGAAAATTAAAAAAATTGTTTTCAAACAAAAAATGACAGTATATATCTCTTGGGTCAGATGCCTATTTTTTTCAATGACCATGTTCTAAATTTTTTTTCTAAACTGTTTTAAAAAGATATGTGTATATAATTTTATCAAAAAAGGATTTCAAAATGTTATATACATTTTCAATGCAACCATAATATGTTTTTAAATTGTTCTTCAACGAAAAAAATGTTAAAAATGGTTTTCAAAATTCATTTATATGTTTTCATGGGAAAATGTTTTCAAAAATGATTCCAACATTCATTTAAACCTTTTTAAGGACAATTTATTTCAATGTTGTTTTCCCGATTTTTTTTTTGTTTTGAAGGAAAAATTATTTCAAAAAATTCAATGTACCCTCTTCAATTTTTCTGGAAAATATTTCTGAAAATGATTTCAATTATTATTTTTATGATTTTAATATAAAATCAAAGAAATTGTTTTCAAAATGTTTTCAAACATTCATTATTTATTCTCATGTTTATTTTCATGTAAATAGATTAAAAATTGTTTTACGTTTTAAATATAATATTCGATAATAGAAAGGATATTTTCATTAATTAATGTTTTTAAAATTTCTATCAAAATTAATTCCCATCTATGATGACATCCATTAGTGTTGCTAATTCATTTATAGGTAAATAATTCAATTATTAAATTCGTATTATTTTTCTAAATAGACTACATTTTTATTCCATGATGTTTTCTATAACTTTTCTTTCACATTATCATGATATACACATTTCAAACCCACTTCTTTCCAAGGGTTGTGCTTTTGATGAAATGAATATGAAACCTATATCTTTTTCCATGGGTTTTTATATGATAACTTTTTTATGATACACGTATCATTTTATGGGTTATGATAATATTTGTAATTTTATTGCAGAATATTTATGTATGATTTCACTATGAGATGTGTGGGAACTATATTTACATAAAATGCATTTGGTAAAGATTTAAATCTCATGATATAGTCTAAGATGGTATGGGGAGAGAACCATGACTACTAAGATGTCTATAGGGGGGAACCATTACTACAATGATGGTATAAGGTGAGAACACATACTACTAATATGGCCACGATAGTGAACCATGACTACCAATATGTTATTGGGATAAGAACCATACAAATAATATTTTCTTAGTTACAATTCCTTGGATAGTATAGAAATAATTCAAATTCTTATGTGTTTAACCCAATTCTATGTTTTATTCCTTATTCATTCTTTCTTGGATTTTTTTATTTAGTTCCTTATGATTCATGTATTCTTTATTTCTGATAATTATTCAATTATTCCTTTTATGATAATTGATTTTCATGGTATGATATTATATTTTCATGATAAATTTATCATACAAAAATTCTCATGTTTAGGTTTACATTTCTCCCATGTTTTCCCCTAATGATCATTTGATATCATCCCATTTTATTTTTACATCACAAGATTATGAAAATATATATTATGTTTGATGTGTCTAATATTGCTTCTATTCAAGAAGAACCTAGTGGAAGATAATTTATTTCACTTATGTACATTTTCCACATTTCCATGTTTTCAAAGGAATAATACGTGTATATTATTTGGGTGTCTATTGGTATAATATGATATGTATTGAAAAAAAGTTTTGTAGTGTTAATGTATATTATGACTGGGTCATTATAGTTTGTATTGGATCAAATATTTAGTTAAAAATTATCAATTATAATGGAAAAATATTCATGAGATCCCAAAGAATATTTGTTAGGATATGTATTGGGATGTCACTAAGGATATTTTTAAGGTTGAGTTAATGTATATGAAAATGTCCTATAAATTTGTTAAAGGACAGGGTAAGTGGTTTTTTAGAAATACATACCTGTCCGGAGACTAAATGTTTATGTGGATTAGGGATAGATGTATCTAGTATAACAACACCAATTACATTTCATAGTCTTAACTTAGGGTAATATTGTACATGAAAATGGGATTTGTTGTACAACTAGTTTGAAACTCCTAGGGGATATTCATTAGAAATTCACAAAATATTCATGTACAATCATGAATGATTTAAATGGATGATTAATTTGAATAATATATGATAAACCTAACGTTTTATTTAATAAAAAAATGAGGGGTCCAGATTCAGACATCTTATAAGTAATTTTTCATGATTATGTGGTTTTATTCTATGATATGTGTTTCTCACCCTCTGAATTCGTGTTTTAGTCAATGGAGAGAACCATAACGTACTTGGTTTACAATAAATGTTTCAGATGTCAAAATTATGAGAATTATGAAAATATTTTTTCTCATTGGAAATCTCATAAACAGAATCAGCAATGTGTTAAGTGTATTGGTTATACATCATATGATAAAGAGACCAAAAATTAAATTTTAAATGTGTGTGATGTTATTCTTGTATTTTTACATTAAAGATAAGAAGAATTATTATATTTAGTTTGAGGATCCTTAAGATATGATTCATATTTGATATTATAGGAGAGTGTTATTAATGATTTATTTAATGATCCCTGAGTAATGGTTCATAAATAATGTTTCATGAATGATGTATTTAGGTTTTGGAATTGAAAAATTATATTATATATCTCACAGAATATATATGTACTTTCAGTATATATATTTCATAAAGGATTAAAAATTATATCTCAAATAGTTATGAATACTTTTAAAAGTTTTGTTTTTATTAATGCAAGTTTACCAATAATTTTTTAAATATGTTGAGAAAATTGTGTTTAGCTTAGATAAAGGTATGATTGATCTAGATAGTGTAAAATTTATAGCATCAATAACCAAAGATAAAAATAAGTATTTTTTGAAAAACTAGTCTATGTCATCAGGGATGAAGTTTACAACTTCTTGGATTCATGTAATATATATAGTAACATTTAGAATCATAAACCATTCATTCCTACCCAATGCATTTCTGGTAATTCAGGTTATTACACTATTTCAAGGGGCTTTATAATGATGGTATTCCATGTTTTGTAATGTGACAACCAAGAGATAGTTTTTCATTTATAGGGTATCAATGATAAAATGATTTCATAACTCTATTTATTAGGGTTTAGATTTTCATCATTAATAATGGTTATAAGGATGATCATTTATTAAACATTAGGTTACCCATTGGATTATGTTTTTTAGATTAAAGTATTTTCTAGCCATATTATGATTTATTCATATTGTATATCCTTTTCTAATAAATCATTATTTATGATAAGTAATGAAAATTGGGATGGAATGGCATGGATCCCATGACCCGTTTGTACTTTAGGAATAAAAACATATCCCTCCATTTTAGAGATAGATGTAAAGTGGATCAAGGAACAAAAAGTGAGAGGGTTCACTAAATCATTACACTATAGATTTTCATGATAATTATTATATTTTAGTAAATTAGATCCTGAAACAAGAAATATTATCACATTACCTTCATTTTTTTGGAAACAATTGGCCCCTTAGAGCATCATTGACTCATTTTCTATTATTGTTAAAATTTTACTAACCATGTTTTTGATCGTTATCCCTCAAAAATTGATAGTTAAATCCTTCATCTATGTCCATATTCTCACATCCCACTTATGTTCTCCTACGTAGAAACCATGTTATATGTTACATTTGGTAATCACTTTGTTGACAAAAATACATTTTTAAAGGATACTTTAAAATTAGTTTTTCACTCTGTGAGTTTCTAATAACCTAATAATCATGTATTAAACCATTGGAAACCCAAATTAATTTTTATGGATTAATTAATTTAATGGGATGTAGAGTGTAATACACATAGAGTTTCTAAATTGTTTTTTTTTCATATTAATTTATTATTCTTTATATTTTTAATTTCAAGCAACTCTATCTATAGTTATGTATATATATATGTATTAAATTAATTTTTTTTATATATTTATATGAAAAACCAAGTTAATATTACACTATAGATAACATAATGGTTATATTTCAATACATGAAATTCCAATTTACATTACGTTACACGCATGACTGATTTTTACCAAAAAATAATGTAACATTAAAAATTTTATTATTTAATATAATAAGATATTACATTTCCATTAAATTAGTTATTATGAAAAAGGATAACTAAATTATGGAAATATATGGTTTTCTAAAATATATAATGAATTAAATGGTTAAAAATTAATTTAAAATGAATATGAAAACTGATTAAATATAAATGAAAATATTTTTATTTTTATGCTGATAAAGCTATTTCACTTTAATAAGTTTAATCAACTAAAATTATTATGTTATATTAATAATTTATATTAATATATATATATATATATATATAATATTTAATCAAGAATAATTTTTATGCTCATTTAATAGATTCGATAGGCATGAGATGAAAGCAAACCCAATTTTACGCATTAAATACTATATTATTATAAAAACTACATATAAACATTTAATAAAAAACATATTTTTAATTTAATATTGGTAGCTTTTATAAATATTATATGTAAAAATTAATTTCATTTTTTAATTTGAAATTATAAAATTTTCTTATGGTGAATTTTTTAAATTGAATTTGACGTTTCATTCTTTAATAAATCAGTGAAAATTACTGATTATTAGTTTAAAATTATTATTTCATATAGATATTGATAAGGATAAATTATATGATATATTAGTTTAAAATATTAATTAAATATTAATTTAATAAATTATTTATATTCAGTTCATTTTAATCAATTTCACTTTGAAATTGGTTATTAAAACCTAGAAAATGGTTGAATGTTTTCTTTTTTAAAACCTGCATTATAGTTCTGTGTATGGGATTAATTTTAAATTACTTTCTTCCTCTTATTCGTAATTAATTTGGAAAAATAGATTAAATATTTAAAATATGAGTAATTTATAATTCATATTAATTTCAAAATAGTTAATTATAAAAAATAATAGTGAATTCTTTTAAAATTAATTAATGTTTTATGGTAAAATTAATGTAAACAATGGAATAAACCAATAATTTAAATCCAAAAATGTCCAAAACAATTGTTAAAACCCTTTTTTATTGCCATATTTTGGTCATAAATGATCCAATAATGAGTATGATTGATTTTTATGAATTTTTAGTTAGAAATTTTGGTACAAATAACATGTTTAAAAAATTCCAATTGTTTCGATTCCTTTTCCATTAAAATGCCACCACCTCTCTCACATATTCACACTTCTAAAACCACATAAGATCAAACATGATCCTTCCAATTCAATACCCTTAAAACATGCCTTCCTCCATGAAGCATCCATTGGGGAATAAAACCTTACAAGGAATCCCATTGGTGTAATCCAATCAAACTTTCCCGATTTATTGGTAACACCCTCCCTCATGTTCCTTTAATTATTTACATATTGCACTATATAAACTCTACATATTCCATGAGTTCGTAAAAAAATGACCTCAATATAATAAGATTTTTTTATTCGAATATTTATGTCTCAACTAATGAACACCTCCATCTAATAGTTAATGAACATAACATTTATGTGTACAAAAAACTACTGCCTCACAAAATTATGATATTTTCTTTTTTACTTTATGGACTCTAATGGATGAAATTATGATAGAAATTATATTAATATATGATATTTATGATATTAATAATATCTTTATGTTTATGTAATTTTAATTTATAACATAACTTTATGATTCCCATCTTGTGAATATATGATCATTTTGTTGGAGGAAATGTGGATTAATGCCACCATAAAGTGTTGTCATTCATTTAAACACTACTGGGAATGTGTTTAGTATATGTTTAGTGAAAATATATGATATATATTAAATTTTAATCCTGAAATAATGATAGTATATACATATAAACATAAACATATATTTCATATACATTCATTCACTCAATACATAAACAAAATGGAAGTAACACTCATGTTTATGTGTGACCTACCATCTCCATGAATGGTGTATTCTATTTCATAATTAAATATTATACAAATTTTTATAATAAAAATATAATGAATAATAATTATATTTATATCATGTTTTACAATATATAAATCAAGATATATCTATAAATACTAATGATATAGAAAATGAAGAGATACATGCAAAAAACAATGCGAATATTTACTAACGCGTAAGCCTAAAATAGAATTGTTAATAACGGGGTAATATAAAGTCACAACTGGAAATATATGTAATTAAATATAATAATATGGTTTTAAAAATATTTATAATAAAATTTTATTATTTATATTGGAGGTTCTTGTGAGTTTTAATGGAGTCAACACACATGGTAAGATAATTTCATCTCATTTTTTATTTATGTGGAATTCGTGACTTATTATCCACCCATTCCACTTGTGTGGTGTATATACTTCCCAAAGTGGTATTCTATGATTAATATAATTATATTTACGGGTATTTTAATTTCTATTTTATGATCATTATTTCATGGGGATTATGATTCAGAAGTTATTACATCAATAATTTAATTATGTGTAGATTTTTCTTCTTTGAGAGACATAGAATGCTTTTCACCTATATATTTCCATGAGGCACATATAATTTCTTTTATAAAATATATAATTAATCTCATTCATTTAATGGTTTTTAATATTCATGTAATTTCTTATTCTCACAATGATATTTTGTTCCCAAGATACCATATTTTGAGATTTTTTTGAAAAAAATCCCTTCTCATTTAAAGATTTTAAATGATTATGCTTCATTGATGAATAATTTTGATCTGTCTCTTAAGAAAACTAAAGATATTACTTATACATGTTTTATTCAATATATATCCATTTATTAGTATCATTTTTCAACTAAGTGGTACGAATGGCAATTAAAAAAAAGTTATTGCGAAAAAAATGGTTGTATCTCTAACTTCATATAGAAACCTATTTTAATTCCAAATTAAATTTGTAAAAAAAATTTCTAAAATGTTTTCAAATGATACATGAAGATCAATTTTTATGAAATTGGATTGATAATATTTTTTGTTTCTTTTTAAAAGTTTCCTTCATAAGTTTTTAAAATTATTTTCCATTAAAATAGTTTTCAACAATAATTTATATATCTTTAATAAAAAATGTTCTAAAAATGTATTGAATATTCTTTATATTTTTTTAAAGAAAAATTTTTTTAAAAATATTTTTAGGCATATTTTATATATTTTCATGGAAATTGGGTTTCACGATGTTTTTCATGTTTATTTTATAATTTTTTTAGGAAATGGGGTTGAAAATGTTTTGCAGATATATTTTTATGTTTTCAATTGTTTTTAAAATAAATGATTTTCATAACATTTTTGAAAATTATTTATAATTGTGAATTTTTATTATCAATAATATGTTTCCAAATGGTTTTATGTTTTAAAAATATTTTACAAAGAATAAAGGCTATTTTCCTCGGGAAATGATTTTAATGTGTATTTCCAAATTTTTTATCATCTAAGAGGACATTAATTGGTGTTACTCATGCCATTCTAGGTAAATTATTCAATTATTCAATTAATATTCTTTGTAGAGACCCGAATCCTGACTTATATGAACTTCACATTACTTTTGCGGAATACTTAGTACATAACAAAAACACACACACAAGGATCGTAATAGTTTAGTGTCTTTGGAAACTCGGAATAAAATCTTCTAATCGTGGTGAAAGATCTTCAACATCTCCCTTAAAGATCTTCCTTTTTTTACCTAAAACATTTCTTTATATCCTGGGGAAAAGAAAACATAAAAGGGTGATCTCAAATGCTCATTAAGGGTAAACGAAAGAAATATCAATCATATCGTATTCATAAGAACATAACATTTTGGAAATCATAACCTGCAAAAGAGAGTATAATTTCATAACATGGGATAAATCATGGTAGTGAAATGTAACCACAATAATCATAACTTAAAACATGAAACTTCGTGGCATTCACACATAATCATAGAGAATCATTTCTTGTTAGTCAAGACTCATTGCCAAGACTATCTTAGTGGACAAAGTCCCTTTCTGAATCGAGTAACCCTCGTTTCAGTCCTGTTTCACTGAACCGGTATAACCTACCGTTCCAGCCCTATCTATCTCATGAGATATAAAATCTTTACCCAATGCATTGGAGGGAGATATAGGTCCCACCCATCTCATAATGATACCATTCTTATGTGTGCCACAAAATCATAAATCATACATCATTGCATAACCCGTGTAATAAAAATGGGATTCGTAAACATCATGACATCATAAAACAATTCATATAAGATAAAGGAATTCATAAAAATAATTCCATCCCAACATAACCAAATCAATGTAATAATAGGGATAGAAACAGAATCCTATGTTATCTTAGATGGAAAATAATTTTGATAAAACACTTGAAATGAATTCTTGAGGAAAATATCCTTTCTTCTTCAAAATCAATTTCTTTTCACAAAACGTCATGCAATTTTAAAAGAAAGAGATTTTATTGAAAATAGTCATGAAATCTTTTGGAGAAAGCTTCATGAAAATAAATCTTTATAAAACCGTAAAAAACCGTTTGTGCCGTATATGTTAAAAAAAACATTCTTCTCGTACTTTTGCCGGAAAAGTCAAAAAGTACCTCGTACGAAAAATGACAAAAGAATCATTTCATATTCTTTACTAAAAACTCACCGAAGGGTAAAATTGGATTTAAACTATTGTATGTGGATGGAAACAATATTACATATTGAGGGAACATGGATGTGGATTATAAAATACACCCCAACAAATACTTACGAATAAACAATCTCGGATAAAAATGAGATTGTGATATTTCCCTTACCTTAGGTCCGATTTGCTTCGTATGTGTCCGAACCTCCTGTATAATGATTTAAATAATGTCATTGACTTACTACAGAATCATATTCATTGTTATGATATCATATATGGTTCACTTGTGACATTATATTACCCGTTCTTTTGTAAATTCCATGTTAAAGAAGCGTTTTGGGTAAAATCGTTTCATTTATCGTAGGTGTTTTGACTTGTTGTTCTTGACATTATTATTACTTATATCATGATTTACATACTTCCAGAATATAAAATATGATTTATATATCATATATATTCAGTATATATATATATATAATAGAAAGATAAATGAAATGAAAAACACCGTTCATGGAGACGGTAGTCCGTACGTACGCATGAACGCTGTTTTCCTTTCCTTATTGTCTTGAATGGAAGTAAGTAGATGACATACATATATATATATACATAAATCCAGTAGCTTTATAATGTCATATATTTCATTATTATTTCTTATATATACTTTATAATCATTCTTAAATGGTTAACATGGAGAATGAATCTCATCGCGTCGTGGAGACGGTAGTCCGTAAGTACGCACGAGCGATGATATCATTTCCATAATTATTGATTTGAATTGGAGTGGATTATACAATATATCAGAATCAATATGATGTTGTAATAACTATTTACTATTATTCTTTACACCATTATACCCATCCATGTAAGGTGTTGGTGGAAAAACAGATTACACCACGGCGTGGAGACGGTATTCCGTACGTACGCACGCGCGGTGATTTAGTTTTCCGTAGGATGGATAGATGGTGAATTAGGATTGTTTCATACTTATAATAACATATCAGTATATGAGTGATACTGTTGTTATTACTTCATAGTGAAACAACCTAAGAAGAAGAAGTGGAAGAAGAAATAAAGGTGAAAGAATTGGTAACGGAAATTACCTCTTCTTTGAAGCGCCTATTGGAGACCTCCTCTTAGGGAACTAAAATTGGTTCTTTGAGGAAGACCAGAACCTCTAGGATGTTTCTAGAGAAGTGGAGAAGAGATTTTGGCAGGGGTTGTCCGAGCTTGAGTGCTCAAATTGGTGTGAGGAGGAGGGGGAGGAGGTGTCCTTTTATAAGGGAGGAGAGGGGCACCTTAGGAATATCTCAAAATATTATTTTATATTAAAGTCAAAATCGGTTTATAATGGTTCCAATGGGTCTTATTTCGAATCTAAAGTGGGGAAGGGTCGAAATCATATCAACCAATAATGTTTAGACAAGTTTAGGTTATTATTTTAACCTTATCAATTAGATTTAACTCTAAGTTAAATAATTTAACTTTTACCGTGTCTTTTTGTTTTCTTTCACTATATGGTTAATACACTTACTATAACATGCCAAACGAACCCAAAATTGTTTATTAATAATATATATATCCTTATCTAAGTCATTTGGAAGAACATTAGATTTTTAGTAATAAAATAACAATTAATAATATAATATTTGATTTAAAAACTATTTTGTGTCAATTTTGACACTATTTGATATATGATTTTTGTGAAAGTCATAACAGAATTATATGTTCTAACCAAGTTGATTAAATCAACACTAATATATCATAGTAACCTAGAAAATTAGTTTAATTCATAAAAAGTCTCAAATTACATTTATTTTGGTGTTTATAACATCAATTATGTCAATATTTCATTAATAAGATAATTACTGCATCATCATTGTGTCATAACTAAATTTAATTATATAATGTCTAAAAATTATAAATAAAATACCATAATTTAGGAAATCTTTTTATCTTTCTAATGAATATTTATAGTCTAATTTATCTTATGTATAACCCCATATTAAAAATGATTTACTTATTAAACTTTGATTTTAACTATTTTAACCCTTCTTTAAATAAATTAATAATAAATGTCCTAATCTAATCCAAGTGGACCTAAATGGTCATATTTGATTCCTAAGTTTGTTTTTGGTCGAATTACACTTGTCCAATAGAATTATGACATGTGTTAGGGTAATAATAATATCATATTTAACCTTAGTTACCCTATTTACTATTAACCGTGGTAAAAAAAGTAAAAAGTTACTATTCACCAAAAATTATTTTCATCTCATTGAACCACATTTTAGTCCTTGATATTAACCGTGTCTGTCGGATTTTCGAAATTCCATTCACAGAAGCGGTAAAATTAAGTTTTATGCAAAATTCAGTTTTTTACCTACCACTTAGTGGTTTCACTATCAAAAATTGAAAGTTTTCAGAAAAGTACCAAAATTTCACCCTAGGCTATAATTGATATTCCGAATTCAAAAATGATTTCTATTTTAAAAAATTCCCAACATATAAGTTGCATTAATTAATTTTATAATTAATTTCCGCTGTCACAACAAATAGAGTGTTTTTAAGAGATAATAACTATCAAAAGATTGACACTTGTTTATACCTGGTTTAAATGTGAAATTACATCCAATGTCCAACATTGTATTAAATTGTAAAAAAATATATTCTAGATATACTTTAAAACCACTCAAATTAACAATTTATAACTATTAATTATTTCGATTGAAAAAGTTGTTTTTAATTAAAATTTAGTAATTTCCACTATTTATCAAAATATGAAAGTTATCCGAAAATTACCAAAATTTCACCTTAGGATAAATTCGATACTCTGAATCCAAAAATGAAGTCCATTTTGAGAGATAAATTTTCTAAAATTTAAAAAGTGGTTATTACTATTCATAACGGCTAGTTTTAATAATATTTTAATAGCATATCGTTGTTTCGTGAAACTCAGTATTGCGTACTACACACGCTATCAAGGAAGGTCGTGATTGCGTGTAATGAAAGGCAAGTCAAGGATGTGTGTTGTGCAAGATCATTTTGGTGTAGCGTAAAACACAAGACATTAATAATATTAAAAAGAATATTTTTCATAAAATCTCGGGCTGTTACATTCTACCCCCCTTAAAATGAATTTCGCCCTCGAAATTCGTCGGGGTTATAAATGGTTTACTATTCGAAAGTTTCTTTAATAGAAACCCACATCGTAAAAAAAAGAATACCAAAACATGGCTTTAAAAACTAAAGTATGAAATGTAACGATTACCCAAATAAACTAATCACTGGGTTTCCACATAGGTGAAAATATGGATATGGAAGAGAAATCTAACCATCATGTTCTGATGGAGAGTGGTAGAGAACATGGCTATGGAAAATCCAGTAATCACAAATCCATATATTTGTGATGATATAAGGTACCAACTGATTCATCAGGTATAAGATCACTAGGACAACATTTTTGGTTTTCAAGATCGTTTCCCTAAAGTTGAAGAATTTGAATTAAAATAAATACTTATTTATTTTGGTACAATCTCACTGTTGTTCATGCCTTGAACAATTTCAACTTCATCTCTTAAATAAATGAAGTTGAATTTGTTATTCGTGAAGTGTTAGCAGATCATGTGATAGAATAACGGGTCATTCCATCTGTCTCAAACAAATGGTTAGCAAAAATTATATACATAAGTCGATCTATAGTGAGATTAATCATATATGGTTCCTAAAATGGACTTATACTTCATATATCATACTAATTAATATAATAAAACTAGTTTCTACTAAACAGGGACTTCCTGTAGGCCAGTGGTAGGTGATAAAGGCCAGTCGCACTTCGGTTGTGAGTTTGATTCCCACAGCCTTGTCCGACGCGATGGGCTGTCGCCCGTCCTATAGGTTTTCCTTTTTCTAAAGCTATTTTACTATAACATCCCATCAATAATACTAACTTATGTCCAACATAAACCATTCCAATCTTTAGGCTTATCCATAATACTGCCGTCCAATCTCATAACATAGTGAAAACGATTACCAGAGATTTAATACCATCGTTGATACCCATATATCATAAGATATGTCTTGTTGGTCACATTCCAAACATTCAAAGGCCTTAATCAAGTATTTTCTTGAATACCCATTGGACCTTAGTGAAGACATGTATGCAGTTAAAAGATAACACTTTCCACATACCAAAATCCTCAAAATTCTATATACTCAAACCATGATATCACTTAGTCCTTATATCAATCATGAGCTCATGAATACTATTAAACATTTCATTTTCTTGTTTTCCCTTCATTATACGCATATCATCTTATTTCCAAAAAATATCCCAATCACTTTGAATACCACATCAATAAATATTGCAATACTCAATGATACAACATTATTTTGGAATCCCATTACATAAACACTTAATCATTCCACCACATCGTTGTCATATTCAATATTGCCAATAGTGATCGCATGTGACTTCCATTTGTCCTTTGCCTTCAGTGGTTTCTCATGTTGATCATCACTAACCCTTGGATTAGGGAATTTATTAGCATAATGCCTCATTTCCTTGCACTTGAAGCATTGATGTGTTGGTGGTGCGTTCTCTGCAGTGTTTTCTTTATTCACATCATTAGAAACCCTTTTTCCATTACTTCGACACTCAGCTGCTCGATGACCTTCTTTTCCACACATAAAACATTTTCTAGTCCCTTTAAGACAATCTCCACCATGCTTCTTTCCACACTTTGTGCATAAGGAAACATTCATCTTCTTTTCACCATTATTCTGAGAATTCTCCTTGAACTCCATCTTTCGTTTCTTGTCAAAACCATGAGATGGATATGTAACACCAACTTCCATTTCTACCTTGATAGCACAACGCACAATTTCTTCATAGCTATTGAAGTCTCTTATAGCTAATGCCCTTAGAAGACTTGGTTTTAAGCCACTGAAAAATCGATCAACTTTACTTTCAGGTTGGATGATAATGCCAGAAGCATACCTTTCAAGTCTTGTAAAATTCGCTTCGTATATACCAACAGATTCATCATCCTTCTGCTTCAGTTCAAGAAACTCCTTCTCCATCTTTGTTCGAAGAATACGAGGGAAGTACTTACTGAAAAACAAGTTCTTGAACTCGTCCCATTCCATGGACTCAATTTCATTTCTTGGCCTCGTATTCTTGATAAGATTCCACCATTGATCAGCTTCACCATCCAAACGATATACTGCTAAGATGACTTTATCATGTTCAGAACAGTGAAGAACTGAAAATATCTTTTCAGTGGTACTGATCCATTGTTCAGCAACAAGTGGATCAGAAGTCCCAATGAAAGAAGGTGGACGTTGCCTCATGAAGGACTCAATAGAATATTGTTCCCTTCTCTGCTCATTTGGAAGTCCAGAATGATTCATAGGTTGTGTAAGTATAGCAATAAGATTTTTCACTCCATCTCCCATAACATTTGTTTGTTCAGGAGGGCAATCATTGCATTGTCCATTGCATTGATCAACACGGTTCCTTCGGGTTCCAGCCATCGTCTAAAACCCAAAAAGAATAGTGTGAGAGGAAAAAATCATGCTAGGGAAAACAAAATAATAAAGGGGGAGTACCTTCAATATCTAACATCTTAGGTTTAATTCTATGATCGTTAGCATAATTATAGTACTATAACCTATACGTATACTTAACCTTAGAGACATCCCTAGACACACCTTAGAAATATCTCTAGGGATCTCACTAAAGTTCTCGAATCCTAGTTTCCAAAGGTTGACTAAACCTTTCCTCTGATACCAACTGTAGAGACCTGAATCCTGACTTACATGAACTTTACATTACTTTTTCGGAATACTTAGTACATAAAAAAAAACACACACACAAGGATCGTAATAGTTTAGTGTCTTTGGAAACTCGGAATAAAATCTTCTAATTGTGGTGAAAGATCTTCAACATCTCCCTTAAAGATCTTCCTTTTTTTTTACATAAAACCATTCTTTATATCCTGGGGAAAAGAAAACATAAAATGGTGAGCTCAAATGCTCAATAAGGGTAAACGAAAGAAATATCAATCATATCGTATTCATAAGAACATAACATTTTGGAAATCATAACCTGCAAAAGAGAGCATAATTTCATGACATGGGATAAATCATGGTAGTGAAATGTAATCACAATAATCATAACATAAAACATAAAACTTCATGTCATTCACACATAATCATAGAGAATCATTTCTTGTTAGTCAAGACTCATTGCCAAGACTATCTTAGTGGACAAAGTCCCTTTCTGAATCGAGTAACCCTTGTTTCAGTCCTGTTTCACTGAACCGGTATAACCTACCGTTCCAGCCCTGTCTATCTCATGAGATATAAAATCTTTACCCAATGCATTGGAGGGAGATATAGGTCCCACCCATCTCATAATGATACCATTCTTATGTGTGCCACAAAATCATAAATCAAACATCATTGCATAACCCATGTAATAAAAATGGGATTCGTAAACATCGTGACATCATAAAACAATTCATATAAGATAAAGGAATTCATAAAAATAATTCCATACCAACATAACCAAATCAATTTAATAATATGGATAGAAACAGAATCCTATTTTATCTTAGATGGAAAAGAATTTTGATAAAACACTTGAAATGAATTCTTGAGGAAAATATCCTTTCTTCTTCAAAATCAATTTCTTTTCACAAAACGTCAGGAAATTTTAAAAGAAAGAGATTTTATTGAAAATATTCATGAAATATTTTGGAGTAAGCTTCATGAAAATAAAGCTTTATAAAACCATAAAAATCCGTCCGTGCCGTATAAGTTAAAAAAACATTCTTCTCGTACTTTTTCCGGAAAAGTCAAAAAGTACCTCGTACGAAAAACGACAAAAGATTCCTTTCATATTCTTTACTAAAAACTCACCGAAGGGTAAAATTGGATTTAAACTATTGTAAGTGGATGGAAACAATATTACATATTGAGGGAACATGGATGTGGATGATAAAATACACCCCAGCAAATACTTACGAATAAACAATCTCGGATAAAAATGAGATTGTGATATTTCCCTTACCTTAGGTCCGATTTTCTTCGTATGTGTCCGAACCTCCTGTATAATGATTTAAATAATTTCATTGACTTATTAAAGAATCATATTCATTGTTATGATATCATATATGGTTCACTTGTGACATTATATTACCCGTTCTTTTGTAAATTCCATGTTAAAGAAGCGTTTTGGGTAAAATCGATTCATATATCGTAGGTGTTTTGACTTGTTGTTCTTGACATTATTATTACTTATATCATGACTTACTTACTTCCAGAATATAAAATATGATTTATATATCATATATATTCAGTATATATATATATATAATAGAAATATAAATGAAATGAAAAACACCGTTCATGGAGACGGTAGTCCGTACGTACGCATGAACGCTGTTTTCCTTTCCTTATTGTCTTGAATGGAAGTAAGTAGATGACATACATATATATATATATACATAAATCCAGTAGCTTTATAATGTCATATATCTCATTATTATTTCTTATATATACTTTATAATCATTCTTAAATGGTTAACATGGAGAATGAATCTCATCGCGTCGTGGAGACGGTAGTCCGTACGTACGCACGAGCGATGATATCATTTCCATAATTAATGATTTGAATTGGAGTGGATTATACAATATATCAGAATCAATATGATGTTGTAATAACTATTTATAGTTATTATTTACACCATAATACCCATCCATGTAAGGTGTTGGTGGAAAAACAGATTACACCACGGCGTGGAGACGGTATTCCGTACGTACGCACGCGCGGTGATTTCGTTTTTTGTAGGATGGATAGATGGTGAATTAGGATTGTTTCATACTTATAATAACATATCAGTATATGAGTGATACTGTTGTTATTACTTCATAGTGAAACAACCTAAGAAGAATAAGTTGAAGAATAAATAAAGGTGAAAGAATTGGTAACGGAAATTACCTCTTCTTTGAAGCGCCTTTTGGAGACCTCCTCTTAGGAAACTAAAATTGGTTCTTTGAGGAATACCAGAACCTCTAGGATTTTTCTAGGGAAGTGGAGAAGAGATTTTGGCAGGGGTTTTCCGAGCTTGAGTGCTCAAATTGGTGTGAGGAGGAGGGGGAGGAGGTGTCCTTTTATAATGGAGGAGAGGGGCACCTTAGGAATATCTCAAAATATTATTTTATATTAAAGTAAAAATCGGTTTATAATGGTTCCAAAGGGTCATATTTCGAAGCTAAAGTGGGGAAGGGTCGAAATCCTATCAACCAATAAGATTTAGACAAGTTTAGGTTATTATTTTAACCTTATCAATTAGATTTAACTCTAAGTTAAATAATTTAACTTTTACCGTGTCTTTTTGTTTTCTTTCACTATATGGTTAATACACTTACTATAACATGCCAAACGAACCCAAAATTGTTTATTAATAATATATATATCCTTATCTAAGTCATTTGGCCGAACGTTAGATTTTTAGGAATAAAATAACAATTAATCATATAATATTTGATTTAAAAACTATTTTGTGTCAATTTTCACACTATTTGATATATGATTTTTGTGAAAGTCATAACAGAATTATATGTTCGAACCAAGTTGATTAAATCAACACTAATATTTCATAGTAACCTAGAAAATTAGTTTAATTCATAAAAAGTCTCAAATTACATTTATTTTGGTGTTTATAACATCAATTATGTCAATATTTCATTAATAAGATAATTACTGCATCATCATTGTGTCATAACTAAATTAAATTATTTAATGTCTAAAAATTATAAATAAAATACCATCATTTAGGAAATCTTTTTAGCTTTCTAATGAATATTTATAGTTGAATTTATCTTATGTATAACCCCATATTAAAAATGATTTACTTATTAAACTTTGATTTTAACTATTTTAACCCTTCTTTAAATAAATTAATAATAAATGTCCTAATCTAATACAAGTGGACCTAAATGGTAATATTTGATTCCTAATTTTTTTTTTGGTTGAATTACACATGTCCAATAGAATTAGGACATGTGTTAGGGTAATAATAATATCATATTTAACCTTAGTTACCCTATTTACTATTAACCGTGGTAAAAAAAGTAAAAAGTTACTATTCACCAAAAATTATTTTCATCTCATTGAACCACATTTTAGTCCTTGATATTAACCGTGTCTGTCGGATTTTCGAAATTCCATTCACAGAAGTGGTAAAATTAAGTTTTATGCAAAATTCAGTTTTTAACCTACCACTTAGTGGTTTCACTATCAAAAATTGAACGTTTTCAGAAAAGTACCAAAATTTCACCCTAGGCTATAATTGATATTCCGAATTCAAAAATGATTTCTATTTTACAAAATTCCCAACATATAAGTTGCATTAATTAATTTTATAATTAATTTCCGTTGTCACAACAAATAGAGTGTTTTTAAGAGATAATAACTATCAAAAGATTGACACTTGTTTATAACTGGTTTAAATGTAAAATTACATCCAATGTCCAACATTGTATTAAATTGTAAAAAAATATATTCTAAATATACATTAAAACCACTCAAATTAACAATTTATAACTATTAATTATTTCGATTGAAAAAGTTGTTTTTAATTAAAATTTAGTAATTTCCATTATTTATCAAAATATGAAAGTTATCCGAAAATTACCAAAATTTCACCTTAGGATAAATTCGATCCTCTGAATCCAAAAATGAAGTCCATTTTGAGAGATAAATTTTCTAAAATTTAAAAAGTGTTTATTACTATTCATAACGGCTAGTTTTAATAATATTTTAATAGCATATCGTTGTTTCGTGAAACTCAGTATTGCGTACTACACACGCTCTCAAGGAAGGTCGTGATTGCGTGTAATGAAAGGCAAGTCAAGGATGTGTGTTGTGCAAGCTCCTTTTGGTGTAGTGTAAAACACAAGACATTAATAATATTAAAAAGAAAATTATCATAAAATCTCGGGCTGTTACATTCTACCCCCCTTAAAATGAATTTCGCCCTCGAAATTCGTCGGGGTTATAAATGGTTTACTATTCGAAAGTTTCTTTAATAGAAACCCACATCGTAAAAAAAAAGAATACCAAAACATGGCTTTAAAAACTAAAGTATGAAATGTAACGATTACCCAAATAAACTAATCACTGGGTTTCCGCATAGGTGAAAATATGGATATGGAAGAGAAATCTAACCATCATGTTCTGATAGAGAGTGGTAGAGAACATGGCTATGGAAAAGCTAGTAATCACAAATCCATAGATTTGTGATTATATAAGGTACCAACTGATTCATCAGGTATAAGATCACTAGGACAACATTTTTGGTTTTCAAGATCGTTTCCCTAAAGTTGAAGAATTTGAATTAGAATAAATACTTACTTTATTTTGGTACAGTCTCACTGTTGTTCGTCCCTTGAACAATTTCCACTTCATCTCTTAAATAAATGAAGTTGAATTTGTTATTCGTGAAGTGTTAGCAGATCATGTGATAGAATGATGGGTCATTCCATCTGTCTCAAACAAATGGTTAGAAAAAATTATATACATAAGTCGATCTATAGTGAGATTAATCATATATGGTTCCTAAAATGGACTTATACTTCATATATCATACTAATTAATATAATAAAACTAGTTTCTACTAAACAGGGACTTCCTGTAGGCCAGTGGTAGGTGATAAAGGCCAGTCGCACTTCGGTTGTGAGTTCGATTCCCACAGCCTTGTCCGACGCGATGGGTTGTCGCCCGTCCTGCAGGTTGTCCTTTTTCTAAAGCTATTTTACTATAACATCCCATCAATAATACTAACTTATGTCCAACATAAACCTTCCAATCTTTAGGATTATCCATAATACTGTCGTCCAATCTCATAACATAGTGAAAACTATTACCATAGATTTAATACCATCGTTGATACCCATATATCATAAGATATGTCTTGTTGGTCACATTCCAAACATTCAAAGGCCTTAATCAAGTATTTTCATGAATACCCATTGGACCTTAGTGAAAACATGTATGCAGTTAAAAGTTAACACTTTCCACATACCAAAATCCTCAAAATTCTATATACTCAAACCATGATATCACTTAGTCCTTATATCAATCATGAGCTCATGAATACTATTAAACATTTCATTTTCTCGTTTTCCCTTCATTATACGCATATCATCTTATTTCCAAAAAATATCCCAATCACTTTGAATACCACATCAATAAATATTGCAATACTCAATGATACAACATTATTTTGGAATCCCATTACATAAACACTTAATCATTCCACCACATCGTTGTCATATTCAACATTGCCAATAGTGATCGCATGTGAATTCCCTTTGTCCTTTGCCTTCAGTGGTTGATCATGTTGATCATCACTAACCCTTGGATTAGGGAATTTATTATCATAATGCCCCATTTCCTTGCACTTGAAGCATTGAAGTGTTGGTGGTGTGTTCCTTGCAATGTTTGCTTTATTCACATCATTAGAAACCCTTTTTCCATTACTTCGACACTCAGCTGCTCGATGACCTTCTTTTCCACACTTAAAACATTTTCTAGTCCCTTTAAGACAATCTCCACCATGATTCTTTCCACACTTTGTGCATAAGGAAACATTCATCTTCTTTTCACCATTATTCTGAGAATTCTCCTTGAACTCCACCTTTCGTTTCTTGTCAAAACCATGAGATGGATATGTAACACCAACTTCTATTTCTACCTTGATAGCACAACGCACAATTTCTTCATAGCTACTGAAGTCTCTTATAGCTAATGCCCTTAGAAGACTTGGTTTTAATCCACTGAAAAATCGATCAACTTTACTTTCAGGTTGGATGATAATGCCAGATGCATACATTGCATGTCTTGTAAAATTCGCTTCGTATATACCAACAGATTCATCATCCTTCTGCTTCAGTTCAAGAAACTCCTTCTCCATCTTTGTTCGAAGAATATGAGGGAAGTACTTACTGAAAAACAAGTTCTTGAACTCGTCCCATTCCATGGACTCAATTTCATCTCTTGGCCTCGTATTCTTGATAAGATTCCACAATTGATCAGCTTCACCTTCCAAACGATATACTGCTAAGATGACTTTATCATGTTCAGAACAGTGAAGAACTGAAAATATCTTTTCAGTGGTACTGATCCATTGTTCAGCAACAAGTGGATCAGAAGTCCCACTGAAAGAAGGTGAACATTGCCTCATGAAGGAATCAATAGAATATTGTTCCCTTCTCTGCTCATTTGGAAGTCCAGAATGATTCATAGCTTGTGTAAGTATAGAAATAAGATTTTGCACTCCATCTCCCATAACATTTGTTTGTTCAGGAGGGCAATCATTGCATTGTCCATTGCATTGATCAACACGGTTCCTTCGGGTTCCAGCCATCGTCTAAAACCCAAAAAGAATAGTGTGAGAGGAAAAAATCATGCTAGGGAAAACAAAATAATAAAGGGGGAGTACCTTCAATATCTAACATCTTAGGTTTAATTCTATGATCGTTAGCATAATTATAGTACTATAACCTATACGTATACTTAACCTTAGAGACATCCCTAGACACACCTTGGAAATATCTCTAGGGATCTCACTAAAGTTCTCGCATCCTAGTTTCCAAAGGTTGACTAAACCTTTCCTCTGATACCAACTTTAGAGACCCGAATCCTGACTTACATGAACTTTACATTACTTTTGCGGAATACTTAGTACATAACAAAAACACACACACAAGGATCGTAACAGTTTAGTGTCTTTGGAAACTCGGAATAAAATCTTCTAATCGTGGTGAAAGATCTTCAACATCTCCCTTAAAGATCTTCCTTTTATTTTACCTAAAACCTTTCTTTATATCCTGGGGAAAAGAAAACATAAAAGGGTGAGCTCAAATGCTCAGTAAGGGTAAACGAAAGAAATATTAATCACATCGTATTCATAAGAACATAACATTTTGGAAATCATAACCTAAAAAAGATAGCATAATTTCATGACATGGAATAAATCATGGTAGTGAAATTTAATCACAATAATCATAACTTAAAACATGAAACTTCGTGGCATTCACACGTAATCATAGAGAATCATTTCTTGTTAGTCAAGACTCATTGCCAAGACTATCTTAGTGGACAAAGTCCCTTTCTGAATCGAGTAACCCTCGTTTCAGTCCTGTTTCACTGAACCGGTATAACCTACCATTCCAGCCCTGTCTATCTCATGAGATATAAAATCTTTACCCAATGCATTGGAGGGAGATATAGGTCCCACCCATCTCATAATGATACCATTATTATGTGTGCCACAAAATCATAAATCATACCTCATTGCATAACCCATGTAATAAAAATGGGATTCGTAAACATCGTGACATCATAAACGAATTCATATAAGATAAAGGAATTCATAAAAATAATTCCATCCCGACATAACCAAATAAATGTAATAATAGGGATAGAAACAGAATCCTATTGTATCTTAGATGGAAAAGAATTTTGATAAAACACTTGAAATGAATTCTTGAGGAAAATATCCTTTCTTCCTCAAAATCAATTTCTTTTCACAAAACGTCATGCAATTTTAAAAGAAAGAGATTTTATTGAAAATAGTCATGAAATATTTTGGAGTAAGCTTCATGAAATTAAAGCTTTATAAAACCGTAAAAATCCGTTCGTTCCATATAAGTTAAAAAAACATTCTTCTCGTACTTTTGCCGGAAAAGTCAAAAAGTACCTCGTACGAAAAACGACAAAAGATTCCTTTCATATTCTTTACTAAAAACTCACCGAAGGGTAAAATTGGATTTAAACTATTTTAAGTGGATGGAAACAATATTACATATTGAGGGAACATGGATGTGGATGATAAAATACACCCCAGCAAATACTTACGAAGAAACAATCTCAGATAAAATGAGATTGTGATATTTCCCTTACCTTATGTCTGATTTGCTTCCTATGTGTCCGAACCTCCTGTATAATGATTTAAATAATGTCATTGACTTATTAAAGAATCATATTCATTGTTATGATATCATATATGGTTCACTTGTGACATTATATTACCCGTTCTTTTGTAAATTCCATGTTAAAGAAGCGTTTTGGGTAAAATCGTTTCATTTATCGTAGGTGTTTTGACTTGTTGTTCTTGAAATTATTATTACTTATATCATGATTTACTTACTTCCATAATATAAAATATTATTTATATATCATATATATTCAGTATATATATATATATAATAGAAAGATAAATTAAATGAAAAACACCGGTCATGGAGACGGTAGTCCGTACGTACGCATGAACGCTGTCTTCCTTTCCTTATTGTCTTGAATGGAAGTAAGTAGATGACATACATATATATATACATAAATCCAGTAGCTTTATAATGTCATATATTTCATTATTATTTCTTATATATAATTTATAATCATTCTTAAATGGTTAACATGGAGAATGAATCTCATCGCGTCGTGGAGACGGTAGTCCGTACGTACGCACGAGCGATGATATCATTTCCATAATTATTGATTTGAATTGGAGTGGATTATACAATATATCAGAATCAATATGATGTTGTAATAACTATTTATAGTTATTCTTTACACCATAATACCCATCCATGTAAGGTGTTGGTGGAAAAACAGATTACACCACGGCGTGGAGACGGTATTCCGTACGTACGCACGCGCGGTGATTTCGTTTTCCGTAGGATGGATAGATGGCGAATTAGGATTGTTTCATACTTATAATAACATATCAGTATATTAGTGATACTGTTGTTATTACTTCATAGTGAAACAACCTAAGAAGAAGAAGTGGAAGAAGAAATAAAGGTGAAAGAATTGGTAACGGAAATTACCTCTTCTTTGAAGCGCCTTTTGGAGACCTCCTCTTAGGGAACTAAAATTGGTTCTTTGAGGAATACCAGAACCTCTAGGATGTTTCTAGGGAAGTGTATAAGAGATTGTTTCAGGGGTTGGACGATCTTGAGTGCTCAAATTGGTGTGAGGAGGAGGGGGAGGAGGTGTCCTTTTATAAGGGAGGAGAGGGGAACCTTAGGAATATCTCAAAATATTATTTTATATTAAAGTCAAAATCGGTTTATAATGGTTCCAAAGGGTCTTATTTCGAAGCTAAAGTGGGGAAGGGTCGAAACCTATCAACCAATAAGATTTAGACAAGTTTAGGTTATTATTTTAACCTTATCAATTAGATTTAACTCTATGTTAAATAATTTAACTTTTACCGTGTCTTTTGGTTTTCTTTCAGTATATGGTTAATACACTTACTATAACATGCCAAACGAACCCCAAATTGTTTATTAATAATATATATATCCTTATCTAAGTCAAGTGGCCGAACCTTAGATTTTTAGGAATAAAATAACAATTAATAATATAATATTTGATTTAAAAACTATTTTGTGTCAATTTTGACACTATTTGATATATGATTTTTGTGAAAGTCATAACAGAATTATATGTTCTAACCAAGTTGATTAAATCAACACTAATATATCATAGTAACCTATAAAATTAGTGTAATTCATAAAAAGACTCAAATTACATTTATTTTGGTGTTTATAACATCAATTATGTCAATATTTCATTAATAAGATAATTACTGAATCATCATTGTGTCATAAATAAATTAAATTATTTAATGTCTAAAAATTATAAATAAAATAACATCATGTAGGAAATCGTTTTAGATTTCTAATTAATATTTATAGTCGAATTTATCTTATGTATAACCCCATATTAAAAATTATTTACTTATTAAACTTTGATTTTAACTATTTTAACCCTTCTTTAAATAAATTAATAATATATGTCCTAATCTAATCCAAGTGGACCTAAATGGTCATATTTTATTCCTAAGTTTGTTTTTGGTCGAATTAAACTTGTCCAATAGAATTAGGAAATGTGTTAGGGTAATAATAATATCATATTTACCCTTAGTTACCCTATTTACTATTAACCGTGGTAAAAAAAGTAAAAAGTTACTATTCACCAAAAATTATTTTCATCTCATTGAACCACATTTTAGTCCTTGATATTAACCGTGTCTGTCGGATTTTCGAAATTCCATTCACAGAACCGGTAAAATTAAGTTTTATACAAAATTCAGTTTTTAACCTACCACTTAGTGGTTTCACTATCAAAAATTGAAAGTTTTCAGAAAAGTACCAAAATTTCACCCTAGGCTATAATTGATATTCCGAATTCAAAAATGATTTCTATTTTACAAAATTCCCAACATATAAGTTTCATTAATTAATTTAATAATTAATTTCCGTTGTCACAACAAATAGCGTGTTTTTAAGAGATAATAACTATCAAAAGATTGACACTTGTTTATAACTGGTTTAAATGTGAAATTACATCCAATGTCCAACATTGTATTAAATTGTAAAAAAATATATTCTAAATATAATTTAAAACCACTCAAATTAACAATTTATAACTATTAATTATTTCGATTGAAAAAGTTGTTTTTAATTAAAATTTAGTAATTTCCACTATTTATCAAAATATGAAAGTTATACGAAAATTACCAAAATTTCACCTTAGGATAAATTCGATACTCTGAATCCAAAAATGAAGTTCATTTTGAGAGATAAATTTTCTAAAATTTAAAAAGTGGTTATTACTATTCATAACGGCTAGTTTTAATAACATTTTAATAGCATATCTTTGTTTCGTGAAACTCAGTATTGCGTACTACACATGCTATCAAGGAAGGTCGTGATTGCGTGTAATGAAAGGCAAGTCATGGATGCGTGTTGTGCAAGCTCCTTTTAGTGTAGCGTAAAAGACAAGACATTAATAATATTAAAAAGAATATTTTTCATAAAATCTCGGGCTGTTACATTCTTTCTGATTGTTTTATGTTTTTATGGCTTGATGTTTTATGAAACCTATTTTCCCATGGGTTATATTCATTTGATACCGACTTATTTTCATAGGTTAGGATTTTTATGAAAGGAATATGGGATCTATAGTTATTTCGATAGGATATGATATGATTACATGTTTATGATACCCATTTAATTTAATTTTTTATGATAATATTTTCAATGATCTTGTGAAAAATTTCTTTATAATTTCACTATATGATTGGTGGAACCTACATCTCCCTCTAATGCATTGGGTAAATATTTTTATCTCAAGAGATATACTAATATAGTGTTAGAATTTATCCTTTTCTACTAAGAAGGCCATGGGTGTGATCCATGACAACCAATATGGTATTAGGATTTAAATCATGATACTATGATGGCCATGGGAGTAAACCATGACCCCCATGATGTTATGGGGAGTTAACATATACTTATAAGAAGTTCATGGATGTGATTCCTTGGAATATAGGGTAATCGAATTATATGATTATGTGTTTTCCACAATTCCATGTTTCATTCACATGTAATTCTTTCATAGCTTTTGTTCTTTATTTTTTTATGATTAATGTTTTATGAATTCATAATATCTATTCCAGGATTCCTTTTTATGATCTTTCATATGCTGGCAATGATATTCTACTTTCATGATCACATTATCATACGCATATGATCTTGTTTATGCTTAAATTTCTCCCATATTTACCGTTATTTAGTATCTAAGATCAATTATTTTTACATTTTCTTCCCCAGGTTATGAAGATATGTATTATGTTTGATGTTTCTAATAAGGGTGCTAGTCAAGAAGAAAAATGTGTGATATAATGTCGCTCGATTTTGTACACATGTTCATGGTTCCACATTTACAATTTCAAAAGACTAGTAATTTCATTGGGCTTCTATTTGTATAATTTTTTACGTATTATATAAATTTAATGTAATGTTAATGTTTTCAAAGATAAGTTCGTTATACAAATCACATCATCAAGGTTCAAAACAACCCAGTATCGTATAACTACTCCCCATAGCATATATTAAATGAGTCTTACTCTACTATCATGAGGTGTCTCTAGAAGAACAATTATTGATAAATTAATATGAATCCATAGATCAGTAGCCTGTGGACCAATGTCCACTGAAAATAGTTGGATTATACTACTAGATCAAATGCATCAACTATACCACATATGATGTAGGTTGTAGGGCTCCTTGAACAGTCTGCATAAATTGCAAGAGACCCTCTTAGAAATAATAATTCATACCCATTTCAAAAACAACTAAATATTATATAAGTGGCACTACTTGAGGTTCTACTGGAATCCCACAACCCAAAACCTCAATATAAATGTCATCATCACCCTCTTGAAAAAAAAATGGAGTCCTTCATGGTGGTATTCTTCTATAATGACAAGTGTGTGCCTCGGAAAATTGTTAATAAAGTTAAGATCCTATATTAAAGCATATGAAAAGTCAAATCATTTTTATCATAAATTCACACCCATATATCAGCTCTAAAATCTGTGACTGGGTAATATATCAAACATATATAATTATAATGAAAATTCCATTTATCCACTCATTAAATTGGGTATGGGTCAAGTTCTCTATTTGACATTATCGCCAGGGGATATTGAAAGTCCAATATAATTAAAAAATCCATATATTCATGAACATTCTATTTTATAGTTAAAATTTAATTTAAATTGATATATGTTTAAAATTATCTTTAAATTTTGGATGAAATGGTTATCCACTTCATATTTTTTATGTTTAATAATCCTGATAAACTGATGTGTGATTTCCATTTAATACAAACCATACCACCTTTTAGTCTATCTGACCTATGGTGGAAGAATCAATGTGAAATAATTTTAATTTTAGGAATTCTAATGTAGCCTATTTAGAAACAAAATGACTAGGTTATGAATTAAACATTATGTAAAAATTATTTTTCTCAATCACCTATAATAATTTTAGCTGATAACAATTTTATAACACTTGGAACACATAATAAATTTCATAAATAAAAAAAATGAATCATATATAGAATTAAATATAAATGTAATGTGAGTCCTATAGGGTTCCTAAAATGATGAATGAGATTTAATTCCCTCGTATCATTAGCAATGATAAAATACATAAACATAAATGGAATAAAAAATCAACCATTTAGCTCAAATATGAAATAAAATAATCTTTAATAAGAAACATAAATATCAAAATGTCCCAACCAAAAAAGATTGAATTTGTCTTGTAAATGTTTTAGAAACTCCTTGAAAAAAATTTCTAGAACATTAAAATAATTCATAATATCTTGTTTACTATTCCGATATGATAATAAAAAATAAATGAAACAATTTTATAACACATTGTAATGCCCCAAACTGGGATCCACTAAACATTGCCTCAAGCTATGGGGACACATGGCACGAAGTGCACTTGAACATTTCCAGAGGCTATTAACTAGGAGTGAGGGTATAAAAAGATATAGTGTAGATACTAGATGCTCATAATTACAGTAAAACAATGTTTTTTTGATGAATAAATAAGATAAATAATAATATAAATTGAAGAGCGATGATATCATTGAAATTAGAGTAATAATAAAAAACAATGTCGTGTCATATATAATAATAAAAAAAATGTTTTCTATAAATAAAAATTAAATGAAATACATGGAATCATGTATCCCATATATTACACGTATTAAAAACACAAAAATACTTAAAATGGACTATCTCCCACTAGCATTTTGAGCATATATAGGTCTTGTGATCTTATTATCCTAGGGACTCATCATACCATGAATCCTATTGTGTGTTATTACCTTGGTCCCTAACTAGAACCATAAAATCTCTCTAGGAACCCTACAATGTCACTAACAGGCTATGACATTAAACATAATATGAAACCACTATCGATGTCTATGACATGTATAGACATTGCAAAAATGTTGAGTAAGTGTGCCATGTATCATAGGTATAATAGTAATAAAATTAATGTATAAATTAAATATGTAATCATGTAATTCCAAATAATGGATCCCATTGAATCATAGTCATTCACCTATAAACAAATAGAAAAT
Organism: Viscum album; assembly: GCA_963277665.1. Lineage (NCBI taxonomy): Eukaryota > Viridiplantae > Streptophyta > Magnoliopsida > Santalales > Viscaceae > Viscum > Viscum album. The sequence continues at coordinate 311,892,756 of OY728161.1, forward strand.
ATAATAAAGAAACTATAAACCATGATAAATTATCCAAAACAAGATATGCCGTGTAATTAATCATCGAACCAAAATGGTCCAGATACAATGTATAAATGACCATATAAACATCATTGATTCAAAAAATAATCTTTATTGAATGTCATTAATGTATTAAATGGATCCCAAGGATCTTGTCCATGGACTATATGCAAATAAAGTCCATGGAATTAAGATTCAAGGATTAGAAATACCATTTGAATCAAATTGTAAATTGTATCAGTTTAGTATAAATGTACATGGAATCCTATGGAATCCTGATATTCGGAATGGGAATGTTTAGGTAATCCACTACCATGACCAGTATCCAAGGACTCTAAATTCCATTACCATCAAATTAAATCATAATCCATGGATTATAAATTTCCAATGCATCCACTCCCATATTTATGATCCATGAAGTTGAAATATACATAGCATCAAATAAAATCAGAATCATGGAATTTATAATTTACAAGGATAATGCTACCATAATCCATTCATCATCTAATTTCATAACCATTTTTTGTCACTCACATAACATGATTTTTCTTTACTAGTTCCACATTCTTTCATTAAACAATTTAACACTTTAATAAAATATATTAACATTTAAACGAGGAATAAATAGTCTCCAATAACTCATTGAATTGTCATTGGTAGAAGGGAAATTTCATTTCACCACATCTATTTCCTAATCAATTTAATTGGTAAGAACATGTCCCATAGGTTCCTTGTGCTGAGGTGAATGACTTAAATCAGTATAATTATGCTATGTGGGAAACCAACAAATATTACAATCAATATAATCCAGATATTAATTTAATTTTATTGGATGTAGTTGGGGGTTTGACATGAGGCATCTTGGATAAAATGTATATAAGACACCAATACTTATGGGAAAGTAATATCACAAGTAACATATACCCATGGTAGAATATTCAACCAATATTTAAACCAAACTATACCCTGATATGGATAAAATTAAAGGATTAATTACCAAAATAGGTATAGAATATATTAGCTTCAACAAAAATACTTTCCCTAATTTAGAGCGAAATGATGAATAAGAGGTATCGAACTATAGATCTTACTAATGGAGATCCAACATTTTTTTCCATAGATGAATCAAAGTATAGATCCGGGAGGAATCATAAATCATATGGTACGCTCTCAAGGGAGATCCTTTAATGGTCTACCTATGTAAGAAAAATAGAGGGGTTTATTTTTTTAAGAATGGAGTCAATGCTACTTAAATTAAAAACTGGCCCTATAAAATTACATATCATTAAATTGATTTATATGTTGGATAATGCTCGGGTGGTCTATTCTACTAAAATATCCCTTTAAATTGGGAATTCTCTTACCCAATACATTACATAGAATGTATTTAATACCCAATGTGTGTTCCAAATACACATATTTTATATAGAATGTTTCCAACTATCAACCCATGATTTCATCACTTAGGAAAAAATCCCACATGCCCATGGGCCTAGATTTAAGGCCTTTGCCAAAAAAGTGAGAATAAACAATCATTTATCAAGATACTAAAGGAAACATTCCACATAAAAAACCTAGGATCTTATATCCTAGGGTGTTCGTATCATTCCATTATGTGAAATTAAATTTTCATGGTCATTTCAATCTAGAATAATTAAATTATAAATGTTTTTTAAATTATACATATAAAATTTTAAAAGGATATACACAAAAATATCCTATATTCACCACATTAATGATTTTAGATTAAAAAATTAGAAGAAACATTCAAATGGTTAGTTACTTCATATAGTGATCACAGATGATATCCTTGATGTAAATTGATCTAGGTGATAACATTTTTTATGTAAATTTTCATTAATTAGCCAATATTATTCTCTTAAAAATATATCTATTATCAAATCATTTTATATAATTTTTAAAAATAAATTAATTATTATTTATATGTAATAAATATTGATAATTAATTGAATTCCCTAGATTAATTAACAATAAATTTTTAAATGATGGGAATTATCCAATTTCCCTAAAATAAATATTTTTATATATTTTTTATTCCATAAAAATTGACTCTTAAAAAGGTTGTAAAATCAAATCTCATGAATATATAAATACAATTTCAGATGATTTTACTTTATTTTTCCATTTATAATGCATGGAAATCTATTTAAATACTTCTTTTAAATTCACAAAAATGTTTATTTTTTCCGAAAATTATGATATTGTGACTATTAACAATGTGAATGTTTTTGGTATGTATCAAATAGTTTTTCAAAAAAGTATATTGTGATGAAATATGATGGTATGTATTAATTTATTGTGTAATGGGTTATTTTCATAAATCAAAATATAATGTATTCCCGATCAAACTATCTATTGTTTTATTATCTTATTAAAAATCCTTTTATGTGGACGGAAAATTGTGTTTTGATTTTTGACAAGGATTACATTGAAATGAATTTAATGATTAATTTTTTTAAATATTTTATTTAAATTTATATATTTGAATTAAATTATCAATAATATACAATGTTATTGGAATTTTATGTTATATAAAATTTATGTAGTGATTTTTAGATTACTTTTAAATCTACTAAGGCATTATTTGAGTAAATTTTATATTTTGTTCATCATGATGATATAGTATAACTGTGGGTATACATTTTCTTCACTAATTGAAATTTTTTGTCCATAATTATCTCAATATTTCTTCTCGAACATTATTATCCTATGGTTAACATAATATTAACTAATGTTCATTTTATTTTGATGTGTTTAAACTGATTCATTTTCTTACATTTTATTTGAATGTATTTTTTATAATTTTGCAAGAAATGTTAAATTTGGAATAATTTTAACAAATCTTTATAATATTTTATAGAATTCAATCGGGATTTAAATTCTCGGTGATGATTTATTAATGTTTAATAAAGATATTGTGTTTAAGAAGTTTTGATTAGGAATGATTAGAGTTGAAAATGTTTGACCAAATGAACTATAAAATGTAGAATTTATCTTATATACATGTTTCATATTTTTTTATTAATTTATGTAATTATTAAAATAGTGATAAATACATGAGAGTAATGGATGGGTAACATATTCCTGATAAACCCAAATTTTTTGTCAATAACATATTTTCATAATATTTTGAGGTCTTCATGGGAGGTGATAAATGATGATTGAAGATGATGTTATTTTTCCTTTGATGAATTAATGTGAAATGGTTATTTCAATGATGATTTATATTAGATTATATTTCAATCAAATAACTATAGATATTGTTAATGTAGTGATGGCATACCATAAGAGGAAATTATATATGTAGTCATTTAATATGGTATATACTTGACTTGTTGATTTTTTTGAGATTATTTACAGGAGTTAATTTTAATAGTATATATTATTAAAACCATCGTTTCATGTTTAGATATATATAAAACATATTGTGAAATACTATTATCCTAATGAAGTGGTTTTTAAATGCCTTATGTTGGATCATTACGATATCTAAATTAGAATCATATGAATTTGTTGGAACATTATAAATTATATTCAATAGGACTAATGGTGTGCTTATATATCTATGTAAGGATTAATGTATATATATATCTATTGAAGATACAAATCCTTTGGATATAATATTTCATTGTGTGAATACAATAGTTTTGGAGTCATGACAGTGAGGGGGTATCTTCCTTTTGTGGGATAGATAATGATGATTTTATTGATCTATGATGATTTTAAAAAAAAAACATGACTTATAGAGTTTTATATTTTGAATGGGGTTTGATAAGAATAATTTCATATTTGTATTATTATTTTAGAAATTTCTGAAAACCTGTTGAATTACTATGATTTATTTATTAGTAGTATATAATATGCTTTGAGACACCTCTACATTCATTTATGTCACTTTTAAAATTTAATGATTCTTTTGAGCATGTTATTATGTGTATAGATGTGCGTTTTAGGTATTCTTGAGGCTTGAAAGTGGTTGATATAGGGAAAGTGGACACATTTTAGCTTTTTAAACTATATTATTCCTTCAATATACACAGTGGGAATACACTGAACCACTAGTGAGGTTCATGGGAATATGTGTTTCATCCCAAAAACAACATGGCTGCTTGTAGATATCAATGTCCATATGGTATGGATCATAGTAAGAACTAGATCCTTCTAGGCTCCATCATCTATATGGTAGTGGCCACAATCCATTTTGTGGGAAATGTAGATTCAAGTGGAATGTGATGACCTGACCTTAATCATTACTCAAGGTGCAACTACCCCAAGACATCCTCCATTGGATAAGGGATAGTAACCAGTGCTGAAGGAACAACTATAATTGGGAGGTTATTTCCTATGTACATGTATAAAAAATTGTCTATCCTGATGCAGAAGTATAGAAGAATAATAGTAAAAGATGAAAATAATAAGGGAAACAATCATTCTGGTAAAACATCCAGACAATAAATTAGTACAATGCTGTCAAATCTACAATAAAGGGTAAAAATACGAGGCCAACCATAAAGATGACCTATCCAAAAAACTGTAATTTAAAATGTTGATAGAGATGAAATCCTTGTCTATTAGTTGTGATCACCATATGCAGTCCAGAGTAGATGGTATCACTATGATTTTCTATAGTCCCCATCAATCTATCTATTGTCTTCCTAAGACATGACACATTTGGTCAACACCCTTGTTCGAGTGAGAACATTCATACCTTGTAGAATTCCTCTGAAGTCGAAGCAGAGCAGTAAGAGATAAAATAATAATTGAAATATGGTAGATAGTAAACAATATATGACTGAGATGAAAGAAATTGAAATAGTAACCTCATCCAATAATAGGGGGATCAACATGGTGAGTATATGAACTACACATCGAGTCATTTACACCCATAGATGAAGATTAACTTCATCCAACCATGAGAATCTAAACATTTAATTTTCATGGAATACCATAAACATCATTTATACCCATGGTAGGATAGTAACCAAGTCTAGTTACATAGATATAGTTGTCTATATATATGATCAGTTTAAAGAAACCATAAATAGAGATTAAGGGGACCCCCATCTCAAAAATCATCACATGGAAAATTTTGACCAATTACTCCCAAATTCCATCAACATAGCCAATAATCTCATGTATATTCCTAGATTTTACCCATTGAATAGACACATCCCAACACTATGTCACATATACAAGGAGGAACAAATAAAAAGAAGGGTATCTTCAACCTAATGCACTAGGTGGTTTCACACGATTAGTGTCTGAATTAGACCCACACCAAAGATGATGTGGGGTTCAATTCTAGTATCATAAAGAAAGACACCATAACTGATATGGAGGTTCCACTCAGTCGATATACATAGAGGACACAAATCTAATATGATGGGGAATTCCACTCTAGTTTCAAGTGCAACCACACCATATCTGACAAGGGGTTCTACCCAGTAGTTCGGTGTCCCTCGCCCAAGCCGAGGGGGGGTTCAACATTATAGGTAGAGGAACTACACCTTTGGTAGGGGGTCCACTCTGGTCATCGAGTACTCATAACCTATTCTATATAGGCGATCCACTCAGTGTATAGATTTCTCACACCCCACATGATGGGGGGGGTTGTTTTGTATAGGTTAAGGACCCAAAACTTGTGTGTTAGTGGTTCCAAAATAGTGACTAAAAACCTACTCACTATTGTAAAAGGGGTTCCCCATGGTAGTTATGGGACCCACATCAATGATGTTGGTGGTTTCAATCATGTGTATATAGTAACCCTCTACCATATCGTTGCCTATATTGGGTATCAACTAAATTAGAATTGTTCCCAAGACAATCCCTATTATATCCCAAAATCCTCAACATAGGGAACCGTTACATTATATGTTGAAAACATCAAGATAGTCTACTTGGGGGGGGATTTGAGTTATGTTGAAGGAGATATGAAATATTTATGATTCATAAAAACAAACCAAGGTGAGACATGATGTGTGAGGGGAACCACACATCATGTGGTCACACTCCGTCACAGGGTCCGGTCTCTAGAGGTACATAGATTTCCAATTGTGTCATATATACATCATTTCACGTAAGTACATGACATTCACATAAAACTTGGTTTCCCACCCAATTTCATTGTCATGTATATATATCCAATTCATATCTATTTACTTGACTGCATGACATGCCTCTTCACACAGGATACTACTTGTGTCCTCTTGTTTTGGATGTGTACAAAAGAACATGTCATGTGCCTACATGTGTGGACCAATATATATATCAAATTCACTTGTTATAGGTGGTACATAGAGGGTAGGGAGTATTCATGTCATCAAATCCTTATGAATACCCAATACACTAGCTACCACATCCAAGGGGATGCACGCCATGTGTTCATCATGGCATGCAGCATGAGGTTGAGTTTTTCATAGTTTAACATATCCACATACCATGATTTGAATTATCATATTCTCCTAAAAATATATCCTTATTACATAACTAAAATGGTGATATTGTATATGGATCTTTATTTCTACCCATTAGGTTGCTGAAAAATGGTACCCATCAACTTGGGCGGGGGATTCCATAAAGACTGCATGTCGTGGTTTCAGACGTCAATGATGATTCGGCTACCGATCATCAAAATTATCTTTAAAAACCTGAATCAAAATATTATATCTCTTAATTATTCATTAATTGATACCTCAAATGTGAAACCATCAAAATTATAGATGGATAATTAGGATCAGTACAATAAGGCAGAGTCAAACCTGGGCAGCGGGGTCCAACCAGGGATGACCATGAAGAAATTTTGGAAAAAGAAACCAATTTTTTGAAATGATGTTTTACAAGAACTGTTGATTAAAAATTATGAATATATATTTTTGAGGGTGAAACCCCAATAATTAATAAATTTAATTGTTACATGGGGGAAAGCATAGGAAAAAGATGGCATTGATCAAAAGAAGATATTGATTATCTCAATCAATTTAATAAATAAGGGAATAATAAAAAACAAATAATTCCAACTTTGATAGAGAATCATTCTCTATCAATGAATGAACTCACCAATGAATGGAAAAAATGGTTGGGTGGTTTGTATTTTTATCTTCTCTACTATAGTATTTCATCATGATCTGATATAATCTACTAATAAATAAAAAATAGAGAATATCATGATGGTCCTAGGATTCCGAGGATAACGTTGGGTAAAGACTATTGAAATATAAATATTCACATTTAATTTAGGTTAAAATTTATAATTAATTAAATTAATTAAATTATATACCCAACTAAACACAACTCCAACATGTGAGATATCTAAACACCCTGCGCTAACCTATTTTAAGTCATACCAACCGTAAAAACGTACATTATGGAACCGATCAAGTTCTATTATTAGTAATATGAGAATCTATTTAAAAGCTATCCTAGATTTTTTTGTATACTATAATCTGAAAATAAAAAAAATTATTTTTTATATTTTTATATAATTAATTCTATGCACAATTGGTATCGAAATAGAACATTGTTTCAACTCCAGGCTCTACAAATATATGAAGAAATATTTCAATGTATTACAAGTAAAAAAACCATGTCTCTACATAATTTCCAATTTCAATATTTCCATCCCAAAAAATAAAAACTATACTAGAAGCTATAGAAACTGATCCAACATCTATATCTCTTGCTCTATGGAGCTCTCTAACATGTTCACATGCTTCCACAACATGTGAACCAAAGTCATGGAATTTCTATGTAGGGTCATCTCATATTGATCCACTATCACTACCATATTCTAAAAAATGGTGGACCCATCATTGATTTTTCTATCTCCCCATTTGATGACATGAATGGGGTAATGTACTTATCTACAAAACTACTAAAAAAAGTCACCATTGGTCCCCATCTCCAACTGTGGGGGTAGTGTAAGGTGGAATGCAACTAAACCAACCCTCTGTATGATATTGAATGGCCCGATAATCCTTGGGGATGGAATTCCTCCCAATCCAAACATATGTAGTCATCCTCATGGGGATACTCTTAAAAATATACTCTCCATACATGTACTCAAAGTGCCTAATATGTCATATTCGTATATTTTCTTCCCACTTCAGGCTATAATCCTATGATAATGGATGAACTTTACCTTCAATGTCATTTTATACACCAATTATAGACATGGATATCTCTCCAATATCTGCCTAGCACATGGGTTTCATACTGGGTATTACATATGGGGCCTCTAAAAGTTCCATGTCGATGGTGTAATGGTAGATTTTATTGTATGAATACTCTACCAAGGGAAAAGTGCACATCCTAGATCTTATAGAATTCCAACATTTATGATGTTAGAATATCCTCCAAAATATGTATTGTTCCATTGTTTTTACCAACAATATATAGATGAATGCCTATATGCATCCTCAACTGGATTACAAATTCATCATATAAGCCTCATTAAAATTATGATGTAAACCACAAGTCATAATCAAAGACAATATTCGAGATTATACAATGAAGGAAAATGATCTATTGTACATAAAAATGGACCAAATCTACACCGAACATAGCTACCTAATAGAAAGGACGGGTGAAGACTTCATGAGTTGTTAAAATATTTTGAAAATTTAGTCATGGAAATTCATTTTCATTATTTATCTATGATGAATTCCGCAGATAAGTTGTTAATCTTCCACTCCATGATCTCAAGTGGCAGGAATAAACCTTCCAGAACATGGTGACCAGCCTCCACCAAATGATTGGTGATACAATGATAGATGAAATAATTTATTCTCTACATCAAGAGGGGCCACCATAACTAACTTTAAATGTCATTTTACATATTCCAATAATTGGTATATTCAACAAGGGGAAAATTATGGAATAATCACATCACCACTTACCGAATAGTGACTTGGACCACCATCCATACCTAGAAAGGATGACATGATTCACTCCTTAAAAATATTGATTCAGTGAATACACCATGTATTTCATGTAATGTATGAGCTTATAGAATTTGAATCCAAATTGGGACTCTCTCACAATATCAAGAAGCAGAGAAGTCAAACCACTGAATAAACAAATGTTGTACCTTCCTACTCAATTATGGTAAGTTATAAGGTATCCAACTCCTTTGAATATTCCATCACTATGTGATCCTCAGACGCCATGTTAAATGAATATGTTACCAAATTGAAAATCTATGGAATGTAGACTATCTTGAAGTCATAAACCAATATAAACCCTATCGAGTTCCACTTTATCAAGTTCAACTCTCTATACGTGAAGGAATTCATGATGATTTGATGGTATCCTTAAACAACAAATATCTATCCTAAATGATGTCATCCCCACTCTACCAAGAGAAGCCTAAAAATGAACAATTTTTTTTGTAATTTGAATGGTTTTACTCATGGGAACTCAACTTCCTCAACCAATAAGTGATTACTTCCTACCACTACTACAACAGTTATTCGAGCCTATATCCAAAGGCATTAAAATAATGTATGTACTCCATATCATCCAATGGTAGTTTCAAAAGTGGATAACTCATCATCCCCATAATGAAATCCTTAATGATGTTCTATAACTACATAGTCTAGGTAAACAGACTACCTTTAAATTTTTGGGATGTAAAATGGTCTGCAATCATATAATTGTCTGCCACAACAGTTATTTAGTACCCCAAAAAACTAGGAAACAATTGAAACTCTGAGATTCTTTAGTGTGGATCTCAAGATATAACTGCATCATTATTTTCTTGGACCATGGAAAAACCATGCATCGAAAGAGAATTACTTTAAAAATAAACCTTATGAACTCAAACCTAGAATATCGAGATCTTTCCACAATGTACAATCATTATAAGAAAATCTAAAACTATACTCAAGTGTTTTGTAGGGTCATCCTCTGATGTAGAGTCAATAAGTATGTCATTTATGAAGGAAACCAAAAATGATTCATGTTTGTCTAGAAGACATGGTTTATCAAAGCCATAAACAATGAATTGTAATTATTCCCTCTATAAGTATACCCATGAAATTAGCTTCTATAGTGACAAAGGAAATCTAGCTTTGGAATATCATCCCAAAAAACCACAACTAGTGGTAATGAGTCTGATGATTATTCTACAAGATGAACCCAATTTGATGCAACCGGAAAAATATGTCTTCAATAAATGAAAATGGGTACTTTTTATTTATCAGGTCCTTGTTCATGTGATGAAAATCAAAACATATCCACAAACATTAATTCTCTTTTTTTGTGAACAACAAATAACATACCAAGTTAATTCATTTGGTCATATGAAGCCTTACAACTATTTCACCTCAAACAGAACCACTAGATCTTGATACACCACGTGTCCATTGGATGTTCTAATGCAAACCTAAGTTCATCCTTAGATCAAGCCTATACAAAGTTCAGTCTCATAGTGGGAGGTAAAACCTGTACTTCATCACCCACACCATTATTGGAGGGAGTGTAGAGCCCATAATATCCATCATTCCAAGGGAAATACTACTCAACTAACACATCAACTATAACCTACAGTGAATGATATCATTCTATTTTGTCTGGTGATTAGTCTTCATAATGTGGGAAAACTCCATCCCATAATTGGTAACTACAACTAGTCTCACTTGTAGCAATCATTTTATCATGGATGGTCAATAACTTGTATACTCCCAGGTGGAAATCATAGTTTCTCACAACAACTAGGAAATTATTTGGTGTGATTCTCTATATCCTTGTAGAGTAAGGTAATCCCATCAGTAGGAATGTAAAACCACATATCATCTCTATATGTCCTCTAACACAATAATCGAGAAAAAGGTAATCCACATATATTGCTAACTCCTGAATAGGTTATACTCATAGAAAAATGTGTATTTTGACATTGTTCTAATGAATGTATCTACAGAATTAGTGACATAGGTCATACCCTTGAACACATTCCATCCTCCCATCTAGTAGTTTTTTTTTTATAAGAACTCATCCATTCCCTTTCCATTAAACACTTCTCAACCAGGGCCTTCTTTAATACCCTTTTACAACTACACATTATAATCACTCAAGAAAAATGAACTCATCCACTACACCTCAATACTATCTTCATTAGGATGGAACAGACTTGACCACATAACATTGAATCATGACGCAAGGACATGAATCGATGGGGAAAGTGTCCCTCTTTCTTAAATTGATAATTACACACTATGAAATATCCATCACATGACTCCTCCAATGCCTAGAGTCATCCATGAGATGTCCCATAGTGAGGGTCAATATCGAATGTTACCATAACTAAGTAAAATATCAAAACCATAATATAGGTATAGACTAAAACCAACTGATAAGGGAGTCTATATCAATAAGAATCATGGGAATTCTCTACATCTAGAATATGAAAGGCACACTCATCACATGTGAATCATATTCTAGTACCTTAATAACAAACTACTGATCTACAAAGAGAACTGGTTGGGATTGTAACCATATAATTGGTCAGGATATGAAAAAGTATCCAAACTCATCTGACTAACTAAATCCAATCCTATACTACATGGATATCTCTCTTACCATGAAACCATGATAGCCTCTTCTTATGAACATGTGGGGTGCACTAACCCTACAAACTGACTATTTTGATTATGCTGGTACCAAATGATTCTAAATAGGTAGTTGTGCTTATATGTACATGACAGGAGGAAAATATCTCTTGGGATTGACCATGAACTACATCCTCATCTCTCATCAGTTCATCATCACAAATAGAAAATTGATAACCTGAATAGATATATTTATAGAGGCACCTAGAAACTTATCATGATTTATCACAACCAAATGATAATATGTATACATATCAATGGGGAGATAACCCTAGATGTTAAGTCAATGACTCAATCATGTATGATGCACATTCTATTAATATGTTTAATTAATACCTTTTGTAGATGAGTTGAAAAAAATTGTCATGGTCCTTGTGAATAGATACATCATCCTCCCATACCAACATTATATTCCTTATCATGAGAGCCACTACTGGTACAAATTGAAAATATATAACATGTACCTGAAAAATCCTCATAAGGGGACTAATCCAAACATAATTCCATGGATCAATCCACCTTTAATACCAATTTATCATTACCTAACCCTAACCGGGTCTCAAACAATCAGTACCCCATGCCCACCTTTATAGGTCAGGGGTTGGAAACTTGAACCGAAGGGATAACTAACACAGTGAGGTCATATCCTTTGTATATGACTCCACACACATATATTCATATCAATTCATAAGTGAGAAGGACTTATAAGAAAATATGAAAAATACTATAGGAAAAACCATTCATGTAAAAACTCTAGATAGTAAAGAAGTATGGTAGTGTAAACTATAATGTAATTGGGAAAAACAAATTCCCAACTAGATAGATGAACCAACATGAAGAAATATTAATTTAAAATGTACATACACCCTAGATCTTGATCCTTAACATGCGACCACCATTCACAGTCCCATGTACTAGCCAATCCTATGTTTCTTTATAGTTAACCCCAACCAATCCATAATCTATATAAGACAAGACAGGTGTGGGGGAGAGTATATATATTCCTAGTAGGAATCCAAAAAATAGTTAAGGGGGTAGTAATATAAAAAATATGAATAGAATGATGGTATATTCTATAAAATATTTAGAACAACCCCAAATAAGAGAAATAGTACCATATTCCGAGCACATGGGGCTCAAAATAATGAGTAGATGAACTGCACACTATTTTTTTCCATCCATAAAAGGCATGTAACCTTATCCAACCATGAGAATCTAAACACATAATGAACATGTAATACCCTATTCTTCATCACAATAGAAGGCAGGAGAGTATAAAAATATAATTGTATTGATATAGATGTATATATAATTATATATGCTTAGTCAAAAGAAACTGGAATGAAAGTGTAAGGAGATATATTTCTCACATCTCAACCCATGAAAAAGAATCACCAATATTTCAAAAAGTTCACCAATGATGAAAAGCATCTCACACATCTTCCTAGTGGTTACTGTGTAGATCTAAATACCTTTCTACTATGTCACACAACTATGGGGGAACAAACTCTTAGAATATGAAATATTGCCCAGTGCATCGGGGGGTTGCTCTATATATGTTTCTATATATGACATGCACACAATTTGATAGGGGGAGTTTACTCTATTTTATCCTACTCGTGAACCCTTTATGGTTAGGTGGCTCAACTGTATAGGTTTGTGTAGAGGAATCACACCCATAATGGTTGAGTTTTCACTCTAGTGTTACAAGGACCCATGTTCTATCTAATAAGGGGGTTCCACTTGGTAGGTAAGGACATGCAACTATGAACATGTGACCTTACACTCTATAGGTTGATTACCCACACCATGGTGAAATAGGGGATCCATTATAGTCTATGAGGGAATATTCCTTATTTGATAGTGGGTTCCACTATATAGTTAGAGGACCCACTCACCAATGGATGAGGTGTCCCACTCTATAGGATGAGGTCCCACATCCAGGGGTGAAAGGGGGTTCCGGTATTGTAATTTTGGACATGTTCCCTATTCAATAAATAGCTTTCAATTGGTAGTTATAGGAAACTTTCATAATAATATGGCGGTTCCAATATAGTTTCTCTTGTGATCATATACCCGATCACTATCACTGTTGTGCATCTCCAAAATCAGCATTGTGACTGGAACATTCCACATTGTATATACAAATCCACCATCGAGGGAAGCATCTTATCCTAAATTGAAAAATATTCTAAATTGGATACATGTAGGATAAAATATGAATTCAAATTATGTATAAAAAGATGATTGATATTTCCTCAAAGGATCCAAGTGGGTACATATCACATGAGGAGACCCAAAAAAATTGTGGTCCCACTCCATCAACTAAGAATGTCACAATAGGTACATGAAAAACTGACCATGTAGATATTAAAATAATTTAGGGGAACAACAAAGTGTGACCATGCTTTGGGTCACACCCATGTGCTTGATCATGTATGTGTTTTTACGTTGTATCTGTCTTCTTTATTACATAGTGTGCCTCTTCAAATTTGGTACCACCTATGTACTCTATTTGTGCCCATGTTCTCAAGATCATTGTAGGTCCAAGCTCAGAACTCCACAACAAAAAACCTACAATTTGGAGTGTAGATACATAGAATGTATAGAGTCTACCTGGAATGACATCATTATAAAAACTAAAAATCCTATATTCCACAATAAAGTGGATATGCATCCTCTGTTCATCACAGTACAATACATGAAGTCAAGTTTTTCATTTTTTCTAATATTTTGGTTACACACATCGAATATGGATGTTCTCCCATAAATATCGCCTCACCAATTCACATAAATGGTGTATCTAGACATGGATCATAATTTCTGGCCATCTAGTGGAAGAAAAATTTTACCTGTTATTATAGGGTGTTTTTCCATACACATCGCATATAGCAGTTTCTCCCATTGATGAAAGTTTTTCATCTGATCATTTAAATGATCTTCCTATTCCTGAAAACAAAAAAAAAATTATTCACTGATAACTCCCTATGACCTGAAATTATTTATATTTCAATGGTCATATCGGGTTTGGTACAACTCAACAATATCGAACATGGACCATAGGGTCCATCCAGTGGAGAACCCAAACAAATTTGGGTGAAAAGCCCCAAAAATAATTTTAAAATATCATTTAAAATAGATCAAAAAAATTATTGAAAACAATGATATATAGTATTTGAAACCAATGATTAATCAATTTAATTTGTACCTGTTCACATGAAAATCCACAATTGACACAGGTTAAATGAAGAGATTGATATGCTCAATCAATTAAATTAAAATTTTAATAATCAAAAAATATATGAGTCATACCTAGATATTGTATTATTATTCATCGAAGAACACACTCTCTAATGAATAGATTATTTCATTACATCTACTGTATCATTATCAACTATGATACAATGATTCAATATTTTCTAATACAATCCAATAATAGAAAGAAGAATGAAATATTTTTTTAGTCCGAGGATTATGTGGCCAGCCTTGGGTAAATCGCAATTTCACTATTATTATGTTCATTTATGATTGGTTAAAATAAATGATTAATTTAGTTAATTAACTAACCTATCATACTACCAATAGATTATATATTTTAATTCCCCACATTGACCTATCATTGGTATCACATAGGGTAAACAATGCTTTTTGGACACAACCATGGTCTCAAATCTCAGCTCTTAGATTCCATTTTATATCTATCCCAATATCATTATAAATTTTTTTGTATTCAAAATATAAATATATTTGAAAAATTTAAATAATTAATATGGGAACGATAGGACATATAATCACATTTTTTATTAGTTAGAGGCTTTGGAAATATATGTAGAGAAATTGAAACATCCTACTAAGAAAAATCAACTATCTATAGATGATTTTATGTTTATAGATGTTCTTATTGAATCCTAAAATTACTTTGGATTTCATATTCCCAGGGTTCACTTTAAACTCCCAACATTCTAGGACCCCTCTCAGGCGATCATTTTTCTTATCCTCTCTTGAAACTCCTTTATTTAATTCTCATCCAATAAATCAATATTTAATTTCTAATCTAGTTAGTTATTTATTAATTTATATAAATTCCACCCTTACCTCATTTTTCAACCCAAAATTAAAATTTTTATAAATTGATTGAAGAAAAAGTGGTTTGACTAGATTTATTAGTGGATTCTTAATCATTGATAAAATTTGAGCCTAGATTCAGGGATTTCAATATATTTATTAATCAAGCATAGATATTTTTTTGTAGTGGACCAAATCAGATATTTTTTACCTTAAATTAAATTTAGGTTGTGGTTTATTCTTATAGTTTTTCATAGGATTTTAAATTTGGATAATTATTGTTTGTCTCTATGATTTATTAGTTATTTTAGACTCAATTGTTAAACACTTCCATTATTTATTATTCCAGCTAGGTTGGGGAGCCCTTATCATTACTGTATGTTTTATATAGGTACATGGAATGACTATATTCCGGTGTGATTCCATAATCTACATAAGATTGATGATTTAGCACATAATATTTGTTTGTGTGAATCTATGTCAACCCTATGATTGAGGTGTGATAATGTATGGGTTTTTATGAATGTGACTCTTTCTTTTTATGAGTTCATGTTTGATAGTATAACCAGTATACTTGTAATCATTGTAATATTATCTCTATATGTTTAAATTTTTGTGTGTGTGGTATATGGACTATCTATCCCCTAGGAGGGGTGTGTTGGATATTGATTGTTATATACAATGGGTATAAATTTTAGTGAGATGTGTCAAACATGTTTTGTGAACTTTCCCTTTGAAAAGGTGGATGTGTGAAACAAGGCTAGTTCTTGTGGTTTGTGGAATAATACTAATGTAGGTACATATGACGTATAGGGATCTAGTACATGTTTTTTCTTGTGTGATATATTTTCTGTAATATATAGTCTATGTAATTTAATGGAATGTAGTAGTATATTTATGAAATTATGTTAAGGTTTGTTGGTGTTCTCTTATTGAGTTATATACTCAAATCCCTCTAGTGAATATATTAATGCATGTTGATTAAATGAAAATTATTTATTTATGTTCAAGGACCCCATGGTGGATGTTTGAGTTAATTTAGAAATAGAATTCAATTTTTTTCAGGTGGACATGAGGTTAGATAGTTATAGTTTCCATTTAGTTGATAACCTAGTGGAAGGTCAAATTAATATATTGTTTTCCTTTATTTTTAGGGGGAATATGCATGAAATTCTATATTGATAATACATGGGTGGGGATTTTATATTATCTCTATCTATCTAATAACTATTTATTTAGTCATTATTTATTTATTTATTATATTTCCCATTTAATAATTATTTAATGGTTACCATTACCATGGTCATAATCATTCCATGATACCACATCATCACACATTGCTAGGTATAAACATATTCCATATGGGGAGTCAAGCATGAGGTCATGTGGTATCTCAGCTCGAACCCAATAGTTCATTCTGAGGTGGTATAAAATGGTATTAGGGAACCATGTTAAATAATATGATAATACTATTTGGATATATTTGGGATGGGCTAGACCAGAGATAATATAAATGTGAATCAGATTGGGAAACTATTTCATTTCTTGGATATCATAATATATTGGACCTATATGTTTCTATAAAATGATAATTTATTTTCTTACTATTTGTTGTTACCTTTTTAAATATTTAACATGGATGATGAAAATGATGTTTTATACATATTTACATAATTTTTTGTCAATTTATTTATAATTTTATGAATATCAAATAAAATTATATATTCATGTTTCTATCATTAGATAGAGGCCATGTAAAAAATGAATATTAAATTTTTGATATTTTATTTTATTTAATTATTTGTTTCTTTCCATTATCTGATCTTGTGAAATATATTATTGAGTGCATATATGTGAGTGTGACTAAAATGTAGGTAATACAGAATTGAATTAGGTTATGAGTAGCTAATAGGGGTTTGAACCTTATTCATAAGGGTAACTTATTAAGTTGAACATTTTTGTGAACACTTTTCTATAAATTTTTTAATGAAATAGTATTCTATTAAAAATATATTCCTTATCGAAGGATTTTTCTAAAATTTAATAAAATTTATCTATATAAAAATCTTTTATATCTAGTTTCCCCTACTATTTTATAAATATATTTAGTAGAGCATGCTACCTTATTTTCGTTGTCATGAAATAGAATTTTTCTATCATATAATTTTTTACCAGATCAAATTCATGTTATAAGAGACTATAATGGGAAGAGTGATAATGGATAATTATGAATGTGTATTTCAAATATAGAAACCCCATCCTTATATGTAATTATGGGGTCTCATTATATAGATGACAAGATATAAGAAATTTACGGTATTTTAAATTGGTTAAAGACATTATAGGACTACAAGAGTATTATTTCAACCAATTTTATTCATTTTCTAGTGGGAAAATGGGGGGATGTCATGCTCTATGTTGGTAGAAATTATAGTATAATGCTGGATAATTTTAAGTAAATATTCTAATAGATGTTATTTCTATATTCATAGTAAATATAAACATATATATAGACTTCACAAAGATCTCTAAGGGGATAATGAAATTGTCTTCAAAATTAACATGTTATACTAAGTTGATTTTCATTTCTATTATTATATTGGTAAACAAGGCATGAAAGGACAAATAAATTGATAATGATCGTTACCCAAATCTGAAATATAAGGGAATGGAGTTGGATCAGGAAAGCAATAATTTAATTATATGAAATTTACTTACTACTAAAGAGAATGATGGGGAATATTGAGTTGCAGGTAATTGTTCTTCTACCTATTCTATAACCAATGTTTTATCTATCCGAATCTCATTTTATAATTATAGGAAAAATGATTTGATGTTATATGACAGATTATATGGCTTCTTTAAGTATCCAGAGCTAATTAGGGGCTCCATAGATTCATTTTTTTTGGAAATGACTACTCTATATATTATAATTATTTGGGGTTGAACATTTTCTCAAATTCTTCCATTTTTACCTAAATAATATTCATTACTATGGAAATACTTTTCATATGATGTAGTTCTATGTGAAGGCTTTGCGGGTGCACAAAACAATGTCCGGATTGAATTTTTTTATGAGACCTCAGAAGTAGGTGAAGACACTATAAGGGATGATGATTCATGTGACACATGAACCAATGGGGAGTCATTGAGTGGGTTTTAATATGTATTATTTGGTTGACCAAACCTTGGGAGAAGATGTAGGGGGTCCTTCTATAGTGAGAAGTTCTATCCTAAGTTCTTCTACAATATCTATTTCTTTGTTTGATATATGCTCATACCATTAGTTCATATCTTCATATGTGTTTTTTGGGATAGATAAACAAGTAATATTATCTTATATTATCATTTTTGTTGAAAAATTACATGGAATTAATGTTGTTCATATCTATTTCAATCCAGTATATCTTATAGTAGTTCCAGTATTTTACTATGATTTGAGATTCATAGTTACGGGGATGACATATTTCTACAAGATCATTGGCATAGAATGGATGACTAGATAAAATAAAAACATTTATTTTTATCATATATGTGAAACATATTTTTATCATAATGGTGAAAGTTTTATGATGACTAGTGAATTTAATTTCAATGAAGGAAGAGATGGACCAAAACCACATTAGAGTGATTCATTTTTATTGTAGGTGGATTGGGTGATCCTTTCAATAAAACTCAACTGGACTCACTCCTTTTTTTCATTTACTATATTACTAGTACTCATATATGGTTATTGATAATCAATCTTGGTTACCTTATTATATGGGAGTATTTTATGAGAACAGTCATATTCTATTTTCACAGCCTGTATCGGATTCTCTATACAATAACGGAACAACTATGTTAAATTAGATATGGGATTGTTGAGGGACCATGAGTCTATAAGATTCATCAGAATGAGAACTTCACATTAGGGTACACTTGTGGTGTTCACCATGAAGGAAAAAAAATCTTCTTCAGTTTTGTGTGGACTACCAGATGTTGAATTCGATCACTATAAAAAATAATAAATCATTTCCGTAAATTGATTAATTTCTTGTTCAGTTTATTCGATCCCTTCAGTTTTATGTGATAGATATATGTTTTGAATGCTTTATTTTTCATGTCCAATATGAGGACACATGAATTATATATTTCACGATAAGGTACAATTTATATGAATATCTCATTATTTCATTTTTATTCAAGAATTATATGGTAGTGTTCAAGGCCATCATGAACATTATATTTTTTTCCAATATATGGACTTAGTTTTTGTTGTGTTAATTGAGTACATACTAATACATTATAATATTTCATAATCACATGGTAGACACCTAGATATTGTAATAAGTATTATTAGATAAAATCACATTTTTTTCAAGAATTGTATGTGTAAGTTTTTGATACAATAGGGGAGAATCCATTGGATGATGATTTATCAACAATAATATAATTTGATCCCAAAATGGAAACTAGTGTCATGTATATGAATGGATGTGGAATTTGTTTAAGATTCATATATTTGTCATGATATATGGGAACTACAAGAAGAATTTTCTATACTCTGTCACCAAGAAGATACCAATACCAAATTTACTAAAAAGGGGGTAAACTATTAATTGGAATAATAGTTTGAAAAATAAATCTTATATTAGAAATAATATTTATTCCAGATATACCGCTTATTCATACAGACTATGGAGTTTGGTATGTACAGTTTTTCAATGTGTCTAAAATTTTCATTAATGTTTTTTAATATTTGGTGATATGTTAATATATTATGGGTCTCCTCAGATGTGAACTCATGAGTAGAACTACCATAATCAGGAAATATTTTTTATATACATGATTTATGAGTTGAAATATTAGCAATATAGCCGATTTTTTGAGATATTTGGAATGTATATGGACCACAAGAGTTTGTGGTATATTTTTTCCAAATATGAAGTGAATCTTCATTTAAGATGTTCTGTAAAGTATATATTGGATCTTGATATTGATCATACTTATAGGAATGTAATTGGTGATATTAACACACTTTTCAAGAATGTGTATGATGTTAGTGATCGAATGTCTGATTTTTTAAGGAATATTATGGCCTTGTTAGAATCCTATAAAATGAGAGTAATTTTTCTTTTAGGGTTAGTGTTTTGTACACCCTTTTTGTTTACATACCTGTTGGTGCAATGTGTGAAGACCTCTTAGGAGAATAATCTTGACTCAGTCATGATGCAGGAGAGGTTGTAAAAAATGGTTATATATCATTATGGTATTTTCATAGATGTTGTGTTTTTATAGATTATATAAGGGAGATGATTTCATTTTCCAAATGAGAGGTGCTGATGAGAACATCTACTTATCTATAGTGGGATTTGAAGATAGGATCGTCTAAGATGCATCGTGATATCAAATAAATTTTCTTGTGCCCTAGTAAGAATGGAGACATTTGAGGATTTTTATTTTATTATCTATCATGTTATAAGATCAAGGTCTAGCATCCTTTACCTAGAGGATTACACCAGACACATAAAGAGACAATATAGATTTTGGATGTTATATCCAAGTAATTCATTATAGGGTTTCCCAATAACTCTTAAGCTATCGATATCATTTTGGTTTTCGTTTATTAGTTGACAATTGTGACTCATTTCATATTGATATTACAGCCTATATCAGAAGATGGGCTAATAATGCTCCATGGTGGAGAGAAAATGTGTCTTCAAAGAGTGTCATTGATAATTGTATCAGATACTGAAATATATATCATGTAATAGTTTTGAAATGGCTATCATATATTGATGGGGACTCAATTGAATAAAAGTGATTTCATTCATCCTTATACCATTGGGAATCATGTGTGAGTGATCAATAATCTATAAGATATGGATTAGGAATGAATTATTTATTTTAGAGTATCTTGGCATGATCACAGAGAACTTGTTCATTAATCATACAATAATGGATTCCCTTATTTAATTCTAATGTATTGTTGAGGATCTATATTATTTTCCTTTATTTTCACCAATTTTCTCTTGTTGGGTAGAGGAATATTTAGTAATTCGGATGAGTATGGTGCCATATACCATACAGAAGTTGTATTTGATTAAAGAATGAATGGTTATGGTCTAAAACATGTTTATGACGTATACTGATGAGAGGAGACAACCCATGGAGATCATTGTGGATAAAAAACATTCTTACATGGTTTCCCATAGTTATTTCATTGACCATTGAATAGTTTAGGAATTATAGTGATGTTGTTAATTGGTTAATTGTAGTTCATCAAATTCACCAAGATTGTGGACTATCAATTGAATATTTTTTCACGGCATATTGGTCTGTAGAATATGTTCAATATTTATGAGCATTTGATGTATGATCCTAATCTTACACATGTTCTCAACTACATGGATATTGAACTGGATCCAGAAACACTTTTTGTGCAGGAGCTTATTCCGGTAGTGGACCAAAGTGGGATAGTGCTACGAGGAACAATTGTCCATATGTTTTTGGTTTATAGAGTTTCATTATAATTTTTATGAAGAAACATGTGGGAGGGAAAAATTAATTATGACAAAATAGCATTTGTTTTGTTCATGTAGGTCTCTATGGGAACTTATCATAGAATATAAGTCATAATTGGGGGAGAATTATAACAAATCTACTTTTATGTATACCTATTTTCTGATTTTATATAGATTTTGAACTAATTATTATGGGATTAGTTGTTGGTTAAGGGAATTTAAGAAGGTATAATCTAGATGAATTAGGGATAGAGAACATGATGTAAATTTTTTAATATATAATATAAATAATGTACACTGAGTGGGGCTATCAGTTTTATCATATTTTACTAATATCCATTGACCAATATGTAGTGGCCACTTGCTTGTTAATGGTGTCATTTGTAGCCTAATAACAACTGCATTTTTAAAATAATTTTTTCAACTAATTAAATTTAATAAATGTTTCATATTTTCATTTTTCTAACATAATTCTTAATGATTGAGGAGATATATCCTATGATTTTGAGGACCTGTCTTCTCTTTAAACTCCATTGTTTGACACTTGAAAAATAATATGTTTCTATATTATTAATATCATAATTTCCAAATTTATATTAATCTATTCCTGTATTTCTTACTTATCTAATCCCAATTAGATTATTAATTTTTAGATTGATTCAACGGATCACTCCAAGATTTAGAAAGGGATTTTTGATCATCTATTAAATCAACACCTATATTCCTAGACATCGAATCTAAAAATAAATTAGTCCCAGATCATTATCAGTGTTGGATATTCTTGGGTATGCATGACCATTTATATACTTTAATTTTTGGTTTATTATTCACCTTGATCTTATTATTCTCTTTTATTATGATTT
The DNA here is from genome assembly GCA_963277665.1 of Viscum album. Taxonomy (NCBI): domain Eukaryota; kingdom Viridiplantae; phylum Streptophyta; class Magnoliopsida; order Santalales; family Viscaceae; genus Viscum; species Viscum album. The sequence goes on from OY728161.1 coordinate 311,915,835, forward strand.
ATGTTTGTTTCTTGGATTTAGTTATTATTTTGAACACAAACAATGACCATTTCCAACAATAGTCATTCCTCCTAAAGTATATATCCATTAACTTAAGCACATTATTTTAAACTTTTTGGAAGTCATTGTTGGAATTTTTATATAACCTATTGAGACCTATGATTTATAATTGATCATATGATGCATGTTTTAGTAGCACTAAGTAAAGTAATATTTATTTTTAGTCACATGTGTATTGTTATGGATGGTAATATTGCTTATTATAATGTGTTGTTTTTTATTTTATGCTATATAATTTGTTTATGTGTTGTTCTATTCATATTTTTTAGTTGATTATGGTTGTTCCATATATTCTAGGCATCTACTATGGATGTGATATGTATTGATCAGCATGTACATGGGATACCCGATTCACCGGAATGTGTCTTACATATTTTTTGAAATAATTAGTTGAGGAGGGGTACACGATATGGAGGTTGATATATTATTTCAAATTATACAATATTATGTATTACAATTCTCTGATGACACAAAATATATTATGTGTTATTGTGATATTTTTTCATTTTTACAATGTTTATATATAGAAATTTTGGTAATCTTATAGATATCATGGTAAAGGATATAGTTAATGGAATGGTACCCATTGTGGAATTTTGATTAGGTTTAGTAGTATGATACATGATTTCCATGATAAACGTCATGATATATAGTTATTTATATTTCTATTTAGTTTCTTACATCATACATGATCCACCAGCCAATGATAGTATCCAATGCAGGGGAATTCATCTGGAATCTCGCTGCTATTGTTTCATTTCTCCAAAAAGAGAATCTGCCAAAAATCTTTTCTTTCAGTGCGATTGGGAGGTAGCTATCTGGAGCATGTTCACCCCGTTGGTTTGCACCAATTTTGATCACTTTAGTTTCCAGGAGATCATATCCTCGTGGTTTCTCGGAGGAACGATCATCCAATCAGATGTCAAGGTGAGATCTTGTATTCTCGCTGCAACCTGCTAGGTCATCCGGGAGGCCAGGAACAAAGAGCTGCTGGGTACCCGGAATTCGATTAACCTGATCCAGCTAAGAGCAAGATCGTTGATACATGAGTTAGTCTCGCTGGAAAGATTGCACCAACAGTCAGCAGTTGCATCCAACTTCTTGCACCGATCCCACATCCCACACGACACTGAAGGGAGATGGATTAAATGGAAAGCCCCTTCCAGCAGGGTGAAACTTAATGTCGATGGCTCATGAATGCATGGAATTATGAGAGGCGGTGGGGTGCTTCGTGATTCAGAAGGTTCAGTCTAAATGGCTTTCAGTGTTACCTTCACCTTGGGCAATTCACTGGGGGTGGATGCCTGCACCCTTCTTACAGGTTTGAGAACATGAAAGAGCAATAGTTTACATGTTTCAGAGGTGGAGTATGATTCAGAGGTCTTGTTTAACCATGATCAGGGTAGGTCGAGCGCACCTTCGGATCTTTCTTATATCATTAGGTAGTGTGCCTTAGATACCAATCAAGGAAAATGAATTCAATATAGTTGGATGGAAAGAAATTTTGTTGCGGACTCGCTTGCAATGATCGGATGTTCCGAGAACGAGGTGGTAATGTATAGAAGCTTGGGATATCTTCATCTCGAGTGTAGGCCCTTTGTGTTAAAGGACTCCTTATGGTTACACTACTTTAGGCCCCCCTGAATTCCTCTGCTGGCTTTGTTCCTTGTTGCTCCATCTTTTTTTATTATAATAAAAAAAGCATTCATACCACCAGCTACGGGGATCTATTTTAATGGTACTAGTATATATGCATAAAATTTCTTTTGATTCTTTAGGGGTTGGTATTTATTTTTAATGTTGTTACTCTAATACTTATTTATTTACTCATTATTTTTAATTTATGGAATAAATCCTTTATATTTTACAATAATTGATTTATTTTAAAACAGGTATAGTCTCCCAATGATTCCACAAGGCCCATACCACAAGTTGGTATACTCTAGCATATGAGGAGCCATGCTTGATGTTTTGTGGAATCCAAGTTTGGACCTGATGGTTTGGGTTGGTGTTTTGAAATAATACAATATGACATTTAAACCATATATAATTTAAATATTTATAAAACATGTTATGTGAATTTCAAAAAACAATATAATGATTCATATAATTTTTAAATTATTCCCCTAGATAATGTACATGTAATCTATTCCATGAAGAGTATAATATTACAGTTATATTGATAAGAAGAAAAATGTAAGCTATATAAAAAATTTTAGAAAACAAAGGACATTATTTTTTAACAAACATGAAATATAATACATTCTAAATTGGTTGACAGAAAATGATTTAATTTTTTTAAATTAAATTAATATGTTCATATCATAAAAATATAAAATATTATATAATTATTTTTATATAATGTTTTTAGAATTTTATATAGAATATATATGATAAAAAACATGATAAATATTTTATAATATAATACGTGTTTTATGGAAGGTTTAAATATAATTTTGAAAATTTTGGATTAGTTCAAACATTTTATTAAAATTGAAAAAATTAATAATTTAGTTGAAATTATATTTTATGTTCTAGTAAAATATATTATTATAATTGTATGAGTTTTTAAAGGGAAGTGAAAACATATTCGATGACGATAGTCATGTAATAATTTTATGATAATAAAAAATGATAATGTGTAGAATATATTTATCGATATATTGATTAATTTTGAATTAAGGGATATTTGGTTTCAACAATTATTATTAATTGGCTATAAAATTACATAAAACTCGGATCATATGATGCAATTTACAACATGAAATTTCTAAAGTGGAATGTTGATAGTAGAACAATGTAATTTGAAATATAATATTTCCTTCAATATTTGTGTTTCTAGACATAAATGAATAGTTATTGATCATAAAATAATTTCAATATAATATATATCATAAATTAATGAAATCCAATATTTTTCTTGATTTTTTCATATCCCTGAAATAACATGTTATGCCATTATTCAAATTTATTAACATGGTGGAAATATTGATATTATAAGGGTCCTAACTAATACATACCCATCATAATTATTTGATGACCTGTTCCAAAAAATTAAATTAATATTCATTAAGGAATGATTCACCATAAAAAATTGAAGCATATTAACTTAAATTAAAATTTATTTTCGAAAATAAGCCAACCTCAAATATTATTATAATTAATTAAAATTTTGATGAAAATAATTTCAACATCTATTTTTATAACCAAATATATACATGGTGGACTAATGGAATCAATTATGGAATAATGAGGTGACTGTTAATATATGATCATAAGTAGTTTCTTTATTAATTTTTCATTTTATCATGAATATATGATTGGTAATATTTTAAAAAAGAATAGAGACATTTTAGGAGATCTGGAGAAGAATTTGGTTTAAAAAAATCTAATCATGAAAAAATTAGTAGTGTTACATTTTAATAATTGCATGTTTCTATCAATTAATATTGAAATAAATATTTGAACATGAAGAAAAATAGTTGTCTCATAATGAGGTTGAATGTGGAATAGTTGATGATTCGTTTGATGGTATGAGTAGAGATTCATACTACAATTAGAGTAAAAATTTATATTATGTTTTAGGATATGATAAATCAAACCAAAATAAATATATATGACACAATAATTATTTTAATATTGTTAATGTTGTGTATAATTAATCATTATTCCCTCACACACACACAGAAATGGGTAATCACAATGAAAAAATTGTATATAATAATTTATTATGGGTGGGAATATTGTTGAAATGTAAACATATGAAATTTTTATTAAGTTATTTACAGAATGCTATGTTAAGGGTTAAATATTTAATTCTATAGGAACATGAGACCCTATGGATATTGAAATCATAGAGAGAATTATAATTTTCATCCATGAAGGTGTCAAATTTTTCATTAAGATTATGAGTAGATTAATTTGGTTTGGAGTATCCCAAAAAATGTATAATTCATTTAATATGATGGTCGAATCATGTATAGAAAGATTAATATAATTATTAAGTTATCATGAGGAGCGCATGCTTCTAGTATGTATTAGATTCCAACCACAGACTAGTCTATGGCTAGACAAGATGACTAGAACATATAAGTTTTTAACTAACAAGATAATGAAGGGATTTCGGTTTTAAGAATTACAATGAATCCACCAAGGGTTTTTAAATGTGAAAATCCCCCTATCATATTGTTTTTTCCCTATTATCCAGGTTTCCAAGACCCCTCCCACTCATTTCATATCCCCTATCATGGGGTGTTTCTGGTGTCATTTTCGAGCCGCCTATAATGACTATTATCCCTAAGTGTCTTCATTTCCCATTCCCTTTCCATATCTCTAATTTTAGAAATTCTATGTTTTGGGATATCATTCCAATTATACTGGATAATGGTAAAAATGAAAGATAATTATATGTAATTTATGTTACTAGGGAAGAGTATGTCCCGTGATATTTACTAAACATTGTCACCAGATTATTATATGAGACATGGTGTTGTCATGATTTTATTATATTTAAAATAAAAATTTAGTAAAGATGAAATATTATATTAAATCCACATGTTACAGATTTTCACTAGGATGTTATTTAAGGTATGTAATGGCCTTTACATGGTTTTTTAGTAATTGTGTAATTTTACCAAGCCATCTGATGACTGTTTAGTAATTATTTAGATTTGAAAAAAAGAAGAAATCTATAATTTAAAATAGTTATAATTTATTATATTTAATTATTTATTTATCATGGGATTCACTTAGAATATATGGATAGTTTTTAATGGATAGTGGAACATGAATGGGCTTGGGAGACTGAAGAAAAGTTTTTGAAGTAGGTATATGACTATGGAATAATTTAAATTGGCTTTATCAAATAAGTTGATGGACCTCACACAAGGCCATTGGTATTATTTATGATGATATATGAATGTGTATATATGGTTCAACACTATGAAAATGGATACCTCTTATTAGCTAAAATATTTAATTAAGTGTTTAAATGAAATAAAATTTTTAGACATACATGAGTACGTATAAATTAAAACAGATAATGATTCTAGGGAAATGTGGATCTTGTGTGTTGGATTGATTATATAACATTAATCTTTGAGTCTTAGACTAATCATATTGCTTAAATTTTAAAATCGTTATGATTTTATAACCAAAATAATTGAGATACATAATACTTGGTTTCACTTAATAATGTACACTTGAGATTAATTGGACATAGTAGGTCATACCACAACCCTTATGGAATCATGGAGTCATAAAGCATTGTAGTAATATATTAGAAGAGAATATTTCTATTTTATGACACCTGATACAACAACATGGGACATAATCAATCACTCTAGATGGTTTATAGTGTGTCAAAACTTGTGATGTTCATGAGACCATATATATTTATTTCTTCATCCAAGAGTTTTATGCCCTTCTAGTGATGAGTGACTAATAGTGGTTGGACCCATACAAGGGAATGTAAGTGGGATACACTAATTTTTTTGGTGAACTCGAGGATTTCAGTGGGTTCCACAGTGATAAAATGAACATATTTAGATGTTGATCTTTGGTATGTAAAGTGATTAAGGTTCTACCAATTCCAGCACATAATATTTTTATTTTATATATTATTGGACATGTTATACGTCCTCATGGATGTTTTGTTAGGGAATAAAATATTCCAATGGTTTTACTTCTATTTAAATGGATATAATATTATATGTGGTCTCGAGAACCGCATATATAGTGGTCATGAATACTATCTATAGATATGACCTCATTACTCCCTATTGGGAGATCGTGAATACTCCCTCCAGGGAGGTCTTGAACACTACCTACGTGGGTTTTCATTGATACTATTTTTGGTGATTCCATTGATGTGGTGACAGTATTTGTAGTTCTGGGTAGAGGATGGAATTCCAAGAATAAAATATATTTTGATAGATTGTGTGGTCTTTAATTGCCATGATTTAGCCTTCTAGGATACCAAGGATCATCTACTAGGGACCATTATATACATTGGATAGAGAATCTCATGAGGCTTTTATTATTAGATGATGTTTCTATTGTTTCATACATTGTATAAAGAGGTGTTTGAGGAACATATATCATTTTCTATATACTATGGTGAAATTAATATAGGTAACTATAGATTTCCTTGAACATCATCACATTTGTAAAGACACTTTAGGGGTAGACAATGAATCTGATTTCTATCAGGGTCATGGACCTAAGGATCGATTATGGATTTTATTTATTTATTTATTTATTATAATTTTTTTAAAATTTATAGCATGTCACATGAACATATAAATGTATTTAGAATTATTTACGGTACAATGTTGGTGTTTCCATATTGATTGTTTTACTCATAGCCTACTCTGGCCTCCATTTCACATGGGTATCCAAGTAAACTGTTTATTTGTTGAAATCAAAAGTTTAAAAGGGATTGGGTTCATCCGAATCGAGTTGTGACTTCATGAATTGGAGTTGGGATCATTGATGTGGTATGTCATATAATTCGAGAGAATCCGTTGATTTATTATTTCTTCTATTATTCATAATATGTGGTGGTCTTGGTGAGAGATTGATCCTTTAAAACTATATATATACTTCCTCATTTTATATAATTATTATTGAGATGTTTTATTTATCATGTTTACTATAATCATTCACTCATTGAATTTTTTTGTTATTTTATTCTATAATTATAAAATATTATATTGTGTAAATAGTCTCCCTAATTTAAATTCATAGAATCCCACCGCTAGTCGGAATACTCCAACTGAATAAGCGGCATGCCAAATGAATTTTCTTGACATGTGATCTTGAAATAGATTACTAGATTAGGGAAATGAGATATTACAAAGTGGCAGGGGTTTTGTTTTATTTTTCATACTATCTAGGATATGGTTTTCAGATGATATAAAAATGATTTTGAGCCTTTGAATGATATCAAGATGGCATTTCATGAACAACATATAATTATAATTAGTATAGGATTATAAGGGAAATGTATTATTATTATATCCTTTTAATGTAACAATCAATATTATTTTAATCTCATTGGAAAATAAATTATGTTTTGGTATATGATTTTAATTTATTCTATTTTTCTTATCCTACTTGTATAGGAAAGTGGGTTCCTTCGGTATAATTCTTATTTCAGAACATTGTATTGAATTGCGTGTATGACACACAACACCAAGTGAAAAATGGAAAATAACATTCTAATGACTTACAATATGTTCCATATTTTATATTAAATTTAATATATTTTATATATTGTAATTCATATGATATTGGGTTACCCTGTGTTACATAAAAGAAAAAATTCTTAGATAGCTCATGATACACACAAGACCAGGTATTACAGAATATTATTAATATTATTATTAAATATATATTGATATAAACTAACTCTTTGAATAGTATTTATGAATCAAAAAAATATCTTATCAATATATATATATATATATTACAAAAATTTAAAATGAAGTAATTGGTTTTCTATTTATAGGAAATTAAAATAAAAATAAATTGAAAATAAATGATTTATTTTTTAAAAAACTACTAATATGAACACAATGTATTTTTTCATAATAAATTAAATTAGTTTCAATTGGTTAATGATATTAATTAAATATTTTTATTATTTATAAAATAATTGTTTTTTTATTTTTATCCATTATATTTCATAGGCAAAAGATAAGAACAAATATAGGTTTACACATTGAGACTTTATTTTTCAATAAAAGCATATTTTTTAACTTTTATTTTTGAATTATTTTAAAATTAAAATTTTGAAATATTATAAATTTTATTTCAAAATAATTTATTTTTGAAAGATTAAAATCAAAAATAGTTTAGGGTCATTCATTTTCTTGGAAGTTTTATGTTCTAATAAATAGTGCAATGTACAAAAGTTTAATTGAGAACTGATTTTTAATCTCATTTATTAATATAGATAAATAATATTTTAATTATGTTTAAATGTATATTTACAAAAATTATAAACTATTTAATGAAATTTATTTCATTGGAATCTATTTCATGTTGATATTGGATGTATAAAAATTAAAAATTAGTGAACATTTTTACTTTAAGAACTATCATCGTCATCTCGACTTCTTGATTAATTTTAAATTCATTGAATCAAATTAATTTATTTTAATTTTGAAAAATGGATTAAATAATAATAATAATAATATTTTTTAATATATATTATGTTCAATGTAGTTTCTGATTAAAAATAATTTTGATTGGAATTATAATTAATTACCTCGAGTAAGAGAATAAATAATTAATCGGGGGACTAAACAACATTCTTAATGGCCAAAATAAACTATAATCACGTACAAAAGATGTGGGATGGACTTAGTTTGATCATATAAATACATGTGTCTATTTTTTACCATTATTTCATTCACATGATGCAAGGGATACCTCTCAATAGTGTCAACTAATTCATATTTACAATAATTCCACTCATCTACCACTACAAAAAGGTAATCTCCCCCTAAGTTATTCACACCTCTGAAGACGTTATTCTCATTAAAACCCTGACCAAACAATCTCCCAATATCGATAAACTAATCAAAGAATTATCAATTTTTTTATACAGAATAAAAAGGATGTATTTCATTAAAAACAAAAAGGAGATTCATGAATAAGACATAAAATTCTTCAATGTTATCTTTTTCTTCATTTACTTCCATTCTAATTAAAATAATTTTATATATTTATTATATAATAACCTAAGTGTATTAAATATGATGATATTTTCTAATATAAAGTGTTTGAATGAATCCTATACACACTTCCATCAAATGGTATACACAATCATCAATAGTGTTGACGACAAACTACCACCATGTGAATTAATTTCATTCGTTATTCCATTACTACCTCTCATGGTTGGAATGAATGATGGATTTATAGTGTATATATGATATATATACTATTTATAATTTATTTATTAATATTTAATTTTTATATAACTCATTCTTTCCTGATTTCCATCTTATGGGTATACGATAACTTCATCAGTGGACATATGGACTACTGCCTCCTCAAATCGATGTGATCTGTTCACGCTATACATAGAATGTACAACATTTGGTCCTTATAAAAAATGTTGAAATACATGAAATAAATATGATAATTAAATTTAAAAATATATATAATATAATTTACTAATTATACATTAAAATACAAAAAGGAAATGGAAGTACCATTCATGCATACATATTTCGTACCATCTCCATGAATGCTTTATTTAATTTCTATTCTCCAAACCATGTGGATTACTAAAAATACATATAAAATGAATATATATAATATGAAAATAATGGTTCAAATTATTTATATGATGATATAATGGCATACATAATAGGAATAATTAAAAAGTCAAAAAAACTCTAAAAACTAGACAATTAACTCCCAAAATTGTGAAAATAATGATATATTATTAAAAAATTGGTAATAAGATACTCATATAAGTAAATATTTGATATAATAATCGTGAGTATTGACATGTTATATGTTAATTAAGGATATAAATTCATTTTATAGTATCATAAATGATTTTCAACAAAAAAGGAAACACAATGTAAGGGATTCATTTCTCACTTTTATATTCATAAGACATACGCCATAGTCACTACAAATTTATTTTGATGGTTAATATACTAACCCAATGTATTTAATATCATAAATTATAATTATTAATGGTTTTCTGATAATAAATTTTAATTATTTCATTTAAGGGTATTGGACCATAAATTTACCAAGTGTTAATGAAATTTCATAACTCAATTCCATTCATTATGTTATTTTAATTACTCATTAACATTAATATTTTATAATTATTTTTCTAATAAATTTCGATATAAATTGATTTATTTCACCTCATTTATTTTAATTTATATTTGATATAAAATATACCTTCATTTTTTAATTCTCACTTCGATTTTATTATTAATTTGGGGTTTATTTCACAATCTTATTCTAACTGATATTTTTAATTAAGAAATTTACATTAAATTAATTTAAATAATAATTGTTCATTAAACAATATAATTTTTTTATCCTATATTTATTTATTATATTTTCAAGTAATTTTATGACTTTATTTTAGCCATTTGTATTTAAAATATTCTATAATTTATTTAAAGAAAATTTGACATCATTTCTCTCATTAGTTGGAGAATAAATTTTCTACTAAAAAACAATGTTATATAATAAAAATGTAAAGATAGATTTTTATTTTCCTAAAATGATTTATTCAATAAATTTTCAATTATTTCCTTGAAAAATTAATTTCATTTTAACTTTTATGGTATGTAAAAAATTAAAAAAATTATAATTTATTTTAATTTTAATTTGAATGTTTAAAAGGTTATTTTTTAGAGAAAATAATTGTTATACTTTATATTCCATGAATAGTATTTTTTTAATATTTTTAAAACTGAAAAGGTTATTTCCCTAAATATTGTTTATGAATCATATTTATATATTATTTACATTAATCAATGAAAAAACCCATTTATTTTATTCTAATTATGATTTTCTATATTGATACCATCATTATTCTTTCTCTGGATATTTTATGATTGATTTGGAAATGGATTATGTTGAAGTTCACATTGTTGATTCATTTTTTCTATTCCCCTTGAAATATTCAATTTTCTGTGGTCAATGTACATTAACATACCCCTAATTATCCATATCATTTATCACGGATATGTTTATTTTTTAATTCATATACCATTTCTACATATAGTCTATACATTAAAATTTATATAATTTAATAGGAAATATTTATAAATATATATCCTTTACTAAAAATGGATATTTAATAAGTTAACATTTTGATGCATTAATGAAATTATTCAATATATGTGGAATGATTTGGACATAAAAAACATGAGTTAGAGACTGGTTAATATTGGCCACTCTTTGTATTGGTAGTATCATGTGTTGAATATTGTTTGTTACAATCCCCTCACATTTTTTTAAAGTTATAAATATTCTTGTGAATAGTCTTGATATAAGATTTATGTTCAGACAAACCAAACCATGTTATACCTATTATTTTTAATCATTTTTTATGATATTTCTTGACGGTAAAAGTATAATTTTCCTAGGAAACATGAATTCCTATAATTAATCATCTCATTCATTTTAATTAAGTTAATATTATCTTTTAAATTTTTAAAATGAAAAAATATATGGTTTCATTTCATTGTCATGTTATTTATTAAATCATGTGTGTGTTCAACAATTTACCTTTCTATATAGATGATTCATTTTTTTATTTAAATTATATGTGTGTAATTTTTTACCCTTCCATATTGTTTAGTCACTAGATAATATAGATTAAATGGAATGTGTTTCTAGTTATTTAGCGTTCCATATTGTTTATAAACTCTATATTAATGATTACATAGAATGTTTGTTTAGGAATTTATCTTGTCATATTATTTACTGACTCCCTATTATTGATTACATGCAATGTGTTTTCAGTTATTTACCTTTAAATATTGATTTTTAACATTGGTTCATGATGGTTTCGACTATATGTAACAATTACTGAGCATTTTAGATCACCCATATTTGGTTTCCATTAACATGGAATCTATGTAGTGTACTTTTAAAATATGTAAGGAAATTCATTATGGTAATAAAGTTATCCTAATAAAAATTATATTACAATTAGTGTATTATTTTGTAATATATGACTAATGTATGTATCTAGTTACCAAGACTACATAATACTACAATCCTTCTGAATTTGATTCCATTTAATCTGGAAAATGTAATGGTATCCAGAAATCATCTCCAATATTACAGGGGTTGGGTTTTTATAGTTGTTATCAACAGATAGCTAGAAATTATCTTTGACATAGATTTTTGAAACCATATATTAAGGAATAACCTCCCATGACTGAAATTTAAGACAAGTATATAAGAACATATTAATGTTTTTTATGATATAATTTATGGTTTTTCTTGAGGTCTACATATTAAAAAACATTATTAGGTATTATATAATTTGATTCTACAAAGATTCATAACATTTTGAGAAATTTTATAGAAATCATATTTTTTAGAGGTAAAATAAAATGAAAAATAATACCATTACAATTTAAAGACATGGGTATAAAGGTATTGATAATATTATTTGTTATTATGATCATTCCTATTATTATACTAATAGTAACATAAGATTTTTTGGATTTGAATGAAAATTTGTTTTGAAAACAATAGCGAAAATTTAATTCAATTACTAAATTTCAAAGATGTATAACATAGTTATTTTAGATATTATTTTAATATTTGATTTAAAAAAGTGTAACATATAGGGTGGTGGTTCTTGAATCAATTACTGAAGGATTATTAGTGTTTCATGACATCCACTGGCCTATCTATTGTCTTATTTTATATTTCATGGTTTTTAGATAAACAATTTGATGAAATAATATTATCGATGAATAGATAATAATGATTTTTTGGGTTTAGTGATTAATATATGAGGCATATTGGTTTTGGAAAACAATTATTTATGGATAAAAATAATTTTGTTATTTATCATATGATTCCTATGAAGAAAATATTTGTGATTCAGGTACAAAAAATTTGGATATTAATTTCATGAATGAATGGATGAATTAGAAATTGATCCTATCTCCTCATACGGATGAAATTATGTATAAATAAATATATCATGTAATTATATATATATATATATTGATAGGAAAATACAATTACCCAATATTATTAAAAGTATATTAAAATAAAAATGTTTTCCTCACACATCCATTTTTGTTGAAGTGGTTATATTTTAAATAATCATAGATATATGGAATTGAGACACTACCATTTCCATTGATCATTCACTTTTTATGGAAAATGTCCTCATTCTCAATATAAAATAATGTAATCTTATCTTCCAAGTCCTTATTTTCACATTCCACTAATGTTATCCTATGTAGAATCCTTGTCTTATGTTATTCCATGTGACCTTTGTACGTATCATTATATATTATCGAGATGATATTGTAAAAAATAATTTACATTAGTGATGTTTTCTATGAGTTAATTGTAATATATGGACCCCTGCATTATAGATATCATGTTTAAATTTTGAGGATGCAATTTAGTTATGGTCAGGAGAATCTAAGACCATGAAATTATAATGTAAGAACCTTTTTAATGGGTATAAAATGAAACACCAAGTGCAGATGTGAATATAAAATATAGATACATTACAGTATATTTATTATTTTAAAATAAGTACAAAAAATTTTATATCCTCTAATGCATGTGATACTAGGTTATCCTTTATTACGTGAAATGAATAATTTTTTTGGTAGCTTCTGTCACACACAAGACCATGTTTTACCCAATTATATTAATATTAATATTCTATATAATAACATATAATTGAACCATTAAATTAGCTATTATGAATAGTATTTTGTAACATATGAAAATATATAGTTCACATAAATATAAATTTAATTAATTGGTTACAAATTAATTTTAAATTAAAAAAAATCCCTTTGAATATATGGAAAATATTTTTATAAAATTTATTATTATGTTCCAATGGTGTTTTAATTTAATACATTAAATTAATAAAAATTATTAATATATATAATATATAAAATAACATATTTTTTTCATAATATATATATTATAGGTATATGTTAAGCCTAAGTCCTTTTCCATTCTTAAAAAATGTATATTTCTAAAAATTAAATTTTACCACCATTTATGGGAGCACCAATTTCAGAAAATACATTTTAATGATTGTAAATTTTATATGTTGGTTTTTAAATTTTATCATGAATATTATATAAGGGTTCTTCTTTGGTATTTTTCTACAATGTTTCATTTTTTCATGAATTTTTAAAAATACTAAATTTTAATTGAAAATTACCTTTTCATATATTTTATTTACATTCAAGAATAATATTATAAATTATTATTATTAATATTGATTTCAATTTTATATTAATTAATCTAATTTACCTAGTGGAAATCAATTTCCACAATAGAATGGATGTAAAAACAATTCAATATTTTGAACATTTTCATTTTAAAGACCTGCTTCGTTATCCCTTCTGCTGGATTGATTGAAAATTAATTACTGCCACATCTATGATTGAAATTGGAAACGATGGATTCCGTTTTTTGAATTAGAAGAGTTTTTAATGAATATTAATGTAAAATATTTTTTTACCAATACTATTAGTGAACGAAATAAAAATAAATTAATTCAATTAAGAGAATAAAACATATTACAAATGGAATAAACCTTACAATTATGGGCCAAAGTTATCTAGAATTTTTTTATAAGAGCTAATGGTTATAATTAAATCCACAATATAATTTCTTTTATAATATTGAGATCATTATTTTAATCACAGCATATAATGGATACCTCTCAATAGTGTTTATCTTGTTTTATTTACAAGAATTCCACTCGTCCTCCACTATAAAATTGAAATCACCAATCCCCTCAGTTATTCACATGTATCAATCCATTTATCTCATCTTAACATTACCTAAAAAGTCCCAAAAATCCCTACCCTCATCCTAGATTCCTATAATTTGGATTAAATAAAAACAATGATGTATTTTGGTAAAATCAAAAGGGAGTTACCTGAAATAATAGGTAATGTTCATCAACACTCACTTTTGATTCATTTAATTCTCCAGAAATTAAATTATTAATATATCATTATATAAAAATAAAATAATTAAATTAAATATATATATATTTTTTTAATTTAATGGGTTAAACCTATATATGGAAACACTTTAATCAAATGGGATACACAACCATCATTCGTGTGTATGGTGGACAACCACCTTGCGAACAGATGTTTTTCAATCAATAATTACCTACATTCTAAGTCGGAAATAATGCCGGATTTATTGTTTATATATGATATATATTATATTAATTATTTATTAATGATAATTTTATTTTAATATAACACAAAACATCATGATGCTTATTTGTAAAATTATGATAACATCGTTTTGGGTGTGTCAACTACCACCTCCTCAAATAGATGTTATTTATTTACTATATACATCGAATATATAGAGTATTATTTAAATAAAAATATGTGAAATATATGAAATAAAAATGATAATATAATTATAATATAGATTTTATTTTATTTTCATTCTTTAAAATACAACATGTATAAGGTTATTGTGTTCATTCATACATTCATCCTACCATAACCACGAATAGAGCATTTTATTTCCTATATTCAAACATTATGGATTAATATAAATACATATATAGTGACTATATATATATATACAATATTTACATAATTTTTTACATTCCATATATTAATAAATCCTAATCAATTTAATAGGAAAAAATATAAAAATTCCCAATATATTCGAATAACTATAGGATTAATACTATGAAATAGTTTAAATAATAAAGGATTATATAAAAATGTAAATAAGATATTATTATAATTTAATATATGATATTATAGATATTATTATGTTTCAATTATAATATAATACAATTATTGAAACCATTTTACATATGGTGAAATTATGTTCACCTATAAAGGAAACAGAACGTAAGGGATTCTTATCTAACATTTACATTCATGTTTCATAGGCCATATTCTCCACTAATATATTCTATGTGATGAATATAATTCCCCTAATATTTTTAATATCATGAATACTTCATTATTCTCAGTATTTCATTTACTAATTTGAATTATTTCTTATATGGAGATTTTAAAACAATTTTACCATGTTATAAAGAAATGTCAATACATAATTCTATTCATAGGGTTATATTACATCCTCGATGTCATTAATATTATATGATTATTTGTAAAATGACTTTTAATATCTGTTGATGTATTTAAGCTTCTTATTTGGAATTATATTTGATACAAGCAATATATTCATTTATTAATTCTATCCTCTATTTAATGATCAATTTAAGGGATATTTTTACAATCACAATCTAATAAAAAAAAAATTTTAATTTCATTAATGGAATTTATATGAAATTTTTTCTTTAAACCCTATCATTTTATCTTGATCTTGTTATTCTTGATCTATTTCATGTAATAGTACATTTATTACACTCTTCGATATTTAATGTTTTTTAGAAAATGTTTTTTAGAAAACCTAACTTTATTTCCCTAATTAGTCTAGGATCATATTTCATTCTAAACAAAATTTCCATATAAAAATTTTTACGAACCTGGGATTAACCATTAACTAATTATTTATTAAATCAAAATTAGACTTTTTTGTTTTAAAATGTTTTAAAAGTAATTTCTTTTGACAAGGGTATTTACTAACCATCTTTCCTCCAAAAAAGAATTTCATTTTTATATTGTATGACGTGTATAAAAATACCCACACCTATTTTATTGAAGTATATTTTTCTTATTTAAATTAGTAATTAATAAGGAAATTTATTTTTAATTTTTTTTCCAAGAAATGGTTATTTGAATTTTTTTTCAAAATGAAAAGGATATTTTCTTCAAAAAAAATTAGAATATATTATTACTGTATATTCATTCATCACTGAAAACAACTAATTATTTAACTCTACCTAAGATATATTTTCTAGATAAAATCCATATTATTCCCCTCAATGGTTTATCCTTTACTTGGATAAGGATAGAATTGTCATTGCCTTACATGATTCTTTCTTGTTTTCCTCATGAAACATTCACATTCCAATGATCATTGGACAATAAATTTTCCCAAAATATCCATACCATATATCAGGTATATTTTTAATTTATGAAATTTATACCATTTTAACTTACCGTTCATAATTTCAATGATACTTTATTTATTGGAGAAATATTGAAAAATCTATATCATTTACTCAATATGGATATATTAAAAAGATCATTGAATATGAATTAAATAGATTATAAATATGTGATGAATGATTTGGAGAAGAACTACATGGGTTGTGGATGATTGATTTAAGCCCCTTGAAGCATTAGTTATATCCTTGTAAAAACTATGTTATCCAAAATCCTTTCAGATGTGTTTCTAAGAAGATATAAACTATATTGTGGATGGTCTTGGCAATAGATCAAGGGTTGGATATACCAAAATGATTATCAATAATATTTTCGTAAAAATCATTGGGGATAGATATTGACAATAATGGAATCTTATGACTAGGATACATGGCGTATGATAATTAAGCATTTCCTTCAATTTTATATTATTATTACTACCCATGAGATTCACAGTATAAAAAATTTGATGGATTGTTTTCATTCACATTTAACTAAATAAATGGAATGTTTTTCTTGATACTTACCTTTCCATTTTGATTATACATTATTTATTTATTTCAAAATATAGTGTGTTCAGTTATTTACCAATCCATATTGTTAATTTAATCCCCATTATTTAATAAATGTAATGTGTTATCATTTATTTAAATTTCTATATTGTTTATGCGCTCCCTCTTATTGATTACATGAAAAGTGTGTTTTGTTATTAATCTTTCCATATTGATAATAAAGTATTTCCTTCAATTTTATATTATTATTACAACCTAAGGGATTCCCATTATAAAAAAATTGATGGATTGTTTAAAGTCACATATAACTAAATAAATTGAATGTTTGTTTAGTTATTTACTTTATTATTTTGATTGTACATTATCCATTTTTTTAAAAGCCAGCGTGTTCAATTATTTACGATTCCATATTGTTAATTTAATCCATATTATTTAATAACTCTAATGTGATATTGTTTATTTACATTTCCATATTATTTATACACTCCCTCTTATTGATTATATGGAAAGTGTGTATTGTTATTAAAATTTCCATATTAGTTATAGAACCTCTATTATTGATTACATAGAAGGTGTGTTCAGTTATTTACCATTACAAATTTATTATTCTCATGTATTCATTATCTTTTCCACTGTACATAACTATTATATATAATTTTAACTCCTTGTTATTTTTTTCCTTCCAACAGGAATCCAATATGTGTACTAGGAAATATATTAAAGGATATTCTATGTGGGAATAATGGTATCCTAAAAACTATTTAGTTGTAATTAGTGTATTCATTTTAATATAGGGATCATGAATTTATCTTTTTTACCGAGACTAAAAAATTCATCAGTCCTTCTGTATTTGATTTATCATAATCATTTTAAAATTAATGGAAGCACAACATCAGCTCTGAGCTTATATGGTATGGGGGCTCCAAGAGGTTTCACATACATAATTTTTGGTATGTGGATTTGGGTGACATGTAGAAATTTTTCTATGTTATGTTTTCACTTTTGAAAGAGTAATTTATATTTAATGTTTCAACAATCACTTGTGTGGTTTTTCCCATACAAGTTTAATGAAATATTCTACCTGTATGGAAAAATTTATGTACATTTCCATCTAATAGAAGGTTATGAAGATCTATGATTAATGTTATAATGACGAGGATGATGATACAGACCCATTGTTAATGGTATTCATTGTAACCCAAGTAGATCATCGCATTCACATGATGACTTAGTAATAGACCCATTGTGGGTGAGTTTCATTCTGGTCTAGTTATTTAAACTACTAATTAAAATATATACGGAATTTTACTATATATATTGTAGTCTATTTATACTTAACTGAATCATGTGACCTTGAGTCATTGAATATTATCATGTTAGAGTTATTGTATAAAATATATATGTGTATACCTTGATGAGTTGTGATCATCAAACGGTAACTTTTGTATATGGATTCCTTCTAATAATAATATAGAGTTATGGATTTATCATGTCTAGTCATAGAGGTGTATAACATATGAGAATAATTTAACTAGTATGATGAATATTAGTAGATTAGTGGCAAAATGAGTTGGAATAAGATTTTTTTTATGTATATGTGTGTCCTTGGGTGTGTAGTTAGGCATATGGGATTCCAGGGGATGTTTATGGTGGAATAATGTATAATGTAGCATATGTTTTTAGTGTCCTTAAATAAGGGAATCGTGTTTTATTATTTAGCAAGAAGAATTGATGAACATTAGGGATTGTCAAGGTTATGGTATAAACATGGCGATGAGATAGTTTTTTTTTTCAAAAAATCACCATGAGTGATTGATCTATGAATAGACTTTTGTTTCAATGGGAATTATCATTCATGTTCTATACACTATCACATTAGTATTCTCTTTAGAATCATCGTAAAATTTTGGATAGATGCTATAATTTTTATTGTTAATTGAATTCAATCCATGTGTGTGGTTATTTGTGGAACATGAGCTACTGTGAAATCTTTGATAATCCAATAAATATTTAAATCATTGGATTAATAAGTATTAATCTTACATGGAATCATTTAAAATATGGATTGATCTATTTGAAAAAATTTATTTTTTTTAAAAGGTAATTCAATTTATTAAATAAAGATATAAAATATAGCTTAAAATAATTTTTCAGGATTTTTCAATAAAAATGGTTTTTTGTTTAAATAAAAAATATATATCCTTTTTCTACAAATTATCATTTATTTTAATTAAATTAATAAATTATAAATTTCTATAATTATTCGGATTTTTTTAATGTTATATAATATTATAATATATATTTTAATGTTCTTTAATTCATGATTTATTATATAAGGATAAAAATAATATAAGCCAAAATGATTGCGGGACCTAGAGTCTTTAGAAAATTTGGTCTTTAGTAAAATAAATTTAAATAGAAATACAAAGACATAAGTAAAACACAATATAATTCAGTTAAATATTATTTATCTACAAAAATTCATGGGATAAATTGTGGACATACAGAATAATGGAGTGAAACATAAATCATAGAAAGAGAATAATCAAATAATAACATTAAGAATGGAATATATTTTAGTCTACTGGTATGTCAGGGTTATGTGAGGGGCATTGGAATCATAAACCTAAACCCTGTAATGTGATATAAGATGATTACATAATAGAAATAATAATATAGCACTGGCATAAAATGTGAAATCATAAACATAAGATATGGCTATCCTTATAGACATCATATCATGGTGTACTATGGATATCCTCATGTACACCATAAATTGTATCTTGTGATATAAAAAACTCTTCTAATTTTTTTGAGGGATATATAATATCTATTTCACCCATCACAATAATATCATATACATGCATAATTTTTACACATTCATTATATAAAATAAATATTTGTTTCATCACATTTTATCACATAATTAATGAACATTGGTTAGAAATGAATAAGTACATAATATATTAATGATATGTACACCTAGTTGAATACTAATGAATGAATGTGCTTTTGGGTATTCCATATACAAATTATTATGAAGGAATTATTACTAAATATTTTTAGTTTCATAATAAATGTACATAATGATTTGTTGATTGGTATAATAAGTTGAAAATGTGTCTCTAATAACATAGAAATCATAAATATGTAAGAGGGTAAGGTGAAATCATTTCCAAACATGAATAGTTGGGAATCAAAAGGCATAATGTAAATACGATTCCTGAATATTGATGAGAAGGATAGGATCAATTACCATGTAAGGGAACATATAAATTATTGGGAGGATATTTTTAAGAGATTTGTATGAACAATTGGAGGTCTCTAGAGATGTAATATCATTGTAACATCATGATACCAGGGTTTTGAGTTAAAAGAAATTAGAGTGTTGAAATGTTCTAATAGTGAAAGATATTATAATTATCTATTAATATGTAAAAATGGGTTTTGGAATATATATGATAAATTAATCCAAAAAACAATCAATTCCATGGTTTATGAAAATGGTTTCTTCCGAATAGGGTATTATTTCCTTTGTTTATAAATATAAGATCTGAACTCCATAAAATTATACCCATTGTGTTGTTTATGTGGGTCATGTTTAATAAGAGTTGATTATAATTACTTCAATAATTATATTGGTTTTTGATGATTCATTATTGCTTTATAATATTAATTAAATAACAGAAAAACATCTTATTAAATGGGGGTCATAATTTTGGTCATGGAAACTATTTATACTATTTATTACAACAATTGTGGGATTTTATGATGTCCTAATACATACCATATAATTACACAATACTTACATTTTATCCGATATTTTTTATATCAAAAAAACATTGAATGATTCGTCAATTGATTTGTTCCACATGATTATCTAGAAAATAATATTTATTTTATAAGAACAATTATTTAAATGTGAAAATTTAAAAATGAAAATAAATAAATCCCATATATTTGAAAATCCATGTTTTTTACGGTATGTTTTTTTGGCCAATTATAGATATTATATTTTACTTTGTTGGTATTTATTATAATATATATCAAATTAATATTATTTTATAATAATATTTATTAAAATATAATTTACTTCAATAGTTCATGAATTCATCCCGATGAATGTCTTAGTTGGAAGTATATATTTCCCAAAAATTAAAATATGTGTTTTATCATATCAAAATATTATTTTTATGAAAATTATTATATAATAAATATAAGTATATATTAAAAGTTAAATATAATAAATAATAAAACAAAATATACAAATTTATTCTCTTATGGTCTATATAGATTCATCATTATAACAATAGCACATTACCCAAGGGTAAGGTGTACGATGGTGAGATTTTATTATAGTAGTTCAGTGAAAATGAGTTAGATTCGTGATATTGAAAATTATGAACATATACCATGAGATATTCTTCTCATGACATACTTGATGAATATTATATTTTTCATGGTCAATGGATAATCCTGAAGATATTAAGTCCCTTCGAGGTTCTCATAAATGTTTATCATAGGGTATGATCCTTAATGTCAAGGAAATCAGTTATTTTTTCAATGTTAACATGATTCATCATTACCATATATATATACTAATCCAATGATCACTATATTATTGGTATTCAATTAGGGGTTATGATTCATCATAGTCATTAAAATTTGATGGTATTTAACTTATAATGGTCAAATACTACTGTGGTCTTGCATGTGCTTTAAATTATTTCATTCTATAATAATTACTTTTTAATTAATGAATGTAAACTCATTCATAAGTGGCAGGTTCATTAGATTATCCCCCCATTATAAAAATTTATCCATTAAATTTAAATCATACTATAAAATTGATTTTTGTTCTTCTATTTCATCACCTCTTCGGGTCTCCAATTCACTTCATCAAAATTTTGGTTCCGCCATAACATATTTCCATGTGAGTTGTCTTATTTCATAAAATATTTTCTATATGATTTAATACCTTTAATAACTACTCGTCTTATAAAAAATCATTCTCCGATGGTCCAACCAATCTATTCACTACATGTGAGGGGTTTTCTTTTTTACATCCTCAAAATCAATAAATATAACTTATCACATACTTTACATATATAAGTTATAAGTGTTAGTACATTTTTCAAATATCCAATGTGATAAAGTATCTAAAATGGGTAAATGTATATTTGAAAAATATTTCCCTTCTACAAAAACATCAGTAATTTCATACATAACAATATATGATGGAACAATTTACCTCTAAGATGAAATAGTAATCCTTATCAACCATTGTCAGAAAATATTTTATATTGAGTTTATGTGGATATCTTATAATAATGAATGATTTGGACCTTATCATTCATTTCAAGGAAATTGTGATTTCTTGTCACCTTTTGTTTTCCAAATTCACCCTAACATGTGAGAGTCTGACAACTCCCTCAATTAAGAGATTCATAAGGTTCAATTTAAATGTGAAAATGAAAACTATTTTCAAATTATTTCTCTTCTCAGGGATGGTGTTGATGCCAACATCATTGTAAATACATTTTATAAGATATTATATTATATTCATGAGGTTAAATCATTTTTTAGACTAACCATCCATCTGAGGTTGATAAAAATTATTGAAACTTAGTTCTATACCAAATTATTACTAGACGAATCTTCAAAACCTCAAGGTATTCATCTGGTATGGATCAGATACAATTAATATTAGAACTCCATATAGTTGTAAAACCTACTATATGTAGATCATTTGGAGTTGGTGAATTTATAAATCTTCCTTGATAAAAATTAAATGTGATGACTTTGTATGGAGATCGACTACCACACATTTAGTTTTATAGCCTTTAATAGTCTCATAGTTTGCTACGAATAGATCCATGTTTATTTTTTCTCATTCTCATATTTTTATGATTGTTTTTTCCTCATACCCATATACATATATCATTCATCATTATCATTTATAATCCCAATAATCATGAAAAAAGTCTTCAATATCCCCTTCATGTAATCCCACAATATATTTTGTGTAAAATTTCAATATATCATTATTCTTCATTTCTAATATGATGCGAATGAGATATTTTAATCATTTAGAAGTTTCCAATTTAGTTATGATTATTATGGTATACATACATGTGTTCCAAAACATAGACCACTATCTTTATAAAAGTTTAATTTTTGAAAATTTGATACCTTTTTCTGTAGCACATCATTACCCTTCTGAACTAATGTGATCCTCTCAATAAAATATGTCATTGAAGTCATTTTAGGAGTGTATTATAAATTTACTTCTATTATCCCCATTTCCATCCTATCTATGACAGTGAGGATTAATCCCTTGTGATTCTAATCATGGATAGGGTTTAACGATACTTTCTACACATAACATATTCCACATAGTTCACCTACTAAGGATAGAAATGGATTGGACAATCATAATATGTTATCATATATATCCATCTTCATTGGTTCATATTTAGCTGCTTTTATATTAATGTATGCATAAGGCCTTAATGATTAATTAATATTTCATTGTTATTCCTATGGAGGTAATGTCCCCAAATCATTATCTGAAATGTAATTATAAAAAATAACATTTAATGTGGTGGATAGTTCATCTTAGTGGTGTTTAATTGGTATTAGGAATCAGTAAGTAAATTTTAGTATTGATTGAGTAAAAACACAATACTATTTTCGAAGATTTATTATAGAACAAAAATTCTTTCCTAATATTTCAAAATATAATCACTAGTGTAATGATCAACCTCTTCTTCATCTCTTTTAGTCTTTCTTTACATTGTCTATTATAGAAATATTGAAAAACTTGTGAATTATAATTTTTAGTTTGATAGATAATACTGATATTTTTATAAAAAATAGTCGATAGTACATAGCTAATCCAAGGTAACTACAGATTCCCATCATAGTGGTTGATTGAGAAAATCCTTTTATTACATCTATTTTTGAAGGATCCACATTTATCACTTTATTGGCGATAACATTCCCCTAGAATGTTAATTTCTCCATCCAAAACAAAATTTAAAATATTTTTCAATTATAATTTTTTCCTCAAATGTCATGATTATAGAATTAAAATTATCATCAATATCATCCATGATTTATGAGTTGATAATAAAATCCTCATTAATAAATTCCAAAAATGTTTCAAAGTTATCCATTCTGAATTTATTCATTATGTCAATAGAGATATAGAGATAATTATTTAGTAAAAATGAAATAACTAGGCACTCAATGTTCCTATACATAATATGAAATATTGTCTTTAGGATTTCCTACTTCTCCATGACTTCAATTTTATATAACAACTAAAGATCCATGTTAGAGACATAGATGGATCCACGTAGCAGATCAATCAGTTCATCAATACATGAAATAGGATACATGTCAAATGTCGTGATTTTTTTCAGTTCATGATACTCATTGCAGAGGTAGACTAACCTATCCTTCTTCCTAATGAACAATATGGGTTCACACCAAGATGAAGCAATTCAAAAAATGAACCCTTAATGATAATTACCCAATAATTTCCTCATTTTCTCCTATAGTTATGAAATAGTTATTCTATATGTATCATTGGATATTAGTATATCTGTGGTTAAAATTTTGATCCATAACATAACCTCTAAGATATTAGGAAGACTATGATATTGTTTCAAAAGCACATCAGTTAATTAAATTATAATGGGTAGGAAATCAAGGATGATCTTTTTCTTATTCGAAATCATTTGAGATTACTAAACATAATCACAATTAAATAAAATATATTATTTATATGATGATACCATGTGGGATCTATTCACTTCCCTTTACTTGTATAGAATCAGATAGTGATTTTCAATACAAAGGGTGATGATATTATCATATAAAAATATATTTTATCGATACTATAAATGTTATTAAATTCAAAGAATATCAAAAAATTGCGATAAAGGAAGATTTATAAATTTTTGGGATTTTAAGCCCAATTTGTTTGACAAGTTAAGGGATATATAAATGGGATAATATAATTGAACCATTTTTTATTTTCAAAGATAGCTCTACTCCCACTTTTCGGTGGTTCATGATTATTTCAATTAAACATATGTAATATGATGAAATGTATAGAACCATAGTGAGACATAATATTTTATGTTTAGAAATGGTTGATAATCAAGCCATTAAATATTTGATTCATCTTCTAATCACTTACTTCCTCAAATATCTAATTAAGGATGATAAATATTAAAAATATTAATCAAATAAATGGGGAAAATTATCATTAAAGGGATGACACTTAAATGGTATATATTCCTCAACATATGAATTTGTAAGTTTTATTCCATGGTATTGATGTTTGATTTTTAAACAAAATGTATTATGGTCATTATTGAATTCATAATAATGGTTCATAATAATCTTTTGAATATATCAAATAAAATTCCTTGGTAATGTAAGATATTTTTAGTAGAATGAACTTATTTTTTCAATGTGTTATGATTGATTTCATCCAAATGATCCATTTTGGGGGTTATTACCCCAAGGTAGAACTATTCTAGAGACACAACCACTTATAATATCTAGATAGTGTTGCATTTTCATAGAAAACATATATTATATATAAAAAAATTGCTATGTTTTCGTATGATTAATCATATACCTATGGATTTAAATAGGGATTCACAATCTTATTCCCCAAAATTGATTAAAACTTTCTCTAATACCAACTCTAAAAGGCCATATTTTGATATAAATTAATACTTTATATATTATATAAAGGAAACATTAATTAAACCCCATAAAATTATAGGGAATAGGTTATTTGGGTAATTATATAAATTTCATGACAAAATGAATTTGAAATAAAAATATGTAATCAAAAACTCCATATCAATTCCATAAATTTCCTTGATATTCTAAAATAATATGGGATAACATGGTAATGTGCATATGAAAGGGATGAGATATAGAGTCCAGAAAGTGAATAATAAATGTATAACAGGAATAATGTAATAAGTGATTTGTTATGAAAATTTTTGTAAAATAATATGGATGAGAATCATAATCATTAATATCAAATAATGATATAAGCCAATAATATAAAGGTAACCTAAGAATGTGGCAATAATATAAAACATGATATCATACACATATTTATAGACTATCATAGTAAAAATAATAAAAAAATTATCCTTTGTATAACCACATATGCACCATATATTTTATATCATGAGATAAAACATTACACAATGTATTTGAGGGCTACACAACTCTGGGCCCACCCATCAAATTTATATCATGAACATATCGAGGAGTCTAACATAGATTATACAACATAAGTGTGAATTTGATAAATTTCAATACAATGATATTGGATTTTTCATAAATATATGTCATAAATCAATTGTTAATTTTTATATATAGTTTAATAACATTGAGAAGAAATGGGGTTTGGTATTCACTAATGAAATTTATGGTGTAGAAAATTCATAACATTATTTAGACAACCTTACTAGAGTGAAAAAATATTCATCGAATGGTTTAATGAGAGTGAAAGGGTATATAATCACTTTTAAATCATATGGAATATAATTTTGATGTGTAAAATCATTATAAAAAATGAAACAATATGAATCAAAATCCAAACATAATGACGGTTATTGGATATTGAGGAGAAGGAGAGAATAATTTACCTTGAGAGGGAACTTCTAAAAGGTTGGTTGGATCTTCATAATATCATGGGGGTCATGGGAGATCTATATAAAGGGAAGTGTGCCTTCAGGAAATATTGGTTTTTAGAGAATAAAAATGATAGGTTGATTGGGGTTTTATAAAAAAATATATACTATTTATATATTAATTTCAAAACATTGGTTTTGGATTCAATATGATAAATTAATCCAAGACACAAACCATACACTAGTTTTTGCCCATGTTTTCTACTAAATAACAGTGTATTATTTTATTTAATAAGTCTATGAATAAAAATACATAAAATAATATACCTAGGGATGTGTACGTCATTCATTTTAAAAAATATATATTTTAATACGTTAAAATATAATATGCGTTTTGTGGGAGTCATAAATGGATAAGAAAATTAACAAAACTATTTCTGAAAAATATATTATTTTAAATGTGAATGAATATTTTGGTCATGGATACTATATATAGTGTAAATAAAATCACATGTTGGACTTGATGACATCATAATAAAAACATTATAAATACACCACATTTAATTTTTACCCAAAAATTCTACTATATTAGAAAATTATGAAAAAAATTATATATGATAATTTTCATAAAAATATTGATAAAATAATATTTCATTTATTAAAATAATTTTATAAATATTTTAAATTATATTATTAAAAAAAATTCTTTTATTTAATATTAAGGATTTTTGGACAGTAAGAGATTTTGTCTCTTAAAAATATTAAATTTGAAATCATAATTGTATATTATAAAATATATATATATATATATTAAAATTAATTATTTAATTATTCTATAACTTTTTTAAAAAGTGCTCCAATTCATCAAGTGGAGTGTCTAGATTTAAAATATATATTTCCCCAAAACTTCAATATCAATTTAATCATATCAAAATATAATTTTTTTCAACATTATTAATTTATCATTATAATGTAATAATAAATGAGAATTATAATAATAAATTTATAAAAACAATAGGAAAATTTATTCAATTAGAAAATATATACATAGCCCTTTTATAACATAGGTGAATTAACCAAGGGTAAGGTCTGTGATGGTGAGATTTTCTTGGGGTTGTTCGGTAAACAGGGCTTAGGATGTGATCTTAATGAGCTTAAGCATATCCCAAAAACATGTTTTATTGTGAATTATTTTTAGAATATATGTTTTGAATTGGTAAAGGGAGAATACCAATGATTTTATCTCCCTTTTAAGCTCCGATAAATGATATTCCTAAGGTACAATCTTGCTGGTCAATGTCCTCACTTTCTTTTTTGTGTCAATTGGAATAATCATAACCCTATATATATATATACTATGAATATGATAATTTTAAAATATCTATAATTTAAATGGTTGTGATGCTTAGCAGTTATTTAAATATGATAATATTTAACATATAATGGTCATACATAACAAAAATAGTGTATGTTTTTAATATAATTCCATTTATTAAAAAGGTATTTACTAATTTAAAAAGGGACATTCATTTTTAAATGTTATTTTAAGTCCAAATAAGATAAATTTGACTAAATATAATCTAATTAATTCCATATGGTTAATAATTATATTTTACTTTTGTTCTAGTTTATTTTTTTCTAAAAATACAATTTCCATTTTTTTTGAGTAGTTATATTAAAAGAAATTTCTACCACATCCAAAATTAAACATTGGAAATTATTTTCCATATTTTTAAGATGGAGTTAATAATTTATTAATGTGTTCAATTTAATATTTTTTGGTTATTAAAATTTATAATAGTTTTAAAATAGTTAATATAAAACCATTTGATTTTATGAAATATATATTTTTATTAAATTTATATTTTTTAGATGGCATGAATTACATGAAACACAGAGTTTTAATGAACCATTAAATATTATTAATATTATTATTTAAAAATGGCATGTATAAATTATGCATTAAATTGGGAATTTAGAAACTAAGAAGCAATTTTAAAATATAATATATAATTTTTTATAGAGATAAAATGTTTTGATAAAAAAAAATTCAAATGTTTTGTATATACATTGCATGATAAAAAACAATTTTCTTAGAACAATTATTTATATTTATTTTCATGATAAACTAGTAAAAGTAATTTTTCCACACTAATAATTGTTTTTTGAAAAAAAAAATTTCATATCTAAAATATACATGTAATTTTTATCTTAGAGTGAATTATATATATTTTAATAAAAATGTAAAATTTTATGTGAATCATGAAATGTAATGGTCTTTATTAAGAATTTTAATTTTTATTACAGATTTTTTAAATCATCAAATTTACATAAAAATTGTTTAAAATGTTAAATTACCTCGATATTATATTAAACAATCCTATTTATAACTGTGTGATCAACATTAGGATTAATTTGTATACCAATTACATTTTATTCTTATGAATATTTGTCCTTTGTAATCCCTCTTTTTGTCACATATACAATTTTAATTTTAAATTAAATACTTCAACTTATATGAATGAAATTTTTAAAATTCGATTCCTTATTTGGAATTGAATGTTTATATTTTATTATGATATCATCATAATTTTTTACCATAATGAATAGTAAAAATAGTAAATATAATTTTCTATAGTTATGGTTAAAATAGTTTTACAATGATTTAAAAGTAAAAATTTTATTCTTAAAATGAACAATAAACTAGTACAAAACCCTATATATATATATATATTTCAACCATATAACATACATGTATCTATTATGTCTTTTTTTGAGATTTTTTAAATGTGAAAATTGTGTGTACACATTATGCATTTAAAAACCGTTTTCATGTCCTCTCTCCCACATTTATAGGGCTACCCTACCACTTCCTTATTTGCACAAACGAAACATATTATTTCAAAGACTGACCCAAATATATTCTACAAATAAAATCCACATATCATATAAATATCTGATAACATAAATCAAAACTAAATAAGACTTAGGATAAACATAAATACGTTCTCTGGAGAAGAGGTAAAGTTAAAAAATAATCATATTTTTTAACTCTTCTAAATAATTCAAAACATATTCAATTATTCTGATAAAAAAACAAATCTATCTCAAAAAATATGGATATGTTTTTATTTTAATTAAATAAATTATATCCAACTCCTCATATATCAAATGGGAAATGGAATCGTAGATTGTGTGTACTGAGGACTACTATCTCACAAACTAATGTTATTTTTTTACATCACCACCGCTCAAAGATATATATAATGATGGATTTTATGTATATATGTTATTTTTATAATATTATAAGACCTATATAATAATATTAAAACATATACCTTCTTACCACCCAACCCATTGGAAAAAAAATAACATCTTTTATGTGTACGATAGACTACCACCTCATGAACCAATATGACATGTTATTCATTTCTATTTACATGGATATTAATAAGAGAATATTAGATAAATATATGTGATATTTGTTACATAATTACACTTATTCATGTATGATATATAATATACCATTTTACATCCCATTCCATTGGTGATATGCTAACAATATTCATGTCTATAGTGGACTACCACCTCATGAAACGATGTGATTTTTTCCCTATCATAATGAATAAAAGGTAAATATTGTAAATTTAATTAATATATTTGATATATATGATATAAAAATTATTACATGAATTTAATATAATATAATCCTTTATTTCATTTCATCCATCAATAAAAAGTAAATACTGTTCATACATACATATGACCTACGATATCCATGAATAATATCTTTATTTTTATATATCTAACTTTTAGAGATTTATAAATATTCATATAAAACTAATATATATTCTATTTATGTAATGTTTAAATTTTATTAGATTATTTAAGCATGATAATATTATTAAGACAGTAAATAATAAATAAAAATATATATGAAAACTATTCATTTATATCTTGAAACTTGAATTAACATGAACCCGATAATAAAGGAATAAGAGAAGTTCATAAGTAAATAATGATATTCATGATATATATTTATATAATTATGGATATATATTATATTTATAATAAAACTATATTTAATATACACAAGTTTCAAATGTGTATGTTGGAATTCAACAATTATTGTAAGGGATTTCCATCTCGAATTTATTTTCTAGGAGAGAAATTCCATATTCATTATGTGTATAAATTATGTGTTTTATATAAATCATAAGAATTTATTTTATTATTTTTCTCATGAAATTTTTTAGAATTTAGATATACATTTTAGGATCTCTCTTTCACGGGGTTTATAGTTCAAATGACACCAAATAATAAAGGGAATTTTGTCTGAATTTTTTTTCTTTGGGGCACATATTATATTATTAAAATATATTTTTATATAATATTTATATAAAAACCATTATAAATTTAATATTATGAATATAGTTATATTCATTATTTTCAAACATGTTTGTATGATCTAATGGGGAATATGATAGAAAATTATCAAAGTAGTTTGGATTTGATGTTGTGATGCAATTTTTCATCATGATTGTATATGATAATGAATTTAATGTTGATATAGTATGATATTAATATGAAGAAAAATTTTAGTTTAAATATACTATTTTATTTCAAGATATTTCATTATTTACATTCATTTTACAGTTTTTTAGCTCGTGATTCTAAATGAATATTTCAAATGAAAGATGACTATTTTTCACTCTCGGGTCTAAGTCCTTTTTGTCTCATATATATGTTTTCTTGAAATTATTTCTAAAATTATATAATAGTCCTATAGTATTTTTAAAAATCATATTTACTATTATGAGTTTTTAAATGGAATATTCTTGTCAATTTTAAAATAATCCCAATTTGAATTTTACTAAAAAAGTTATTGGAATCTAAATTTTGAAAAACATAAAATTTTCATCCCCTATTAAATATAATTGTTTTAAATTATTGTTTATATGAAAAAAATTTTATTTTAAAATCAATTTAGTTGCATATTTTATTTTAAGTTTATAATTTAAAAAATTAATTTTATGAGCATGTTTGTTTTCCTCAATAAATAATCCTATTATATTTTAAAAAATATTTCATTTTTATGATGAAATCTGGGGATGTAAATTCTGTAGTAATGGATATATGGATTATTTATTTCACCCATATTTATTCTATTGATGGGCTATTTTTATTATTAATTTTTTTTGTGAAACATGTTTTTGTACCCCTGACTATTTTTGGGAGAAATGTTTATAAAAACCATTTAAATTAATTAGTTATGATATGTGATTTTATTATGTTCTTCTGGCTAAAAAATGTATGGATTACATAAAGGGTGGGACCTATGTCTCTATCCAATTAAATGGATAATGATTATTATCCTCTGATCTTGGAGGTTTTGTTGTAGGTTATCCTTATCCTGAATATAGGGTGAACATGATGTTATCCAAAACCAAAAGTAGAGACATGGGTTGTTTTCCAAAAGATAACATGTCTTGAATATAATAGTTTGTATCCATGATATAATGTTTTTTTATTATAATCTGTATTCCAAAAATCCATATATTATGTAAAAAGTATGCTATTGTGGATAAATTTCATTAATTTCATTATGATTTGTTTCTTATACACTAAAAATAATTTTTCCATGACACAATATCTTGATATTTGATGTGTTTAGTATGGGTTTCATATTTTATTCTTATGTTTTAAAACCCTTATTCTAACATTATGTTTACATAATTCCATTTTTTAACAATACTGAAAATATGATCGCACGCTTTTTATGTTTCTTTTCCATTTGTTTTGATGATAGGAATTAAGTGATATATTTCTAAAAAGTTTTATAGTTATGTGGAACTATGTGAGGGATGATGTAGAACTCTAATGAATTTGGTGATTATATTTATAAATATAAAATGGAACTATTTTATTACATTCATCTGTAATTTTTTTGTGTAATTTAATGATTTATAATAAAAAATATTGTAATATCAATATATAATAATCCCAAATCATTACAGTTTCAAATTTGTAATAGGGTAAAACATGTTAATTAAAATAAATATCATGTCATTAGTTAAAAAAATCACATCTTAATTCTTATAGGATGATATATTTCAACCATAATTTACTTATCGTATAATAAGTAATGTTTATGTGCACTAACCATGATAGTGACTGAAGATTATTTTCCCAAATATAACAATTACAATTGTATTACACACGGCATATATAAAATTAATCCTCATCTCATCTCTTCTACACACCTCTATAGAATTATAGTTTAAAAAATACCTACCCCAATATCTCCCCATTCCATTTAGGTTGTTGTTTAACTAAATGAAAACCCATATAAAGCATATTTTTTATGAAAACATAGTTTCCCATAGATTGGGTACAACCCCAAACAATGTTTTACATGTTTATTTCTTAATTAACCTCATTTAAATAATCCAAAACCATGTGTTACATGTTTGTGATTCTAAATGATTATATATTATATATATTCTTATCTTTCTTCCATTGAAAATTGATAATGTTTCCCATATGTGTGAAAAACCACCTCCATGGAGTGATGTGATTCATTTCCCATATACACCTTACAAGGATAGTCCTATGGATAAATATAATTAATAAATATTATATATATATAATATTTTTAATTCTATAAAACTATTATATTTTGAACTATATTATATTTACACCCATTTGAAATAAAAGTAAATGTTTCTAATTTTTATTTTTGGAAGAAAGACTTCGTGACTCGTTGTGTATATTTTTCACGACAACATTACATAGATTGAATTAATATTGTTTAAAATGTATAAATATTAAAAATATAACATGTTTTAATTTTTTTATTAATTGAATCATAACACATTTTACCATGATGAATTCATAACTCATGTTTTGATGTTATAAACCGAACGTCCTCAAAATATGCAATGTGAACATAACCATTTTTGAAACTAAAAATAACAAGGTATAAAATAGAATAATGGGAATCATTATAACATAATTAACAAGAAAATCGATCTTAAACATACAAATAACTAAAGAAATTTAATTAATTAATATAGAATACATGAAAACAAAATTAATTTGGACTCAATGTGAGCGATTTTTTACTAAAATATTTTTTTAATGAAATATTGTAAAATATTATTCTTCCAAAACCAAGTTCATAAAATTATTCAATGTATATTCTTATTTATTCATCAAATATTGATAAATATAATTTTATATTTCCTTTTAATTTAATTAAAATGTATAAAAAGGGCTCTTTACAACATTTATTGTATCAGTCGTTTCTACTATTTTTGCCAAAGTGTAAAAGAATGTTTTTAATCCATATAGAATTAAAAATTATCTCAAAATAATATTTTTTTTAATAAAAATTTTACCCTATATGTTAACATGGGTTTTAAAATAATATCACATTCATTCTCTTATATTATTTTTTTATTTTCAATTTTTTAATGAAAATGGTTATTTATCAATAATTTTATTCAAAAAAGGAATGTGTTTTTATTATGGGTTGAAATTGGTATTTCATGTGATTTTAGACGAAACATAAAGGATTATCTTTTTTTCATGATGTGTTAATTTATAATTAATGGTGATTATGAATGATTTCAATAGAGATCATGATGATTGATGAGTCCAATATAAATATCCAATTCATTGGGTAATAATGTAGTTCTTGAAGGTATAAATGAGGGATATAATTAGCATATTTCCTCCAATATATCTAAAAAGTATTTAGTTTTTATGACTTGGGTTAAAAACTAATAAAAAATGGATATGAATATGTTTCACTATTTTGACTATTTAATTTTGGTAATAAATTGGTTTTCTAGGAAAGATAATTATTTCATGGGTTAAATCAGGATAATAGTGAAAGGATTGTTTTTAAACAGAATGTTTTCCGGTATTAACAGATGAATGATTATTTGGTCACGGTGTATTATGTTTTTTTAAATAGTTATTAAAAAATATTTATTTGAAAAGATTTATTTTATCTTGTGAAAATGATTTATTAATTTTCAAAAAGAATTTTTATGATAATGCTCAAAAAAACTTGGATTTTCATAGTTTTCAATGAAATTATGGTATTCATTTTTATATATATTAATTTGATTTATTTTTTTCATCCTCCATTTTTGAATTTATTTATTGTATATAATATTTCTTATAAATGTCATTAAATTCCAGATTTCTATTGTTGTGACTTATCTTTACTAAGGCCAATGTATTTTGAATAAACCCTTGCTAAATACTTAATGATATATTTTTATGGGAGTGTTATTTAATTATTGATGTTATCACATTTATTATGTAATATTTCACTGTTTTCTCTTATAATATAGACTACAATTATCATATAAATTTAAAAAGGCTTAAAATTTGTAATAAATGATATAATAATGGGTTGATTGTTTTACGAGGTGTTATATTTTTTATTCTAGAAAAATATTATATTCCATTAGAGGATAGATTAATGTTAAAATAAATTTAATGTGACTATAATTTATAATTATATTATCTTGAGATTTATTTTTATAAAAATTATGTCGTTTCAACTAATACATTTTTTTTCATAGTGTTTTTCCATAATTGAAATGGGGTAGGAAATGTAGTAAGGAATCAAGGGGATTATAACCTTCGACATCCTCCACCTAAAATTATTGGGATAAAGAATATTTGGGTAGTGTATTCTCATTTGTTGTAGTTTATTAATGGAGGTAATGATGATTGAGAGTTAGTTAATTATCCACATATGAATATATATATATATATACATCCGGAAAGCGAAGTCACATGAAAGTACTTTGACCATTTATTAAAATAAAATAAAATCTTAATCAAAGTACAGTAATAAGGAAATGAAAGCTACATATCATAAAAATCATGTCCATCACTGCATCCATGAGATATAACATCCCCCGCAGTGGCAGACTACCACTCCGAGCCTTCATAGTGCGTCAGAATATTGGCATACTTCCTTCGAAGATTCAATTTTTCCAATGATAGAAAATCCTTAGAGGACTATATAGCACATCCCTCTTTCCCAACATAAGACCTTGTAGGCATTGGATTTGGCATAGATGAGTAGTCTTTCCTCAACCTTCTTCGTGTTGGGCTCGACTGTTCATTCTCAAACACTTTCCACCCACCTTGGACAACATCACTTTGGAAGCCTGGATGCCACCATCATTTTCATTATCACTATCAGATATGTATCCCCATTCCCAAAAATGTGAACCTCTTGGTAACCCTTATTAACTCCCCTTTCCTTCTGACATGATCTATTTGAGTCAATCATGGCATGGAAATGTGGCTATTCCACAAGCCCCTTCAAAGCACCTTCTTCATTTTCATGATTTTTAATAGCATGCTGCAACCTGTCACCTTCTTTCATTGGAGACCCCTCCTCTGCATAAGAGTCCCTCTCATGCACCAGCCCTTGAAATATATTACCAGTGGGGATGGTGATTAGCACACCTCCAGCCCCACCTTCAGCATCAGCATCCCCAGCCCCCAAGACACCATCCTCAGACACAACTGTTTCAAAAAACTGCTCATTCACAGTGTCCAACCGCAAGGAACAAGAGTTATCCAATGTGTTTTTTTCTCAGTGCCAGAATTATTCAAAGTAATTTCCCTCTCATAACCAGCAATACAATTTAGGCGTTCAAAAACCATCTTCACAATTGGATTCATTGGCCTCCGATGAACTTCCTTTTGAGAATTATTGTTCATTGTGACTTCAGGACCATTCTGCTCCACAGTAGACACCACTACATCCTGTAAAAGCTTCTCATTCACTACCTAACCAGTGGAGTTAGCATTCACACATACTCTGCCAGTTTACAGACCTTCAGCAGAAGTAATTCGAGGCAGAGTACTCCTTGTTGGATCCCTAAGTGGAAAATCCAGCGCAGAATTGCCACATGCACCCTTATCCATTTTTATCATCCCTGAGGTAACCCCATCCTATCCGTTGCTATGACAGGTCGCTTCCGCATGTCCAAATCGGCTACAAGAAATACAAAACAGCATTCAGGCTTCAAAACTTACCTCTGGCTTCCACCAAAACTCCTTCCCATCCATGATCCAAACCTAATTTACAGGCGGCCTCCCCACATCAATCTCCACACAAATACATGGACAGGTTGAATGACATATAACCTTCGTTCAGCGATCAGAGCACACAAACCGGCCAATCATGTTTCCAATGGCACACAAAATTGATGGATTTTGGAAGGAGATTGGAAGACCAGGGAGACTTACCCATGTCTCCATCATTGGATGATCTCACCACATGTGGAAGTCAAAACTCCATCTGAATAGTAGAAAAGAGTCTCCATTACATTTTCGAGGGGCATGGGACCAAGAAGCAATCAGATCCTCCTCCGTCTCAATCCAAATCATGAAATTCCTTA
The DNA here is from genome assembly GCA_963277665.1 of Viscum album. Lineage (NCBI taxonomy): Eukaryota > Viridiplantae > Streptophyta > Magnoliopsida > Santalales > Viscaceae > Viscum > Viscum album. Next base: position 311,953,343 of record OY728161.1, read on the forward strand.
TATCAATTAATCTGACAATCGCACACTCTCTACGATCCCACGAGTTGGAAAAAAATCGATCAAACTCATCAACCAATGGATGCTGAAAATTAAATTGATCCACCAGTGTGAGATTTCATAGACCTGTGGCACCATTTAGCTCCACCGGAGAGAGTAGGAGTTGAGTCACTCCTTGAAATAGGTCATGGACTTTCCAGGAGATCTGAATCCCTTGGAAGGAAGGAAGATATTCAGGATTTGTGAATGGAAATAAGGCATTACTCGTTCCATGATTTTGAGATTGTGAACCTCCCCCTCCAATCGAGAGGGGGGATCCAGGTTCCTTGGCATTGTATTTAGGTCATCTTCGCGATAAGGGTGATCCATCTACCGTGATCTCCTTTTGACCAATTATATATATATATATATATTGGATCGTTTCATTTAAAAACACCTTCCATCATTCAACGGAACTTCCAAAAAGGGGAAATCAAATGGATGGATCAATGATCTCTAAAATATATTGGAATTTTTAGTATGTATTAACAAAAAAAGTAAAGATTACTATTTATCAGTTTGGAGGTGAACAGAATTTATAGTAGAACCTATATAAAACTAGAAAGTAAAATATCATATTTAAGTTATTGATCGGTTATACATTAACATTAATATTCAGGATAATTATTTTTCAAATGTGAATTAAAATATAATGGAATGAAAATTTATAAATTTTAATCCAAAGGAAGAAGAGTTAGTGGCCAATTAAGTGGAAAATATTTCCAAATTAGCTTACCAGGCATAAAATTTTGTTCAATAAAGTAACAAAAAAACTGATATTGTTTTCCAGGGATTATATTTATATATACTATATACATTGGATTCTCATGAAATTATATGTTATTAAGTAAGTGTTTATTTTAATGAGAAATTTTTAGTGGATTTTCTATAATTTATGTACATTGTGAATAAAAAATTTAGAAGTGTTCATGTTTAAATGTTATAGAGATGCATAAATGATGAAATATCAAGGGTTTCTCCAAATTATCCAAATATAGAAAAATATAATTTAAATAATGATTTTATGATAGTGAGTTTCTACCATTATGGTAATTTCACTAATTTGTATAATGATTATAAAGAAATGATCTATATTCAGAACAGTAATTAGAAAACAGAGTTTCTTCCAATGGTCAATATTTTTCATTATGATGAGTTTGTTCATTATGTTAATGTGTCTCTGATGTAAGATACTAAGTTTGAGAATCTTACTATCTAATTTAATAAGGGTATAGAAATTTATTTCAATAATACTAATGTAGATTATGAACCATAAAATTTTATGGAATATAATCTAGTTAGCTTAGTATTTTTAACGGTGAATCTCGTGTTAAATTACCATCATCTTATTGTAATGGAGTAATACATTATGTAGATGGTGTTATATATGAGTTATAGAATTATGAGTTTTTTTATATTACATTTAGGTTAAAAAATGAACCATCTATATTTATGGGTATTATTAATATATTTACCATTGTGTATTTGGAAGAGGTTTTTATTTTTTTCATTGATTAAATTTTGATTTATTCAAAATGTAATAAGCATCACTACAATACTATGACGACCTAAATCCGGAGCCACTCAACCGGTGCCCCGTGCCTGGTTCACCACCTGACCTCAAGGGAATTTCCCCAAATTCCATAGGCTTCCGACTAGCATTGAGTTCCTTGGTATGTTATTGGGGAAACTATGCCTTCATTTGGTAAGGGATACAGGGGTAAGAAATAACAGTCAATAGTCGAATTTGTAAACGACATAAAAAAACTGAAACCAAACAGCGGATGCAGTGAATTTATATAGTAATGATGATAATGATTCTGAAGGTACAAGTATCTAAGGAAAGTAGTAAACAAAATAACGTACTAAATGTAACAGCAACTCCACCAGCATCGTAATCCTAAGCTCGGTCCTATAGTCTCCAGCTCCAACCAGCAATCATGTATCTGAAGTAGAAGGGCCAAAATCCATATCCACACTTGAAACTATATAACCAGTTTGGGCCGAAAATCAGGACCCAAATAGGGTGTTATACAAATCCCAGTAGGAAGTCACCACAAGATATGTGCCCTACTATCAGTGAGAAATATAGGAAATGTAAAGGAAATAAATGCAGCAGAGAAACAGAGGTACACCAAAGTAAAAATCCTACAAATCTCCATTCACTTTTATTTATTCTTTTAATACAATAATTTAATTATCATCCAAGGAGTCTAGAAATAAACTCTATATTCTCAAGGCACAGCAAGTAACACATCAGGTATCTCAACAGACTACCTTGACAACAAGCAGTACAAACCCAAGCTTTTTCTTTTGCTTGGTGGAATATTCAAATCCAACCGAAAAAATATTAATATTGACTCTCTGGGTGGCTCCTACTGGTAGACCCCTCTAGTCCAATAATCATACAATGCAAAGACACTCTGGGAAGCACTTACCATCAATTCCCCTATATTCATGAAACGATTTGTGCAGACTCTCTAAGGAATCACTTATATCTAATTCCTCATGTGGTATCAATATGTGAGTATACTAAGGAAACTCTTGGTAAGAACAGAGTCCAATTCATGTACGTCCTATGTATTAAAATAATTTATAATAGACTCTCTAGGGAATCCCTTAATCGTCAATTCCCTCTTTAGTCTACCACAGCAAGTTCACACAGCCCCGAGCAGTCTAGTTGTGTGTAATCGACTGTCAGTAGCCCTAAGTAAGTTCAAAAAATACTTTTCTAATAGCTACATTTCTCCAAAAGATTATAAATAGCATGAAATACATTCAATCGGTTATGAAAAGGTATACAAACAATGCTACAAGGTTTGCCTCGAAGGTAGCCTAAGCCAAACCGTGATAAACAACCAAGGAAAGGGAAATCACCCATGGGTGATCCTTGAACATGAAACCAATAATATATTTCTATCAATTAAACTCAGGAAAAAAAGAATTCTGAGGTAATTTAACGATGGAATCAAAATCCATAACCCAGGATACTCGATACATGGGTATCCGAAACTTTTTCCAGAAAACTCAAAGACATTCAACGTAGGGAAACAAACCACCTACCTTGATCCTAGGAGATCTATATACATGATCCACGATGATTGACTCTGCTTAGAACAATGAAGATCTAAGAAAATTTCCAAAACGCTCAACCCACGATAACTTGAGAAGAGGAGGAATTGAAAAAAAAAGACCTAAGAGAGTGAAGAACTCACTGATGCAGTTCCAACACAATCGACGGTGACTGAAACAGAGATCAGACGGAGGCACGGGGGCTCAGAAAATAATCATGGTTGTATGGATTCTCTCGGACGAAGGAAACCTGGATGAAAGGTGTTATGTCTGTCAGGCGTGACCCAGGTCTGTTTAATGAAAAAAATACAGGGTGTTTACATCTAGGGTACACGGCGTGTACTCTGTTTTTCCATTCTCCACTTTAAGCGACCTCCACATCACTCCTACACACTATGTGTGTGGCCCAGACACGGCTAGCACACGACTTGGCACAACAAGGGAGTACATGGCGTATACTCAGAAACTACACAGCGTGTACTTCAAAAATTTCCATAAACCCAACATTTCTCAAAAACTCAAAGAAAAGGAAGACATACCTGAAATGAAGATCCAGTTTCTTACAAACTTCCCCCCTTAAAGAAATGCATCCCTCAATTTACCTAATGAGGCGGAGAAGAAGAAACCCCAAACAGCTCAGGGAACTGCGATCATACATCACCCTCTCATTCCTAGGTCTCGTTGTGTACTCGCGTGTGTTTTCCTAGCACCCGTACTAGAGGAATAGACTTCCCACAGAGACCCTTCGTACTCTGATTGATATTCTGGATAGGATGCTCCTCAAACGATTCATCTGCTTCGAGCTCAACCTCCTCGAGCTGGAAGACATGAGACGGGTTTGAAAATTAATGCTGGAGCTGAGAAACATGGAGGACGTCATGCATAGCCTGATATCTCTGAGGTAACTACAACCTATAATTAACCAGACCGACTCTCTCCAGAACCCCAAACGACCCGACCTATCTCGGTGAAAGCTTACCCTATCTCCTGATCCCCCTGTTTCCCAACCTTGGGGTAACACATAGGAAATCCTGATCTCTGTCCTCAAAATACAGAGGTTGTCTCCACAGATCAACATATGATTTCTGACGAGGCTGTGTAATAGCCATCCTCTTCCGAATCAACTCTATCTGCTATGAGGTCTCTTGAACAAGATGAGGTCCCAGCAAAGCTTCCTCTCCTGCCTCCAGCCAGCACAAAGGTGATTGGCATGGACTACCGTACAAAGCCTCGTAAGGTGACATTTGAATATTATCCTGAAAACTATTATTATAGGAAAACTCCACAAGAGGAATATGCTTTTACCAAGAAACTCCAATGTCTAGAATGCAAGGTTGGAGCATGTCCTCATGTACATGGATTGTCCGCTCTGACTGGTCATCTGTCTGGGGATGGTAAGTTATACTCAGAAGTACCTATGTACCCAAAGATTTCTGTAGCCCCTGCCAGAAATGTGATATAAAGCGGGAATCCCTATCAGAAATGATAGTAATTGGAACCCCATGCAAGCACAGAACCTCATAGACGTGCAACCGTCCATGCTCATCAACACTGAAGGATTCCTTTAACGGTAAGAAGTGAGTAACCTTCGTGATATTATCAACGACAACCTATACCGTGTTGTTCCCTCTTGACGGGCTCGGTATCCTTTTCAAGAAGTCCATTGCGACATCATTCAACTTTCATTCGGGAATGGGTAACTACTACAAAATCCATGCTATCCACTGGTGTTCTGGCTTCACCTGCTGACAAGTGGAACATCTCATGACAAATACAGACACATCTATCTTCATACCTGGCCACAAGTATTGGCGGTGTAGATCACAATACATCTTCGTGATGCCAGGATGAACTGCCCAGACGAAGAATGAAAGTCTCACATCAGCTCCTCGCATATATCATCTAGCACCCATACAAGTCCCTGGAAATTCAAGATCTCATCCTCGCCAATGGTCCACCCGGGAAGAGGGACCTCTCCTGACACGCTTTCCCGTAGGACTAGGCCTTCAGAATCTACTAGCTTCCTCATTCGAACTCGGTCAAGAGGCATAGAGGTAACAGCTACAGAAGACAGGAATGTCAGCCCCTACTTCTCATGCACCTCTAAATGCATTTTAGAGAACAGAGACATAAGTTTTCACTAACTACTGACCTCTTGAATAGCATGTATCTGAGTTCTACTGCTCAATGCATCCACCACTGCGTTTCCATTCCCATGCATATAGGCAATCTTGATGTTGAAGGATTGGAGATACTCGACCGACCTCCGATGTCTCAGATTCAATTCACGTTGCGTGAAGATGAACATGAGGCTATTGTGGTCAGTATGTACGAAAAAATGCTCTCCCAGAAGGTAATGCCTCCAACAACGCAAATCATGAACAACTACAACCAACTCCAAGTTGTGTGTAGGATAATTCCTCTCATGTGGCCTCAACTACCGAGATCCATACGCAATAACACGATCATCCTGCATAAGCACTACTCCTAGAACGATGCCAAATACATCATAGAAAAATGCATAACTACTTCATGGATCTGGAATAACTAGAATCGGTGCCGAAGTCAGCCTTTCCTTCAGTTCCTGAAAGGCTGAATCACATGCTTCTGACCAATCAAACATTACCCCTTCTTAGTCAAGCTCTTCAATGGCAGTTCTAAGCATGGGAAGTCTTGTATACACCGCATGTAGTAACCTTCCAGCCTCAAGAAACTCCATACATCGAAGTCATTCCACTGTTTCTCCCACGTAACTACTCCTCTCACCTTCTCTAGGTCTATTGATACCCCTGTCTCTAAGATGAAATAACCCAGGAAATGGATCTCGTCCATCCAAAAGTGTCACTTTGAGAGCTTAGCATATAACTGATACTCCCTCACTATACTCAAAATGATCTCATGATGGGTTTCATGGCCATGTCGAGTGTGAGAGTACACCAAGATGTCGTCCATGAAAACCACCACGATGGAATCCAAGTAAGGATGGAACACTATGTTCACCAGTGCCATGAAGACTATCAGCATGTTCGTTAGACCGAACGGCATAACCAAGTACTCATACAGACCATACCTACTCCGGAAGGCTGTAAGGGGTATATCAGATGGTCTGACCCACAACTGATGATATCCAGATCTCATGTCGATTTTCAAGAATACTATGGCTCCTTGAAGATGATCAAAAAGATCATCGATCCTCGACAAGGGATATCTGTTCTTGAATGTCATCTGGTTCAACTTCCGATTATCCATGCAAATCCAAAGGGTACTGTCTGCCTTCATTGAAAAAGGATAGGTGAACCCCATGGAGAAGTACTGGGTCGGATGAAACCCTTTTCCTGTAACTCGTCCAAATGCTTCTTGATCACCTGAAACACAGGTGTAGCAATCCTATAAGGAGGAATGGACACCGATGCCTCTCCTATAATGTGATCAATCGAGAAGTCGACCTCACGCTCTTGAGGTAAACATGAAATTTCCTCTGGATATACATATCTAAAATGATCCACAACTAGAGGAAAGTCTATCTGTGAAGTCCCCTGGTCATCCAGATAATGACTTGAAAACTGGGTCGTAACCCATCCTAGACAATGATGCTCTAGTCCAGCTCTACCTACATTGACATCCCACTCGCCTCTTTGAAGAAAGGACCCACTATTTGGCATTACAAAACTCACCCTGCGGTGATAGTAATCGACGACTACCTGGAAGGGAACCAACGGGTCCATCCCGAGAATGACACCATAGCCTATCATCTTTAAGATATAGAGGTCAGATATGAAGTGACACCCTTCAACCTCTAGAGGGAATTAAATGCACTAACATACGCTAGATGTCCTCGTTCCCAAGGGCATGTCGAGATCCAACATGTTAGCAGACGAAAAGACACCGAGCCCAAGGATCTCCATGACAGAAATAGAGATTAAGCTATGTGAAGCACCAGTATCGAAAAGAGCTAATGATAATACTTAGGCTACTAAGATCGTAACTCAAACTGTAGAGGGTTTGAGATCCTTCTCATGATGAATCTGCTCTACAGCAAATGTCTGGCATATACCGTGGCCCTGTGTTGCAGCCTGAAAACCAAGAGCTTCTCCTCCCGGAGCCTGACCACTACTTCCATGACCACTACCCTGACCTGGATGACCTGAAGAACTCCAGCCCCCAGTCTTCTATGGAACTGGTATCCCTTCTCCAGCATGCGGGGTCGAAACTGATCCTCTATTACTAGCTGTTGGAAGGAGAACCTTGCAGAAACACTGCAGATGACCCATCTTTCAACAAGATCGACACTCCATTGGGTCTCTTGGGAACTAGGTATTTTTATGCCTTCTCCTCCCACATAGATAACACACAAATTGGGTGCCATAAGGGGGATCTCGTCTACCAAAACGAATACATCGCTTCCTCGGGTCGCCTCAGGTAGACTCTCGGTGGCGCTTCCTATTGCCTCTCTGAAAAGAATCAGCCCTGGATGCTAAAATGCCCTGGTCCATAGCTCCAGTCTCCCTCAGGTTCTTTTCCATGATCAGCGCTTGGTTGACTATCAGAGTAATAGAAGTCAACTGGAAGACATTCACATACGATCTGATCTCTAGTTTGAGTCCCTCCACAAACTACCTTGCCAAAAACAACTGAACATTCCCTAGGATGGGAGTGAAATGCTGTAACTCTGTGAAATGGGAGGAATACTCCATAACTGAAAGAGTACCCTGATTCAGGTTCATGAAATCCCTAGCTATGTCAGCCCTCAGCGTCGCTGTGTAGAAGTATTCGTAGAACATACGTTGGATGTCAACCCAAGCCATAGTCTGTTGGTGCTCTTCCTGAGAATCTACATCCCACCATCTTTTGGTGGAGTCTCGTGGCATGTAAGTCGTGAGCTTCACCCTCCTATCTGGGGGTTTCTCGAGATGGTCAAAGATGGAAACATGGCCTGTTTCCATGACTCCTCTTCCTGTGGTCCTCCATCCCCTGTGAACGTGGGAGGACGTTGCTGCTGAAAAACTTGCGTCAGCTCTGCCATAGTCGGGGCATGATGTTGAACTCCCAGGAAGTTTTTCATGAATCTCATGAAACCCTCTCTAAAATGAGTGTTAGAACTAGTTTACATAATCACTACAGGTGCCATGTCCGGAACGATAGGCCGAACTACTGGTAGTCCCTGATCGGTCACGTCAGGCATACGATCACTGCCTGTTCTTGTCGTGCAACGAGAGGACTTATTGGTGTCATAGGTCTAAAAGATCAAAACACACCATCATTAATGATGAACATAGTTGCAACATAAGGGAGTAAAACGAAATAGGAGGGAAAAAACCTTTAAAATTGGTGAAAAACATTACTACGCGTTGTGTTTCCAGAAAATTTACCATGGGTGTGTTCCTTGGCCATACATGGATGTGTAAACAACCGGACTACATGACTTGTTCTCAAACTACACGGTGTGAACTGAACCTTTTCTCCTTTCCTAGTTACTCCTAAAAGACTAAGTCACACGGACTGTCCCAGCCGAAGACTACACAGTTTGTTGAGGATGAAACGGTGTGCACTAGGCATGCCTTACCAGGCCCGTGTTGTTAGCGACACGTCTTGATGCACGGTCGACACTACACGGAGTTTTCCCTAGGTACACGGCGTGTTCTTGAAGGAAATCACGGCCCTTGTGGTTTGTTACACTGTAGGCTATATGGATGACCCTTAAATGGCATGATTCGAACAAAGACGGCGTGTATATGAGAAGATAACATCGACCCGTGTTGTTCTTGACAGGGCTAGGTACCTAGAACAAGACTACACAGCGTGTTCATCCCAAAACGGTGTGTAATACCAGAGTTTTCCCTAACCTGTGCTATTAGTGACACCACCAGCTACACAGTTTACCACTACACGACGTATACATACCATACACGGCGTGTTCCAAAATACCCTTTTACAGCCCCGTGTCCTTGTCCACTTGGTTAGTGACATGGCCAAAAACAACATGGCATGTATTTATAAATTACACACTATGTATTCTGGGTTTTTCCGAACTGTAGCCTCATAACTGCACCAGAGCCCCGAAAACACAGAAAACAGAGTGTAAGGTGCCAAATTCTGATCTGTGAGGGCCCATACTCCCTGCAAATCAATGCTTGACATCATAACAATGAATATAACAAGCAACAATATATAAAACTCAAGACTGGCCAAATTTTGATCCTCGAGGGCCCATAACACCGCTAAGACCAGAGTTTGGATTCTGTGATAAGGAGTTATAAACAACTAATACCCTATCAACATAGTAGGTATTTTATCAAAACATCTATCACAACAACATGCATTGTCTATCACAAATTCTATAACAACAGTATGCAATCTCAAATGAAACCTAGATGGAATGAAAAAATGCATGGCATGTGATTTTCTAACATATTCCTATATAATGCATGAGATGGAATACCCTCAACTCATCGGGTTGCAAAAAAATAGAACCGTAATAATATAAACAGTAAGAGAACAAAACAAGTGCATCACCCAATAGTGAAATCAATTAAACTGTAACATTTGTAGAACTCGAAAGTTACAAAATTCTAGGTAACATGGAATTTTCCCTGTAGACGGGTTCTAGAACGCCTGGGTACAGCTATTTACCATTTACATATTCCACTATATCCTCGTCTAATGTCAACTAATATTAAGTCAAATAGAAAAGGAAGAAACTCCTTTGATACCACTTTGTAATGACCCGAATCCGGAACCACCCAAATTGTGCCCCATGTCTGGTTCCCCACATGACCCCAAGAGCATTTCCCCAAATGCCAGAGGCTGCCGACTAGCAGCGAGGGCATTGGTAAGTTATTTTGGCAACTATGCCCTCATTTGTTAAGGAATAAAATGGAAAAAAATAACAGTTAATAGCGGAAGCAGTAAACGAAATACAAAAATTGAAAGAAAACAGTGTAAGAAATGAATATATATATATTAATTATGATAATGATGTAGCAGGTACAAGTTACTAAAGAAAACAACAAACATAATAACGTGCTAAAGTAAAACTGAAAACAATGTAATAAATTAACATCAACTCCAGCAGCATCGCAATCCTATGCTTGGTCCAATGCTCTCCATCTCAAACCAAAAATCGTGTACCTGAAGTAGAAGGGACACAATACCAATCCACACCTGCAAGCATATAACATGTTTGGACCAAAAATCAGGACCCAAAAAGGGCGTGAGGCTAATCCCAGTAGGCAATCATCACAAGATCTGAGCCCTACTGTCAGTGAGCAATATTGAAAAATTAAAGGAAATAAATGTCGCAGAGAAACAGAGGTACACAAAAGTAACAATCCTAAAAATCTCCATTCAAAATTATTTATTAATTTAATACTTTCATTTTATTATCAACAATGGAGTCTAGTAGATAGCTCTATTTTCTCAAGGCACAGCAAGTATCACAACATGAATCTCAGCAGACTACTTAGACAACAAGTAGTACAATCCCAAGCTTGTTATTTGGATTGGTGGACTCATCACAACCAACCAAACAAATAATAATACTGACTCTATACTTTTCTCCTACTAGAAGACCCATCTAGTCAAATAATCAGACAAGGCACAAACACTTTGGGAATATCTCACTGTCAATTCCTCTATGGTTTTGCAACGATAGTTACAGACTCTCTGAGGAAGCACTTATGTCTAATTCCTCCTATGGTATCGATACGTGTGTAAACTAAAGACAGTCTTGGGAATCACAAAGTCCAATTCCTGTAGGTACTTCATACGAAACTAATTTATAACAGACTCTCTAGGGAATCTCTTAATCGTCAATTCCCTCTTTAGTCTACCACACCAGGTTCACATAACCCTGAGCAATCTAGTCATGCGTAATCGACTGTAAGAAACCATATGTAAGTTCAACAACTGCATGGCTAATAGATAAAATGAATCAAAAGCATATAAACATATGGAAATACATGTAATCAGCTATAACAACGCTAACAAACAATGCTACATGGATTGCCTCACAGGTAACCTAATCCAAACAGTGATAAAAAACAATGTCAAGGGAAATCACCCATGGGTGATCCTTGAACATGCAACCAAGAATATATTACTATAAATTATCCTCAAGAAAACAAGAAATATAAGTTAATTAAATAATGGAATCACAATCCCTAACCCAGGATACCTGATACATGGGTATCCAGCACTTTTTTCACAAAACTCAAAGACATTCAACGTAGGGAAAGAAACCACCTACCTCAATCCAAGGAGATCGATATACATGAGCCACGAAGATTGATTCTCCTTATAATGATGAAGATCTGAGAAAACTTCCAAAATGCTCAACCCACGATAAATGAGAAAGAGGAGGAATTAGAAAACAATGCACTAAGAGAAAGAAGAACATGCCGATGTGGTTCCAATGAAATTGACGTCGGCTAAAACGGAGATCAGACGGAGGCATTGGGGCTCGGAGAAGAATCACAGTCGTATGACTTCTCTCTGATGAACAAAAACTGGAAGAAAGGTGTTCTGTCCGTCCGGCGCGACCCCGGTGCATTTATTGAAAAAAAATAAAATGCATTGCATGTACTTTTAGGGTACACGACATTTACTCTGTTTTTTTGTACTCTGATTTATACGGCCTCCACAACACCCCTACACACCATGTGTGTGGCCCGGACACAGCCAGCACATGGCTTGGTGAAGCAAGGTATTACAAACAGTGTACTCAGAAAGTACATGGCGTGTACTTAAAAAATTTCAAGAAACCCCTCATTTCTCAAAAACTCCAGTAAAAGGAAGACATAACTAAAACACAAATCTTGGTTCTTATAAATACCTATCAATTTTTTGGTAGAGATTAAAATAAAGCACATCATACATGAAATTTGGTAAATTTAAAATTTGGATTCAAAATATTTATTTTCATGTATTTATTACATCAATGTAAATTAAATGTTCATACTATGGAAACTAAAGTAGTGGAGGAATTGGAACTTTCTAAAATTCTCACAAAGATATGATTTTTAAGGATTAGCATGTTAATATAGATAGTTAATTGAAAAAATTAATTTGTTACATTTCCCACTATTTTTGAAAAATGAAGAAGGATTTAAATTCATACGCATAATGGTATGTGATTACTTTTTTTAGGAATTGAAAATATTTTTCGATACATATCAAGTTTTACCCTTACCAATATGTAATGGTGAGTTTTTTATTTACTATAATGATTCGTTAAAAGTACACATGTGCTCATTAAATACGGATGTTTGTATAATTTTATGTTCATAAATTCAATTAAAACATCATGGTTAGAATTACCCTAGGAATGATATTGTTCTTATAGTAGTGCTTTTTATCAAAATATTATGAGTAATTTAATATATTATGTAAAACATGAAATATTTTCTAAAAATAATAATTTTAATCTGTGTATTTAATCAAATATAAATAAACATGACTTAATAAATTTGGTTGAAAATTTTAAAGGATTTTTATTTCAATATTCACTCTCGTCATGTAAAATAATATAAGGTTGATAATTACTTAAATTAAAAATATAATTCATAATTTACCATCTAACATTTGGAACATGATAATTTGAAAAATTATTTAATAAATTGTTTTAGAGAATTTTTATTCAATAAATGTATCTTTTGGTTAAATTTTTAGTTGATTAAATCATGGGAGAATAAATTAAGAAAAAATATATAGAATATTGTGGCTTGCATGAAAGAGTATCATATTTCAAGATGGTAATATTTTCTGTTTTTAATGATGACAATGAAGTTGTTATTATATTTTGAACGATTTTATTTCTTTCTAGAGATTCCAATCTCAAAAAGGTGTTGTTAAAAGATGAACTATGATAATTAATTTTTGTTCATCCTTGTAGTAATAATATGTGCAAATTCCATTAAATATACTAATAGTTAGATGTTATAATGATTGATATTTCAAAATTTACCATGAAATTGTTGATTTTTTAACATGTTAAAGCTGAGAAGAAAACAATATAATCGTATTTATTATCCCATTAAAGTGACAAAATTGAAATAAGATATCATTTCCAGGTATTTCATGGTGTTATTATCAAATACATATTTAAGTAATAACGTGACTTGTATAGTAATTGACTAATTGACTAGATATATACCCATTCTATATTTATGAGATCTTTTGTCTTTTATTCAACATGTTGGACTTTTTTTAAAGAGAGTGTCAAATTTCATGGAATTACCCTATATCTATCTGAAATCTAATCATGATACCAAATTTATAAAATGGATAGGAAGTTAAAATTATTTTGATAATGAATAAAATTTACGAACACCAATCCACCATAATATAAGGGACAATCTAAATAAATTATTTAGGAATTAGATATTACTCTTTAATAATTCTCTTTATATTGATAGGGATGTTGTGATCAACAAAGTTCATTATTTTAATTTTCCAATAAAAACATTTTCATTACAGTATACATATTGAACCATTTGTGGAATTATATTGAATATGGTGTTAAACTCTATACCCATGGGATGAATTTTGTGAAAGGAATTAAATGATAATAGAACTGGTAGAAGAAATGTTAGAGATAATAGTAATGATTAATCAAGTAAATAAATATTGATCAGAAAAGGTAGAATATATATGAATATCACAAGAGGAAAAAATATCATTTCAAGTAGCAGACCATTTCAATTTTCTTGTATATCCTTGTAAATGTGTTCTATGTTTTCCAAAAAGATAAGGGTAAATCCATAGTTTTTGTAATATATATTAATTCATAGATAAATATGGATATTTTTCCAACTATATAAATTTACAACTTATTTTTTATCAGGTCCATGATGTATTTCATATTTCATTTCTATGAAATGATGTAATTGGGGAATCTCCTATTTTGATTCGTAAAGTGGTTGATTTAAAAGACAATCACTAAAATTATGAAAAGATATTTTGAGTGATGTATCATAGGGAGAATTTACTTTGAAATATAGTGATTCAACTTGCAATTCAATTTATAATGAATTCCATGATTTTTGAATCAATGAATGAATTAGGAAATTTTATGATGGAAAAATTATCTCACTTGTTTGTGTAATGAAAAAAATTGTGAAGACATAATTTTTTATAGGGGTATGAAATTTGAAAAATAATTAAATCCTACAAATAAATTAATATTATGATTTTTATATAATCATATTATGGAATTATATTCATCAGTATTTTATTATAAATTTTTTATAAAGTTATTTGAAAAAGAATAGTTTTATTTAACATAATATCTTTCCCATAAATTACATGGATTTATTTTAAGTTTAAATTTCATTGTTTAATTTATTGAATTTATAAAAATTACTTCATTTTTTCAATCAACATAAGACATAAAACATATAACGATATTTTTATTTTTTTATTTAATAATGAATAATGATGTTTTTTTGTTACAATATGATTTATTTACATTTACTCTTTTAATTTAAAATCCAATTATATTTTCTATTTTATTTAAATTATACGATTGATTAAACATAATATTAATAACTCTATTGGAATGAAAATTATAATTGATTTTGGTATATGTTCTTTTTTATGCTTCAAAATCACATTGCCTAAAAAAGGTTTTTATTACGTTTTGGACACTTAAAATAATAATTATTTCTTCCAATTATACATATTTAATCTTAAAAAATGTACGAAATACTTCGAATAAATAGGTTAACATTTATTATTAAATTGAATTTTATTTTTCTCATTATTAATTGTGACATAGTTTATAATGTGTCACTATATAAAATGTGTAAACAAGTTAATTAAGGTAACAACGAAGTGATATAATATAAAAATTATTATATTAATTGTTTTTAATAATAGTATTTCAACCCTTATCTCCTTATATTGTAATATGAATTATGTACATTCCTCATGAACATGAGAGTTAATAAATATTATTATATAAATTTGAATAAATACAATTGTACCAAACCACTCAGATATAAAGGAAAATCCCTTATACTCTCTTCTACATACATTTTGAGAACTATTTTTCTTCCAATATCTACCTAAATATCTCCCTAAGAAATTTCTTTACCGGTCTTGGAGGTTCTGGTCTCACTAAAACAACTACCATATATTGCTTAATATGTAATCCAATTGAAGTTTTCTAAAGAATATGTATAATTTTGATTCGTGGTTTTCATGTTTATTTCCTATTCAATATACTTCAAAAAGTCATTCACCATGATGGAGTAATAAAAGTAATATCTTCTATAAAATTTATTATTATGAATATTGAAAAAAAATAATTTTTTATACATTTCCATGTAATGGTAAATGAAAATGTCACTTGTGTGTATATGTTGGAAACCACTTCATTAAACGATGTGTGTCGTTTTTCAACACAAATTATATGAACTGTCAAAATGAAATAAAAATAATAAATTTGATATTTATGGATGAATTATTATTATATGATGATAATATTTTACTCACCTTGTAACATTTTTCGTGAATTAAAAATTGATAATTTATATCATGTGTATGTTTAGAATACCATATCCATGAAGAGATGTGATTCATTCCCCATATTCACAATACACGAATTTTCAAGGGGATATAATTAATCAATAAATATATAATTTATTAAAATTATATGAATTTTAAAATTAAAATATTCTCTACCTTATTTCATTTCCACCCATTAAAGAATTTTAACAAATCCTTTTATTCTTACGTAGAGACTAATATGACCATGAAATGAATTGGATATTTTTTCATGATACAATTAAATGGTTTATTTCAAATGTGTATATAATTTATAAATATTATAATTATAAAATGTTTAATATTATAGATTTAATGTAACCATAACCTATCTGACCATAGACAATGCATCAATGTTATTTTGAGGTTATAAGTCAAACATCCTCAAAATGTCACACGCCAAATTTATAATTTTATTAACCAAATATAAAATTGGTAAAACATGAATGATTTGATTAATTTTAAATTAAATAAAGTCAAAAATGATCTTATTTATGTATACTAATAATATAACTTCTTTACACCAGGAGGGAAATCATTCAAATAAAACATGTTAAGAATCTATGTATGATATATTTATTTGATTATTTTTTACTCTATTAATTAGATATCTTTTTTCATTTGTATCAATTTCCACACATATCGATGCATCAGTTATTTCTACATCTTATTAATGAAAAGAAAAAAACAAATTTAACATAGATCCCATGGCCACTTTTTTTAGTTATCATTGTCGTTATTAATAGTGAATAATACTCTGCATTTTAGGATGTTTTCTAAAGAATATACTATACCTTATTTTATTATATTTTTTTTATTTTTTATGATTTTACAAAGAATATGTATATTTCTCATTATAGTTATGAAAAAATTATTTTTTTCATCATGTATTATAATTATTTTTTATTGGGTACTATGAAAATAATTTAAACCATTAAATTTTTGATCAGGTAATATTATTTGGTCATTATAAATGATGGTGGTTTCTCCCAGTAGACCACATGATGAAAGGTGATCCTACTATATCTTTATAATTCATTAGTTAATTATTTATACCTCAAAGGAAAAAATTAGGGAGATAACTAGGATGATTAGCCTCTGTAATTACATGACATTACATATAATGGATAGTGTTAGACAAGAGTGAACATAGGATATGGATATAATTCTCCATTTTAATATATTAGGATGGAAAAAAAATTTTGTTATTGATAAAATTTTTATTCCATATGGTAATTATGGATTAATGAAGAATGTATTATTTTTCAATGAACATTTTAATTAATTTCCATATTCCTTAGGATTTGTTAAGGTTGACTCTTATTCTTTAAAATATGTTTTAAAAAACATACTTTCAGTGATGGTTTAAATTTTTTTGTTGATAAGTTTTATTAACATGATTATATTTTTATTACAAAACAAGAAAATTTTATCATTTGATTTCATTTTAATCAATTGAATAACAAGATTCATTTATGTTAATATCTCTAAATGAACCGTTTTTCACTCATCCCATATTTTAGTATATTTTTATAGGGCATGATATTGTGAATAAATTTTCGTAGGGTTGAGGGATCTTCTTTTAGGGTTAATATCAGTGAAATATAATATTCCTCGATTAAAGCAATTGTTTTAACAAAAAGCTTGGTATTTATATAAAAAATAATAATGTGTAAAATTTTATTCTTTATTATATATATTGTTACATAATTATATAAAAATATGAAACAAAATCATTTTCTTAACATATGAAGGTGAAAACCCTTTAATAAATCCTAAAATTACATCTTTATCATGTTCCAGTAAACTATCGATATGCATGCTTTCCAAAAGTAGTTCCTAGTGTACTCATAGAATGATAAAAATAGAAGACATGAGGAGCATGGTAAATGGTTAGGTGATTGAGAATAGTTTTTTTTAGTGTATGAATCTTTGTAAAATTTTTTATATTGATTGAACAGGTGGTATTGGAGTGTTAACTCATTAATTTTTTATGATATCGTGTTTGAACAAGCAATTCCTGCAAGGGATCAACAAAATTTTAAATTTTTAACATTAATGTTCTTTCCTAGGATCGAGGAAATTTGTTATGATTTTTATGATATTGGGTGTATAATGTTTTTGGAGAGTGATAAATGTTCCTCTGTTGTAGAGGATATATAAAAGGACTGAATGTAACGGTATAATCAATATTCCCGAGGACCAAAAATGATATCACCAGAGAGGTGTAGTTGCATAGGATCAAAATAGATTTTCATAGATCAACAACAGTGATACTTGCATGTTATCGAGAACTATATCTGTGATTCTCAGTGTGTTATATATGTAAAGGTATATGGAAGGGAGTTCACTATTAGAAAATTGAGGGACTTATCCTTATTGTGATCAATGATCAAGTAGAAATTGTTGTAGTGATGTTGATCTATATTTTAGTATTTTTATCCATGTTTTACTGTTTTTTATGGATATGATTTAGGGAATATATTTTATTGATTTTACCAAGTTGATCTTTGATAATGATCCACCTATAGTAGGTAGCTCTATATTGGTCAGGGGTGGTAGGACCCCTATGCATGTAGTGTCATAGTTCATGAAATAGGAAAATTATTGGTCCTGATCGTATTTTATTGATGGTGATTATTTGGTCTACATTCAAAAAGATTTATCATTACATTATATTTGTAAATTTAAATGTGATTGTTGGTGGATTTTGAGCTAGTGAGTTGGGATCATGATAGTTTCGGATTATCCAAATATTCTAGATGAATAATGAATTATTTCTCTGGTGGGAGATTGATAGTGGTTATGACAATTTAGCATTTCTTATAGTTAATATTACAAAATTTAGGTATGGGATATAGTGGGATTATTCAAATAAAAATGGGATACCGTTAGTAAAAAGGAATCACGATCAATGAGTTTTTAAGCCATTAGTTGAATAATGTTGAGTGTCTTTTAGAAAAGTCGCATCTAGGAGGTATGAATGGTGGTTTTATATGTAATTGGATGAGGTGAGGTAAAAACAACATCAGGTGAATAATTTTGGATATGATAGGTATTCATAGAGAATTATTTAATGCTTGTAGTGGAAAATATATCATGATTATATTTTTCATGTAGGGTTAGAGTGCATCTATTTTAGATTTCAGTATAATAAAATATTTTTACTCTCATTAAACAAATTTTTTATGAATATTTTGGTACAGTGATCTAAGAAACCCACTATGTAAGTGATTGGAATACTAAAATGATGTTTTATTAAAAAAATTATTGTGGTATGAAGCCCACTATTAAGGTATTTTTTTATATTGGTTGTGTTATATATTGGTGGGAACCATATTATGGATGATCAATTTTTCCAGGACACATAGAGTCTCTTGGATAATATGGCCTTAAGTGATTGTCATCATGGATTTCTATGTGGAAGTTAAATGGTGAAATATGTTTTAGTGGATTGAGAGCCTTATGATTAACATTGACCATTGGCACCACATTTGGCATTAATATATGGAACATGGACACTTATACTTGAATTGATGACCGATATAGGTTGTGTGATATATGTTATATGAAAAAAAATCACGTTATGGAGAAGTTTTATGTTGGTGTAGTTAAAATATCCTAAAAACACATGGATATAGAAATAGAATAAGAGATTATCCAATTTTCTTGTGGGATGGTAAAATTATCTATTGGGATTTGAAAAATAATTATAAGGGTTGTAGCATCCCAAAAATGTATTTTTGGAAATAAAATGAATCTGATATAGTTTTTTTATGTTTTGGGATAATAATATAGTGGTCTTGAGGTAGATGGAAATTTGGTAGATAGTAGGTTATGTAGAGCATTAGGTCACTAGTTAGGAAACATGAACATAATGGTGGGAAGACCCACCTATATTCATCTAATGGCCATAAAATAGATGATGGTGTCATGCTTTTATAGGAAACACTACATAATGTATCTTTCTAGTAGGTGGGGGTATTTATGGAAAGAAATACAATTCATCCCCCCCGCCCCGGTGTAATTTTATAAGGGGAATCCCCGATATATTATTCTTAATATGTGAAATAGGGGTTGGAAACCCCTCCACTACTTGTTTCCCAATTATTGGGGTGTTTTTTGATATTTTACATCAGTATAT
This sequence comes from Viscum album, assembly GCA_963277665.1. Classification (NCBI taxonomy): domain Eukaryota; kingdom Viridiplantae; phylum Streptophyta; class Magnoliopsida; order Santalales; family Viscaceae; genus Viscum; species Viscum album. Next base: position 311,973,138 of record OY728161.1, read on the forward strand.
GGTGATTCATCTCCTCCATTTTACTTATCCACATTTCCCATCCATCTATATAATTTTCAATGCTACCTTGTTATGATTAGGTTTTGATTCCACTAGATTATTGAGGAATTGGGTGATAATGATTTAGAATCATATCTTTCTAGAAAGAGAACACACGAAAACACTTTTTCTTGTAGTCACCTAGTGATTTGATGATATATGTCACAATAATGATTTTTTTATTATTAAAAAATAAAATTGAAATATATTTATCTCTTAATTGGTGTTTCTTTTTAGGAATTTGGAATAGGATGGTATCAAGGTAACTTTTCAAGCCTCCCTTAGTTAAATATTCATTGTTCTATTGATATGAGGTCATCCAATCATATTTCAATGATTTTTAAATCTCTAATTAAAATTAGAATTAATTTTTTTATTTTTTTACTATGTGTTATTTATTTTAAAAAATATATTGGTGATTCTATGTATGATTATGGTTCTATGGTGAGTTTTTAACTACTTGTGAAACATGGATGAATGTTTGTTGATTATTTATCTTCTTTGGATATAGTTTTTGGGTAGTGTAATTATTTAGGATAAGTTCAAGAAATAGGTAACCGATATTAGTAATATAATTATGGAATTGTTCCACATGTTATTAGAATATTCATGTCCTTTCTAAAAACTGAGATGATATAACCATCATATTGTTTATATGAAATAACATTATTTGAAAAGATAAACTAAAAATATGTTGTTAAATGTACATAAGAACAATCAATTATAAATGGGAAAATGTGCCTAATATAACAGAGACCGTGGTCACTCGATTGATTCCCAACCAATAATCTTTGAAGGTTATACTAATTGTTAAAATGAAACCTAAACCCCATTCATTAAAATGAATTAAGATAAATAAGTCTTAGTGAACACTGATTTGATTATCTTGATATGTTATTCCTTGATAAAAATATTAATACCCTTAAGAAACAATGGAGCCATTAAGCATCATGGATAGAGATCTGGTTAGAGGAATTTTCTATTAAGACCCTTGAATCTTTGATATGGTCAATCAGATATCACTTTGTAATTTATCCAATATTGACTATCTTGTGAGCTTTTGTGACCATTCAAATTTATTAATTTTTCATGAAGTGAGATTATTTCTGAGATATGGGTTATGATCTATAACTTAACTAAGATAACCGAACCAACTTATGGTGCCCCTATTTTTATGGTGACCATGGGGACACCTTTTGAGTTCCCTAGTGATGAAATAATACTATTGAGAAGTTGAGATGGAGTATGGAAGCTGATTAAGGATTTAGGAATTTTACCAATAATTAATTACCTTTTATATGTGAAGGGGAATGGTATAATCCATTGGGGTTAGTTTTTTCGTAATGGAAATCACAAAATTATTGTATTTTATTAAATATAAAAATTCCCTTGTTGGAGGTCATGAGTACTTTCTATGGGTATGTTGTGTATACTATGTATAGTGATTCCAAAAAAATATCTACAGGGATTTCATTGACACAAGTGGTCATGATTTCATTGATTCATATCCATGTTTTATTTATGTTTTTGGGAAGTGGATAGTTTTCCTTCAAAATGAAATATGTCGATGGATTTTGGGATCCTCTATGAGTGTGCTAGAGCATTTAGGGCATTCATGGATCAACTAATAAAAACCATTATATACAAGTATAGAGCATATCCCTTGGTTTTTATTCTATGATGGTGAATATCCCGTATCATTACTCTATATACTATGGTGGATGGGACCCGATGACTATTATCAATATATTGAGGTGAAGGAACCATAAGTTGTGATGGGTTTGTGTGGTCATCATGATATTCTCAAAGAAACTCTAGCACTAGATGATGCAATTATATTTAATCATTGTCATGGAACTGAGGATTGGAAGTGTATTTTATCTATTTTTAGTTTATTAATTATTACTATGTCATATTAACATATCATTTTACAGAATGTTATATATGAAACCTCCCTGACAGTGGCCTACTGAGTTTTTTGTCAAGCGATACTCAAGGAACCATTAAACTTTCTTGCTAATGAAAACACAATCGTGGTTATAGAAATGGGTACGGTTTTGGAATTGGTTTTACATGATCAAGGTAGGGTATCCCAGATTAGATTTTGATACTATAATGAGTTGTGGCTCAATGTTTCATTTGAGATTTTTTTTGTATTTCTTTTTTTATTAGGTATATGTTATTTTCCAAGTGTGAGATAATTCTTTCATTATTGTACAAATGCTACCATAATTCATATCATTAATGAATATATGTTTTATTGTTATTTTTTACACTATTCATTCATTTTTGGTTGTTTTTATTCATTTTTGTATGTTGTTATTTACTTTTTTATAGAGGATATAATATCCCCTTGGTATATTCTAAGGCTCCCTCTACTAGTAAAGACTAATTTTGTATGTTTATGAATTACTATGGTATATGTGAATCCATTGGTCTAGGAACCATTGAGTTATCTGGGATGGTATGAAGTTATAATCATCGGTGTTAGATGATATTCAATTTTCATGTTTTAGTTAATAATGGTGGTGAAATCTATAGTAAAATTCATCATAATGTAATTAATTATTATAGGAAATTTCACAATTATGAATCCCCATAATATTTTTAGATTCTATATCATTTCAACCCATTATATTTGGTTGGATATACAATCTGGGATTCAATTTTCCCGAACATAACTCACTATTAAAGGATTCATTTTGTAAATAACAGTAATATTATTTAAAATTTATTAAATATTAATAGTTTTTAATGATAATGGGTCAATTAATCCTAAAAATAATGATGGTTGTTTAGGCCAATCTCATAATGAAATGTGAAATTTGAAATGAATTTTTCTACGGAATGGATTTTATTAAATTAAATTTATAATATAACGGAACATTAGAACTAACATATATCATTCAATTTTTTTTGATTATCTGTATTTTCAATTTTTGGAGACATATGATAAAAATTTAATATGATTGAATATTTAATATTTATTTTTATAGATTATATGGAAAACACCATTAGTCCCACCTTGGGGTTCCAGATCATTGTCCCCTCATATTGTGGATGGGGTATCACTATTTCTCCCATTTCATGCTAAAATCTCTAACCAAGACCTCTTGATGGGCTTCCCTTCAGTGGATGAGTATTTACCATTATTTTCCTCCAACAATGCTAAATCATCCACCCAGCACAAGGCCTTGTTATTATTTTTATTTATCTACTATCAAACTCCATGATTCCAACATCATCCTATAAATAATATTCTAGGCATTATATTTTTTAATCTAAGTATATATATTTTTATTCTTATTAGATTTCCTAAAAATTAACTCTTGAAAAGTACCTCTCCCCCTACTAAATAGTGGATCTGATTTTTCTATAGATCACATACTGAAAATATTTCCACTCTAGGATGCACAATTTACTAAATATAATGAATAAACCATCATATCTATCAGGGTTTAGGCTTAGATAATTGTTATCATTATATAATTATTGTTTCACATTACGCATTGTTTTGGTTTCTAGTAATGAATATTTGTTAGATAATATCTATTTACCGAGATATATGTTCATTCTATAATCTTAGGTGGATTATTTTTCTATTGTGTCCATACCCCTGTGCTTTTTATATGTTGTATTTATTTAATTTTAGTCTCATAACACTTCTATTACATCCTGAGTTTATTGTTATTTAATTTTATTAAGTTTTTATTGATCAAATTACAGGCTATAAGATAATTGATCATGGATAGGATCCAAGATTCATAGAATATTAACTATTTTGCTCCCGATATCCAGATATATAGAAATGAAAGAACATTGGTCTTCTAGTTTGACTATAGTATTTCCTTGTATATTCTCATAACTAATTCCCCTGGCCATGCGTATTACTATCACATTCAATTCTATATTGATTCTATGATATTTCTCAATAGTTTTCCCAGTCTCAGTAGATCCTACATTTCTATCTTAGTTCTAATAATTAAAAAAACAACCAAATGATTTTCATTAGTATGGGGAACTTTGGAACATTGATCACTATAAGTGAAACCACAAAAAAATGGGAGGAAATAATGTCCCAAAAACCACATATTAGAAGGATCCCCTCAACATTATGTATCAATTCATAGGAATTAGTGATAACCATAAGTAATTTAGCTATTTCAAAACATGTTCCTCGTTCAATGTACTATTAAATTAGAAATATTTAAGTTGAGTAAAATGATAAATAAATGTACATAACAATTTACATGTGTTGTTTACTATGTCATGCATCTATGTGAAAATATCATTGTACACTTTATTATAATTGATCCGTCCATATTTAATGTTATATTATGTCTTATGCAATGTTATTTTACTTCAATTCCTCAAAATAGTTAACTTTAAATCATACTTTACATATTTTAATACTCTATCCACACATTTATTATTGTGACCAATTTTTCAACTGATTCCTCCATCATTTTAAAATCATGGAGGAACAAATTTTCACATATTCTGTATCTGATATTCCATGGAATACTTTTCTACAACCTTGGTCTTATTTTTAAATTATAATATTTTATTTTGATATCATATGATGTATTTTAGGTTTCATTTTTAATCTTACAACTTCATAAAGAAGACTTACATGTACCATAAATAGAAATCCTTATATATTACATTGTCATAATTTTTTATCATTTAATTTCTATGAATGACTATTTTCAAACTCCTTTATATAAAACTAACTTCAAGACTACCAACCATCACAAAAAATCTAAAACCTATAAATATAATCACTAGGATGAGCATTATATTTTGGATCCTCTCATTATGGTCATCCAAAAAAACATTATGGACACATTACATTATATGCAGTATCCAATAATATTATTTTTTCAATGAAATATTATGAACTCTGAATATTAGGAAAAAAAGTCAGCTCATATTATAATGAAACCAATAGATAGTTTCTCAACTCTCCTTGAGGAAATTTTCAAACATAGGAACAATTTTACATCAGATGCTACCATACTATTCATTCATCCATGGTGGTAGTAATAAAATCTTCACTTTGTGAATTACACAATGAATACCATATTAGGGAAAACAACCTCCAAATATCCTTCCAAAAAACACCACCAAATATTTTATCTATGTAAATTATTTAATCAATTATTTACAGCCACATATTCTACATCTATTGTGGAAAATTATTCAATCAGTTTTAACCTTAACATAATGTATATAGTTTTTTACTTAAATGTATCCATATATAGTGCATAAATATATGTTTTTTTTATATCTAATGAATAATATTCCTAAAAGACATTGTAAAAGATATTGGAACACCACTTTAGTATGATAAGGCCTTTGATAATTATGTATGAGTAAGTAAACCAAATTTACAATAGGTTATAGGGAATTAAAATAAATTATTACCTAAAACCCATAATTTCCACTCAAGATAGAACTAATCTTGAAATTATCAAGTCTATATTCCTCACACAATTCAAACAAGAGATGATCATTAAAAAAAGATACACATTCTCCCATGGCCCATAATTTTCCTATAAATAAGACCATTGAAATCTTTATTGAAACCCTTTTGTATAATACCAAGAAAATAATTGATTATTAAAGAATCTGACTATTTCATCAAGGTTCTAAAAAATGATCACGAAACATAGTTAATCACATAGGAATTGAAAAACTATATAACCTTACACATGGGTTCCATTAATTGAAAACAATAGAATGAGACCCATATAAAATCGAGAGACACTTCTTCTTAGTGTTTTTTCAAATATCATCACTACTCCAAAAGTACCAAATGTGTGATGTTTCATTCAATTATTCTAATAATCACTTTTTTGATGTACCCTTAATTTATTCCTAGTGCAACTTATTAATGGTTTCACTTATTTCTCCCATATTCCACTGAGGAAAAACAACTTTGTTTTAACCAATAATAATTTAGGGGAATTTACCTTCATTTCACCCTAGTGTCAATTGGGTTAAGTCTTCTTCACATATCCCGACTATAATCTGGTTGAATATAATTGAATATTCCCTATTTCTAAATCGTAAAAACCCTTATATAAAATGTAATACCACCTAGATAATATCTAATTCATGATCATTATTCAATGACCTATTATTTTTCAATGTTAGAGAAATCTTTCACCCAAGATTCTTATTTAAGGTGGATTTCATCAATGTATCTCATACAACTGTTCAATTTATATGGATGGTGGAAGGTATGCACTAGATTTTACACTATTAATTAATTAGTTCCCTTGGAATAAGATGTACCCCACATATTGTACATAATATATGGGTTCTTGAGGATATTTATAATCTTGAAACCCCTTTCAAAATAAGAACCCAACACTGAAGGTAGTTGTGGTGATCTTCAATGTTTTTGTGGTGGATATTTCATACAATATAGTACATGAAAAATTTTGTGTATTAGATGGAATAATTTCCATAAACATTCAAATTAAAAAATTCATATACCCAAATATAGTGTTTTGGAATTGGCGTGATGAAAAATTTAGAAATCCCTCTTAGAGTAAGCCTAGAGGATTTCTTTGAGGATTTCATAACCTTCCTTCCTTCCATATGTCCACCCTTTTCCATCATGGGATGAGGAAGGATGTTCAATATCGGAATTCTAATTCATGTGTATATCCCACATAATTTTTATTATACCATATAGTGGAAGTTCTACTATCTATTTATTCTCTTACAATGCATGACTCACATGTGGTTAGATATCAGTTGCCATTATTCCACTAAAGTAATCGAAATTTTTTCTAAATGGGCCGCCTTCTTAGGTGTAATACCCAAGTATCGTATAGTAATTGTTGGTCCATTTTAATGATAATATCCTTCCCCCACCTTGACATCTAAACTACCAATGTATCATTTCATCTCATCCTTATCAATCCATATTAATTTTGGGATCCATCTTTAATGGTAAATATTACATTTGAGATTAATCCAGTCCCATAGGGCCACATACCAGGAATTATTAATCGCATAGGGTTAGTCATGAATAACACTCAAATTAATCTATTTCTATACACATTTATCATAGAAATAATAGTCCCTATGAAGTTATTATATATGTTGTGGTCTTCATTAAATGACCATAAAAACTATGATGTGTCTTGTTATGTGGAACTAGACTAGTTGGGTTATGCTTCCTTTAATAAGGATACATATTAAACCTTATTGAGGGCCCAATCCATTCATCAAATAAAAATTCATCTCCCTAGATGATTCTAAATTCCCTAGTTCCTAGATTTTCACCTTTGAACCATAATTACATAATTTCAGGCATCAAAAATTATTAAAAAAGAATGATAGATAAGATTTCATACATATAGATGGTCTCATTAAAGTAGAACCTCTAAAACATATATATGTTCACATGCACTCATTTTTATAATGGATATCAATCATAAGGGAAACTAGTGTAACATTTAGATTACGGAAGAAATCATGAATATGGCACAAATCTGTCAAAGAATCTCAGAGTAAGAAATAATTCCCCCAAAATAAGTTACATTATTCAAACCTACCAACCTCTAGAACAACGTGATTTCCCAAGAATCATTGTTAAGACACCCATATTACCACATACCAACAGAAATAAGATCTTTATTTCATTACGAATATAGGAACCAATGGATACTTCAAGATAAATTAACAAAACACATTTAATAAATACAAAAAGTTGTGGGTAATTTCTTGCATATGAAGAACCACCACCCCTTATGTGGAAAAATATATATTAACCACTACGTGAATCCCTATTTACAAAAATGAGTGGGTCATACTTACATCGTCCCATTATATATTGTAGATTTTAGGAGAAATGAGATATTAAAAATATGGAATATTTAAATCATACATTAATTAATATGTTTTTTTAAATGTTATTCTACTATAGGGGGATTTATTGTTTGTAATGGTTCTTTATATGTTCATTCAAAAAAACTATTAAATATAAATGGTTTCAAACCAATAATGGCAAATTCATGAATTTATAGTAGTAAAACATGGGTCCGTTCTAAAAAATGGACACCATATCTGAAATATGACCATCATCACGTGGTGGAGAATGTACCAATTAGGGACTACCATATGAATAAGTACCATTATAACATTATGTGTCTCACATGAATCCCTATAAGACATAATTTCCCATTTCCCTTATCCCCAATTATGAGTTGTGGAAAGGAATAAAATGAATCATTTTTCCGCATGAAAACATTTTGGGACCCTATCTTTGGAATGAAGAAGTAGGAACCTTCCCTATTATATAGAGGTGGAGCAGGTGGTCGATAGTGACCTCACCATAATAGTGTAGTACAAAGGGATGATATCAAAAATCTTCACCAACAACTCCATGAATCACATAGAACATATACCATTGATGGAACCATTGCACGGGTAATATATTAGGACACCCAATACCAAGAACCCGAGATATCCCATGAAAAAAGGAATCCCAAAAATAAATAGAAACAATCCCCCATTATCATTCCCCTCAGATCATCCTACCAACATACTATGGTGGAAACCTGTGAGCAGGCACACATTCTAGTAGATACCTACCAATCCTACCATTATATTTTCATATCACCTGAGGAATCTTAATAGTATATTATTTAAATGAACTTTTGGTTGGAATGAATTCTAATATTACAACATGAATCTCATCATTATACTTCAATGGAGAATGGAGGATACTAGAAATAAGACATACCTAATACATACAAGTAATGGAAACACATTCCCATTAAAGCTATGAAATACCATCATAACTTCTAAGTACGAATAAAGGGTAACCCATATATCCCAACCAACATTGTACATAGTTTTCAATATTTCATGGAAATACTATTATTGTGAGGGATATACAGATTTCCTCCCCCATCACCTGATTAGCTCATCAAAACACTAAAGGGGTTACTCGTGAGAAGGAACACAATCCTAATCCCATTAAAGAGGGTCATGTGAACACTCCAAAAATAAATGGAAAATAGTATATGGAACATTATATCATCCTAAATATATATTATCCCCCCATTCCAATTGTAAATACATCATAGGACCACATTACTCAAAAAACCGATATATTTTATTTTAAATTTTTTAGTAGTATCATTAGTGGATTCTTATATGGATCAAATACATTAATGTCTTTATTCACAAATTTCTAGTCCATCTACATGATAAAGAATATATATGGAAAATACTCAACAAGGGTGATATAAAATCTAAAATTACGCATACATCCCTACTATTCTTAATGAATGAGTTATTTATTCCCCCAAACATTATTCAATAGTTCCCCAAGATCATGTTGATTCATATCAAGATCATTGAAGTAAATGTTGTCATTTTGAAGATTATACCCTTAATTTATCTGCAAGTATCTATATATTTTGATCAAATATAATTTACCATGGAGGCCTACCCCATACTCATTCAGTGATCAATCATGAGAACTCTTCTGAAGATGACTATCATTAAATCCATCCTCATGTTCTGTAACACATAAAGATTTTATGAAAAATATTCGTTTAATTTCATTGATGTCTTGTGTTGTACACTACACTAAAATAAGCTTGTGATATACCCAACACTATATTAGCTTGTATTATACACAAACATTATTCTTGTCTTGTGTTGCATGCAAGAGAAACCTTCCTCAACATCATGGGTTGTATGCAATACCAAGATTCACGAAACATCGATATATTGTAATAATATTATTATGAACTAGCATTTCGGAATGGTATTAACTAAATATTCAATTTTATAACATTATTATTCATCTTACACATTTTCTAGATCTTGGTATGTGAACAAAATAAAATTTTCATGTAAAATAAGTATTTTTTTAAAAATGACGGTTTTCCGCCTTTTAATGGAGCCCCACATTAAATAAAGTTTTTGACATGTTTATAAGTTCAATTTGACAAAATAAAATTCTTCTTTGGAATCCGGATATAAAAATTTACTTTGGATAAATTTTTCATATTATTCTGAAATCTTTTATATTTTAATGAATGGTAAAAATACGGTATATTTTAATTTAAAATAACTTTTTTCATCGTAATAATTTATATGGATAAATTATAATATTGAATTGTTTTAAAGTATAAATAGAATGTATTTTTAACATTTAATATAATTTATATCATTATTATTGATTTTACATTGAATTCATAAGTAAACTCATTTCAATCTTTTAGAATGTTTTAACTTTTAAAAACTCGTTTTCCTAACAACATGGTTAACTTTAAATTAATTTCTAAAACTTCTGTGATTTTAATTTGGAAAAATTGATTCAATATTTGGAATTATTAGGTCCAAATTATTTATTAGGATAATTTTTTTGGGAACTATGAATACTTAATATGGTAAGTTTTATTTATCATATTTAAAGGTAAATCAGGTAATTAAGGGTAAATATAATATTATAAAATTACCCTATCACTTGTATTAATATAATTGGTTGATTATAGTTCATCTTACTGCATATTTCTGTTGAAATTGAATCCATTGGAACCCACATGGATTTGATTAAGATATTTATTTTATTTTATTTTAAAGAAAGTGAATTATGTCTCACTCAAACATTAATAATTAATGTAATTAAAATATAAGGTTATACATAATTTAAATTCGATTATAAATACTCTTTTTAAATCAAAAATATTTTTCTTCGTTATGATAATTTATTTGTAATTTTTAAGAGATATTTAATTACCTTAATATCATATAAATTAATGATGAAGAAATTTTTTATGCAACTAATAAGTATATTAAATGATTATAAAAAAATGATGTAGTAAATTTTTTATTAAGATAAATATCAAATATATGGTTTTATAGATATTCATATAAATATTATATGAACTAATTAATGTTCTCCACAAATTATATAGATTTATATGACAAGTTAGGAATCTATTAAACATTTTGGTTTGAATATATCTTCTCTTTATATTAAATTTAAATTCAAATAAATGAATCCTGTCAAAATTAATAATGTTGTTATTTTATAAAAATAAAATATTATTAAACTGTTTAAAAATAAAAATATTATATAAAAATTAGACATTGAAATTTATATGGTCTATAATGTCATAAAGTATCCAATTATGGATAATTCACAACACATAAGTAATTATTTGTAACAATTTATAATTTAGAATATGATTTCCACAAATAAAATTAAATAGATTAAATAATGATAAATCAAGTTGATAAGTTTTAAAATAAATTACCAAAATGTCTAAATTTTTTTTATGAGATTAAAACCATATAACATCTCATCGTATAATTGTTTCTAATTAAGTGGGGTTTGAAATTATTATAAATTAATATTTCTTATGTTTCCAAAGGTACCCCTCTCCTCCCTTATAAAAGGGAAACTCCTCCCTCTCCTCCTCACACCATTTTGAGCCTCCAAACACGCCCAAACCCTACAAATTTCTACTCTCCAATTCCATAGAAACATACTAGAGGTCCTAGTCTTCTTCAAATACCATCATTAGGTCCCAAAGAGGAGGTTTATAAGAGGCTCGTTGATGAAGAGGTATTATCATTCACCGATTCTTTCAAATTCATTTATTCTTATACTTCCTCTTCTATTATTGTTTCATAATAAAGTAATAACATAATTATCACTAATATACTTCTATTTTATTGTAAATATGAACTAACCCTATTTCACCTTCTATCCACCCTATGGAAAATGAAATCACCATGCATGCGTACGTACAGAATACCGTTTCCACGCCGTGGTGTAATCTATTTTTCCACCACCACCTTACATGGTTGGGTATAATTGTGGAAATAATAAATATATATTATTATTATAAAATTATACTAATTATTAAATATTATATAATCCAATCCAATACCATTCAATAGTTATGGGAATGATATCGTCTCTCTTGCGTATGTACGGATTACCGTCTCCATGACTCGATGAGATTCATTCTCCATGTTAACCAATCCAGAATGATTATAAAGTATATATATAATAAATAATGATTAAATTTAAAACATAATAATGCAACTAGATTTATATATATATATATATGTATGTCATCTACTTACATCCATTCAATTCAATAAGGAAATGAAAACAGCGTTCATGCGTATGTTTGGTCTACATTCTCCATGAACAGTTTATTTAATTTCATTTATCTATCTATTATATTCATATATATCATGAATATATATGATATATAAATCATGTTTTACATTATAGAAGTAAGTATATCATGGAATAAGTAATACTAAAATTATGAACAACAATTCCAAACACATACGATAAATGATATGATTTTACCCAAACCACTGCTTTAACGTGGAATTTCCAAATGCATGGGTAATATAAATTCATAAGTGAATTGTATATGATATCATAAATATTATTATGGTTCTTTTACAAGTAAATAATATTTTTAAACAAACTATACAAGAGTCTCAGTAACATACAGGAGAAATTGTACTTAAGGTAAGGGATTATTTCGTCTCGCTTTCATTTCTGTGAGACATATGCCATAATCACCATATGTTTCTTTTGTTCGGTGTTTATGCTTCCCATGAATGTTTTATGATTTTTGTTATGAAGTATATGATATTTAAATATTCGTGTACTTTTATTTATTTTATGACATGTAAGATTTCATTGATCATAAATAGTAAGGGAAAAATATCACAATCTCATTTTTTATCCGAGATTGTTTATACTTCGGTATTTACTTGGGAATATTTATCATTTAAATCCATGTTTCCAAAATATTTAATATTATTTCTATCTTATTAAAATTGTTTAAATCCAATTTACCTATTGGGGAAAATATTATTAAATTATATGAAAGGAATCTTTTTTCGTTTTCAGTACGAGATACTTTTTGACTTTTGTGTCCAAAGTACGAGAAGAAAGTTTTCTAACCTATAAGGTATGAATGGATTATTACGGTTTCATAATTCCTCATTTCAATGAAGCTTCCTCTATAATATTTAATTATTATTTTCAAAATAATTCACTTCTTTTAAAATCGCACAACATTTTGAAAAAAGAAAATTATTTTAAAGAGGAAAGGATATTTTCCCCAAGAATTCATTTCAAGTGTTTATTCAAAACTATTTCCCATATAAGATGAAAATATTTAGTATGATTATGTTTCATGTATAATGTCACTATTATTTTCATGTTTTTATTTGTCTTATGATGAAATGGTATCCATTTGTTTTATATGGATTTTTTTAATATGGGATGATGTTTATGAAACCCATTTTATTCTTTGGGTTATGATGCATGATTTATGATTATGTTGTGGAACATGTAAGAATGATTTTATTATGATATGGTTGGGACCTATATCTCCCTAATATTCATTGGGTAAAGATTTATATCTCATGATATCGACAAGGATGGAATGACAAGTGAATATCGTTCAGTAATACAGGCCTCGGATGGCAAGTAAACCTTGTTCAGTAGTGGAATTTGTCCACAATGATGGTCTTGGCAGAAATGCCTTGGCTACTATGGAAATAATATCATTTTCTTAATGGTTTTCCATAATTACTTGTATTATTCTCATTCTATTTTATCATTATTACTATTTCTTTATGATCTATGTCTTACGTACAACGAATATTTATTATACCACTCATGATTTTGATGTTTAAACACTATATTCATGTATTTTAAGTTAAAATGTATATGGTTTGTTTTATTTTAACCATGATTACCCTTAATGAGAATTTGATCTCAGAAATTTAATGTTTTATTTTCCCCAGGATATAAAGAAATTTCTTTGGTAAGAAAACAAAAGGGAAAGTTCTTTATGGGAGATGTTGAAGTTCATTCACCATGATTAGAAGATTGTGTTCCATTTTTTCAAGGTCCCTAAACTATTACTGTCCTTGGGTGTCTTTTTTTGATATGTATTAAGTATTATGAAAAATTAATGTAATGTCCATATACGTCATGCTTGGGATGCTACAGTTGGTATCAGAGAAAAGGTTTATTTAACCTTTGGAAACTAGGATGAAAAAACATTAGTGAGATCCCTAGAGATATTTCCAATGTATGTCTAGGGATGTCTCTATAGTTAAGTATAATTATAGGTTATGGTCCTAGAATTATGGTAACGATCATAGAATTAAACCTATGATGTTATATATTGAAGGTACTCCCCATTAATTATTTTATTTTCCTAGTACAATTTTTTCCTCTCACACTATTCTTTTTGGGTTTTATAAAATGGTTGGAAATAGGAAGATACACGATAATGGAGGATATGATGGACAATGGAATAATATTCTTCATGAGAAAAAAAATGAAATGGGATTTCGAACTCCAAACATCATTATTATTCCTAATCAGCAATCTCATAATATGATTAATAATCTCAACTTTGGTAAGTTTCCCGAATCACCTAATAAGAGAAAGAAGGATTTTTATGATGATCATAGAGGAAAGAAACTTTAGTTTCCATCATGAAAATCATGTGGTAAGAGGGATCAGGGATAATGATTCAAAGGAACTGAAATATGATTTGGGTGTGGTAATGAAGGACACAAAGCTAGTAATTTCAATGGAAAATAATTAGATAACACCATGGACAAGGATATTGGTATTGCTAAGACATCAAAAATGGTTAAATGATTTAAATGTGGAATGTACAGGCATTTTGAAAACCAATGCCCTAAGGGAATTTCTCATGAAGAGAATAAACAAGGTCGTATGGGTAGTATTTATGTTGATGATGATGAAGAGACTAAAAATGATATGTGATATGAAATAATTGTTGAAGCTCGGTCAATTATTCAAGAAGGTAGTGGAATGATTTTTGTTTATCAAGAGTTATGTTGTATAGGTAATTGTACTATGGAATAAAGATATATCTAAGGATTTTTTCACTATTTTTTTCTAAAGTATTTTAAAGTATATGTTGAATGGTACCGGTAACCATGAAAAGTTATTCAGATATTTTTGGAAAGAAGATGATATAGTATTAATAATCTCATGATTGATAAAGGACAAAGTGACATCATGTATTGAGTATATAGAAATTTTGGGATTTTGGTATGTGGAAAGAGTTAACATTTGATAGAATTAATGTTAAATGGGTATTAATTTTTCCATAGAACACATTATTAAGGTATTCACATGTTTGGAATGTGACCAACAAGATATATCTTATGATATATGGGGGATAAATGATGGTATTCACATGCTTGGTAGATGAACTCTCAAGTAATATTTTTTTTTATACTATGAGATTGGACAAAAATATTTTGGATAAGCCTAATTATTGGAATAGATTATGTTAGAAATCAGATATTATTGTTTAAGTCAAGAACATTTTTATGTTTTTGAAAAAGGACAACCTGTAGGATTGGAGACAACTCATCGTGCCGGACAAGGATGCGGGAATCAAACACACAACTGAAGTGTTACATGCCCTTATCACCTACCACTGGCATACAGGATGTCCCTTGTTAGTTGAAACTAGTTATATTTTTTTAATATGTATGATAGATGAAGTATAAGTTAATTTTTGTAACCATATACGATTAATCTCACCATAAGATGGACTTATATATATAACTTTTGCTAACCTTACGTTGGAGAAATATGGAATGAACAATCATTCTTTCGTATGATCTTCTAACACTTCACGGAAGTCAAAATCAACTTTATTTAATTATGAGATGATGTTTAAATTGTTCATGGAATGAAC
Organism: Viscum album; assembly: GCA_963277665.1. NCBI lineage: Eukaryota > Viridiplantae > Streptophyta > Magnoliopsida > Santalales > Viscaceae > Viscum > Viscum album. Next base: position 311,988,956 of record OY728161.1, read on the forward strand.
AATAGTGATATTGAACAAAAAAAAGTAAGTATTTCTTTTAATTCAAAAATTCTTCAACATTAGGGAAATGATATTCAAAACGAAAAATGTTGTCTTATTGCACTCATATCGGATGAATTAGATGGTACCTTAGATCATCAGAAATTTATGGCTTTTTTATTGTTGGGTTTTTCATAGCCATGTTCTCTACCACTATCCCTCAGAACTTGATGGTTCTATTTCTCTTCCATGTCTATATTTTCTCTTATGTTCTCCTATTTGGAATCCCAGTGATTAGTTAATTTGGGTAACTATTATGATCCATTATTTAGTTTTTAATGTAATGTTTTGGTATTCATTTTTACTATGTGGGTTTCTATTAAAGAAACATTCATGTAGTAAACCATTTATAACCCCTGTGAATTTCAAGGGAGAAATTCATTTTATGTGGGTTAGAATGTAACACCCCGAGATTTTATAAAAAATATTCATTTAATTTCATTGATGTATTGTGTTTTACGCTACACCAAAATTACCTTGTTCTATATGAAAAAATGTATTATCTTGAATTATATGCAAACACTATTCTTGTCTTGTGTTGCACACAAGAGCAACCATCCTCAATAGCGTGTGTTGTATGCAATACCGAGTTTCACTAAACATCAATATATTGTTATAATATTTTTATGAACTAGACATTTGAATAGTATTAACTATATTTTTAATTTTATAACATTATTATTAATCTTACACATTTTATAGAACATTTTATGAAAACAAAATAATATTTTCATGTAAAATAAGTATTTTAAAAAAATGCAGTTTTACAGCCTTTTGATGGCACACCCACTTTAAATCTAGTTTATGACAAGTTTATAAGTTCAATTTGACAAAATAATATTATTCTATGGAATCAAGATATAAAAATATACTTTGGATAAAATTTTCATATTATTCTGATAACTTTCATATTTTAATGAATAGTAAAAAACGATATATTTTAATTAAAAACAAATTTTTTCATGGTAAGAATTTATATAGTTAAATTATAATATTTAATGGTTTTAAATTATAAATTTAATATATTTATACAATTTAATATAATAAATGTCATTATCATTTATTTTACATTTAATTAATAATTAAAATCATTTAAATCTTTTTGCAATGTTTTAACTTTTAAAAACACATTTTCTTAGCAACGAGATTAATTTTAAATTAATTTCTACAACATCTATGATTTGAATTTGGAAAAATGGATTTGATATTTAGAATTAGTGTGTCCAAATTATTTTAATAGGTTATTTTTTATTTTTTGGAACTATGAATTGTAATTATGGTAAATTTTATTTACCATAATTAAAGGTAAAATAGGTAATTAAGGGTAAAGATAATATTATAAAATTACCCTAACACTTGTATTAATATTATTGGATGATTATATTTCGTTTTAAGTTGTATTTGGGTCGAAATGGAATCCATTGGAACCCACTTGGATGTGATTAAGACCTTTAATTAATTTTATTTTAAGGAAAGTGAAATATGCCTCACTCAAAAACTAATAATTAAAGTATTTTTAATATGAGGTTATACAGAATATAAATTCTATTATAAATTCTCATTTTAGAGCTATTTTTTTGTAATGGTAATTTATTTGTAATTTTTGAGAGATATTTAATTTCTTTAATATATTATACATTAATGATGCATAAATTATTTATTTAGTGAGAAATCAGTAATATAGTTTTTATTGAAATAATAATACCCATTAAAAGGCACAAAAACCTGACCAAAACTTATTAGTAATATATATCTAAACCATAACCATCCAATAGTAGGATTGATGACTATTTGGAGCTTTATAAAAGTGAATATGACACTTATATTATTTTATATTAAATGATGTCAATGTTGTCACCTTCATAATTTAATAAATATAACAATGTACATGTTGTGATTTTAAGATGATAAATTCGAGTAAAAGTATTATTTTTAAATATATTAGATTAATAATCATCATGGTATTTTATTTTTATTTTTTATGCAATTAATAAGTATATTAAAGTATTATAAAAAATGATGTAGTAATTGTTTTATTTATAGAAATATCAAATAAATGGATTTATAAATATTAAAATAAATATTATATGAACAAATTAATGTTCTCCAAAAATTTAATACATGAATATTACATTTTAGGAATATACTAAACATTTATTTTGAATATATCCTCTATGTGGATTTTATTTAAAATCAAATAAATGAATAGTGTCAAAATTAAAAATATTGTTATTTTATAAAAATATCATATTATTAAATTGTTTAAAAATCACAAAAATAATTATAAATTATAAATTGAAATTTATATGTTCTAAAATTTTTAATTTATCCAATTATGTTTAATTCACAACACATAAGTAATTATTTACAACAATTTAAAATTTAGAATATTATTTCCCCAAATAAAATTAAATATATTAAGTAATGATAAATCAAGTTGATAAGGATTAAAATAAATTACCAACATATTTAAATTTTATTTTTTGATGATATTACAACCATATATAATATCATATTCTAATTGAGTCATTTTTGGAATTTTTTATGTGGGTCTTGAATTTATTATAAATTAATATTTCTTATGATTCCAAAGGTTCCTCTCTCCTCCCTTATAAAAGGGAACCTCCTCCCTCTCCTCCTCAGACCATTTTTATCATTCAAGAACGGTAAAATACTACCAATTTCTATTCTCCAATTCCCTATAAACATACTAGAGAAATTAGGCTTCTTCAAAGTCCAACATTAGTTTCTTAATAGGACGTTTAGTAGAGGCTTGTCGAAGAAGAGGTAATATCCTTTACCGATACCTCCAAAATAATTTCTTCTTCTACATCCCCTCATTTTGTTGTTTCATAATAAAGTAATAGTATAAGTATCACTAATATACTTATATATTATTATAAATATGAACAAAACCTATTTCCCCTTCAATCCATCCTATGGAAAACGAAATCACCACGCGTGCGTACGTACGGAATACCGTCTCCACGCCGTGGTGTAATTTTTTTTTCCACCACCACCATACATGGATGGGTATAATGGTGGAAATAATAACTATGTATTATTATTATAACATGATAATAATTCTTAGATATTATATAATCCACTCCAATACTATTCAATAGTTATGGGAACGATATCGTCTCTAAAGCGTACATACGGATTACCATCTCCACGACACGATGGAATTCATTCTCCATGTTAACCATTCCAGAATGATTTTAAAGTATATATATAATAATTAATGAATAATTTAAAACATAATAATTCTACTGGATTTATTTATATATATATATATTTCATCTAATTACTTCCATTCAATTCAATAAGGAAATGAAAACAGTGTTCAAGCGTACGTATGGTCTACCGTCTCCATGAATGTTGTATTTCATTTTATTTATCTATCTATTATATACATATATATCCTGTATATATATGATATATAAATCATTTTTTACATTTTGGAAGTAATTATATCATTATTTAAGTAATAATAAAATCATGAACAACAAGTCCAAACACATACGATAAATGAGATGATTTTACCAAAGCCACTAATTTAACGCGGAATTGACAAATGAACGGGTAATATAAAGTCATAAGTGAATCAAATATGATTTCATAAATATTATTATGGTTATTTTACAAGTTAATAATATGTTTAATCCCACTATTCATGAGTCTCGGAAACATACTGACGAAATTGGACTTAAGGTAAGAGATTATTTCGTCTCACTTTTATTTCTGTGAGACATATGCCTGAATCACCATATATTTCTTTTGTATGTTGTTTATGATTCCCATAAATGTTTTATGATTTTAATTATGAGGGATATTATGTTTACATATTCATGTAACTTTCATTATTTTATGACATATATGATTTCACCGATCCTAAATAATAAGCGAAAAATCTCACAATCTCAATTTTTATCTGAGATTGTTTATACTTAAGTATTTAATAGGGCATATTTATATTCCACATCCATGTTTTCTCAAGCTTACTATACATGATTTCCTTATTATTTTGGACAAAATTATGTTCTTTTAAAATCCCACGGCATTTTGTGAAAAGAAAATTATTTTGAAGAAGAAAGGATATTTTCCTCAAGAATTCATTTGAAGTGTTTATTCAAAACTATTTCCCATCTAAAATGACATTATATAGTATGATTATGTTTCACTCATAATGTCTCTATTATTTTCATGGTTTGATTTTTCATATGATGAAATGAAATCCATTTTTTTTATATAGATTATGTTAATATGGGATGATGTTTATGAAACCCAATTTATTCGTTGGGTTATGATGCATGATTTGTGATTGTGTCGTGGCACATGTAAGAATGATTTTATTATGAGATGGTTGGGGCATATATCTCCCTCTAATTGATTGGGTAATGATTTATACAGGGCTGAAACCACAATTAAACCTGGTTCAGTAATGGACTTTGTCCACTATGATGGTCCTGGCAGCAATGCCTTGGCTACTATGGAAATAATATCATGTGATTAATGATTTTCCATAATTACCTGTTTTATTCCCATGCTATTTTATCATGATTAATGTTCCTTTATGATCTATGCCTTACGTACTTCCATGATTAATTCACCACCCAAGATTTTGATGTTTAAACATTATGTTCATGTTTTTTATGTTCAAATGTATATGGTTTGTTTTATTTTCCCTATGCTTACCCTTATTGAGCATTTGAGATCACCCTTTTTATGTTTTATTTTTCCTAGGATATAAAGAAATGTTTTAGGTATGAATACAAAAGAGAAATATCTTTATGGGAGATGTTCAAGATATTTCACCATGATTAGAATATTTTCTTCCAAGCTTCCAAAAAAACTAAACTATTACAGTCCTTGGGTGTCTATTTTTGTTATGTATTTAGTATTCTGCAAAAATAAGGTAATATCCATATACGTCAACCTTGGGTCGCTACATGTTAAAAATATTAAACTAAATGAAATTCCACCCCAATTCATTATTCACCTTGAATATCCCATAAGGTATATATTGAATTAATACTCATTTTGATTGAACGTTATTCCATATTAATAGTCCTCCCCATGAAATTATTCACCATGAATGCCATATCGAAGATGAATTTTTTTTATGAAGAATTTTAACCACTTTTTTAATCAACTGTGAAAAATATCTCATTTCATGAGTCACTTGAGAAGTCAAAGCTATCCACATTTGATGTGTTGTCATTTCAAATAGACAATATGTTTTTTTTCAAGAAAATATCCCAAGGAAAACATCATTATCTGAACCACCTTTGGACTAATCAAATTCTACTATAATGGATAATATTCCATTATAACATGATTTCTAAGATATAGAGGCTATAAAATAATAATACTAGAAAGATAATGTAATTTATCCTCTACCATATGAATAAGAGTAAACATTAATTATGAGTAAACAATAATCCATAGATAACATATGTATCATGTTTTTTCCCTTAGATACTCATCTAAATGATATATTGAAATCATTATTAGAATTATAAATATATTATTTTATCAAAATATATCAATTAATATTATATATATTAATGGTAAATTTTTTAAATATAATGGATATTAAAATCACATCAATGAAAATAAAGGAAATTCAGTGATATAATGACTCGGCTTCCATTTAAGTTTTAATATTCCTAAAACTGTTAAGGAATCCTGAAAATACTCCTAATGCTTGGAATGATAACATTGGAATTATATTTGAGTACATAGATTAATATCTACTAGAGAAACATATTATAGGATGGTTTGATCATAGGTTGAATAATTTTACCACACTCACAAGCTAGAAAATGCATCAAATAGTGACATGATTAAATTCCATTTCATTTGGCAGAATCTCAGAATCATTATCTACCCATAATATATGGTATTCTATGTAGGGATAAACCATGAATTAATCCTTGAATCATTGGACCCACAATGATAAATCCATTGAAATACTGCTACCAAATTATTCATATAAGATTAAACAAGATTTTGTTTGACAAGATCCAAAAAGAGAGACGAAACACTACACCTTTTATGTACAAGCTCATATATAGAGAATGAATTGAACCTATCTCATTCTATAGTAAATAGTTTCATTAATAAGAGGGTATCAGTGATGTTTATCATTGTAGTAGTCTCAATGGAACCGCAACCCATAGGACTAAGGGAATTTTTACACACTCGATACACGTATATATTATCAAATTATCTAAGAGTTTAATGTGTTGGATAAAGGGGAAAGTATATTAAACCACCTATATTTATGGGGGGAATTTTGTTGTTAATTTCATTTTCACATGAATTTCTTCCTTTTAGTGATTAATAGGTAGGCGTAAAGACGGATTCTTAGAAAGTGTCTCTAAATTTCCATTCACAAAAAATCTCAAGGATAATTTTGGAGGGAAAATATCAAGAACCATAAAAGTCTCAAGAAATAGTATCTCATCAAGAGGGTTTCCACTTATAATGATCATGATTTATCACTCAACTGATTTTCCATGTGTGATCAATACTCTTATATCTCCAATTGTGAGGTGATCTCTGTTATATTGTAAGAATTAGAAACTATCATTTGAACTAAACAGATAAGTGTTATGGATCTTGAAACAAGTGTGGTGGAACATGGAGTGGGGTATTGAATCAAAATATTATAAACAGAGATAAATAAATTAATAACATGTTCATAATAGAATCCAAAGTGAAAAAAAAGTTATTGATCCGGAAAATATTATAACTTCCAACCCTCTAGCAGGCCTTATACAATGAGAATCAAATATAATGGAAATGTACAACATGTTACATTGAGATGTTAAACCCCCTAAAACAATCATATGGTTCTCATAGTATCATTCCAAAAAAGTATTTGATGATAATTAGTGTTGAAATTCTCATGGAAAATATACCTACTGGTTATATTCACTAGGAAGAGACTCAAATTACACTTCAAATATATCCCCCACAATAATATGATCTTTTTATTCATGAATATATAGACATGTGGAAACTTCATAATCAAGGATTTGTACAACCAGTCATCATCGATACGATAGTGGTAAATTTTAAAAAGTTACCTCTAATATGAATGTTGTGAGAATATCGTCAGGTTAACTAAAAAAGATAGACCATGTTGGTTTTCATCTGAAAATTTAGAAAAGCCTTCCATGTCAAACTACTCTATTCCTAAACCTAATAAATTACCTTCTCTTCTTCATATCCCATCAGAAATCATTGAAACTCTTCAATCACTAATAGCACTACTAAAATATATTAAATGACGGAATTCAAAAAATATGTTTTAGAGAATGACTTATATAAAATGGGAAATGAAAATATTCATCCTCCCAATTTTGAATACCAAGAATTTCAAACCATTAGTGGAACATGTGATTCATATTAGCACTTGTGTACTTATTTTTTGGATATGGTCCAATGAAGTAAACCCATGAAAAGTGAAAACCATACAATATCTTATGCTTATTACAAATGTTGGTGGGGAGGACTATTGGTATGGTGCACCATGTTTCCATCCTATTAGATCACATGATAGGAATAAATTCAATAAAATTATATTATCAATTCATCTCAATACTATAATAACAATAATTTTTAACCATTCAAAATTAAAAAAATGAGAACGACAGTGTATTAGATTTCATTCCTAGGTGGATGGTATCACCCTAATCTCAGTACCAATAGCTTCCCCATGATGTTTTGTTAGGCATATAAATTTAGAACATCCATTATAAGGTACAAACAACTCTAGTTCTAGTTTAATATTCCTTTGTATTTATTAAACCCTATATAGATTCACAAATATTAGAGATTCCAATTTGTAAACCAACATCATGTCTCTACAGATGCTAATAGCTGAGGAATGTTAATAGTTAAAGTGGACACTATTACCATCACACTAATTCATGTTCGTACACCATATCAATATCCTATGTCCCCAAAATAAAACATGACACCCCATTATGAAAATAAATAAAAATAGTAATATCCCCTTCAGTATAGGATAAATGATTACATGATTCAACCATACATGGAATATAAGAATAAGTATTATTACTTACAAGATGTATAGGTCCCTAAGGACATCATAATACGTATCAAGAAAATTGTTTTCGATTTTACAATCCTACAAGTACTAATCAGGTAGGTCTCAGTGATCAATTAAATTATTTACCCAATAATTGACCATTAGGATTCACCATCCATGAATAATATGTTTTTAAATAAATTAATATGATGATGGTTAATTCAGAATAATAAAAATTGGGAATACCACTAGAACGTGTGGATTTTGTTTTTATCGTTCAAGTATTGCAAGTAAGTTGTAATGAAGTCATGACTATAGCTATACATAATTTGGATAATTAAACCAACATATATTATTTATAGTTTCTTTTATTATAACGAAACTAGCTTCAACACCAACACTTTTTTATAAGATCCATTCTTCTAAAACGTTTTGTAACAAGAGTCGAATGGTCAATTTATAGGAACATGAAACCTTAATTTTACAAAAACAGAGGGAACATGGGAATATGTATCATGGAAAATATTAATATTAGGACTAAATTCCCACCAAGGTTCTATAGATGGTTGAGACCCATTGTCATGTATATTAGAAAAACTTCAAAAAATATTGGGGAACCTGTAAAACATTCAAAATCCTTAAAAATAAAATTATTTTTGATGTTTGAATGGGGAGTGGATAACCATATGATTAGACCAGATAAGTTGGAAGACTATTTCATCTAAATATATTATTAATAGGTGTTCCTTATATATCTATCCAAGTTCCTTACTCATAGTCTAAAAATAAATTAACCCCTAATTAACATTATGTGTGGAATCCTTACCTTGATGATTGGATGAACTCACCTATAACTAAAAAAACATGATATATTAATGTAGTTATATGTGGTTTAATCTATGGACTCAATCCTAAATGAACTTAGTTTCTCAAAGGATCTCCAAGAGAAAAATTTAATCGATATATTTAATCATCAAGAGTGTGATGCTAAAGTTACTATAGATAAATTATATCATTCCCAGACTAATCCCATACAATTTCCTACATGCATGAGATATATAGAGAATTACTTGGAGGTTCCTATGCTTGAACACCATAGACCCATGATTATATCTGGAAAATTGTATTATATTAATATCTGATGAGCCTTCATTGAAAATAGATCTAGAATCATTGACATTCTAGTAAGAGAAACCATTTCATCGCCCTCTACATTATCACATCATGTTTATGATAAGATTGATTATAAACCAATAATACCAATCTATCATATATCCCAATTTACTGATATTTTCTCCAACTATTAATTATTCAATTTCTAAAAGAATACAACAGCCAATTTCCCCTTTGGGAGACCTTCATTACATAACTATTTAACAACCCCCATATTATATCATTAATGTACCATATACTATGTTAATGTTAAAATAGAATCATTTCTAGGTGATGGATATTGATTTGAATTATGTGTATCCAAATAAATTATCATAGGGTTCTACTGGAGAGACAAAATAAGCCTTGATTGATCATATTGCTCTAGTTACTACTCTAAACAGTTTGGTAATAATGTATACTAGGTGATGAATATGTATTTAACATAAATAAAATAAAAGTTTCAATTATTTTATTTAGGTATGTATTCATCATATATCATGATTTTGGAAATATTATATATACATGATGATATATAGTAAGTGTCTAATATATAAAATAACATTATCTCCTCAGTTAAAAAAACCCTATTTTTCCCCTGATTTCCTAGAAGACCCATTAGCCATCACCTGAACAAGAACAGACTCTAATATCAAAAATAGAGAATTCGAATGATAATAATTTATCTACCAAAATTTGGGATAATAACACATATACAAATTACAATTAAACTTCATCACTCATTTTTCTGATATTAGAGTAGGAAAAGATAAATAATATTATCTCTATGTTCCCCCTTCTATATTTGAGGTGGGTGTATCCAACATTAATGATGAGATCGTGATAATAAATCTATGAATATAGTAGGATCAATAATCCATATTTATTAGATAGGAAATTTATTTCTAATAATAATAAGTTTATACTTAATTTCGTAAATAAAACATGATTTGTTCACTTGGAATCATATAGAAATTATCGGCCTAAATCCTAATGCATATTTCAATCACTTGTCTTCCTAGAGGATAACCATGTTTAAAAGCCGGATTCTAGGGAAATCCCTATAAATCACACAAATATGGAAACTGATGCAATTGATAAAATTGTTAAATTCAACAATGACTAGAAAATATAATACATAAAATAGATTTCCATGAATTTCATAGCCAGAATGGAAAACATGAAGCATGGTGTTTTCATCAACATCCATAATCTCAACAGGAATTTTTAGAAAAAAAAATTTCCAAACTCATTTGCTGAAAATATTACATATGTGACTACTGACTATAAAGACCTTCACATTGTGGATGGATATTAAAGATAAAACTAAATATAAATAGATCTTAATGATGAAGAAGCAACTGGTTTCAACACACACAAATGTATATAATGTTATAAGTTGATTTCCTTAATTTTTGTAAAATTTTGGAACCAGATATCAATGTTCCAAGAACCATATTCGCATGTCCTTCATAGAAAAAACTGTCAAATATTATATTGATGATATAATGTTCATATACTAGTATTTTTATTATCATTTAATTGATATTGAAAAAATTTCTAATAAGATATGATAAAATATATTTAATATAATACCCTTTAAATGTGCTTTCAAGAATTCCTCATTAATTTTTATTAACTACACAATATATCACCATTGAATCAAAGTTGATCATGAGAAAATCATGTCTGTCTTTGACATGAATCCTCCTCAAAACCTTAAATAGTATAGAGAAATTCAAGGATTCCAAACCTAAATCACACCATTCATAGAAAACATTATTGGAAAATGAATAGACATAACCAAACCGATGAAGATTGGACATGTCTATTTGTGGAGTGATGAATTTTAGTAATATTTTTATAGACTTTAGAAATATCTATTGAGTCCACTAAAGGTAATTCCCTAAAAGAATGAAAGACACACATTTTTATATAATATCCATAAATAAATATATAGAGGCTTTTTATATATATAATAATTATATAGGGAATGAAAATAGTCTATATTACCTCATTATAAACATCCTTAGATCCAAGATTCGATTTTTAGATATTGAGAGGAATTGTCTCACATTGAATTTATTATATTAAAAAATGGAGGCACTGCATATTTCATCATGTGGATGACTTATTATCCTTTAATTACCCTCCGAAATATATCCAAAAAGTTTATATATGAATTTTACTCTTGGTATAGTGGGAATTCATCCTTTAGAAAATTTTCATTTCATTCATACTTCAGAAGATGATAAAGGGATTATAATTATAATATTTTTTAATTGTTTACAATTCTCCAAAAAAAGATCATTATACATTGTTCTGCCACATAATAAGCCTTCTCTATTCAAGACCACCCCCAAATAAGAGATATCTACTTTGACACTACTTCAATGGTCTAGATAGTAAATTGACATGTATTCCAAATGCTGAAAAATATTGGTCTTGTAATTACCCATATCATTATAGACAATGTAGTTTTCCCTTATCCCATTTTATTTTTCGTATGGATTAACAAATAATAAGGTGGAATACCAAGACCATATTGTATTTTTAAAAATTATACTACTAATACCGCTAACCCACAGGAAATTAAAAGGTGATTCCAATTTTTTATCATTCAGATTATTGGATGATATGAAATAAAAAGGAAGATATTTCCCACATCTTGGTTATATATGAGACTTGAGGGAAGAATTTCCCTCGAAACAAACACTACCCCAAACCCCATGTCCAAATAATTCTAGGGAATATGTTTTTACTAATGCGTCTATATATTTGGAAGATCCAGATCAATATGAAATTGTCATCATCATTTCACATCACTTGATGGTGTGATTATTTATTGGTAGAAAAATTAATGAGATTAGTTAGGGGAACTACACCCCCAAAAAATATGTCTTAATAAATGGATGCATTCCATAAATTTTTTATTAACTCCATAATTGGATTCTATCATTGGATAAAAAATAAAAGTTAAAATATTATGATGGGATGTCAACATTCAATTTATATAGGTAAAAACTCTCATAAATTTCTATATAAATAAGGATATGAGGGATTCCTTCATATTTTCATTGAATGTGGAAAATCTATCATAGTTATTTAGAAAAAAATTTATTTTTCTATTGTTCTCGTGAGATAGTATAATGATTTCTCATATAATATAATGGATTGGGTATTTATAGTCTTCAGTGAAATCAGATTTCATAGAGTCCACCGCGAAATTTCATGATTTTTATTTATTTTCAATATTATATATAATCCAATAAAATTATTACACAAAAAAAAATATGTATGTTTGTTTTTTATTTAGGGAATATATGTCATAGGGTCATATATAGTAGAGATAGCTAGGTAGTTCAGGTGCATGAATACTACCACTAGCTTCTTTTTCAAGTAGGTCAATTCAATATCCCTTAAGGAAGTTGGGACAATTGATATCATCAGTTATTAAAGATAAATATTATTAATATATTAGGTTTCACACTTAAAATATTGATGAATAATGGAATAAACAGTATTTATTTCAAGATGAATAAGATATATCAGCAATATGGTATTTATTCTAACTATAACATCCAAGTTTCAGGTGCAGCCCAAGGGTGCCCGTACCCAATTGGTCACATGACTTCAATCGCATTTCACCAAACACCAGAGGCTATAGGCTACCATGGAGGACCAAGGACTGATGGCAGGGAAACTATTCCCTCATTGACAGTGTATACACAATGGAATACTAAATTATATCAATAACCGAAAAATTAATACCATACATCAAAAGTTAACAGTAGATGACTAATAGTAATATAAAAACTGGAGCACATATAAATGATGCACGTCACATGTGTCTAGGACAGAATCCAAACTAATAACAATGCTGGAAATAGAATAATGAATCTAATGTACATAAAATCAGTAAACTTCAATAGTATCACATGCCTTATCATGGTATCATGCTCCCCATCTCCAACAAAAATCAAGAACCTGATGAAGATGGGAGCATGACCTTATCTATAAATTCAACCATGTAATCTATTTGGGTGCAAAATCATAACCCATATAGGATTTGAGGAAAATCCAAATAGGAATCTAGAAAAATAATTATTCCAAACTATCAGTGAATATATATAACAAGAAATATAAAAATAAAGCAATAAACTATGAAGTACTCTTAAGTAAATAGTCCTATATTTTCCTATTACATTCATTTAAATTTATTGATTATTAAATCCATTTAGTAATTTGACATCGGGATCTATCCTACGATATGAATCTCTTTGTATAATAATATCGACAACCAGATCTCTCAAAATACCATTTAAAAAATCATGTAAGATCGTGTCCAACATTGTGATTGTCTTGGAAGACACGTCATAATCATTTTAACATTCAAAAGAATCCCTCTATGAATGTTCCCACAGTCTAACTAATATGGTTTATCATATAATCAATTCAATAAATAATGACCCTCTAGGAAGGAATACAATGTCTAACTCCTTTTGTCCCACATAGAACTAGTCATTTACAAACGACCACATGGGTAGCTCTCACAGTCAATGCCCACATGGTCTTCATAGAAATAATGAAATATAATGACCACCTAACAGCTCTCACAGTGAACTCCCAAAGGTCCTAAATTCATTTAATAATACCCACCAGGTGTCTCTCATGGTCAATCCACTATGTAATATGACCATCTAGATTCTCTCATAGTCAATACCTCTAGGAAAACATAACTACAATTCATACATAAAGGACCCTACTTTGGGAACCTCTTTATGTAAATTATCCATGGATAAAAATTCACAATAAAAATCACATGGATCTCATATAATCAGTCAAACTCAATCCTAAATAATTCAATGCATGGAATCCTGGTATGCCTCATTGGAAACCTAGGCCAATAGGCCATAAACATTAAATAAGGGAAACACAACCATGGGGTTTCCCATAACAAGGTTTAAAAGATTATAAATAATCAACAACCCTTTCTCAATAAAATAAACAATAACAGTTCTCAAATAGGGTTAAATTATAAAATGGGTAATACCCTAATCCTGGTTATTCGACATATTGAGCAATTATAATTCAAATAAAAAAATGACATGCATATACCACCTACCTTTATGTTGTAAGAAGAACACTCTTGATCATTGTTCCTTCAATCTCCCTCGAATGATTTAGATCTATAAAAAGGATAAAATCCATCAACCTTGAATAACCCATGACATATAAGGAATTAGTATGAGAGGCTCAAGGTGAAGATGGAAATAACCGAAAGGATTCCAACGCTCCTAGAGGTGTATCAATTGGAGCTCGGATGGAGAACCATGAGTATCATGATGATCTTGGGTGCTTCGTCACTCAGTTGAATGAACTGAGGGGAGAAGAAATGTTTTCTAGAGAAGAGAAGTGACCCTCCCTTGAATCATCAAATAAAAAGAAAAGTACATGATGTGTTCATTTAATGTACACTTTGTGTACTAGCCTCACCCCCCCCCAAATGTTATTCATGGTCACCAACCTGGCCATGTACTCGGTCGTTACCATGTCGGTACATGGCTTCATTTTGAAATTAGGTACATGGAGTTTACCCAAGAGTACACAGTGCGTACATATAAAAATAATAATTTCTTCCTTTTTCCTAAAAAACAACATGAAATATATATCCAAACCATAAATGAAGATCATGGTACTTAAAAACATCCCCCATAATGAAATGTTTCCCCTAATTTTCATTCCCAGGGTGGTGAAGAAGGAACTTCAATCAACTCCAACCACTCTGATCGTACGTCGGCCTCCCTAACCCCCGTTTGATTTGGTACTCAATTATTCTTCCATAACACCCATAACAGAGGATTAGACCAACCAAGGAGAACCTTTTTATTGTGATCCTCAATCCATATAGGGTGCCACTCAAAGGGTGTATCCCCTTCATACTCAACATCCTCAGGTTGAAAAAAAGTGAGACGGGTCTGAAAAGTAATGTTGTATCTTAGAAACATGAAATATTTCATGCATATCACAGTACCTCCAAGGTAACTACAATTTTTAGGAATCCAGGCTGAATCATTCCAAACCCTAAAATAGAAAAACGTATCTCAGTGAAAGCTTCACATATCTCCAAATCCTCATATATACCAACCTCGTTGTGGCAGGTAATAAAACATGATCTTCGAACTCGAACTCTAGAGGTCGTCTCTATTGACCAGAAATATATTTTAAAGGAGATTTTGTAATATCGATCTTCCATTGAATCAAATCCACATGCTCAGTGGTCTCCTTGAAATGGAGAGGTCTCAAAATAGTTGCCTCTCCTGTCTCTAGCCAACATAGGGGTGACCGGCATGACCTACTATACAAAGCCTCCCAATGTGCCATTTGAATCGTCGACTAAAAACTATTACAATAGTCAAACTCCACTAGGGATATATATCTCTCCTATGATCCCCCAAAATCCAAGATGTATGATCATGTCATGTCCTCCAAAACATAAACCATGTGTTCAGACTAGCCATCTATCTATGGTTGGTATGTTGTACTTAGAAGTGCCAGTGTATCCAAAGCCCTTTGTAGTCCCTGCCACAAACAAGAAGTAAATTGGCCATCCCTATCTGAAACAATAGATTTCAGAACCCCATGAAAACATATAATATCTCATATGTACAACCTTTCATTATCATAAACACAAAAGGGTTCTTTGATAAAAATGAAATGTGAAACCTTCATGAGTCTCTCAACAACAACCCAAACCGCTTCTTTCCCTCGAGGTTCCCTCAGTAAACCAGTCCTAAAATCCATCGTGACATCATTAAAATTCTACTCAGGAATGGATAACTGTTGTAAAAGAGATATCGGTCATTGATGCTCTAACATTACCTGCTGAAAGGTGGAACATCTCATTAAAAAACAAGCAACATCTCATTTCATACTAGGCCACCAATACTGACGGTGTAGATCTTGAAACATCTTGGTGACACCAGGATGAACTTCCTTTGCTAAGGAATGAAAAAAAAATTCAAAATTAAATCATGTATGTTTTCTAACAACCATACATGCCCATGGAAATGAAAAAATTCATCCTCTCTTATGGTCCACCCAAGAGTATGGTCCCTTCCTGACACGCCCTCATGTAAGACTAGGACTTCAGAATTTTGTATCTTCCTCATTCACACTCGATCCAATAGTATATAGGTAACAATTATAGAAGAAAGAAACGTATTCCATTTTCTATCATGAACCTCCAATTTCATATCATAGAATAGATCCATAAGCTACCACTCAATGTTGGCCTCCTGATCTTTTTAAATCTGAGCCCATCGGCTCGACGATTCAACCACATCATTGCCATTCTCAAGCGTGTTAGCATACTAAAATTAAAAAGAATGAAGGTAATCAAACAACCTTTACAATCTTAAATTGGTATCACACTGAGATAAAATATACTTGAGAATTTTTTGGTCAGTGGATACCATGAAATTTTCTACCAAAAGACAATATCTCTAATAACATAAATCATACATAGCAACAACCAACTCCAAATTGTTTGTTGGGTAATTACTTTCATGTGGCCTCAACTTCCAAGACTCATACTCAACAACTCCTTCTCCTTACATAATAAATCACTCCATCCCAATACCTAATGCATCACAATATACAATGTAACTCTTCCCCGACTATAGAAAAGTCAGTATTGGTGCTGAAGTCAATCTCCCTTCCAGCTCCTGAAAGGATGAATCACAGGAATCTTTCCATCAGTACATTGCAACCTTATTATTCACACCCTTCTATAGAATTGATAAGCATGAAATTTCTTCAATAAAGCACATGTAGTAACCTTTTAGTCCCAAAAAATGCATACCTCAATGATATTATATGGATGGTCCGAAGAGACTACTACTCTCTCTTTCTCTATGTCTAATGATACTCATTTATCTGAGATAATATGTACCAATAAGTGAATCTGAAACATCCAAAAGTGGCATGTTGAGACCTTTCCATATAAATGATTCTCCCTCATTTTAATCAATACAATCTCATGATGGGTGGAATGGTAATGTCGAGTGTGAGAGTACACCATGATATCGTACAAAAAGACTACCAGAAAAGAATCCAAGTAAGGATGGAACACTCGGTTCATCCATTCCATTAAAAATGATGTCTTGTTTCTGAGACCGAACAACATAACCAAATACTCATATGGATCATACATACTCCAAAAGGCTATAAGAAGTACATATGATGGTCAAATGTGCAACTGATGACAAATGTATCTCAAATAAATCTTCGAGAACACTCAACATCCTCAAAGATAATTAATGATATCATTAATAATCAACAAGGGATATCGGTTCATAACCATCAAATGATTCAGCATCTAATAATCCACAAAATGTCTAAGGGTATCATCCGTCTTTTTCACAAATAGGATAGGAAACCCCAAGGAGAAGTAATAGGACAAATGAAACCATTTACATAAAACTCCACTAACTACTTATTGACCTCATGTAACTCTGGTGTGGCTATCCTATATGGATGAATGGACACAGGTGTCGCTCCTGGAAAAATTTCAATAGAGAAATTCCCATCTCTCTCAAGAGGTAAACCTAATAATTCATCTTGAAAGAAATCATTAAAATGATCCACTATAGGGGGAATGTTCAAATGTGATGTTCTCTGGCCATCTAGTTATAAACTAGCCATCTGGGATATAACTCTACCCAACCTATGATTCTTGGGTGTATCCCATCTCGCCATGACAACCCATTCTCCCAGGTCTAGAAAAGACCCACCCACTGTTGATCTGAATCACAAAATATATTGAAAGAATTCAATAATGTCCTGAAAAGAGACAAACCAGTCCATTATTTGAATCAAAAAATGAATTACATGTCAAAGATAGAAAGGTCCCACAAAAAGTGACACCAAAACACATCACTAGGGAACTCCATGTAATGACATACACAAGCTATCTTAATCCCCAAAAAAGTATCTTTCATCATAACATCCTCAGATGTAAAGATACAGAGCCAATGGCTCTCTACAACAACAATAGATATTAAACTATGGGAGGACCCTATATCAAAAATAATGGAATCTAAAACAAAGGCAACTATAATTCTACCTCTAATCATTTAGGTTATGGGATCTATCTCCTAATGGGTCTGCTCCACAAAAAAAAATCTGACCTGTACCAAAACCTTGCGACACTTCCTGACTACAGTGAATAGATCCACCCTACGATCACTAATAACCTACAGCCTTACTAACACGTCCACAACCACCTCCTAAACCTGAATGGCCTGATAAACTCTATCTTTCTTACTGATGAAAAACTGGTCATCCTACTCCTGAACGTTGAGTCATAACTGAACCCCTTTCATTAGCAGCTAGTGAGAACACCCAGAAAAATTTGAAGGTGACCCATCCTTTCAAAATATTGGCACTCAAAAAGGTCCTTCATGAATTGAGGTCTTGTATTCCCACTCATCCTGCACTGATAGCATAACACCAGGTTACCTTTAGAAACATCACCTGAAGTATCCATGCATCGCTTCCTACTATCTGTTAAAGTTGTACCTGCCATAGATGCTAAACCTCCCTAGATCGCCGCTCCTAACTCCCTCAAATTGCGCTTTTAATCAACACTTGGTTCAGTATAGTCATCACTAAATTCAGCATGAAAACATTCACCTATGATCTGATGTCATACTTGAGACCATCCTCAAATCACCTAGCCAAAGATAACGCATCACCTAACAAAATAGGTTTGAATTTTTGAATCTTCTTAAAGAAAGAAGAATAATCCATCACTGATAGAGTGCCCTTCTCCAAATGCATGAAATCTCGAGAATGATCAACCCTCAATGTCTCAGAGTAGAAGTATTCATAGAGAGTCCTCTAGAACTCTTCCCAAGACATATCTCGATAACGTTCTTCCAGTGAGATGGTATCCCACCATATCATGGTGGAATCGCATAGTATATAAATTGAAATATTCACCCTCCTCTTTAAAGGCATCTGAAGTTTCACAAAGATAAAATGCATGGCCTCCAACCATTACTCTACATCACGTGGTCCTCCATCCACTAAAAAAGTGGGAGGATACTGATACTGGAACACTTGTATAAACTCTTCAATAGTTAGGGAATGATGCAGTGCTCCATTAAAAGTCTATAAAAACATCATTAATCCTTCACAGAACTGTCCATCAGTACCTACATCTGGTATAACTGCTGGATCCTAGACGACTACGACAGGAAGGTCTAATCAGATTCCCCAATCTACCCTTTCCAATGTCTGATCGTTGCACTATGCCTGGTGCACAACCGGAGGACATCATTATGGAATGACTCTGTAAGTTCAAGCATACACCTTAGTACATGATTATCATGTACAACAAAATTACAGTGAAAGAATGTAACAAAGAGAAGCAACAAATTGAAATATTTCAAAACAATGTTACACTGTGTGTATAAACTCTATGCGGCATCTTCCCAAAAGATTTAAACATTGACTGTTCCTCTATCAATCATAGTTATGTATAACCCTTACACACAACATGTTCTTCTAGATACATGGTGTGTACTTTAATTTTACCTCCTTACCAAGTACTTTTACACGACTATAACTACACAGTTCTCTCTTGGGTAACCCTACACAACGTGTTCACCCTACACATGACGTGTACCACATATGTATCATCCACCTGTGTTGTTGGAAATATGGTCGGATACATGGTTGATAAACACATGGCATGTAAAATATAGACACAGCATGAATAACCTAGGTTTTCTTCCACCTGTGTCGTTAGTCACATGGTCAGATACACGGTTCTTTAAGGAACGAAGTGTACTCCCAATACACGGTGTGTTCTACAAATATTTTATCAACCTCCTCTCTATGTTCACATAGTATGTAACATAGTTAAAGACTATAAAAATTTTATATATAGTACAAGGTGATACATAAAAAATTTGTTTCTTCAAGAACAGTAGAACACATGGTGTGGGTTCATAACATCACATGTTGTGTTGTATGGGTTTCTGGATAGTAGGCCACTAAAACTTCTCCAGAACCCTTTAGAAACATAATATTTTGTTTGAGGAATGAAAATTTCCAACCCGTGAGAGCCCATACTCCAGTGAATAAAATTTTGGAAACCTTAATAATATCATAACTAGACAAAATATAATTAATGATTAAACATGATCCACCAAACTATGATCCAAGAGGGCCCATAACACCTCCAATACCAATGTTTTTCATCCATCCAAATGAATCATTACATATCCCAATACCCTATAAAAATAGAAAGTATTTATATCATGGAATCTATCTTAACCACATACAGATCTAGCACGTTATCTATCAAAATAGCAAGCTATCAAAAATTCACCCAAAGTGGGATGACAACAATGCCTGGAATGTGATCTCTAGTAAGTTTCTATATGATCTGTGAGATTTCATAACCTCATCTCATAAGGTTTTAAAACAAATAAAACCCCAAAGATAATAATAATAACATCAAGAAACATGTGCATCTCCCATCATTGAAATCAAATCAACTGTGACAATTGCCAAACATGAAGAAATTTAATATTCAAGGTAACTTGGATTTTCCATATACATGAGTTAGATACTCCAAGGAACAACTTATTAAAAACTACACATTTCTTATTATCCATATATATAGGCTCTAGAAGGTAATACAATGTATGAATAGAAACTGCCCTAATACCACTTTGTAACCTCCTGGTTCTAGTTTTCTCCCAAGGGTGTCTCATACACGGTTGGTGACATGACCTTAAGCACATTTTCCCAAATAGAAGAGGCTCCCGAGTAGTAGTGATGTACAAGGTCTGATAGTGGGGAAAAAATTCCCCCATTGGTATATTATACACAGCAGAATAACAAATGATTAGAAACAGTGAAATTAGTAATAACATACAACAAAATTAAACAGTAGAATACAAATAGTAATAAAAAAATAGAGAACATATAAATGATCAATGTCAAATGTATCTAGAAAATCATCGAAACAAGTCACAATGATAGAAATACCATACTAAAATAATGTAATGAAACGTAGTAAACTCCAACAGCAACAAAATCCTCATCTTGGTCTCATGCTCTCCAGTTCCAACAGCAATACAGTACCTGGAGAAGAAGGGTTCTTTACCTTATCTATACTTGTAGCCATATAATATTTTTGTGCCTAAAAGAATGACCCAAATAAAGTGTGAGATGAATCCTAGTTGGCCACTACCAAATGATATGTTCCTAACTATCAGTTATTATATATAGTAGGAAATATAAAAAAAGAATCCCTAAACTAGGAAGTAAACAAAAGTAAATAGTCCTACAATTTCCAATTTCATTCATTTACATTTATTAACTATTAAATAAATTTAATAATGTAACCTTGGTATCTAACATAATATCAATATCCCATTGTATAATAATAAAAACCATATGTCTCCATAGGCTATTGAAATAATCAAGTAAGACCGATTCCAAGCATGTGCTTTGGCTTGGAAGACTCATCACATTCATTAAAACATTCAAAACCAACCCTCTTGGAATGTTCTCATAGTCTAACCCATATGGTTTAACATATCATAAATTCAATAAATAATGACCCTTTGAGAAATCTCACATAGTCTAACCCCCTTGGACCCATATAGCACTAGTCATTTATAAATGACCACCTTGGTGTATCTCACGGTCAATGCCCCATTGTTATACAAAGCAATAATAAATTATAATGGCCACCTAGTATATCTCATATTAAATTCCCGAAAGACCAAATTTTGTTTTATAATGACACTCTATATAACTCCTCAGGACTATGACCACCTGGAAGATTTCCCAAAAAATCCCTCTTTGTCAACATAACTACAATTCATACACAAATGACCCTACATATAGATTCAAACATAGTCAATTACTCTTGATCAAAACATCAAAATATGAATCACAAGTTTCCCATATATGAGTCAAAATATATCCTAATAAATTAAAGGCATACAAACAAGGTATTACTAATAGTAATCCTAGGAAAAATGGATATAAATAGTCAATTAGGGGATCACACCCATGCGGTTCCCCATAACAAGGTATAAAAAATTATAAATAATCGGTAACCCATTCCTAATAAAAAATTCCATAACAGGTCTTAAATAGGGTTAAATTCCATAACAAAAAATACCCTAAACATGGGAATTCATCACTTTGAGCATATATAATTTAAATACAACCAATGAAATGAACATACCACCCACCCTGATGTTGTACTAAGAACTCTCTTGAATGTCATCCATCGAATCTGCCTAGAACAAAGTAGATATACAAAAAGCTTAAAATGATTCAACCTTGAATAACCCAAATGAAATGTGGAATCATGAATTGAGGCTCTTGGGACACATAGAACCCATAGAGGGAATCCAACACACCCGACAGAGTCTTAATTTCAGCTCGAACAAAGAATTAAGAGGTGCTTAAAGATATTCAGCATTCTGTCACTCTCTTGTATGAACTAAGGGGAGAAGAATTGTTTTTTGGAGATGATACATGAACCCAATATAACTCATCAAATAAAAATAAAATTACATTGTGTGTTCATTTTATGTCAATGCTATGTACTATCCTCAACTGGCCCTAAATTTAGGAGTTGTTCCAGGTCATCCACATGGCCATGTACTCAAAAGTTACGCAGCCAGTACACCGCTAATTTGGAAACATCGAACATGGTTTGTACTCATGAGTACACATTGTGTAATTATAAAAATTACAATTTCTTCTGTTTACCTAAAAAACCCCCAAAATAATGATTCTTACCTAATATTATGATCCACGATCATACACTAACCACTCATCCTATTACTATGAATTAAAAGTAGATAGATATTGGATTTTCATAAAATAATGTCTATCATACTCAAAAATGTAGTTCTAAATTATAGGAAATCACTATAGGACAATAATCCTCATGATTTGTGGGCTTATCATACCATAATCCATAGTTTCACACAATAAACCCCATATTAGATTATATATGAATTATTTGTGGTTCTAAATAGTGAATTATAATTTCATTCAATATAAATTTCCATTTGAAATTAGCTATAAAGGGATGAGAAACATTATAAGTTAATGAATGAACTGGAACGACTAGATGAGAAATGGTGGTATAAAATTTATCATTTGGAGGTTCAATAAATATGAGTTGTCTAATCCTTCAACAAGAATATTCACCTATGTTCCATAGTACAACTAGAATATGTAAAAGAACTCATTATTATAATTTTAATTAAATTAATGTCTCAAAAAAAGTAATCAAAATTTGAAGAACACTATATCATACATAGGTTCAACTCCAATAGAGCCTATTCCAGGATTATACTAGATGGAAAGCATATCATTCCCCCAATAATGAAATGTTTCCCAACAAATTATTCTCATTATAAACAATGAATTATGATGTCACCAAAGAATTATGTTTAAAAAAATTTCAAATATCATTTTCACATGATGTTTGACTATAAAACATCATAGACTAAGCTGGATGACTTTAAATTTTGTTACAAAACTTCGGGAAACAAAAATTTAAAATCAATATAACCAATTTCATTGTCACATTATATCAAACTACATGATAACATCTCTACCAATATATATATATATGATGTCTGAAAATAATCCATGAACATCATATAATGACCTCACATGAGTGGCCCTCTCATTATTTTCATATGATCCAAATCTCTACAAGGTACTTCCTGAAAACTATATTTTTCATGGATTATCATTACTAATAGATATGTTGTGAATCTTGTATTATTCATCCACGTACTAACATAAAATGAATATATATAATTACCTCACCCTATCTTGGTAATTAGGTTGAGTCTTTCTCACCAACATAAAAACATGGTCCTACTCCATGAATGAGAATATGGAAACTGTGAAACCAAAAAACCAAGACCTTTTAGGAAGACCTCGAAATGTATATAAATAATTTTTGTATCATCAGGAATTAACCCATAGGGTGGAATAAAATCAATAATATCTCCAAACTTTATAGGTTGGACCATTTACATTTAGAATCATTCACCCTAACTAAGTGTTCAATCTATTTTTTTGTCTACAGTTCATAGTTAGTTCATAGTTTGTTCATGCATTGCAACTTTTAGGCCCCCAATTATGTGCATATGAGGATGATATATACAAGGAAATTCAAAATAAAAAAATGTATCTTTATTTTAATTTTGAAAATAAATTCATTGATTATTATATCCCTTACCTTGGGTCAAGAATTAGAAATCATATTCCCTCAAACCATATATTTGAATCGGATTTATTGTATGAGATACTTATAAATAACTATACAAGTATGTAATATTATTCTGTGGAGATAATTAGTGATTAATGGGTGACATATACTATGACCAGCTATAAAATAAAAAAAATATCCCTCTTTTACATATGTTCTAGATCTACATAGTAAATTCCAAAAAGTTTTCTCTCAATTATTGACCTGTTCTAGGAATTGAAGTCTCTTTTCCATAAAACAATGTAAGATCGATGTGGGGGATCCTTATAACTATGATCTTCTTGAGAATTGATTCTCATTTTGATTATATATATAGTAATTCAAGGATACAATACTCTAGTTACCATTTTTAAGTCTAAAAAATAATCTCTCCATGTTTAAATGACAGACTTATACAGTAGACTTCTCCCTTAGAATTGTGTTTTTCTAGTTTTTCATTTGGAAAGTACACGTGGTGACATAGTTATCCCCTATCTTATTCCAATAACAAACTAAAAACAAATTTTCATTTTCATTTTATATCATTAAGATATCTATAGAGAAACCCTTATTAGACTAACATGTTGTTTAGTAATTAATACTCAATAAAATCACAATCAACAGTTCCTTGTGAGATCGAGTTCAAATGTTTGAATCACGATTTATGTAAATATTCATTCCCTAAACCAAAATTAATTCCTTGAGAAACTGAAATCACAACAATACATCAATGATACAACTACGAAGCACACCTTTTTTATTATTATGTTCACAATTACTTTAACATGGCTCTACGTATGTGGCCATCGACATGGCTTGTCAGTAAGAGGCATAGGATTCCAGAGGAGAAAAAAAATTTATCTACAAACAACCTAATAACATCACAATGTAATTAAAATTTTTAACATGGTACAAATATATTTGTTTCATACCTCTCCCATATAATGCTTCAATGTCTATGATCGTCAATATACAATTTACCATTTCACTCATTCTATTCATGAATTATTGTGAGAATTACATTTTGGGTAGTCATAATTCAGGTAGTAATCCCAGTCTCATTTTTCCAACATCCATGACCTTAATCTATGTTAAAAAATTTGGGAAATTAAACCCAAAATACATTTACCCACATTAGACATGTATTCAATACATAGTGATATAATTGATAATGTTTTTGTATCATTCATGGATAATCCATTCTCCAAAAATGTATTTCAAGGTACATGAGTTAAAATAATCAATAAGCGTTCCAGGATATTTGTGATGAGAGTGTCATACAATTTATAAAACATATATTTTGACTATGTATATTATACCACTAATATTTTAATTTATACACACCACCGAAATATCTATTCTTCTAGAAGCATCTGTGTCATGAATATAAATTCCACTAATCATTGTATGCCCTGGAACCATTAATTTGGAATCACATATTCAAATAGGGTCCACGATTATACTCAATATAAATTACTCAACCCACCTTTCATTGTTTATGATTATAGATTCATGATATACATATTTTGTGATCCAAATATACTAATTGACTAAAAACTCTAGATATTAAAAACCTCTACATTGCAGCCATGTGTATGGAAAAGATCTGATGTTACATATATCCAGACATCATCAAGTGACCATTAATAGTATGACATTATATTTTCTGCTTCTTGAATATACATTGAAGGAACCATTCATGGTTGTAGTCCGCATAAATTGTTGGCATGTTGATTAATTTATGTTTTTTCTTTCCCATGTTAATGAAATTGAACTACATATTTTGTGAAAATTGTTTGAGATAAATCATCAGAAACATTTGATAAAATATGTTCAACCTAAAACACTATCAATTTTGGTCAATGTTGTTTGGAGATAAATGTAAACTATGTTTTTCATACACACATTACCTTAAAATCTTATAAAAATAGTCATATTACTCAGTAGGACAAAAGAAAATAATGATAAATCTTAATAAAATGTAAATTCTATAGTCACTAGACATGATCCTTGTAAGATTATTGAAAAATTGAGCATTAAAAAAGGCAATGAACATTTTTTATTCAATAAACCATAAAGGGATTCATAATCAATATCCAATTAATTAGCAAAATGATTTCCTAACATATCGCTTATGGAAAATTTTGTGTGATGCAAAAACAAAAGGACATAATTACCAATTGCTTATACATGAGTCCACTATAAAATATAAGCTAAACAAAAAATAACCATTGGCCTCTACCATGTCTTGGTTACTCATTATTCATTAAATCCTCATTTAAGCATAGAGGATTAGATTTAGGGTTACAAATAAGTTTTTACTAAGGAAGTCCTTAAGTAATGAATTAATTCATGCTAGTGAAACAATTACCTATTTATTAAATACTCATTTTTAAAATTAGATCCAATCCTAGTGGGGTTGCATTTGATGGAACTCTTGTTTTTTTTTAAATAAGCATGATGATCCCAAAATATGAGTATATCAAAAACATTAGTAATGATGTATAATTAATTAAAATTAAATCTTCTCTAAAAACAATCAAGTGCACCAAAGTGAACCAACTAAGTGGAACTACAAAAACCAAGTTACTTATGAAATTCCAGCTTTTGTGGTCACAAATGAAAAATCTTCTATTTTCCTAGGGTAATAAAATCTCTTATAAATAATAACCATGGGATTATCTTTTTCACGATTTCTTTGGATGACTAAGAGATATATTAAAGCTTCATTCACTAAACTCTCTAACCCAAGTCCTCAAAACCTTTAGGTTGCATATTTATTCTCTAAAACGAGATAAAATTAACAAAAAATAAGGAGTATTCGAGTTCATTGAGGTTTTATAACTGCATGATAATTTTTTGAAACCACTTATTACCTATTCCAATTACAATATTGTGAATCACACTTACCTAACTTACCATTGCGAAACATTCTTACAATGAATCCAAGTAAAACCCCTACAATAAATGGGAAGAATCTCCCAGATGTTGTTTACTATACATCACTACACCCAAATATCACTTTGGTGAGGAGTATCACCTTGATATTTGATGATATATTTCATTACAAATATATTATTTTTCTTAAATAACTTATGATACACACAGCCCAGACTCTAAATGATTCTTAATATAGAATACCATTATACCCACATTGTTAAATATTCATTATGAATAATAATAAAAACATAATTAATTTTTTTTAATGGTTTTAAATAATAAAATTATACTAATAAATAAGAAATGAATTTTTAGTAAATTTTTTATATTCTTTAATACACTATTATCCCTCAATATAGTTTCTATTGATTTTTCTTTGAGAAAGTAATATAATCTATATTTTATAATTTTCTAAAATTTATCAACAAATATATATCTAATTTTTTTATAATCATGTTATTTTTTTCTTACAGTCAATTATTGATAAATTGTGTTTTAAAAATTTTATTTCTTTATGTATAAAAAAAGTTATTGATTTTTATTGAAAACTAATTTTTATTTAAATCGTTTAAAATGTTCACGATTGTTTTAAAAATATTATAAAGTTAATATAATATATTTTATTTCATAAAAAACCTAATTCACTACATAATGAATTATTTATGATGGATTTTATTATAAAGCATTTTTTATTGTAGAAAATATTTCTCTTTTGAAAAAAGCTATTCATCGTACAATCTGGTTTAATTTTGAATTATTTCCACCAATTATGAGAATTTAATTTTGATAAATATAATAAATATTGTTGATAATAAATTATAAATATTTTATTTCTCTAATTTCATTTTATTTTACAATAAATAGTAAAAAAAATAAATATTGGTTAACTCTATTATGGTTAAAATTATTTTCCAAGAAGGTTAAACGAAAAGATAAGGGTATATGTTACAATTAGATTTTATCAAATATATTCTATAATAATATATAAATATAATAATTTTATAACATTGAATACCTATCCATTTGGAAGAGTGTTTTTTAATATGTCTTCATTATATTTTAAACTTTTATAAAATTATAGGTGTGTCATATCCCCCCTTATAAAAAGAAACCCTACTTCCTCTTGTTTACACCACTTTGATCCTTTTATCTCAATAAAACCCTACCTAATTATCTAAAAAAATACTATAAATGAATTATAGTTTATTGTAAATTTAAAATACTATTTTAATGGACTTTAATTATGTATCTAATGATGGCCACCCAAAAGAGAGACACTTATCTTTCTAAAACACATTAAAATTCACTCTTATTAAATCTAATATAAATTAATGTTAACAGTCATAAAACAATATATTATGTTTTAAAAATATAAAAAAATATTATTATTATCAAGGTAAAAAATTATGCACCATAATTTTCATCAAATGTGATGGGAATGTATCCCTCGTGCATAGGCGTGGCATACCACCTCCACATAGTGACAAAATTCATTTTTCATCACCTTCATTAAAGGATAAAAATTATAATGGATTTATTGTATATATATTATATTCATGATTTAATTACTATTAAAACATTTTAATATTATATATTCATTACTACCTTAAAATCAATTGAAAAATTATAATGTCCATAATGCATACTTGTGGACTACAACGTCCATGAAGAAATCTACTTCGTTTGCTATTTCATTTCAAATTGGATGAGAAAATGATAGATTTATTTTATATTTATGATATATGAGACTTAATAATGATTTTCTAACGGTGACATATTTTTCACATTTTTCTTTTCCATCTTTCAAAAAGTGAACCTAAAGATTACACGTATATACGTCACACTATCTCTATGGATGATTTAATTTATTTTTTTGTATCTTTGGTTAATGGATGATTCTATAATTATATATATATATATATATTGATCATATCACATATAAATATCACATATAAAATTATAGGGACAATGAATCCATGATCAATGTTAATGTAATAGAATTACCATACCAAAATTCTAAAAAAAGTCCATGTTAACACCCACAAACTATGATTTTTGTAAGAAATTTTTATATAATAGTTGTTTAATTTTTTTAAGAGGATGACACATGATATTATAAATATTTAAATGATCATGTTATAGAATTATAATGAATATTTATTTATTAGAAAAGAAGTTAGATATCCTTCTATTAATGTCGAATTAGAGGTGAGTGATTTATGTTATATTCAGATTATTTGTCATAATAGTTTATAATTATGTTCTAAAAAATAATATATTATAATTTATATCAAAATTTTCATATGAATTTTATATTCAATGGTTATTTACTAATATCATATGTTTTTAATTCATTTCCAACAATGTAGGTACTATTTATACAAAAAATTTAATATAAATTCATATTTATTTTTCACATTGGTCGAAAATATTTTTTAGTCATTACATATTTTAACAAAAAATAATTTCATGATTTTTTAAATATTATCATATGATTATTTAATTTATTTTTTCACATTATTTACTGTTTAAATGGATTATTAAAATGAATCTTCTTTTTCATGATGAGTTGCATTTGAAATTTTAGAAACAATGTGAAAGGAATCATTATTTTACATAGATGACATGTATAAAATTTTACATTGTCATGACCAATCAATTATTTGAAGCTTACATAAAAAATTTCCATGTTTCATTTATCGAAAATTATTTTCTTTAGTTGGTCTGCTATTTTTTATATTTTAAATAAGTGGTTTTAAAATTAAAAGTTCATATTCCTCAATATAAGGCCCCAGCCTTAAACCTTACTTAATCTTGAGTTATTACAAGATTACACATTGAGGATCTTTTCGGGTTTAGAGTATTAGAGAATTAGATCATAAAACGCGAATTACATTCCACATATAAACAAAGTGGTTACATAAAGATAGTATTCTTATTTCCCATCAATGGAAACATATTTAAAATAAAACATGTATTCTTTCTTGACACTTCCTTGACACTATCATCATATCATGTACATTTCCCTTGACCTGTGAAAATCATTTCAAAAAAACTTGGGATGAGCATAAAAATCTCAGTAAGGGATATAAAAATATGGAAAGGAAACATGGGTATATATATACATAAGAATGAAATCATAATTTACCCATAAAACATAAGCACTTTAACATACCTCATCAAATCATGAATAAATCATAGAAATCATAAGACATAAAGTTAACTTGAGGCATTCATAAAATTCTTACGTAGGGAGTAACCCTCTTGGTTACGTTTGGAATACCCATCACAGTATATTCCTAAAATCTCTTCAGAGAAACCTTAACGTTTCACTCCTTCGTGTTACCCAATGCATTGGAGAGCTATATCGGTCTCACCCACCCTTAGTCTATCACGGAACCACCCGTCTTCATAATAATCCCCAAAAACCTCAACATAATCATATCACACAAAACATGCATAAAGGAAACATAACTTTTCCACCTTTCAATCACAAGATATAAATACAACACATTGATATAAAAACATTATGAAAACCATTTTCAATACCAAAATAGAAGAAAATTAATACATGGTATTTATTTTTCTTTTAAAAAAAGGTATGGCTTGTAGAGGAAGCCGAAACTCAAATAATGGTCACGGCGGTGGAGAAGTCATTGTCGCCGCATACGTACGACAAAAACATTCTCTTTTGTCATTTAGTAAAACACTACGTATAAAAAAGATTCCTTTTGAATAAATGTAAAAGTCAAAGGGGTTTATACACCGTATAAATGAAGGTTGTGTATAAAACAAAATATGCCTCAATGAAAGGAGATTGAGACGAAGTCCCATACCTCGGGTCTGACTTGACTCGATCATTCTTTAATCTCCTGAATAATAAACTTGAGATAATTTCTACTTGTTTAAAAAGCTTTTTCAAATTAATTATTCCTTTTATATCACTTATTTCCATGTCATGAACACTATGTAATTATTTATGTTAATAACGGTCGTTTTAACGATCATTGGTACTTGAGTAAAAAATAAGCCCTTTATAATGACATGTTTTTCATGTAACCATTATATACAGAATGGTATTCCTGATTTAGATATAATATATGTCATATATATCCATTACATGCATGCATTTATAATATTACATAATCATTTAGAGGTAAGAAATGAAATGCACCATTCATGGAGACGGTAAGCCGTATGTACGCATGAACGCTACTTTCATTTCTATTTCATATTTTATTGAATGCAATCATAATGATATAAAGTTGTATTATAATTCCAGTATAATATAATATATAATATCATAGTTCCATCCTTTATATGTCCCACGTATGGTATTTAATGAATCAAATCACTTTGAGGGGGCGGTAGTCCGCACTTCCATATATGAAGATATCGCGTTTACCCATAATGGAAATAGAAAAGGTATGCCCAAAACGAAAAATACAGAATCTTAAGGAAACCATAAACATATTATATATCATATATAAATATAGTGACATCTTAATGTCCACCTTTGAAGGTTTTAAAAGAATGTTGAACAATCATCGTTTCGGGAGGCATAAATTCACCATCCACGGAAATAGTATGTCCTTTAACCATTAGATGTAGGTATGTGTAAGTGTAGATCGAATCCTTATTATAAAAAAATACTAGTATATTGAAGATACTGGAGTTTTTACAAAATAAATGAATAAAAAGAGTTTAGGGGGTTGGAGAAGCAAAATAAAACAAAAGGACTCAAGTGATGACATTACCTTAAAATCGGGTAACTCCCTTTGGTTTGAGCTCAAAGGCTTCCTTGGGAAGACTTCTTCCCAAAGTGAGGCTTCAAGGAGTAAGAGAGCGATGTGGAGAGACAAAATGGGCATGTTTTGGCCGAGCCAAAGGCTTTGGGAGTGCGGGTAAGGAGGTAGGTGTGGGGGCCTTTTATAAGAGGAGAGGAGGGGCACTCTTGGAAAGTAAAGAAATGTTACGTAATTTTAAAATGAGTTTCGGATTCAAAAGGTCCCACATTGATATATTTCAAGTGTAAGGTGATAAAGGTTCGAAATCCACCAATAAAATAGGTTTTGGACACGTGTAGTTCATAGATTTTACATTATCATTTTATTTTATTTATATCCTTTATTAATGAGGTAATTGTTGCATCATCATGATGTGATAAATAATTTAATTTATATAAAGTATAAAAATTATAAAAAAAATTCTATGATGTATGAAATCTATTTATCTTTCCAATGAATATTTATAATAAAATATCTGACTTGTTTAACCCTATGTAAAAATTGTTTTAGTAAAACATTTCTTGTTTGTGTCATTTTTACTTTAACATTAAGTAAAAATTTATTTATGTAATTTCCCAACCAAAGTGGCTCCATGGGGTCCCCAGGTTGACCCATGGATTTTCTTGGTCGGACATGAAATATCCAATGAGGTTAGGACATGTTTCATGCTTATCTCATGTTATTAAAACATTAATTTTACCTTAAACTACACTAATTACCTCTAATCGCGATTTAGAACTTAAAAGTTACTATTCACCAAAAAATTATTTTAATCTCATTGAACCACATTTTAATTCTTAATGAAAAACATGTATGTCGGATTTTTTGAAATCAAATCACAGAATTGGCATAGTTTCATTTAAACGAAAAATCAGTGTCTTTAACTACCACTTAGTGGTTTCACTATTCATCAAAAATTGATGTTTTTCAGAAAGATACCAAAACTTCACCCTAAGCTTTATTTGATATTCCGAATTCAAAAATTATTTCTATTTTATAAAATTCAAAACATGTAAGTTGCATTAATTAATTTAATAACTAATTCCCAATGTCATGACAAATAGCGTGTTTTTATGAAACAATAATTATCAAAAGATTGACACTAGTTTAAGTCCAATTTCAAAGTGAAATTGATTCCAATGACCACCATTGGATAAAATGGTAAAAATATTTTCTAATTTCACTTCAAAACCAATTCAAAAGATAATGTAATCATATAAATAAATTATAATAAATAGAGGTTTTGAATTAAAATACAACATTTTTCACTATTCATTAAAAATGAACTTTATCGGAAAAATACCAAAAATTCACACAAGGTAAATTTTTAAGTCCAAATCATAAATAATAAGTTTATTTTGACAAACATAGCTTATAAAATTGTAGAAATATATATTTAAAAAGGGGATTCCATTAAAAGGCAGTAAAACAATCTTTTTAGAATATTAGTGTATTCCATGCATAAGGTTGTATTTATTTTCATTTTAAGCCTCTAAAACACTATCATAATCATTAATAGACATAGATAAAAATATCTATTATTCATTACTTACTTGGGATGTTACATCCTTCCCCCCTTTAGAAAATTGTGTCCCCACAATTTATTTACTTATCGAATAAATGGGGGTACTTATCCCTCATTGCATTTTCAGATTCCCATGTTGCCTCTTCCATCATGTGGTTTTTCCAAAAAAAAAAACTTTACCTGATTAATAACCTTATTCCGTAACACTTGTTCCATGTGGTCAAGAATCTTGACCAGTTGTTCCTCATAAGATAGGTTCTCTTCCAGCTGAACTACTTCTGGACTCAAAACATGAGATGGATCTAGCATGTACTTTCTCAGCATCGAAACATGAAAGACATTGTGTACCTGAGATAAACTCGGAGGTAATGCCACTCAGTAAGAAACGAATCCAACTCTTTCCAGAATTTCATATGGTCCAACGAATCTTGGACTCAGATTTCCTTTCTTACCAAATCGCATCACACTTTTCCATGGTGATACTTTGAGAAAAACATGATCACCTACCTCAAAAGAGAGATCCTTACTCCTGTTGTCTGCATTACTATTCTACCTACTCTAAGCTGTTCTCATGTGTTTCTGTATTAGCTGAACGTTTTCTAACTACTCTTCTACCAATTCTGGTCCCATCAACTTCCTTTCACCCACTTCATCCCAGAAAACTGGAGTTCGACACCGCTTCCCATATAATGCCTTAAATGGTTATATCTGTATACTAGAATGAAAATTGTTATTATATGAAAATTCAACCAAAGAAAGATGTTGGTCCCAACTTCCCTGATAATCCATCGATCAAGCTCGTGGCATATCCTCCAAGGTTTGAATTTTTCGTTCTGATTTCCCATCTGATTGAGGATGAAAATTTGTTGTTTCCGACGCTTTCGTCGGGGGGCGCGCGTCTGTCCGCCAGGGAGGGTGCGCTGCTTGTGGCCCCGCATTCCCGCTTTCCAAAGGCGGGCGGCATCCATTCCTTGTTCAGGGATGTCTGCTCCTTGATCGGAACCGAGATGATGGGATGTCGGTTTTACCTTCTGTGGATTCCTCCTCGGAGCTCGTCACCTAGTCCGGGTCTCCCTCATAGATTTAAGACGGGTTCATGAAGCTCATTACCGGTCCCATATCTACATGGACGCCGGTTAATTACGTCGCTTCCGTCAAGACACTCCAACGGGTCTTGTCGGTACAGCCACCTATAGTGAGGAGAATGGTCACGTTGGGGCATCGTCGGCATGTCTATCTTTGGTCCCTCATCACAGGGCTTCTCGAGGGCGCGGAAGCCTGAGGCATCCCACATCGAACGAGGGGAATGTGTACCATCTGAGGTTTTGCTCATCTTACCATGTTTAACACGGGGTATGTCGCGAGTTTAACGTCTTGCGGATACGGATCGGGTTAAAGGGTCCCTAGGGGGAACACCGATGTTAGGGCCAGCACATGAGCGGACTCCCGTAAAACATTGAGTGGGAAAGGGTGACATGATCTCACCGGGATGTGGTGGCCTGGGTAGGGATCGGGATGGATGGTGGGGTGAAGCATGGGGCTTACGTTCTGAGACGGCCAAAGAGGGGGGATACAGTTTAACGTCATGCAGGACGGAATACAGTTTAACGTCATGCGGGGTGTGATACAATTTAACGTCATGCGGGACGTGAGATTTGGGGATTATTCTCTGAGGCAGCACAAGGTGGTCAGGGGTCCCACATGGAGATGTCGGGACGACCGGGTGGTGGGCTTGAACCTCGTGGAGGCTTCCTATGTACCATGCGTTAGCACGGATCAAAGTCCACGTAGTTCGCTGGGATGGGGATTACGCTCTGAGGCGGCCCATAGGAGGATGTCATGGTCGATGCGCACTCTAATCCCACGTGAGTCATGTTCGGTGTGGGAAGCAAGAGGCACCAGGGACCAGATGATCACGTCGCGAAGGGTGCGTACGTGAGAAGCGGAATGGGGCTTACGCATTGAGTGGCCCAAAGAGGAAATAGGGGCTTACGCGTGGTTAGTAGCCCTTGGTGTCGGGGCTTACTCCAGGGTGGAGGACCGTGGTGTGACAAAGCGCAGTGGGAGAAGGACTCCACTGGCCTTGGGAGGGGGGAAGTACGGAGATGCACGGGTGAAATCATCCGTACGAAAGGTTAGGGGCTTATGCTCTGAGGCAGCCCTTCCCCTGCGGACAAACACCGCTCCAACAAGTAGGATCTCATTCCATTTGGGGAAGAGTCCACTCCCGTGTAGACGAGTGGGTGTAAAAAATGTCCGAGCTGGGGGGACCCTGCGTGCGAAGCACGGGGTCGGACCACATTTTAACGTCTTCTGTTAAGGACGAGGTGCTTAGCAGTTTAGCGTCCGACATCTTGGACGAGGTGGGTTTTCTCCACACCCCTAGGGCTTACATGCCAAACGCCCTCTACACCTTGTGGATGGGAAGGCATCGTCATGGTTGTGGTGAAGGGGGCCGTAGGGAAAACCACTGGGGGGTCCACGTTATCATGGCTATGCGAAGAAGCAATAGTTGTTCGCGTGCCTATGCGGAGAAGAATAAGGCAAAGCAACGCAATGGTAAACATGGCCCAAGGGACATTGAGGTTACTTAGCAAGAGCCTGGAAGGACGTCCGGGAAAACAACGCATGGTGCGCATGCCCGACAGGGGAGACATCAGGTGTCGGTGCAGGGGGGCAGCCAAGGGGCATCAAGGTGAGGGGTCCTCAGCTTTGTGCGCGCAAAAGGGACGATTTGCGCGCAAAACACCGGGACGGCGCGCAATAGGAGAACCGGAATTGCGCGCGAAGAGGGTATTACGCGCAAGGTTTTGTGCGCACGGCAGGGTATTGCGCGCGTGAACCAGGGATTGCGCGCAAGTGGAGAAACTGGGGGAAGGGGCAAATTCATTGAAGCCAGTCGAGTTGCTCGCAAAGGCGAACTCTGGGGCTAGGTTGCGTAGAATTTGGGATTACCTGGATGTCATCTTTCGCGCGGGGGGAGCCGAATTGCGCGCATGAGAGTCGCTCCAGATTCCTCAACCCCAAAACTGTTCGTGGTCACCTTATATTTATAGGCGACCTCCGGCGTGGAATCCAGGTGGCGCGTGAAGTTTTCCGCACTTGGAACCTCTTGCGCGCAAAATCTCGCCGCGGAGAAATGGGGCGCGCAATTATTGTGCTCCTCACCGGTCCAATTCCGCGAATCTCGGGAGCACTGCGCGCGCAGAACATTTTTGTGCGCGGATCCTCCTTTATTTCGCGCACCACTTCCCGGGCCTCCGGATCGGGCCTCTGATTTCGAATATGACATCGCTTCGTCATTCCGAAACTTCCTCCAGGAGTTGTGGGATTTTTTCGGCGTCAACACATGCCCCCACATTGAATTGGATCGGCGAGAGGTCGCAACGATCGGATTCCAAAGGAAACTCCGAAACGCAAAAATGCTAAGTCTCCTGATCAAGTTGCGCGCAAAAATTCCGACGGGGCGCGTAAAACCTACGGACGCATGCGAAATATTCTTTCTACGAGGCGCGGAACCCTGTCCTCGCCTATAAAAAGGGGCGCTAGGTCCCAGATCCGTACTTCGGCTTTTTCTGCGCGATAAGCTTACCGCTCTCGTGCGCGAAATCTCTCCGCGGCTGCGCGTAATAACGCACCGGCAGCGCAGAATTCCTTCCGTAATTTGGCCACGATTTCGCGGCAAACGAGGATCTTCCGCGCTTAGCGTTCCGATTGCGCGCTCAACTCCAGGATTTCGTGCAACTCAGCCAGATTGCGCGCCGAACACTTCGATTCCGCGCAATGCATCCTGATTTCGTCCAACTCCTGAAAAATTCGAGATGGATGCAAACCGAGTCGATGAGGGGAATCCGCTGCTCGTAGGACAGATATGGGTGCGAACGAGGAGGTATATGGAGCCATGGTGATCGTCTCCAACAATCTCACCTTGTTCATTCTGCTGACTCCGGCCCAAAAGGCATATCCCTTGTCGGACAACCTCCCACTCTGGAATTTTGGCATCCTGGAGGAGGTACCACTGCCGGGCTTCGAGGTGGACACACCGCAGTCCTGGGTGACTCGGGAGGACGAACTTCCTCGCTACAACATCACCAACAACGACCGTCCTGCCATGGAAACTAGACACATGGATGTATATGTCCTGAACCCAAGGACTAGGACTATTATTGGGGACGAGCCTATGGAGGAGGATTCTCCGGCCCTCTACGCGAGCACGTTCCGTCAGAGCATCACGGACGACACGAAGGGCTGGCTGAAGGATTGGGACCTGCGGTCCGGGGGTAACTTAACAAGCTAATGGGCCTGGGCATTCTGGGTTCGCCATACCTGCGACCAGTTCGGAGACGAACTGCGGTATATCGGCCTGTTTGAGGCGGTATGGACATCGCAGTTCCATTTCCACCGTCAGCCTGAACTCGGACCAGAGCTATTCACCCGGTGGTCCCCTGATACCAACACGGTACACCTTCATCACGGGGAAGTCGGCATCAGTCTTTGGGATTTTCATTGCATCGGCGGTATCCCACTGGAGGGTTACCAATACGACGAGTTCGTTCCTCCAAAGAACACCTGTGGAGACAGGTCGCGGGCACCTATGCTGACGTGGCACCTGCTGCAGTTGGCCAAGGAGAGGCTGGGGGTCAAGGACTTTCTGAAGGACATCGCCTACAAGGGCTGGTTCAGCCTGTTCCTTGAGAAGGATCCCGCCGTCAAGATGCCGGGACGGGGCAAACGGTGCCCAACCGCGACTCAGAGGAGCAAAGACGGGTCATACTGGAAGACTCTAGAGGCAGGAAATACCAATCATGGGGCTACCACGTCATTGTGGCCCGGGACCCGAACGTTCGGTATGCCGGGTTCCGTGCCGCCTTCCTGAGCGGGTAGCTCCTGCCGGTGCGGGATGCGATGATGGGCATCCGTCCAGTGACTTTGGTGATGGTGGGATCCATGGCCGCCAACAAACGGTTCAATTTGGGCGTCCCCGTGCTGGCCAAGCTGTATACCATTCTGGGGCGCATCTCATGAGGGGGGTTTCCTCGGAGAGTCTGTGGTCCCTTCCAGATCATCCATGGCTGGGTGGAGGCTCATCTTGGCGGGTATAATTTCCCAAACACCGTCCGTCCTCCGGGTAATGGCTTGCGACCGTCCTTGCTAAACATTGCAGGGGTGGCGCCATTGACGCTCAATGAGGAGGGCGTGAGGATCCACATTGGTACACTACGGGAAAAATGGGTATTTGCGACGGGTTATTTGCGACGGGGGTATTTACCCATCGCAAATAGTTTTCCCGCGATGCACGCCAAATCGCGGGAAAACTATTTGCGACGGGAAAATATGCCCGTCGCAAATAACCGGCGGCGGTAAAAGGTATTTGTGACGGGAATATTTCCCCGTCGCAAATAGTATGTCGGCAGATGGTTATTTGCGACGGGACCCGTCGCAAATAACTATTTAACCGTTGACCGTAATAAATGTTGGCTAAGGTATTTGTGACGGGTACCGTCGCAAATAACACTATTTGCGACGGGAATCCCGTCGCAAATGGACCCGTCGCAAATAATCTAACCTATAAATACCCTCATCCGTTTTTTCAAATCATTCTCATTCTCTATCTTCTCCTGCTCTCAAACTTTTGTTTCTAAAGTTGAGTTTTTCTTCAGTTTAATTTTTTTCTCCGGAGCTAATATTAAAGGTTTGAAGAACGATTGGAGCAGATCAATTTTCAAGATATTTATGTTCATTTTAATTTAATATTTATTTTTAATTTTTTATTTGTTTCAATTATTCTTATTTAGTTGTAATTTAATTATGTTTACATTGTTTTCTTACTTAATAAATTTAAATTATTAGTATTGTTCATAGTTAATGGTAATTAGGAATAATTAGTAATAATTTTTAATAATTAAGAATAAATATTAATAATTAGTAATAAATATCAATAATTAGGAATAATAACATTATTACAATATTAGTATATTTTATTATTAATATTAAAATAATATAATTTTTATATATATACAATTCTCTTTTCATCTGTGTGTTTACTGTATTCACATGTATTATTTGTATGTGGAGATAGAAAACGCACAGATGAAAGAAGAATTGTATATAAATCAGAAAATTATATTATTTTAATATTAATAATAAAATATACTAATAATGTTATTATTTGTAATTATTTGTAATAATTTGCAATAATTAGAAATAATTTGCAATAATTAGTAATAATTAGTAATAAATATCTAAAATTAAGAAAAATTAGAAAAAATTAGGGAAAATTAGGAAAAATTAGGAAAAATTAGGAAAAATTACCAATAATTAGAAAAAATTATCAATAATTAGTAATAATTACCAATAATTAGTATTAATTAGAAATAATTAGTAATAATTACCTATAATTAGTATTAATTACCAATAATTAGTAATAATTAGGAATAATTACCAATAATTAGTAATAATTACCAATAATTAACAATAATTAGTAATAATTAACAATAATTAGTAATAATTACCAATAATTACCAATATTTAGTAATAATTAACAATACTTACCAATAATTACCAATAATTGCCAATAATTACCAATAATTGCCAATAATTACCAATAATTAGTAATAATTATGAATAATTAGTAATAATTACGAATAATTAGTAATAATTACGAATAAATAGTAATAATTACGAATAATTAGTAATAATTACTAATAATTAGTAATAATTACCAATAATTAGTAATAATTACTAATAATTAGTAATAATTACCAATAATTAGTAATAATTACCAATAATTAGTAATAATTACCAATAATTAGTAATAATTACTAATAATTATCAATAATTACTAATAATTAGTAATAATTAGTAATAATTAGCAATAATTAATAATAATTCGCAATAATTAGTAATAATTAGAAATAATTACTAATAATTAGTAATAATTAGTAATAATTAGTAACAATTAGGAATAATTAGGAATAATTAGGAATAATTAGGAATAATTAGTAATAATTAGGAATAATTAGTAATAATTAGGAATAATTAGGAATAATTAGTAATAATTAGGAATAATTAGGAATAATTAGGAATAATTATTTATAATTATTTATAATTAGTAATAATTAGGAATAATTAAGAATAATTAAGAATAATTAGTAGTAATTAGGAATAATTAGTAATAATTAGGAATAATTAGAAATAATTAGTAATAATTAGGAATAATTAGGAATAATTAGGAATAATTATTTATAATTATTTATAATTAGTAATAATTAGTAATAATTAGGAATAATTAGGAATAATTACTAATAATTATCAATAATTACTAATAATTAGTAATAATTACTAATAATTAGCAATAATTAATAATAATTAGCAATAATTAGTAATAATTAGCAATAATTAGTAATAATTAGCAATAATTACTAATAATTAGTAATAATTAGTAATAATTAGTAATAATTAGGAATAATTAGGAATAATTAGGAATAATTAGTAATAAATAGGAATAATTAGTAATAATTAGGAATAATTAGGAATAATTAGAAATAATTAGCAATAATTAGGAATAATTAGTAATAATTAGGAATAATTAGAAATAATTAGTAATAATTAGGAATAATTAGGAAAAATTAGGAAAAATTATTTATAATTATTTATAATTAGTAATAATCAGTAATAATCAGTAATAATTAGGAATAATTACTAATAATTATCAATAATTACTAATAATTAGTAATAATTACTAATAATTAGCAATAATTAATAATAATTAGCAATAATTAGTAATAATTAGCAATAATTACTAATAAATAATAATAATTACCAATAATTACCAATAATTACCAATAATTAGCAATAATTAGTAATAATTTGAAATAATTAGTAATAACATCATTACATTATTTGTATATTTTATTATTAATATTAAAATAATATAATTTTCTATATTATATACAATTCTTTTTTTTCTGTTTGTTTTCTGTCTCCACATGTAATATTGGCATTCTTTTTCAAAATTATCAACCTACTCGCCAATAGAGAGGTGAAAGTGAATGCCAATATTACATGTAGAGACAGAATGTTAAACACACAGATGAAAGGAGAATTGTATATAATATAAAAAATTATATTATTTTAATATTGATAATAAAATATACTAATAATGTAATGATGTTATTATTATATAATTAATATTTATGAAAAAAATTATATTAGTATTATTAAAAAAAATAAAAAATCAATATAATATTAAAATTATCAATATTTGTAACAGGTTTTGTTTTATTCTCAATATATTCAATCCTAGATTGAGTGTTTTTTCTAACAAATTATTCAAAACCAGTAATGCTTTTATATTTTATAGAAAAATATGGAACAACGAGGTCGTCAATAGTCATTATTAGATGACCGCATATGGATAAATCAACGTAGAAATCCAAATGGTTCTGGTTTAAATCTAGTATATATAGAGGGTGTGGAGATTTTTTTATCATTTGCGGCATCAAATCCAGAATTTGTTTCATAAGGAAAAATAAAATGCCCTTTTAGAAAATGTGCATTGAGAACGTTTGACACGTTTGACAAAGTGGGGGAACATCTCTTATGTTTTGGTTTTCAAGCAGATTATGTTTTTTGGTATCAACACGGTGAACGCAGTTCCAGAGCAGGTGATACCATCTTGATTCCGGATCCATCCCAGTTTCAAGATTTAGTACATGATGTTGCAGGTTCATCTGTTCAACATACAGAAACTCCGGCTGATATAGCTTCCAATCCTGAGTTGGGACCATCTGAATTTTATGAGTTGTTGAAGTCTGCTGAGGATGCATTATATCCTGGCTGCAAGATGAGCAAATTAGAAGCTGTTCCAAAATTTATGGCTATCAAATTAGATAACGGAATGTCAAACACCTGTTTTGACCAGATATTTTCTTTGCTGAAAACACTGTTACCCGAAGGAAATGTTTTACCTGCAAATTACTATGAAAGTAAGAGGTTGGTTCGAAATTTGGGACTTACTTGTCAGAAGATTCATGCATGTTCAAATGGCTGAATTTTATATTCTGGAGAAAATGAGTCGTTGGATAGTTGTCCCACATGTGGGAAACTGAGATATAAAGAAGGACAACACGGGAAGTCTGGTTTGATTCCTGTAAAACAGTTGAGATATTTTCCGCTTACATCCAGACTTCAGCGTTTATTCGTGTCTAAGAATACAGCGACAATGATGTCATGGCATAAAGAGAATATTTCAACCGATAAAAGCTGGAATCATCCAGCCGATGGTGATTCATGGAAACATTTTGATAGAGTGCATCCATCCTTTTCTTTAGAAGCTAGAAATGTTCGACTGGGCCTTTCCACTGATGGTTTCTGTCCGTTTGGATCTTATGGTAGTCAATATTCATGTTGGCCTGTTTTTTTAACTCCGTACAATTTACCTCCATGGATGTTGATGAAGGAGCCATATATCTTTTTGACTTTACTAATTCCAGGACATCCGAAGAAAAATATTGATGTTTATTTGAAGCCATTGATTGATGAATTAAATTTATTGTGGAGTACTGGTGTCAGTACATATGATGTTGCAACGAAACAGAATTTCATACTGAGAGCAGCATTGATGTGGACAATAAGTGACTTCCCGGCTTATGGGATGTTATCTGGCTGGAGTACACATGGTCAGAAATCATGTCCTTACATTATGGGAGAGAAAAAAGCATTTATGCTCATTCATGGAAAGAAACCTTGTTATTTTGACTGTCATCGCAGATTTCTTCCAGCTGATCATCCTTTTTGCAGAAACAGATCTCATTTCAGAAAAGGAATAGTTGAAATGGATAGACCTCCAAAAATGCTATCAGGTTCGGAGTTAAAATCAGTTTTATTTTCATTACCTCCCATCACTTTTGGTCCCACAATAAACCAACAGAAAATTTATGGTTTTGGGAAAAAACACAATTGGATTAAACGTAGCATATTTTGGGATTTTCCATATTGGTATGATTTGTTGGTCCGCCAAATGTTAGATGTCATGCATATTGAGAAGAACTGTTTTGATAATTTGTTTCATACAGTTTTGGATACGCCAGGAAAGAG
This sequence comes from Viscum album, assembly GCA_963277665.1. Classification (NCBI taxonomy): domain Eukaryota; kingdom Viridiplantae; phylum Streptophyta; class Magnoliopsida; order Santalales; family Viscaceae; genus Viscum; species Viscum album. The sequence continues at coordinate 312,032,878 of OY728161.1, forward strand.
AAAAGACAATGTAAATGAACGTTTAGATCTTGCCCAAATTTGCAGGCGTCCAGAATTGGAACTATTTGAAAATGTCAGAACAGAAAGGATATTGAAACCAAAAGCAGCTTATACACTGTCTAACGAAAACTGTTTATTATTTTGTCAGTGGATTGCAGATTTGAGACTTCCAGATGGCTGTGCTTCCAATTTGGGTAGATGTGTAAAGAATGGTCATATTAAGGGATTAAAAAGTCATGATTGTCATGTTATAATGGAGAGACTTCTACCCATTGGATTAAGAGGTCTGTTGAATTCTGTGATTTGGGATTCCATAACAGACATGTCTCATTTTTTTCGGGAAATTTGTGCGGCTACGGCAGATTATGATGCTCTAGGAAAACTTGAAAAAGATGTTGTTGTAATTATATGTAAACTGGAAAAAATATTTCTGCCGTCTTTCTTCGACTCAATGGAACATTTGATGTTACATTTTCCATATGAATCCAAATGTGGAGGTCCGGTACAGTTTCGATGGATGTACCCATTTGAAAGATGCATGCAAAAATTGAAAAGAAAAGTACGTAACAAAGCATCTGTTGAAGGATCTATTGCAGAAGCTTATTTGCAAGAGGAAATATCTTTTTTCTGATCCCATTATTTTGAATCTGAGTATCCTTCAGAACACAACCGAATGGGACGGAACGAGAGGAATATTGATGAAATCGACAATCAATTATCTATTTTCAACCAGTCAGAGCTTGGTTTTGGTGGAGTTTATGAACGCTGGCTTTCAGATGATGAACATCAGAGAGCTCATACGTATTTTCTACTCAACTATGAAGAGATGACATCAGTTGTACTGTAAGTGTTTATATCACTTATTTTATCATTTATGTTACAGTAAATAACTTTGGTTTTTATAGGTTGTATGATAATCATATCAAGAATCAAATTCCAAAAATTACAGCAGCTGCTCTCGAAGAACGTCGACTGAAAAATTTCTCTCAGTGGTTTCAAAAACTGGTAACATAAATTCTTTATCTTTTAGAAACTTATTCAATGTATAGTTTACTATATTGATAATTATTTCACAAATTTTCAGGGGTCTCGACATGCTGATAAAATTGACAAACGGCTGTGTGTATTGAGTAACCCACCTTCCAAACTTGTTAAAACTTATAATTCATATGTGGTGAATGGATTTCGATTCCACACACATGCATATGGGGAATCGAAAAAAACAATGAACAGTGGAGTTAGCTTGAGAGGATCTCATCATCGAGAAAATGAAGTTGACTTTTATGGCATACTTGATGAAATCATTGAACTCTGTTATCTTGGACAACATTACATAACTATGTTCAAATGTTGGTGGTTGGATAGAGAGAGAGGCGTGCGTGTTCATCCGACTCATGGAATCATCGATATTAAATGTAAAAGTGTTCTCGCATTAAATGAACCATTCTTATTGGCTCAACAGGCATATCAAGTTTATTATGCAAAGTACTGTGCAACATCAAGAGACTTGACTGATTGGTGGAGTGTAATAAAAATCAAAATTCGAGACAATCAGTTTAGTCAAAGTGAATGTGCTTTCACTGATGTGCAAAGAATTGAAGTTTTTCAAGAGAGTACTCAAAATCAATATTTTTTACAAAGAGACATGAGTATCGATGACGACACCCCACATTTAAGAGTCGGTGATGAAGATGATGTTAATGATGTCACATATGAATTTGAAACAGTAAGAGATGAAGCAACTGTAACTCGAATGGATATCGATGATGTTGAGGAGGAATATGAAGATGAAATTGACATATATGAAGATGATGATGAAGATGAACACTGATAGCATTTCATGGTATTTATATACAATCATAATATGTATATATGTATATATAATAGTAATTATCAATTATTTTCTAACATTAACATTTTCTGTTTCAGATGGAAGACGCGACATTTCGTGAGTTGGCGGATGCTGACCTGACTTTTGATGCGGATGAGTTGCTGACAGATGACCCTCAGCCTGCAGGCGCTCCAGGGAGTACGCGGAGGGGGCGCGGTCTTGCACGATTGATGATTCCTGACCCCGTCCCCAAGCGACGTCCACGTCTTGGGTTTGATCCACGCACACGGAGGTGTGATAACCTGTGTGATAACCTGTGGATTTGATTAAGATTTCATTAATCTATTCACATAATAAATGTTTATTATTTTTTCAGTTTTCCGCATATAGCAGTCGGACAGGGCAGCGCTATTTTGCGCAACTATTTCTCTCAGCCGTGGACCACATGGGAGCAGATTCCCATTGATTGCAGCAGGCCATGTTCGGCCATTGGTTGGTACGTACGTAAATAAATAATTTTTATTTTGAAAATTATTTCATTTCTAACATGATATTTTGATTTATTTGTAGGGTTTATGGTATCCGATCGAAGATACCATGTGTGACGCCATCCACGAGGCATGGGAGGTGGCCATGCGTGATCGCCTTCGTCAGTTTTTGCACAATTTAAGAAATGCTGCAATGAAGAAAGCAGGAGTGTCAGATTTTGAGGAGTCATGTAGAGCACACCGACCAGAGTATATTTCATCCCATGTATGGGATGGATTATGTGCGCACTTGTTGAGTGATGCCTTTCAGAGGAGATCATCGGTTGGGAGGCAGAATCGGGGGAGACAGGAGTAGACTCATCGAGCTGGGAGTCGTTCTTTCAGTACTCATAGACAGCATCTGGTACGTACATTATTTATAAATATTTCATATAACTATAAATATTACCAGTTTATTTTTTATTCTTATAGGCTGTCGAGCACCCCGATATTACAGAGTACGACGTATATCAGAGGATGTATAGTGATCCTGCTACTGGGGAGCTCAGAGGTGATCATCAGCATCACATCGTGGTCAGTATTATTTGTTTTCAAGTTTAAAAATTAACTGCATATAATATATTCACAATTTTAATTTTAAATTGCAACTATAAGAGTCATATAAGGCCGCAGCGGCACAGGCCCGGCCTGAGAGTTAGGCCGAGTCATCAGATCAGACCACTGCCCGTCAGTTTGATGAGGCGGCATGGATGCATGCCACCCAGTATGCCTTCGAGAAGGGCCGGGTAGTTGGTATCGGCTCTCGATTGACTCCCAAAGATTATTATGGAAGTGTTGCGATGTCAGCGTCCAGCTCGAGAGGATCTCATGCATATTCTTCTACACAGTATGAGGATCAGTTGCAATCTCAGACTGCACAGATAGAGAGTCTCCGACAGGAGCAGGAGCAGATGCGTCAGCAACATGAGGAGGAGCGTCGACGCCAGCAGTAGCTGTACGAGGAGCAGGCGAGTCGGTGGCAGCAGCAGCATCAGGAGCAGATGGAGTACATGCGCCGACTCACTCATGCTTTAGGGATGGAGTTTCCTCCACCACCATCTGCAGATCCCCCACCTCCCCCCTCCCCCCTCCTTCAGATTAGAGTCTGTATTTCTGTTATAAAATTTGTGAAATCAAAATATATATTTTTTCTTTTCGTAGTTTCTGTCTCATTATAAATTATTACTAATATTATATTTTTAAATAACAATATTAATATGAATAATAATATTATTTATATTTTATAATATTAAATTATATATATATATATTAAAATTTTATATATATATTAAAATTTTATAATATTATAATTTAATTATTTTTTTGTAATACTTGAATTATTTTAATATTTGAATGTAAAATAATTCTATTATTTTTATATTAATTAAAATAACTTATTAATAATTTTTTTATTTATGAATTATAATTGTAATATTATTATATTAATTAAATCATTTATAAATATTCTATTATTTTTAATTTTTGAATTATAATTCAACTATTATTATAGTAATTAAAATAATTTATTATTTTCATTTGTAAATTATAATTCTATTATTATATTAATTAAAATAATTTATTAATAATTTATTTTTTTTATTTTTTTTATAGTATTTGCGACGGGATACTATGCCTGTCGCAAATACTAGTATTATTAATAGTATTTTCTTTTTAAAAAAAAATAGTATTTGCGACGGGACCCGTCGCAAATAATATTTATAGTATTTGCGACGGGATACTATTCCCGTCGCAAATACTAGTACTATTAATTTTTTTAATTTTTTTTAAAAAATATTTTTTGCGACGGAACCGTCGCAAAAGAGATTTGTGACGGGTCCCGTCGCAAAAGGTATTTGTGATGGGTCCCATCAAAAAAACTATTTTAAATGTTTTTTACAAAAATACGGAATACTATTTGCGACGGGGAGAATGATCGTCGCAAAAAAAGGCTTTAGCGACGGGCCCGTCGCAAATAAGTGTAGTTGCGACGGCGTTTTCAGCAACGGGCTATTTGCGACGGGATGCCGTCGCAAATACCTGGTTTTCTAGTAGTGGTAACCAAGCCAACTTCAACATTAGCCCATTCCCCACCCCAGTTGGCCAACTGCTAGACAACAGGAGATGATCTCTGGAATAGCAGGAATACTTCTAGAGCATTCGGGGCGGGGTTCTCATGGCTCGGATCGACAAGAAGGTGATCTGCGAGCCATACGTGCCATCCCGATTTGCCAGGCAGTTCGGGTGCCTCCAGCGAATGCCGAAAAAGGTATTCATGGCTGTCTGGCAGGAGAAGAATCCATGCATCATGCGCCAGATGTGGTTGATGTTTACCACCATCGGCTCTGGCTACATCGTTACTCTCCCTCCCACCGGGGTCGATGCCGGCATAGCAACCAAATATGCTGAAAACTGGACCATTTCATACCCTGAGGGGCTATTACGCAAGCGCGTCCGGAAACTCGAGGTTACTCGCGCGGAAACCGGGCGACGGGAAAGAAGGGAAGGTGCCATCGGAAGGGTAGAACCAAGGGCGCGTCAGACAGCGAGGCTTGCGCAGGTCGGGACATCAGTAGAGAGGACATCACATGGTGCCTCCTCGTCCTCATTACCCGTAGGTTGGTCACATGAGGTAGCCAGGGAACTGACTGGGAAGCAGATACGATATCTTCTTGAACCTTCCCAAGAAGCAATTTTCTGGGCACTACTGTCGGCCTGGATGACCCTGCGGCAATTGCTGAGTGTCGATGCCATCTGGAAGAAGATAATGCAGAATGGGATCCAGCTGCCGGAGGTCGGGCTCATTCGGTTTACCAACGGAGTAAATTTCCATCATCGGTATGCTTATGTGATGGTCGTGGACGCATACGCATGCCAAAGGGGGCGGCGTGTGAAGCCAACTTTCCTAGTGAAAGTGATGCTCGGCCAGGAGCATGATCCGGAAGCGATGCCGCCGGGAGAAGGCGGTAGTGATGAAGAGCCAGAGTGGGAGGATGAAATCGGAGAGGACGAAGGCGAGGGAGAAGACGAAGAAGAGGATCCTGAAGGTGAGGATTCGCAAGGGGCGACCTACCAAGGGAGTCTCCGAGAGAGCGGTGAGATTGCCTACTCTAATCTCGATATAACCGAGATTCTCGAGGTTTGTATCTGTCTTCATTAATTTCCCTCATTCATCCATTCTACTTTCTAACTTCTAACTCACTTCCCAATCTTACTCAGGATAAACTGAGCGGTGGACGGGCGTCCCCACTAGAGGAAGGCGGAGAGGAACCAGTTGGACATGATGGGGATCCGACACCCATCATTGAATTAACCAGCGCAGAGGGTTCTCCCCTTATGGTGGCTCCTGCAGCGGCCGGAACACTGGGGACCGACACTCTGGATTTCTGTAAGTCTCACGATTCAGTACTGGTGGTTGGTGTCAAGTCTGACTAGTGTATGCCCCGTGCTGTGATCTCAACACTGGAGGCACGTCAGGCTGCGGAGCTTGGGCCATCCGCGAGTGGACCAGCGGCGGACATACCACCTCGCTCGGATCATGCTCTCTGCACTGAGTCGGCCCCGACAATAGATAAACAGAGGGCGGCGGACATCAGCCGTACTGTTCCCAGAACGCGGTCGGAAGCTGGTGGAGGCTTAATTGCTACTGGGGTGAGGGATGGTCGCCCGTACGTCGAGGATTTTATTCCTCATGAAGACATCCCTGGGGTGGATCCTGCTGCCGATCTGCTGGCGCCCTTCCCCATATAACGACCAGCTAACCCTGAGGAGATTGATGACTCAGGCTCAGAGGCATCCGAGGAGAGCCGGATGACACGGCGCAAGGGGTGGAAGTGTATCCAGCACTTTCTCATGCATCCCCAGTCCGATTGGCTGAGGAGGATGGGATCACTCCAGACCTGGCTGCACTTCCTGTGCGCCGGAGGGGATGATGCTCAGCGCCTTCATCTAACGGTCCGTGATTACATGGCCGAGAAGATGCGCGAGCATAGCCGGCATACCGACATTTCCCAGTTCCAGGAAGGATCGACGAGCGCTCAAGCGCTTCTGAGGGCGGAGCAAGAAGTCTGGCACCTCGAAGGGAAGCCTGCAGATAAAGAGGTCTTCATCGCAACATGCTCTGAGCTCGTGGAGCAACTGACCGCCCAGCTGGCTGATTCCCAGGAAAAACTGGTGGAGGCGAGTCACAAGATGACCATGCTTCGAAGCGAGCGGGTGCAGGCACAAGCTAGGGATGATGAGCTGCGCTATGTGGTGGTCGATGAGGAGAGAATCTTCGAAGAGCGAAAAATGGTCCTGGAGGCTACCGGCCAGAGGGTAGCAGCGCTGGAAATATCGCTTCATCACGCTAAACCCTGAGGGCTTTGTTTTCGCCATCTCATGAACTTTTTCTTGTATTTATCATCGTCTCAATCCAATGTATGACCAAATCCACTTTTTCGTACCCTTGGTTTAATGCGCTCAGCCATAGTTTCGAAACGAATAACAACTCACCCCTAGGCTCCTGTGGGACATGCCCAACGCAAGAAGCAAGAGGTGCTCGTACCATCATTCAGTTCAACTGTGGGGCATTGACCATGCTTCAGGCGTCCAAAATCGGGCCTGGACTTTTGAAGAGACCCCGGGCCGATTGATGTGTCGAATTCTCAATGTGTCTTAACACAGGAGCGGGGCATTGTTGGGGGCATTGAAATCCACCTGAACACAGGGGGATGGAGAGAAAGGGTGCATCACACTACCCAAATTCGGAATCCAATGGGGCGTAACCATGGAGGATAACTATCAATCGTGGTGGAAACACAGCCCCCATATCACGTTGGCCCGAAATGGGAGAAAAATAAATGAGGGCTGACCGCTGACCATGTTCGAAACACGGGGCCTAACTCAAATAACGTTGGGTAGTTTTTGGGAACGTTGGCCCAGGAAAGTAGGCGGACCATAGGTCGAGCATCCATACTGTTAGGGGGTCCCGTCAAACAAGACCAGTTCTCCAGAACATTGGCCCAGGACAGTAGGCAGACCATAGGTCGAGCATCCATACTGTTAGGGGGTCCCGTCAAACGCGAAAGGTAATGAGGGTCCAAATAAGGGGGAACGCAAAGCATGGGAGGTGTAGTGGTGGCTTGTTCGAACAGAGTCCAACACTCTCGATATTGTGCCACCAGGGCGAATTCCCATTAGGCGGACGTACCAACCTGATCACGGGTCGTCCCAATTTCCAGGAAGGACCTCTTTGGCGAGAGAACTGCCGCTTCCCATCATTACCATGGGGCATCCCGAACATGCTCGGGGTAGATATCCTGATGAAACCATTTCTCATGAAGTCGGGCCGAGGGGCCGACAATAAATATGGATGGTGTTCAGCTATCCCTGGGGCTGGAACCAAGACAAAACATCCAGGCGGTCCTACGTATCTCATAAGGATGAGAATCAAGCCCACGTAGTTCTAAAAATGCAGTTTAATGTCATGCTGGATGAAATACAGTTTAACGTCATGCGGGACAGAATACAGTTTAATGTCATGCGGGACGGAATACAGTTTAATGTCATGCAGGACGAAACATGGATCTTATTTTTAGGTCTTAGAGCTCGAACCATGAGGATCATAGTTTTAGGTCTTAGAGCTCGGACTATTAGGATAGGGGAGAAACGGACACATGGCCAGGCGGCTACAAAACCCGATGTGAAGGAGGACCTAAGCCCTATATAACATGTGCTCTCCGGGTAAATGCTCGAGTTGAGGGACCGAACATGGAGGTAGGCTGGACCTGCGGGGAAGTTCCCCAGGCGTTCCTACGTATCTCATAAGGATGAGAATCAAGCCACACGTAGTTCTGAAAATGACATGGTAAGGTACCAGTGCCAAGGAAAAAGGGGGAGTGTGGGCGTGACCCTTGCACTAAATGAAGCGGCATTTGATAAATCTTGTTTTTCCTTTAAGGTGAGTGGTTTTTTCTTTGTGAAGCGACAGGCCCAGAGTAGCAGGCCACGATGTCACCACAAGCATCAAGCTGTGATAGGCATTGACAAATGGCATGGCATAAAACCAATACCCAACATGATATCCTCTACAGCGAGGTCACCACAATGCAGTGCCGTTTTTCGTCGTGCGACCAGGATGATAATGTCACAGTTTAGAGTCATTTGATAGGACCAACAGCACAGTTTAAGGTCATATGGTTTGGACCAACAGCACAGTTTAAGGTCATACGGTTTAGACCAATAGCACAGTTTAAGGTCATATGGTTTGGACCAACAGCACAGTTTAAGGTCATATGGTTTGGACCAACAGCACAGTTTAAGGTCATATGGTTTGGACCAACAACACAATTTAAGGTAATATGGTTTGGACCAACCCCACAGTTTAAGGTCATATGGTTTGGACCAAGAGCACAGTTTAAGGTCATATGGTTTGGACCAACAACACTATTTAAGGTCATATGGTTTAGACCAACAGCACAGTTTAAGGTCATATGGTTCAGACCAACCGAGAGAGGAGCCTCGAGAAAAAGAACCTACGAGGGTTCAACAATCAGGGAGGGGTAGCAGACGCTAGCTCCCATCTATGCTTGGCCCGAAACGCAATGTCTGGGTGACTTCTCACTCCCTTAAGGGGATGAATGTCAAGCTATACACGACACGCAAGGAAGAGACCCAATCACATACTCTAGCGCTCAGACCATAGGAGCCCAGAGAGACACTGTTACGTAGCATGGTCTGTCTGATGTGTGGGGGTGTACTGAGGGTTAGTACAAGGAGTTCCGAGATTCCACCTTGGCGCGGTGGGGAAGAACATGACATGAACCATGCCACCAACATTTAGGGCCTGGGGAACTGGAATGACCACTCGGGACTACTGTTGACCATGTTCGCAACACAGCATCCTGTCGTGTTAGCCATGGGGACAAAAAAATTAGCATCAACTACTGACCATGGTCGCAATGCGGGATTTGTATCAATTTGTTGTCTGAAACCCTCGGGGGAGTTGGCCCATGACGGTAGGAGAGCCCTTGGGCGTTGTATCCAGACCGTTCTTGGGGGTCCCTCCGGGTATGAAAGATGACGAGGTCCTGAATGAAGGGGAACACGATGCTTGGAAAGTGGATGGAACTTGCCTTAGTCGAATCTGGCACTCCATGTTCTAGACCAGAGTGCTTTGAGCACATCAGCAGACCGCTGGAAAGGGTCAGAGGGCCCAGTCCCAGAGCGGCCAAGAGATGGCGGATCCCTGGGAAAAAGAGGGGGCGTAATGCCAAACACCCTGGGCACTGGGAGATCATCGGATCTCCTAAGAGATGGGGCTGGACCCGACATCTAGGTGTTCAGGCGGTCCTACATATCCCATTAGGATGGGAATCAAGCCACACGTAGTTCTTGATATGCGTCTTTAAACGCCATTGGACAGAGGAGGGCTAAACCCTGAGGACAGGGTGCGCGGGGTGAAGCTATTACAAACCAGACGTGAATGGGGAAATAATCTCACACCATGCCATGTGACCCTGTGATCGAAGTCCCAAAGGCGAAACAGACGCGACAATGGACCTCAAGCTGGACACCAAAGACGAAAGGTCTGGGCATTCCTACGTATCCCATTAGGATGAGAATCAAGCTAGATGTAGATCTGGAAATACAGTTTAACGTCATGATGGACAGAATATAGATCTTAGTTTTAGGTCTTAGAACTCGGACCAAGAGGGAAGAAAGGGAGTAATTTGGTAACTCCTGGGCTGGACCCGAGACGAAATGTCCGGGCGGTCCTACGTATCTCATGAGGATGAGAATCAAGCCACACATAGTTCTTGACAATACAGTTTATCATCATGTTGGATAGAATATAGATCTTAGTTTTAGGTCTTAGAACTCGGACCAAGAGGATCTTAGTTTTAGGTCTTAGAGCTCGGACCATGGAGAGCCCAGATGTAGGGCAGAGTGTAGTTTAAGGTCGTTTCGGACCATACAGTTTAAGGTCATGCTGGAACATACAGTTTAAGGTCATGTAGGACCATAACAGTTTAGGAAAAGTACTTCTTGAGGAACCTGCCATTGGTGGGAGGAGTGATACGCTCCCCATCCATGGTCACTAGGGAATACGCACCATTGGGAGAGACCTTGTGGATAGTAAAAGGTCCCTCCCACTTGGGCTCTAACTTGGGTGGTTTCCTGTCAAGAATCATTGGTGCTCTGAGAGCCAACACTAGGTCACCTTGCAGGAAGGAGTGGAGGCAAAACTTCTTATCGAAAGCTCGAGCCATCCTACTCTGATTCCTTTCCAGGTTATGTAGAGCGCGAAGACTACTTTTGTCCAGCGCTTCCAATTCGTCTAGACGGATCTCGGCAACTCTTTCTGGTGCTTTCTGGTCGTAGACCGCCGTGCGTAATGAGGGCAGTATGATCTCGATGGGATGGACGGCCTCAGCTCCGTACACCAGGGAATACGGGGTCACCTGGGTGGAATTGCGATTTGTCGTCCTATAAGCCTAGAGGGCATTGGGGAGATTGTCCGGACAACTTTTCCTATTCTGACCAACCATTTTTTGCAGAATGTTAGAGTAGGTTTTGTTAAACGCCTCAATCTGTCCATTCGCCTGTACATGATAGTGGGAGGTGTTGTTCGAGCGAATGTTGTACTTCGTGTACAATCTCTTCAGCTCGGCCTCCCGGAAGTTGGTTCCGTTGTCCGTGAGGATAGTGTGAGGTATTCCAAACCGGTGAATGATATTGGAACTCACGATGTCGGTGATAGAACCATCCTTGACTTCCCTAAGCAGGGTTGCCTCTGCCCACTTTGAGAAAACATCTGTGGTGGTTAAGATGAACCGACACTGGCGGGCCGTCGCCGGCGGTAGGGCCCTATGACATCCAAACCCCAGACTGCAAAGGGCCAAGAATAATTAGTAGTATGGAGAGACTCCGGTGGCCGATGCACAAAGTTAGCATGAACTTAAAATTCATGGCACCTCATGGCGTACTTGATGCAGTCATGGATCATGGAGGGCCAGAAGTATCCCAGTCTCCGAATCTGGTGGGAAAACTTCGACCCGGCCTAGTGGGCACCACAGGAGCCAGCGTGCACCATTTGTATGACCTATGGGATCTCAACTCCTTGAAGACAACAGAGGAGAACACCATCAAACCCGCACCTGTAGAGGAGCTGCTCACGACTGGTACTGCTTTGAAGGGTGAACTGCGGCGCGCGGCGCCAGATTCATTCCCGCTCTGCACGGTCCATTGGACGATTGTCATGCCTGAGATATTCAACCAGGGGTGTCCTCCAGTCAGGGACTGTCTCGATCACCATGCCTGGAACCCCGGGGGGTCCCGACGTGGGGGCACCAGTGGTGAGATGGTTCACCTGCGGGCCACGACCGCTCTCCGGGATAACATGAGAAATGACTCTTCGGTGTGCCAAGTGGATGATTAGGTCATCCTGTTCGGGCTCCGCGAGTGATGCGGCCAGGCTGGCCAAAGCATCTGATCGAATGTTCTGCGACTGGGGAATGTGAACGACATTTGGTCGGGAGGGGAACTTAGCCATTAGATGGAGGGTGCACTCCAGCAACGGCACGAGTTCTGGATTCCTGACAGTGTAGTCACCATTAACCTGCTTGATGACTAGCTCAAAGTCCCCTTTTACATACAGGTGGGGTACGTTAACCTCCAGATCCAACTCGAGGCCAGTGATGAGGGCATGATATTCTGCCTCATTGTTGGTGCATCCCTCTAACAATAAGAAAGAATATGGCAGCACGGCTTGCTCCACGGTGATGAAGATGATACCCAGGCCCACTCTGTTAAGCCTAGGATCGTTGAGCCTTCTACTGGTAGGGCTTCGGGAGGCGCCATCAAAGTGCATCTGCCAGCATGGGGTGGCGTGATAGACTGAGGGGATTGCCTCATCAGGAAATCCCACATCCAGTGGCTCTTCCGCAGAGGTTGGATTAACAACTAAGAAGTCTTCCAACGCCTATCCTTCGACGACCTTCTAAGATACGAACCTAATGTCGAACTGCTGGAGGATCACCACCCAGCGTGCCAATCGGCCGGTCAACATAGGCCGACTCAGGATGTATTTCAACAGGTCTACCCGAGAGACCAACTGTACCTCATGGTGCTGCATGTAGTGCTGCAATTTCTGCATGGCAAATACGAGTGCCAGGCAGCTCTTCTCGATGGGAGAATATCTAATCTCCGCATCGAGGATCATGCGGCTGAGGTAGTAGAGGCTATTCTCTGTTCCCTCGTTGTTTTTTCTGGGCGAGAAGGGCATCGAGGGATCGCTCCAGGGCGGTCACGTAAAGGACCAGCGGCCTTCCAGGAATGGGTGGCATCAGGACCGGAGGTTGAAGCAGATACTGCTTGATTTCCTCAAAAGCGGTCTGGCACTCTTCATCCCACCCATAGGCAGCGCCTTTCTTCATGATCCGAGAGAAGGGATTAAACTTGTTGGCTAGATTCGCAATGAATCAGCGTATATAGTCTAAGTGGACTTGGAGGCCTCGAAGCTCCCGAATATTACTCGGGGGAGGCATCTGAATGATGGCCTTGATCTTCTTGGGGTCGATTTTGATACCTCGATAACTGACGATGATGCAAATAATCTTTCTGGAGGTGACCATTAAGGCACACTTCAACGGGTTCATCTTCAAGTGACGAGAATGGAGCAAACCGAACACATTCTCAAGGTCTCTGAGATGGTCCTGGCGCTGATGAGATTTAACCACCAGGTCATCTACATAGCACTCCACCAGCATCCCGAGGATCGGCTTGAATATGAGGTGCATAGCCCGTTGATAGGTGGCACTGGTGTTCTTTAGGCCGAAGGGCATAACCCGATAGCAGAAAGTGCCCTGGGGGGCCCTGACGGCAATGTACTCTTCATCCTCGGGGGCCATCCAGATTTGGTTATACCCGGAGTACCCATCCATGAAAGAGAGGGCATGGAACCCGACCGCTGCGTCGATCAACTACTCTGTCATGGGAAGGGGAAAGTCATCCTTCGGACAGTGGCGATGATGATCGTGGAAGTCGATGCAGACCCTGATCTGCCCTTTCTTCTTCCTGATGGGAACAATGTCGGATAGCCACCTGGGGTACTGGACTTCCCTGACGAAGTTGGCCTTAATGAGCTTATCAACATCGGCCTCAACCATGGAACCGTGAAAGGGGTGCATTTTTCGGGGAGGCTGCTTGAACCCATGATGGTTTGCTGGGAGGCCAAGGCGGTGGACGGCTACCTGGGGATCTAGTCCCGACATCTCACCATAACTCCAGGCAAACACATCATGGTGCTGTTTGAGGAAGTATATGTACCATTGTCATTCCTCAGGAGGCATAACGATGCTGACCAATGTGGGTCTCGGGTCCGCCTCACTACCGAGGTTCACCTGTATGAGCTCGTCGACCGTGGTAGAGATGCCCTCCTCAAAGGTAGGAAGAGCATCTTCCATGTATTCTTCTCCGCTTGGGGAAAGATCGTCCATGGGGGGAGCCGTTTCAGGGCTGCTCGACCCTAATGGGGAGCTAACAACGGCTTGGGCGGCCGAGGACGTCACGACGGGAGGTTCATGCAATGCGGAGACCGTAGCGACAAAGGCGGTTGATCCAATCCCATCTGGCCTACGGCCCAAGGGGCCACGCTTTACGACATCGAAGCTGTGGTGTCGCGTTGGCCTGAGCCGTTCGATCCCGGCTCGACGAAACATGCACGTATGACACACCATCGTTTCCATAAGCCCAACGTCCTGATATCGTACGGGGGTTGGAGGCTCGGGGATCACCTGGGCCTAGTTGGTGTAAGAGTACGAGGTGATTTCCCGCCGTCGCTTAGACCCGGAAATATGCATTCCACTGGTACCCGAGACAAAAAAGCACTCTCTCGTATCAGGAGTTGTGGCCTCCAACCGATGGATTGGGAAGACATATGCGTCATCCAAACCTGCCTAGGGATCACTCGCGACAGTGGAAGGCTCAAACTCACCTTCCAGGATCTGCTTGTCCCTGCTCTTGTAATAGTCCGCGTCTAGGTAACAAGCTTCACAAGAGGCAAACGGGGACGCATCTCCTTGGAGCACAACCACTCGACCCTTGAGGGAGTATTTGAGGAACTGATAGTATGATTAGGGAACCGCTGCGTGAAGATGGAGCCATGGCCTGCCCATCAACGCGTTATAGGCTGTGTCCTAAGAGACAACCATGAATTCAGTATTGTCAATTAAGCCGCCGAATTGGGTCTTCAGACGAATCTTCCTGAGTGGAGTTTTCTCGGTCCTGTCATACCATTGGATTCTGAGGTCGGAAGGAGTCAAATCATCCTCAGACAACCCCAGTTTTCGCAGTGTCCGAGTTGGGATCATGTTAATCGCAGAACCCGTTTCGATAAGACAGCGACGGACCTCCACGCCATTGAACTGGCCGGTGATGTACAGCGGGTGGATGTTCCCCTGTATGAGAGGGTCCTCATCTTCACTGGAGAATGAGATAACCGCCTGACATTCGGCGTCCACAATCACCTCGGTGTGGAAGGCTTATGTGGCTGATACCTCCATTTCAAACTGGAGGGGGCTCCTCAGAGCCTTGGCGAGCGCCTCACGCATTTCAGACGACAAGCGGAGGGCCTCAAGGATGGAAAGCCTCGCCTAAATGCCGGCCAGATGCTTTAGGATATCATACTTTCGCGCCAAAAACAAGCTTCTTCTTACAAGAGTTCGCTCTGCGATTGGGGGCATGACGGGCCCTGCTGGCAAGATTGGTGACTGACTGGTACTAGGCACGTCCCGCTGTTCACTAGATGAAGCCCGGGAGGTGGCTGCCATGCTAGGACCGGAAGGCCGTAGTCAGCCAACGGTAGGGCTGGGATGGTTGCGACGCGGGCAAGGCGATTCCGCCCGATCCAGCAACACGAACGATGATGGAAGGGAACATGTTGTCACCAGATGAGGGAGATGCGAGTGCTGTTCTCTATACCGGGCCTACTGCCTGGTCTCGGTAGCATGCACGGCCTGACTGGAGGTGAAGACTGCCATGCCCCGACGATTCACGTAGCCATGGCTCCATCGATGTTGACGACAGCTGGGGACATTGGGGGGATTCACCCGGCGCTCCTCGTCATCGGGAGACACGAAGGGATTTACCAACTCTACGGTGTTAACCGAAACGTACCCCGGGCTCTCGGGGAGAATCACCCGGCGCTCCTTGTCGTCGTGAGCCACAAAGGGATTTACCAACTCTTCGGTGTAAACCGAAGCGTACCCCGGACCTTCGGAGAGATTCACCCGATGCTCCTCGTCGTCGGGAGCCACAAAGGGATATACCAACTCTACGGTTTTAACCGAAGCGTACCCCGGGCTCTCGGGGAGAATCACTCGGTGCTCCTCGTCATCGGGAACCACGAAGGGATTTACCAACTCTACGGTGTTAACCAAAGCATACCCCGGGCTCTCGGGGAGATTCACCTGGCGCTCCTTGTCGTTGTGAGCCACAAATGAATTTACTAAATCTACGGTGTTAACCGAAGCGTACCCCGGGCTCTCGGGGAGATTCACCCGGCGCTCCTTGTCGTCAGGAGCCACAAAGAGATTTACCAACTCTAAGGTGTTAACCGAAGCGTACCCTGGGCTCTCGGGGAGATTCACCCGGCGCTCCTCGTCGTCGAGAGCCACAAAGTGATTTACCAACTCTATGATGTTAACCGAAGCATACCCTGGGCTCTCGGGGTGATTAACCCGGCGCTCCTCGTCGTCGGGAGCCACAAAGGGATTTACCAACTCTATGGTGTTAACCGAAGCATACCCCGGGCTCTCAGGGAGATTCACCCGGTGCTCCTCGTTGTCGGGAGCCACAAAGAGATTTACTAACTCTACGGTGTTAACCGAAGCGTACCCCGTGCTCTCGGGGAGATTCACCCGGCGCTCCTCGTCATCGGGAGCCACGAAGGGATTTACCAACTCTACGGTGTTAGCCGAAGCGTACCCCGGGCTCTCGGTCAAGGATTCATCCATTAACGGAAGGGGCCTCGGAGGGATCCCCATTCTCGGGGGCATGAAATCGCCAAGCGTGCGAGAAGATGACGGAAATTCCAGGGCGCGTTCTTTCTTCTTGCATCGCCGCCTGCTATTTTGGGAAGAAGCAGGCTGGGAGGACGAGGCCGAAGCGGCGCTCGCGGATTCATAGGGCTGGCCGGTCCAGGTAGGCACAGATGATGCCATGGGCATGGGCGACCGTCCTGCGGGCCATCCAGTCATTATACTTCCGGGACCCACGGTCAAAAACCTATTCCCACCCGTCCCTGTCATCACTACTGCCATCCGATCCCACGAAGACACCAGCCACCTGTGACGGGGCTAGGCCCAACCTGACTATGTTGTTGTCAATCTGGTCTTGGAACCAGTCCTTGAACACATAGCATTGTTGAATGGTGTGTCCTAGGAACCGGTGATAAGGGCAGTAGTCTGGGCGATCCGCGAGACACGCCTCTTCTGGCTTCTAGCACTCAGGTTGTCGCACGATCCTCTGCTCCCAAGCGCTACGGAAATAGCCGGGGACCTGGGCCTCGTCAAACGTGTATGCCCGATTGCTTCTTCCTGGAAAGGGGACCCTTGGGGGCTAGCCATGGCCAGGGACTGGAGGAGCAGGCCGAGGAGGCGGAGCCCGATTACCTCACCTAGGGGGTGGCGGTGCGTTACGCGGAGGCGCATGCCGATTTTGAGGCGGTCGCTGCTGGGCCGGAGGCTGTGGGGGTGGACCCCTATGACCCTGCTGAGCTAGCCTCATCGACAGCAACTCTAGCTGTCTGGGGCCCTCTATCTGCGCCACAGTAGCGAGCTCGGCTCTGGCGGCTCTCCTTGCGGAGATCACAGGAGGCAGCGGACGTGCCTGGTTGGCCTGTTGCAGGGATTCTTCGAGGCGCTGAGCCTTGTCCGAGAAGTCCTGGAACCCTCCAGGGGGATTCTGCATGATCAGGGAAGGAACCAACTCCGCCTTGACGTTCCCCCACACATTGTCAGTAATTTCTCCTGATTCAGTGGCATGTCAAGGGAGTACGTGAGCCCCTTCCACTGGGCGACGAAGTCCGCGACTCGCTCGTCGGGCCTTTGCTTGCACCTGAAGAGCTCTGCAATGTTCGTCTTCTAGGTTGTGGAACTGAACTGTTATAGGAATTGCCGACGAAGGACCTCCCAGCCAGTTACTGATCCAACAGGGAGCTAGCTGTACCAAACGAACGCTGGTCCCTCCAGCGTCTGAACGAAGCACCGGAGCTTGGCAGCCTCTTGCTGCGCCGGAGTCCCCAATATAGGCCCGCACCTCGATTTGAAGTGGGCCCAATGAATTGGCGGGTCTCTGGTCCCGTTAAAGGGGGAAAAAGTGGGATTCCCTAATCTTGGCGGTGTCGTCATGTCATCCACCCATGCGGGGTACAGCTTGCCTTCCTGTGGGATCGCCACCTGCCGAGTTTCCAGGGCCTCCAAGCGAGCGATGAGTACTTCCATCAGATCATCCAGATGCGGATTCATGTCCTGAAGTGGATATCTAACCACAAGAACATTTCCAGGCTCTTCGATACGATGGTCGCACTCAGTGGCTCGGGGGGCAGCTGGTGGAGCGACTGTCGGAGCGGCAGGAGGAAACCGAGCAGGGTCTCCCAGGTTGCCTCGCTGCTCGGGAGGGTTCGGCAAAACATATCGCACCCTCTTGCCATGGGCTCCAGTGTCTCCCCTGTCGGTGAACACGACACGGTCACGGTTGCCCGGGGGGATCTCAGTAAGGGGTAGATGCTCCTACCCCTGCTGTCCTGGTCTGGGGTTGCCGTAGACAGGTCGCCGCTCTGCAATGCGTTCGGCCAAGAACTCATCAACCAGCCTTTTTTGCTCAGCTAGCTGTTGGCGCAGTATGGCCTTCTCGGGATCTTCCTCTGCCTTCTGCACTGAGGCAGATGGGTCGGCGAGTTTGACAGACCCGACGGGCTCTTTACCCTTCCTGATGTTTTGGCTTAGCGCCAGTGCCTCCGTGGGTACAGGAAGGCATAGGAGGCTCCTCTGTTGGTGAGTAATCCTCCCAGATGGGTCCAGCAGTAGCCTGTCCTAGGGGGGTGAGTCCCCATCGAGGGGCTCCACAATGTTTCCCTCATATGAAGGCTCATACATGTTGACTGCTACTACCCTTGGCGACGTTCCATCAGGGCTGCCCAGTGGATCGGGCTGCCTGCGGGTCGCACAGAAGAGGAGAGAAGTGTACTGCCCCCACCCGCGGACGTGCACGTGGGGGGTGGCCTCCTCAATAACTTTGCGGAGTACTTGAAAACTCTTGACGCATTGTTGCTGATGGGCCTCGTGGAGGCCCAACGACTCTGGGTGCCGGACCGCGGGGAGTGCTGCTAGGTCAACCCGGCGGCACTGCTCACCAATCTCCTTGAGATGAGCTTGGATACCGGGATAAGGCGCTAGATGATGATGGAGGCCGGAGTGAGTCACCCAAAGAATCTGGCAGAAGCATTCAAACTCTCTCGGGGTGAGTGACTCTGGCACATCAAAACCCGATTCTACGACCGGCCAAAACTTCTCAGGGAAGTGGCCCGCTGCAAGAATGTAACACCCGAGACTTTTATGTTATATAAATCATCAAAGGAATCTTTTTCTACACAACACTTGCTTGGCTTTCTTTACACGCAATCGCGACCTTCCTCGATAGCTTGCGTCGTACGCAATACCGAGTTTCACTAAACAACAATATGCTATTAAAACTAGCCGTTATGAATAGTAATAACCACTTTTTGAAATTTTATAAATTTTATTTTTCAAAATGGACTTCATTTTTGGACTCAGAATATCGAAATTAGCCAAGGGTGAAATTTTGGTATTTTTCTGAAAACTTTCAATTTTTGATGAATAGTGAAACCACTAAGTGGTAGGTTAAAAACTGAATTTTGCATAAAACTTAATTTTACCGCTTCTGTGAATGGAATTTCAAAAATCCGAGAGACATGGTTAATATCAAGGACTAAAATGTGGTTCAATGAGATGAAAATAATTTTTTGGTGAATAGTAACTTTTTACTATTTTTACCGCGGTTAATAGTAAATACGGTAACTAAGGGTAAATATGATATCAATATTACCCTAACACATGTCCTAATTCTATTGGACAAGTTTAATTCGACCAAAAACAAACTTAGGAATAAAATATGACCATTTAGGCCCACTTGGATTAGATTAGGACATTTATTATTAATTTATTTAAAGAAGGGTTAAAATAGTTAAAATCAAAGTTTAATAAGTAAATCATTTTTAATATGGGGTTATACATAAGATAAATTCGACTATAAATATTCATTAGAAAGCTAAAAAGATTTCCTACATAAGGGTATTTTATTTGTAATTTTTAGACATTAAATAATTTAATTTATTTATGACACAATGATGATGCAGTAATTATCTTATTAATGAAATATTGACATAATTGATGTTATAAACACCACAATAAATGTAATTTGAGACTTTTTATGAAGTCCACTAATTTTATAGGTTACTATGATATATTAATGTTGATTTAATCAAATTTGGTTCGAACATATAATTCTGTTATGACTTTCACAAAAATCATATATCAAATAGTGTCAAAATTGATACAAAATAGTTTTTAAATAAAATATTATATTATTAATTGTTATTTTATTCCTAAAAATCTAAGGTTAGGCAACATGACTTATATAAGGATATATATATTAATAATAAACAATTTGGGGTTCGTTTGGCATGTTATAGTAAGTGTATTAACCATATAGTGAAAGAAAACAAAAAGACACGGTAAAAGTTAAATTAATTAACTTAGAGTTAAATCTAATTGATAAGGTTACAATAATACCCTAAACTTGTCTAAATTTTATTGGCTTATAGGATTTCGACCCATCCCCACTTTAGCTTCTAAATAAGACCCTTTGGAACCATTATAAACCGATTTTGACTTTAATATAAAATAATATTTTGAGATATTCCTAAGGTGCCCCTCTCCTCCCTTATAAAAGGGCACCTCCTCCCCCTCCTCCTCACACCAAATTGAGCACTCAAGCTCGGCCAACCCCTGCCATTTTCTCCTCTCCACTTCCCTAGAATAATCCTAGAGGTCCCTGTCTTCTCCAAAGACCAATCTTAGTTCCTTAAGTGGAGGATTCAATGAGGCGTTCCAAAGAAGAGGTAATATCCATTACCGATCTTTTCAATTTCTTTCTTCTTCAACTTCTTCTTCTTTAGTTGTTTCATGATAAAGTAATAACATCAGTATTAATTACATACTGATATGTTATTATAAATATGAAACAACCCTAATTCAACTTCTATCCATCCTACGGAAAAATGAAATCACCGCGCATGCGTACGTACGGAATACCGTCTCCACGCCGTGGTGTAATCTATTTTCCACCATCACCTTACAAGGATGGGTATAATGGTGTAATGAGTAACTATATATGATTATTATGAAGTAATATTGATACTGAAATAATATATATATACTCCAATACAATTCCACGATCATAGGGACAATATCATCACTCGTGCGTACGTACGGAATACCGTCTCCACGATGTGATGCGACTCGTTCTACATGATCTTCATTTCATAATGATTATATAAATGAATTGAATGAATGAATATGGTATATAATACACTAATACCATTCTGTAAATGAATTATCTATAACCTAAAGATAAGAATAAGAATTTATTCGACAAAACACGCATAAGAACAAAAAGTTATAAAGACCCGAGTAACAAGTAACAATGAAATATTACTAACAAGAAGCTAATAATATGACCATATATGATATCATATCAATATGTATGATTCTGGAATAAGTCAATAACATTATTTAAACCATTATACAGGAGCTTCGGACACGAACAAAGCAAATCGGACCTAAGGTAAGGGAAATATCACAATCTCATTTTTATCCGAGATTGTATTTACTTTGGTAATTACTAGGGTGTATTTTATCATCCACATCCATGTTCCCTCAATATGTAATATTATTTCCATCCTTCTACAATAGTTTATATCCAATTTTACCCTTCGGTAAGTTTTTTTTGTAAAAGATATGAAAGGAATCTTTTTTCGTTTTTCATACGAGGTACTTTTTGACTTTCTGACAAAAGTACGAAGAATGTTTTTTTAACTTATACGGCACGAACGGATTTATACTGTTTTATAAAGCCTTATTTTCATGAATCTTCCTCTAAAAGATTTCCTGACTATTTTCAATAAAATCTCTTTCTTTTAAAATTGCATGATGTTTTGTGAAAAGAAATTGATTTTGAAGAAGAAAGGATATTTTCCTCAAGAATTCAATTCAAGTGTTTTATCAAAATTATTTTCCATATAAGATAATAAAGGGTTCTGTTTCTATCCATATTTTTACATTGATTTTACTATGTTGTGATGGAATTATGTTTATGAATTCCTTTATCTTATATGAATGGTTTTATGATGTCATGTTGTTTAAGAATCCCATTTTTATTACATGGGTTATGCAATGATGTATGATTTATGATTTTGGGGCACACATAAGAAAGGATTCATTAAGAGATGTGTGGGACCTATATCTCCCTCCAATGAATTGGGTAAAGATTTTATATCTCATGAGATAGACATGGCTGGAACGGAAGGTTATTTCGGTTCAGTGATACAGGACTGAAACGAGGAGTGAACTCTGTTCAGAAAGGGACTTTGTCCACTAAGATAGTCTTGGCAATGAGTCATGACTAACAAGAAATGATTTTCCATGATTATGTGTGCTTGCCACAATGTTTCAAGTTTTATGGGGATCTCATTTTCACTTCTATGATTTATTCCATGTTAAGATATTATGATCTCTTTTGAAGGTTTTGATTTTAAAAAAGATATGATATGATTTTTATTTCCTTTATTTTCCCTTGCTGAGCATTTGAGCTCACCCTTTTATGTTTTCTTTTCCCCAGGTCAGGAAGATGGATATTAAGTAGAATATGCTAAAAGGGACCCTAGATATGATGAAATAAATGGGAGACACTGTAGAAGATTTATGAACCAGTTGTTTATGTTTCCCAGTTTCTAAAGACACTATACCTATACGATCCTTTGTGGTTTTATCATATGTTGTAAAAAGTGTGCTTCAATTTTTGAAGTATTAAAAATGTATGTAAAGTATGGGTATTTATAGTTGGTATCAGAGGAAAGGTATAGTCAACCTTTGGAAACTAGGATGTGAAAGCCTTAGTAAGAACCCTAAGGATAAGTCTAAGCATAGAACACAATCTTAGTGTTTTAGAAATGGCCTTGAATAACCTAGGATAAGACCTTAAGCATGAAAATTTTATTCTTGAATTATGTGGTTTCCTATTATAATTAGTGTTGCTCACACTATTCTTCTTAGTTTTAGTCAATGGCTGGAACCCGAAGGAACCGTGTTAATGCGGAATGCGATGGGCAATGCAATGATTGTCCCCCTGAGAAAACAAACGATATGGGAGCTGGAATGCAAAATCTTGTAGCCATGCTCACATAACTTTTTCAAGCTATGAACCATGCAGGATTTCCAAACGAGCAAAGGAGGGAGCAACATTCTGTTGAATCCTTCATGAGGCAGCGTCCACCATTTTTCAGCGGGTCTACTGATCCATTAGTTGCTGAACAATGGATTAGTACTACTGAAAAGATATTTTCAGTTCTTCAATGTTCTGAGCATGATAAAGTCATCCTAGCAGTGTATCGTTTGGAAGGAGATGCTGATCAATGGTGGAATCTTGTTAAGAATACGAGGCAAAGGGATGAAATTGAGTCTATGGAATGGGACGAGTTCAAGAACTTATTTTTCAATAAGTACTTCCCCCGTATTCTTCGAACAAATATGGAGAAAGAGTTTCTTGAACTGAAGCAAAGGGATGATGAATCTTTTGGTACCTATGAAGCAAATTTTACAAGACTTGCAAGGTACGCTTCTGGTATTATTATCCAACCTGAGAGTAAGATCGATCGATTCTTTAGCGGCTTAAAACCAAGTCTTCGAAGGGCGTTAGCCATAAGGGACTTCAATAGCTACGAGGAAATCGTTCGATGTGCTCTCAAAGTCGAGATGGAGATTGGAGTAACCCATCAGTCACATGGGTTTGATAAGAAGAGGAAGATGGAATTCAAAGAAAAATCTAAAGAGCACACGGAAAAGAAGATGAGCTTTTCCTTATGCTCAAAGTGTGGAAAGAAACATGGAGGGAGTTGTCTTAAAGGGACAAGTAAATGTTTTAAATGTGGAAAAGAAGGTCATCGGGCATTTGAATGCCGTGATAATGAGAAGAAGATGTCTAATGACGCAAACAAAGGAAGGGATACACAGAGTGAACCTACTACACTTCAATGTTTCAATTGCAAGGAGATGGGGCATTATGCCAATCAATGCCCAAATCCAAGGGTTGATGATGATGGTCGACGTCAACAAAATATTAAGGCTAAAGACAAAGGAAAGTCACTTGCAATTTCTATCAGCGATGTGGAGTACGATAACGATGTGGTGAAAGGTACACTTACCATCCACTCTAAAGTAGCAAATGTTTTATTTGATTCTGGATCCACCCACTCTTTTATTTCTGAAGACTTTTCTAAGGGTATCACCGTATTACCTCAACAATTAGATGTTGAGTTAGCTGTGACAACACCTAATGGCACATCAATCGCATCAAAAGTCTATAATTCTTCTCCGATCGACGTTTGTGGGAAAGTGCTTCCTGCAAATCTTGTGATCCTTCCTTTAGTGGAATTTGATGTGATTCTTGGAATGGATTGGCTTTCTCTACATGGAGCTCATATCGATTGCCAAAGAAGGGAAGTCACATTTCATATTCCAGATCAATCTACGATTGTCTATCAATGCAAGGATGAACATAACCTTCCAGTGGAAATTTCTTCCATCTTATGGGTATTGATTCCACTAAATGAAGGTTATTTATCTCAAATGGTTGGTGAGAAACTCACGATTAAGAATATGCCCATTGTACGGGAGTTTGATGATGTATTTCCGGAGGAATTGCCGGGTCTTCCACCAAATCGTGATGTTGAGTTTTCAATAGAACTCGTACCGGGTGCTTTGCCTATTTCAAAGACACCTTATAGAATGGCCCCAATTGAGTTGCAGGAATTGAATAAGCAACTCCAAGAGAATCTTGATAAGGGACTCATACGCCCTAGTGCGTCACCTTGGGGAGCACCTGTTCTATTTGTTAAGAAGAAAGATGGATCAATGAGACTATGCATTGATTATCGAGAACTTAACAAGATCACTATCAAAAACAAATATCCTCTCCCACGCATTGATGACTTATTTGACCAACTACGCGGAGCTCAATACTTTTCCAAGATTGATCTTCGTTCAGGGTATCATCAATTAAGGGTCAAGAGGGAGGATATACCAAAGACGACTTTCCGTACAAGGTATGGACACTATGAATTTATAGTGATGCCATTTGGTCTTACTAATGCCCCTACTATCTTCATGGATCTAATGAATAGAGTCTTTAGAGACTATCTTGATCAATTTGTGGTAGTCTTTATAGACGATATTCTTGTCTATTCAAAGAGCAAGGAAGAGCATGAAGATCACTTGAGAATTATATTGAAGACCCTGAGAAAGGAGAAGCTTTATGCCAAATTTACCAAGTGTGAATTTTGGCTTCAAAAAGTTGCATTTTTGGGTCATATAATCTCAAAAGAGGGGATATCTGTGGATCCAGCAAAAACAGAGGTTATCGAAAGATGGTCAAGACCAACAACAGTAACTGAGATCCGAAGTTTTCTTGGTTTGGCTGGATATTATCGACGTTTTGTAAAAGATTTTTCATGATTATCTAATCCACTCACCAAGTTGACTCGGAAAGGAGTTAAGTTTGTCTGGACAGAGGAATGTGAAGAGAATTTCAAGGAGTTGAAAAGAAGGTTATCCAGTGCACCTGTGCTCACACTGCCTTGTAGTGGAGAAAGGTGTGTGATCTACAGTGATGCATCCAAGAAGGGATTGGGGTGTGTTCTTATGCAAAATGATATGGTGATAGCTTATGCCTCACGACAGTTGAAAATCCATGAGCAAAATTACACAACACATGATTTGGAGTTGGCTGCGGTAATCTTTGCATTAAAGATTTGGAGGCATTACCTTTATGGTGAAAGGTGTGATATTTATACTGATCATAAAAGTCTAAAGTATATTTTCACACAAAAGGAGCTGAATATGCGCCAAAGAAGATGGTTGGAGGTGATTAAGGATTATGACTGCTCAATCCATTACCACCCTGGGAAAGCAAACAAGGTGGAAGATGCATTAAGTCGACAAGACCATGCTAGTTTATCCATGATGAGGATCACAAAAGATCCAATATTTATGGATTTACAAAGGATGGATCTTGGAATTATAATGGAAAGGGAAAAATCTTATCTTTCTCAAATGAATGTTCAACCATCTATACATGTGAAGATTAAAGAGGCACAGAAAGAAGATGTCGAGTTACAAAAGAAGGTGAGAAATGTTCATGAATTCAACCTTGATTGTGATGGGATAATAAAGTTCAGGAATCGGGTTTGTGTTCCTCCCATCCCCGAATTAAAGAAGGAGCTGCTGGATGAGGCTCATAGTTCTTCATTCTCTATTCATCCTGGAAGCACGAAGATGTATAGGGACCTGAAAGAGTACTTCTGGTGGGATGGCATGAAAAGAGATGTTGCTGAATATGTCTCTCGATGCTTGGTTTGTCAACAAGTTAAAGCTGAGAGACAAAAGTCTAAGGGGATGTTACAACCATTACCCATACCCGAATGGAAATGGGAAAACATCACTATGGACTTTGTCACAGGACTTCCTAAAACATCCAAAAGCAATAATGCTATCTGGGTCATAGTTGATCGTCTTACAAAGTCTGCACAGTTCATTCCTATTAGAGAGGATTTCTCTCTAGATCAGCTTTCCAGGATATATGTAAAGGAAGTGGTAAGATTGCATGGAGTACCACTTTCTATTATATCTGATCGGGATCCGAGATTTACCTCGAAGTTCTGGCGAAGTCTTCAGCATACTCTGGATACAGAGTTGAGTTTCAGCACTGCTTATCATCCCCAGACAGATGGTCAGTCTGAGAGAACAATTCAAACCCTAGAAGATATGTTGAGAGCTTTCTCTATGGATTTCCAAGGAGGTTGGGATCAACACATACCTTTGGTAGAATTTTCATGTAATAATAGCTTTCACTCCAGTATTCAGATGGCTCCTTATGAAGCTCTCTATGGAAAGAAATGCAGGACTCCAACTTGCTGGGATGAAGTTGGGGAAAGAAAGCTATTAGGACCTGATCTCGTTGATGAAATGGCAGAAAAGGTCATATCTATTCAACAACACATAAGACCAGCTCAGAGTCGACAGAAAAGTTATGCCGACAACCGAAGAAAAGACCTAGAGTTTGAAGTGGGTGATAAAGTGTTCTTACGAATATCTCCCTGGAAGAGGGTTATGAGATTTGGAAAGAAGGGGAAGTTGAGCCCTAGATAAATCGGTCCTTTCGAAATACTGGATCGTGTTGGGAAGGTAGCTTACCGATTGGAGCTTCCACCGAATATCTCTCAAGTTCACGATGTGTTCCATGTATCTCTCCTGAGAAAGTACATACCAGATCCTTCACATGTACTCAGCTCAGAAGTTGTACCGCTGGAGCAAGATCTTTCTTATGAAGTACAACCGATAGAGATTCTGGATCGTAGCGAAAAGTCCTACGAAACATGACCACTCGCTTGGTGAAGGTTTTATGGAGGAACCACCAACTTGAAGAATCTACATGGGAGCTTGAGGATATGATGAGGGAGAATTATCCTCATCTGTTTGTTACAAAGTGCTGAATTTCGAGGGCGAAATTCTTTTTAAGGGGGGTAGAATGTAACACCCGAGACTTTTATGTTATATAAATCATCAAAGGAATCTTTTTCTACACAACACTTGCTTGGCTTTCTTTACACGCAATCGCGACCTTCCTCGATAGTTTGCGTCGTACGCAATACCGAGTTTCACTAAACAACAATATGCTATTAAAACTAGCCGTTATGAATAGTAATAACCACTTTTTGAAATTTTATAAATTTTATTTTTCAAAATGGACTTCATTTTTGGACTCAGAATATCGAAATTAGCCTAGGGTGAAATTTTGGTATTTTTCTGAAAACTTTCCATTTTTGATGAATAGTGAAACCACTAAGTGGTAGGTTAAAAACTGAATTTTGCATAAAACATAATTTTACCGCTTCTGTGAATGGAATTTCAAAAATCCGAGAGACACGGTTAATATCAAGGACTAAAATGTGGTTCAATGAGATGAAAATAATTTTTTGGTGAATAGTAACTTTTTACTATTTTTACCGCGGTTAATAGTAAATAGGGTAACTAAGGGTAAATATGATATCAATATTACCCTAACACATGTCCTAATTCTATTGGACAAGTTTAATTCGACCAAAAACAAACTTAGGAATAAAATATGACCATTTAGGTCCACTTGGATTAGATTAGGACATTTATTATTAATTTATTTAAAGAAGGGTTAAAATAGTTAAAATCAAAGTTTAATAAGTAAATCATTTTTAATATGGGGTTATACATAAGATAAATTCGACTATAAATATTCATTAGAAAGCCAAAAAGATTTCCTACATGAGGGTATTTTATTTGTAATTTTTAGACGTTAAATAATTTAATTTATTTATGACACAATGATGATGCAGTAATTATCTTATTAATGAAATATTGACATAATTGATGTTATAAACACCAAAATAAATGTAATTTGAGACTTTTTATGAAGTCCAATAATTTTCTAGGTTACTATGATATATTAATGTTGATTTAATCAACTTGGTTCGAACATATAATTCTGTTATGACTTTCACAAAAATCATATATCAAATAGTGTCAAAATTGACACAAAATAGTTTTTAAATCAAATATTATATTATTAATTGTTATTTTATTCCTAAAAATCTAAGGTTCGGCAAAATGACTTAGATAAGGATATATATATTAATAATAAACAATTTGGGGTTCGTTTGGCATGTTATAGTAAGTGTATTAACCATATAGTGAAAGAAAACAAAAAGACACGGTAAAAGTTAAATTAATTAACTTAGAGTTAAATCTAATTGATAAGGTTAAAATAATACCCTAAACTTGTCTAAATCTTATTGGTTTATAGGATTTAGACCCATACCCACTTTAGCTTCGAAATAAGACCCTTTGGAACAATTATAAACTGATTTTGACTTTAATATAAAATAATATTTTGAGATATTCCTAAGGTGCCCCTCTCCTCCCTTATAAAAGGGCACCTCCTCCCCCTCCTCCTCACACCAAATTGAGCACTCAAGCTCGGACACCCCTTCCATTTTCTCCTCTCCACTTACCTAGAATAATCCTAGAGGTCCCGGTCTTCTCCAAAGACCAATCTTATTTCCTTAAGTGGAGGATTCAAAGAGGCGTTCCAAAGAAGAGGTAATATCCATTACCGATCTTTTCAATTTCTTTCTTCTTCAACTTCTTCTTCTTTAGTTGTTTCATGATAAAGTAATAACATCAGTATTACTTACATACTGATATGTTATTATAAATATGAAACAACTCTAATTCACCTTCTATCCATCCTACGGAAAAATGAAATCACCGCGCGTGCGTACGTACGGAATACCGTCTCCACGCCGTGGTGTAATCTATTTTCCACCATCACCTTACAAGGATGGGTATAATGGTGTAATGAGTAACTATATATGATTATTATGAAGTAATATTGATTTTGAAATAATATATATATACTCCAATACAATTCCACGATCATAGGGACGTTATCATCACCCGTGCGTACGTACGGAATACCGTCTCCACGATGTGATGTGACTCGTTCTACATGATCTTCATTTCATAATGATTATATAAATGAATTGAATGAATGAATATGGTATATAATACACTAATACCATTCTGTAAATGAATTATCTATAACCTAAAGATAAGAATAAGAATTTATTCGACAAAACACGCATAAGAACAAAAAGTTATAAAGACCCGAGTAACAAGTAACAATGAAATATTACTAACAAGAAGCTAATAATATGACCATATATGATATCATATCAATATGTATTATTCTGGAATAAGTCAATAACATTATTTAAACCATTATACAGGAGCTTCGGACACGAACAAAGCAAATCGGACCTAAGGTAAGGGAAATATCACAATCTCATTTTTATCCGAGATTGTATTTACTTTGGTAATTACTGGGGTGTATTTTATCATCCACATCCATGTTCCATCAATATGTAATATTATTTCCATCCTTCTACAATATTTTATATCCAATTTTACCCTTCGGTAAGTTTTTTTTGTAAAAGATATGAAAGGAATCTTTTGTCGTTTTTCATACGAGGTACTTTTTGACTTTCCGACAAAAGTACGAAGAATGTTTTTTTTAACTTATACGGCACGAACGGATTTATACTGTTTTATAAAGCCTTATTTTCATGAAGCTTCCTCTAAAAGATTTCATGACTATTTTCAATAAAATCTCTTTCTTTTAAAATTTCATGATGTTTTGTGAAAAGAAATCGATTTTGAAGAAGAGAGGATATTTTCCTCAAGAATTCAATTCAAGTGTTTTATCAAAATTATTTTCCATATAAGATAATAAAGGGTTCTGTTTCTATCCATATTTTTACATTGATTTGACTATGTTGTGATGGAATTATGTTTATGAATTCCTTTATCTTATATGAATGGTTTTATGATGTCATGTTGTTTAAGAATCCCATTTTTATTACATGGGTTATGCAATGATGTATGATTTATGATTTTGTGGCACACATAAGAAAGGATTCATTAAGAGATGGGTGGGACCTATATCTCCCTCCAATGCATTGGGTAAAGATTTTATATCTCATGAGATAGACATGGCTGGAACGGAAGGTTATTTCGATTCAGTGATACAGGAATGAAACGAGGAGTGAACTCGGTTCAGAAAGGGACTTTGTCCACTAAGATAGTCTTGGCAATGAGTCATGACTAACAAGAAATGATTTTCCATGATTATGTGTGCTTTCCACAAAGGTTCAAGTTTTATGGGTATCTCATTTTCACTTCTATGATTTATTCCATGTTAAGATATTATGATCTCTTTTGCAGGTTTTGATTTTAAAAAAGATATGATATAATTTTTATTTCCTTTATTTGCCCTTGATGAGCATTTGAGCTCACCCTTTTATGTTTTCTTTTCCCCAGGTCAGGAAGATGGATATTAAGTAGAATATGCTAAAAGGGACCCTAGATATGATGAAATAAATGGGAGACACTGTAGAAGATTTATGAACCAGTTGTTTATGTTTCCCAGTTTCTAAAGACACTATACCTATACGATCCTTTGTGGTTTTATCATATGTTGTAAAAAGTGTGCTTCAATTTTTGAAGTATTAAAAATGTATGTAAAGTATGGGTCTTTATAAAGAATGGTCTAGAAGCTCCACAGATCCGGCTCCAGGTCCGGAACATGTCCCCCCTTCTTGTCCACCGAGGAATGTCAGGTAATTGGCAATGGCGCCGAGGTGGGCCGACGGGGCGGTGGGCTGGCCGGTGGGGAATACGGTGAACAGGCTGATTGGCCGCCGATCCCCGGGTCATCCTCTCAAGGTTGTAGTGCCCTGGCCGCCACGTCGCGATAGGATGGGTCTGTGGAGGGGGCTCCTGTCACAACGTCGGTGCTTGCCGAGGGAGTGTCACCTCGGGATCCTTCCTTCGGTCCCTAGAAAGGTTCCTCATCCTTCCTAACAGGGGCAGGAGGTGCTTTTGAGGAGATTAGCGGCAACTACGGGCTTGATCCTTGGAGGTAGGCCAAGTCTTCGACCTCTTGGATATACCTTCGAAGGGAGGAGGGAATCATACAGATCTCGCATTCGGGGAGTACGAGACTGACGTGCCGCGTCCCCATCCCTGCCCTCAACTCGAAAGGTTGGGGGGAGGTTCTATCGTCGAGTTGTACTCTACCTCGGAATCCGAGAAACGGACTGGTATGATTCCCATCCGGACTCCCCTAACATTCCTCGGACGGCGACGACACCCGGCCTTCCTGCCCCTGGGTAGTTCCTCAAGGTAAGGACAAATTCCGTCATCGGGTCCCCTAGTCACAATAGAGCTGGGGCAGAGGGGACCGAGGGCCGGGGTGTGAGAAGCACCGGGACAGATGTCGAAAGGGACATGGGGAGGACCTCCATGTGAGTGAGCGACTGGATACACAACAGCTCCATGCTCGCGGCCGGTGGTTGGGGGTGTGACCACATACCCCATCCAGTGGGTGCTAGAAGGAGTCGTACCCGAAGCATAGCCGTCGTGAAGAAGCCTTCGGCTTCCCAGATCGGTGTCACGGGATGAGCCTTCATGGTGAGCGGCACTACCGCAGATTGGCCCGCAGTGGCCATTGCCAGTGTCCGCGACTGAGAGATTTGACCCAACATGCCTACAGGGTGGTCGGGGTTTCGATCCCAGTCGGGCACGTGGCTGCCCCTGCTCGACATGCGCAGGGATCTGGGAACAGGACTCAGCAGTGGCTGGGGCCACAATGGCTGCTGATGCTGGTGCCCCAGGACGGGCATTCTCCCCCACTCACGCCCGACACTGACGTCGAGTCAGATGAGCCGGAGCCGGCGGTGCGGGCATGAAGATTGCCTGCTCCTTGGCTCGGGGAGTCGGGTGGCGGCGTCGATGCAGCCTGGCGGGGGTTCTTGCCGGTAACCCCTGTGATGGATCGCCGATCGGGTGGACCCGGACATCCCCCACCTCATTGGAATAGGGGAGGGATGTGTCACAGCGCTCCGGGGATAGGCTCCCAAAGAGGTTGATCGTCGGCGTGGGGAGCGGCGTCTCCCTGCGCGGCCCTCGAGGGCGGCGATGGAGGGGAGCCACGGCCGCCTCTAGATCCAAGAGGGCCATGCCCCTGGCGGGGACGATCCCTTCCTCATCATACCTATGAACCAGGTTATTGATCACCCTCCATTGAATGATATCTGACTGGGAGAGGAGGCGCAAGTTCCTGGCTTCTACGGCGGTCGAAGTCGGAGCGACCATGGGATAGGCGGGACCGCGTGGGGTAGTCGCTTCGGCACCACCCCTGCCCCTCCGCAGGTGGGCAGGTGGCGATCGAGCTCCGAATGCAGTGATCTGATTCTTGGAAACAGGGAGCTGAACCCATTAGTATCAACAGGAAAAGAGATCAACAACCAAGGCCCAGCAGCATTCCTTCTTCAGTGGTCGGCGAGAGGGAACCACGCTGACGACGTCACAGACCGGAGTAGTCAACGTCCTGACAGCCTCGACACCTAGTGGGTTCACATCCCAGTGAGGGTTACTCGGACCTGGTGACAAGCTATTATTCCGATGCTCCAACGGCTATCATTCCCCGTCTTGAGGAGAAGAGCTTCACGTCAGGTTAACCATTTTTTGTTTCCGACACTTTCTCCGAGGCGCGTGCGTCCGTCCGCTGGGAGGGCGCACTGCTTGTGGCCCCGCATTCCCGCCTCCCAAAGGTGGGCGGAATCCGTTCCTTGTTCAGGAACATATACTCCTTGATTGAAACTGGGATGATGGGATGTCAGTTCTTCCTTCTGTGGATTCCTCCTTGGAGCTCATCACCTAGTCCGGGTCTCCCTCATAGATTTAAGACGGGTTCGTGAATCTCATTCCCACAGCCATATCTACATGGACGCCAGTTAATTACGCTGCTTCCGTCAAGACAATCCAAGGGGTCTTGTCGGGACAACAACCTATAGTGAGGAGAATGGTCACGTTGGGGCATCGTCGGCATGTCTGTGTTTAGTCCCTCATCACAGGGCTTCTCGAGGGCACAGAAGCCTGAGGCATCCCACATCGAATGCAGGGAATGTGTACCATCTGAGGTTTTCCTCAGCTTCCCATGTTTAACACAGGGTATGTCTCGAGTTTAACGTCTTGTGGAGACGGATCGGGTTAAAGGGTCCCTAGGGGGAACACCGATGTTGGGGCCAGCACGTGGGCGGCCTCCCGTATAACATGGAGTGGGAAAGGGTGGCATGATCTCACCGGGATGTGGAGGCCCGTGTAAGGATTAGGATGGATGGTGGGGTAAAGCATGGGGCTTACATTCTGAGACGGCCCAAGAGGGGGGATACAGTTGAACGTCATGCGGGACAGAATATAGTTTAACGTCATGCGGGACGCGATACAGTTTAATGTCATGCAGGACGGGGTACAGTTTAACGTCATTCGGGATGCGAGATTTGGGGCTTATGCTCTGAGGCAGCCCAAGGTGGTCAGGGGTCCGACATGGAGAGGTCGGGACGACCGGGGTGGTGGGTTTGAACCTCGTGGAGGCTTCCTACGTACCATGCGTTAGCACGGATCAAAGTCCACATAGTTCGCTGGGATGGGGCTTACACTCTGAGGTGGCCCATAGGAGGATGTCATGGTCGATGCACACTCTAAGCCCACGTGAGTCATGCTCGGTGTGGGAATCAAGAGGCACTGGGGACCAGACGATCACGTCGCGAAGGGTGCATCCGTGAGAAGTGGAATGGGGCTTACGCATTGAGCGGCCCAAAGAGGAAATAGGGGCTTACGCGTGGTTAGCGGCCCTTGGTGCTGGGGATTACCCCAGTGTGGAGGCCCGTGGTGCGACAAAGCGTAGTGGGAGAAGGACTCCACTGGCCTTGGCAGGGGGAAGTACGGAGATGCACGGGTGCAATCATCCGTACGAAAGGTTAGGGGCTTACGCTCTGAGGCAGCCCTTCTCGTGTGGACAAACGCCGCTCCGACAAGGAGGATCTCATTCCATGTGAGGAAGAGTCCACTCCCGTGGAGACGAGTGGGCGTAAAAAATGTCCGAGCTGGGGGGACCCTGCTTGTGAAGCACGGGGTCAGACCACGGTTTAATGTCTTCTGTTAAGGACGAGGTGCTTAGCAGTTTAACGTCCTGCAGCTTCGACGAGGTGGGTTTGCTCCACACCCCTAGGGCTTACATGCCCAACGCCCTCTACCCCTTATGCAAGGGAAGTCATCGTCAAGGCCGTGGTGAAGGGGGGGCGTAGGGCAAACCACTGGGGGGTCCACGTTAGTGTGGCTATGCGAATAAGCAATAGCCGTTAGTGTGCCTATGCGGAGAAGCATAAGGCAAAGAAACACAATGGGAAACATGGACCAAGGGACCTTGAGGTTACTTCGCACGAGCCTGGAAGGCCGTGCGGGAAAACAACGCATGGCGCGCATGCCCGGAAGGGGAGACATCAGGTGCCGGTGCAGGGGGCTGCCAAGGGGCGTCAAGGTGAGGAGTCCTCGGCTTTGTGCACGCAAAAGGGACGATTTGCACGCAAAACACCGGGACGACGTGCAATAGGAGCAACGAAATTGCGCACGAAGAGGGTATTACGTGCATGGTTTTGTGTGCACGGCAGGGTATTGCGGACGCAAACTAGGGATTGCGCCCAAGTGGGGAAACTAGGGGAAGGGGAAAATTTACTGAAGCCGGTGGAGTTTCGCGCAAAGGCGAACTCCGGGGCAAGGTTGCGCAGAATTCAGGATTACCTGGATGTCATCATTTGCGCGGGGGGAGCCGAATTGCGCGCACGAGAGTCGCTTCGGATTCCTCAACCCCCAAACCATTCGGGGTCACCTTATATTTATAGGCGACCTCCGGCACGGAATCCAGGTGGCTCGTGAAGTTTTCCGCGCCGGGAACCGCTTGCATGCAAAATCTCGCCGTGAAGAAACAAGGCGCACAATTATTGCGCTCCTCACCAGTCCAATTCCGCGAATCCTGGGAGCACTTCGCGCGCAGAACATTTGTGCGCGCGGATCCTCATTTATTTCGCGCACCACTTCCCAGGCCACCGGATCGGGCCTCTGATTCCGAATATGACTTCGCTTTGTCATTCCGAAACTTCCTCGGGGAGTTATGGGTTTTTTTTGGCGTCAACAGCTGTACTAAAATTTAATTCAGTACCCAATGACTTATGAAGGCCTTTACCATAGTTAGAAGTGAACCTGGGATCACAGTCAGATACAATGGAGAGAGGAACTCCATGTAACCTGACTCTCTCTTTAAGATACGAACGGGAAAGTTGATCTAGGGAAAAATTATCTCGTATAGAAAGGAAATGAGCAGATTTGGTCAAGCGATCAACAATAACCCAGATTGCATTATTTCCTCGAGATGTCTTCAGTAATCCCACAACAAAGTCCATGGATATATTCTCCCATTTCCACTCTGGCACTGGTAAAGGCTGAAGCATCACTTTCGGTAACTTCTTCTTTGCTTTAACCTGTTGACATGTCAAACACTTCATAGTAAAATCAGAAATATCTCTTTTCATTCAATCCCACCAGTAATACTCCCACAGATCTCTGTACATCTTAGTACTACTAGGATGAACTGAAAACGGAGAACTATGAGCTTCACATAACAACTCTCTCTTCAACTGTGAATCACAAGGCACACACAATCTCTTCCCAAATCTCAAAACACAATCATTATCAATATTTAATTCAGGCAACTTACCTTTCTGAACCAGCTCTACCTTTTTCTACAACTCACTGTCTTGATTCTGTGCTTGCTTGGTTCTATCTGATAGAGATGATGTCACTGATACCTGAAACAAAACAGAAGAACATCTTGCGCCAAAAACTTCTATTCCAAAGTTCATCAAATCCTTAACCAAAGGATCACGTTCCAAACGCAACATTGTTAATGAAGAATTACTTTATCGACTCAAAGCATCAGCAACATTATTTGCTTTTCTCGGATGGTAATGAATTTTACAATCATAATCCTTGATTAATTACAGCCATCTCCTTTGTCTCATGTTTAACTCTTTCTGAGTGAATATATACTTTAAACTTTTTTGATCAGTATATATTTCACACTTTACTCCATACAAATGATGTCTCCAGATTTTTAAAGTGAAAACAACAGCAGCTAATTCTGAATCATGTGTAGGGTAATTTACCTCATGAGTTTTCAACTGTCGTGAAGCATAAGCAATTACCTGATCATTCTGCATTAGGAAGCAACCAAGTCCATTCAATGAAGCATCACTGTAGATAACAAACTCACCATTCCTAGAAGGTAGTGCCAAAACTGGAGCTTTCACCAATCTTCTTTTCAATTCTTGAAAACAATCATCACATTATTTTGTCCAAATAAACTTAACACCCTTCCGAGTTAGCTTAGTCATTGTACTAGATAACCGAGAAAAATTTATAACAAACCTTCGGTAATATCCTGCAAAACCAAGGAAGCTACGAATCTTAGTTACATTTGTGGGTCTTGGCCCGTCTTCCACAACTTTTGTTTTTGCAGGATCAACAGTTATCCCATCTTTAGAAACAATGTGACCAAGGAAAGAAATTTGTTGCAACCAAAACTCACACTTGCTGAATTTCCCATACAATTTATTTTCTTTTATGGTTTGCAAGATAACCCTTAAATGTCTTTAATTCTCCTCTTTACTTTTAGAATACAGCATACTATCATCAATGAAAACCACCACAAAATTATCCAAGAACTCATGGAAAATTCTATTCATTAAGTCCATGAATACAGTAGGTGCATTGGTTAGCCCAAAAGGCATTACTACAAATTCATAATGGCCTTATCTTGTACGAAACGCAGTCTTCGAAACATATTATTCCTTTACCTTCACCTGATGTTACCCCGATCTCAGGTCAATCATTGAAAAATACTGAGCTCCCTGGAGCTGATCAAACAAATCATCGATATAAGGAAAATGATATTTGTTCTTAATAGTGATGTTATTCAAGGCTCTATAATCAATGAAAAGTCTCATAGAACCATAATTCTTTTTAACAAATAGAACAGGAGCACCCCATGGTGATGTGCTAGGTCAAATGAAACCTTTCTCTAATAAATCTTGCAATTTCTCCTTCAACTCTAAAAGTTCAATTTGAGCCATTCGATAAGGGGGTTTTGAAATTGGCTTAGCATCAGGAACTAAGTCAACAGTAAACTCAACTTCCCGATCTGGTATTATTCAAGGAAACTCATCAGTAAAAACATCAGGATACTCATTTACCACTAGCACATCATTAATCTGAATAGTTCCTTTATTTTCAACGATGTGTGAAAGGTAACATTCATTTCCATATTTTACATGTTTCTCGGCCTCTTGATATGTTATCAAAAGTAAGGGTTCATTTTTGTACACAAACTGAAAGTCTTTTTGAAAAGAAACTTATTTATCTCTATAGTAAATCTTAGCATGGTAAATAGAGAGTCAATCCATTCTCAAGATAACATCAAACTCTACTAGAGGCAAACCAATAAGGTTTGCAAGTAGGTTCTTTCCACAGATAAGGATATGAAGATTCTTATAAATTATTTTTGCCTCAACATTTCTCCCAGGTGTTTCTACCCAAAGTTCTGGAGTCATTTCTTGAGATGGTATTCCCATTTTACTAGAAAAGGTTTCAGAGATGAAAGAATGTGTAGACCCCGAATCAAA
Source organism: Viscum album (assembly GCA_963277665.1). NCBI lineage: Eukaryota > Viridiplantae > Streptophyta > Magnoliopsida > Santalales > Viscaceae > Viscum > Viscum album. The sequence continues at coordinate 312,070,799 of OY728161.1, forward strand.
AAACACACTGGCATAATCTGAAATAACAAACAATGTACCTGATACAACTTCATTTAATGGCCCGACATCTGCTGAAGTAGTTGTAAAGGATTTCACCACCCCTTTCTGTTTGTAGTCTAACTACTTCCCATCACTCAAGCATTTTTTCGAACACTCGTTTGCATAGTGACGCATCTCATTGCACTTATAACATTTCACTAACTGTAAATCAAATTTGGTCTTACATTCACCTTGATCCTTTTCAGTGTAATCACGAGCCTTATGTCCCATCTTACCACATCGGTAGCACTTTCCAGAATTCAGAAGACATTCCCCAGCATGCCTTTTTCCACATTTATCACAAACTGGAAACTTAGTTTTATTACCATCAGACTTTTTTGAAGAATTCTTACCATTCTCCTGCCACCTCGGTCTTTTCTTCTGTTGGTTGTTATAAAACACTTGATCATCGGCAAACTCCATTTCCACCTTCTCAGCACACTGAAAAAGATTTTCATAACTTTTAAACTCATGAGAATCTAATTCAACTACATATTTTGGCTTTAATCCTGAGTAAAAACGATTGATTTTACTATCAAGGTCTCGGATAAAATTTGGATCATACCTTGCCAATCGAGTGAACCTTTCTTCATAAGTAGCCACTGAGTCTTCCTCTTGCCTCAATTCCAAGAATTTCTTTCCATCCTAAGTCGAACAGCCTTAGTAAAATACTTTTCAAGAAACATACCTTTGAATTCATCCTAGTCAAGAGCATCAATCTCATCAGCATCCCTGATATTTTTAACCATCGACCACCACTGATCTGCTTCACCCTCCAAACTTTAAATAGCAAGACTATCCTTTTGATTGTATGAACACCCCATGACATCGAAAATCTTCTCCAGTGCATTAATGCACCCTTCAGCTGGCACAGGGTCAGATGATCCTCTAAATGATGGGGGATGTTGCCTCATGAAATGTTCCACCACTGACATGTTCCTCTGCGGTTGATCTGGCTGGTCTTGTGCATGGATACCACCACCATTTATCGCTTGAGTCAACTGCGCCGTTACTGCAACAAACTGTTCAGTTCCAATTCCGACCATCTCAGGATGCTAATTCGTAAGGTTATTTCCTTATGTATGCCTTCCTAACACTGCTTCCCTGTTTCCTCTGCGGAAAAACATCTTGAACAAACATTTATTAGATGAAGCAACATGGTAATCTTCAAATACTATATCACTTCAATTTTACCATAAAAAATATATTTTTGGATAATCATTTAATAGAATTCTAACTCCTAATGTTATATAATCCATCCTTTGATACCAACTATAAGGCCCTATCCTTACACCTTACATAATCTAGAGTTATTACAAGATTACACATTGAGGATCTTTTCCGGTTTAGAGTTTTAGTGAATTAGATCATAAAACATGAATTACATTCCACATATAAACAAAGTGGTTACATAAAGATAGTATTCTTCTTGCACGTAAATGGAAACATATTTCAAATAAAACATGGATTCTTTCTTGAAACTTCCTTGACACTATCATCATATCATGTACCTTTCCCTTGACCTGTGAAAAACATTTCAAAAAAACATGGGATGAGCATAAAAAGCTCAGTAAGGGATATAAAAATATTGAAAGGAAACATGGGTACATATATACATAAGAATGAAATCATACATTACCCATAAAACATAAGAACTTTAACATACCTCATCAAATCATGAATAAATCATCGAAATCATAAGACATAAAGGTATCTTGAGTCATTCATAACATTCTTACGTAGGGAGTAACCCTCTTGGTTACGTTTGGAATACCCATCACAGTATATTCCCTAAATCTCTTCGGATAAACCTTAACGTTTCACTCCTTCACATTACCCAATGCATTTGAGAGCTATATAGGGCTCACCCACCCTTAGTCTATCACGGAACCACCCGTCTTCATAATAATGCCCGAGAACCTCAACATAATCATATCACACAAAACATGCATAAATGAAACATAACTTTTCCACCTTTAAAACACAAGATATCAATACAACACATTGATATAAAAACATTATGAAAACCATTTTCAAGAACAAAATAAAATAAAATTAAAACATGGTATTTATTTTTCTTTTAAAAAAAGCTATGGCTTGTAGAGGAAGCCGAAACTCAAATAATGTTCACGGCGGCGGAGAAGTCATTGTCGCCACATACGTACGACAAAAACATTCCCTTTTGTCATTTAGTAAAACGCTACATATAAAAAAGATTCCATTTGAACAAACGTAAAAGTCAAAGGGGTTTATACACCGTATAAATGAAGGTTGTGTATAAAACAAAATATGCCTCAATGAAAGGAGATTGAGATGAAGTCCCATACCTCGGGTCCGACTTGACTCGATCGTTCTTTAATCTCCTGAATAATAAACCTGAGTTAATTTATACTTGTTTAAGAACATTTTTCAAGTTCATTATTTCTTTTATATCACTTATTGCCATGTCATGAATACTATGTAATTATTTAAGTTAATAATGGTCATTTTAACAATAATTGGTACTTGAGTAAAAAATAATCCCTTTATAATTACAAGTTGTTCATGTACCCATTATATCTAGAATGGTATTAATGATTTAGATATCATATATGACATATATATCCAGTAAATGTATGCATTTATAATATTACATAATCATTTAGAGGTAAGAAATGAAATGCACTGTTCATGGAGACGGTAAGCCACACGTACGCATGAACGCTACTTTCATTTCTATTTCGTATTTTATAGAATGGAATCATAATTATATAAAGGTATATTATAATTCCATTATAATATCATATATAATATCATAGTTAAATCCTTTATATGTCCCACATATGGTATTTAACGAATCAAATCACTTTGAGGGGGCGGTAGTCCGCACTTCCTTAAATGAAGATATCGCGTTTACCCATAACGGAAACCATAAGGGTATTCCCAAAATGAAAAATCCAGAAGCTTAAGAAAAACATAAACATATTATATATCATATATAAATATAGTTACATCTTAATGGCCACCTTTGAAGGTGTTAAAATAATGATGAACAATCATCGTTTCAGGAGGCATAAATTCACCATCCACTGAAACAGTATGTCCTTTAACCATTAGATGTAGGTGTGTGTAAGTGTAGCACGAATAATTCTTATAAAAACATCCTATTATATTGAATATATAGGATTTGTTACAGAAGAAATGAATAAAAAGAATTTAGGTGGTTGGAGAAGCAAAATAAAACAAAAGGACTCAAGTGAAGACATTACCTTAAAATCGGGTAACTCCCTTTGGTTTGAGCTCAAAGGCTTCCTTGGGAAGACTTATGCCCAAATTGAGGATTCAACGAGTAAGAGAGGGATGTGGAGAGACAAAATGGTCAGGGTTTCGCCGAGCCAAAGGCTTTGGGAGTGTGGGTAAGGAGGTAGAGGTGGGGGCCTTTTATAAGAGGAGATGAGAGGCACTCTTGGAATGTAAATAAATGTTACTTTATTTTAAAAAGAGTTTCGGATTCAAAAGGTCCCACATTGATATAATTAGAGGTTAAGGTGATAATGGTTCTAAATTAACCCATCAAATAGGTTTTGGAAACGTGTAGTCCATATATTTTACATTATTATTTCATTTTATTTAAATCCTTTATTAATGAGGTAATCGTTGCATCATCATGATGTCATAAATAATTAAATTTATTTAATGTATAAAAATTATAAATAAAATAATATGATGTAGGAAATATTTTTAGAGTTCCAATGACTATTTATAATCAAAAATCTGACTTGTATAACCCTATGTAAAAATTGGTTTAGTAAAACATCTCTTGTTTGTGTCGTTTTTACTTTAACACTAAATAAAAAGTTATTTATGTCATTTCCCAACCAAAGTGGCTCCATGGGGTCCCCAAGTTGACCCATGGATTTTCTAGGTCATACATGACAGATACAATGAGGGTAGTACATGTTTCAAGCTCATCTCATATTATTAAAACATTTTTTTACATTAAACTACACTAATTATCTCTAATCGCGATTAAGAACTTAAAAGATACTATTCACAAAAAAATTATTTTAATCTCATTGAACCAAATTTTACTTCTTAATGACAACCATGTATGTTAGATTTTTTAAAATCAAATCACAGAAGTGGAAAAGATTCATTTAAACGAAAAATCAGTTTCTTTAACTACCACTTAGTGGTTTCACTATTCATCAAAAATTGATGTTTTTCAGAAAGATACCAAAACTACACCCTAAGCTATATTTGATATTCCGAATTCAAAAATGATGTATATTTTACAGAATTCAAAACATGTAAGTTGAATTAATTAATTTATTAACTAATTCCCACTGTTATGACAGATAGCGTGTTTTTATGAAACAATAAGTATGAAAAGATTGACACTAGTTTAAGTCCAATTTCAATGTGAAATTGATTCCAATGACCACCATTGGATAAAATGGTAAAAATATATTCTAATTTCACTTAGAAACCAATTAAAAAGATAATATAATCATATAAATAAATTAGATTAAAAAGAGTTTTTGAATTAAAATACAACATTTTTAACTATTCATTAACAAAATGAACTTTATCAGAAAAATACAAAAAATTCACACAATGTAAATTTTGATGTCCCAATCATAAATAATAAGTTTATTTTGACAACCATAGCTTATAGAATTGTCAAAATATAGATTTAAAAATGGTTTTCCATCAAAAGGCAGTAAAACAATCTTTTAAGAATTTTAGTGTATTCCATGCATAAGATTGTATTTATTTTTATTTTAAGCCTCTAAAACACTATCTTAATCATTAATAGACAAAGATAAAAATATATATTATTCATTACTTACTTGGGATGTTACACTCAACATATATTATAGATATCTCTAATAGGAAAGCTCCTTGATGATGATATCTTTGGATGATAATTATGCTTTAATGAGGATATGAACAGATTAAATAATCCACATTCAATATTTTTATGTCTTATAATGATGGTGATTTAATTATAATTTTATGAAACTAGTTTCATTACCTCATGTTAATTTTGTTATGAACCATGTTTCACTTACATGGGTCAGGAAATCATGAAATGACGAAATCATATGAATCTCATTTATTTTTTTATGGGTTTTGATAACATGAAAATTTTATGATTTTTTGGAACATATTTGTCTTATTTTCATTATATGATAGATGGGTGTACAATTATATTTCTCTAAAATTCATTGTGTAATGATGGATATCTCATGAAATTATAAGGACTAGAATTTGGAGTGAACATAGTTTAGTAAGGGACATTTTTCACTCGGATTTTAATTGGAGTAAACCAAAACTACAAAATGGGGATTGAACACAATACTCTATTATTGTTATGGGACTATTAATTGAATACATGATGGGGATTAAACCTAATCCACAATGATAGTCTTGGATGAAACCCCGGAATTGTAAGGATACAATTTTCTAAATGTATATGTATCCCAAAAACATATGAAATTTGGAAAGGTTATGATATCAAAAATCATTTTAATTTATTCCATTATGATTCAGGAATTATGATTACCTATTATTTATTCCATGACTCTATAATATGATCTCTGTTTGGCATGTTAAGGTTTCCAAAAGATATTCTAATGTTATCATACCCTTATGGTCATCTTATTCTTATGTAATCACATATACCTCTCTAATTTACCATTATTAATCATCTAAGAACACCGTTTATTAAATTTCCTTTCCTAAGGTTATGAGGAACTTTTTATATAGGGTATGTGTATGAAGAGTAAAATTTTGGATGATCCTTATCAAAAATGTTTAATATAGTTCATGAAATAAGAATATTGTATATCTAGACAGATGTGTAACTAATCCTTTATGGTCATTAATAAAGTATTTGTTTAATATATTGAATATTAATTTAAAATGATGTAATATTTTCGTATGAAAATTATGGATCACTATATTTGGTATATGAGGAATTTTTTTTTCAACAATTAGACATGAGAATAAAAAACCATGTTGAAAATCCATGGGATAATTATATATATAAGATAACAAACTAATGTTTTGGTGTATGATATATCATATGATTTTCCTCTCAATACATCCACATATGTATACTAAAAGTGGACTTTGTTTGGGATATATTCATCTTGCAGTAATAACCTAATAATGATTTGGTAAAGTATATATCAAACATTCTTATAGTAAATAGTGATTGTTCCCCTATTCGATGCATATTGGGATACACCCAAAGGATATTCGTTAGTTAATTCAAATTTATTTATCTTTTATTATGAATTAATAAAATAAATGTTTACTAGGAATGAACAATGATAGACATAAGGTTTCATTGAATAAAAAGAAGGTGTCCTGATATATACATCATTTAATTGATTTTTTCAAGATAATATTTCTTCAAAATTATATTATTTTTTCTCAAACTATGGTTTTTTAATTGATCCAATCCTTTAAACCCAATGTAACCCTATTAATGCTAAATGTGATAGAAATTAAATGATTTTTCCCTTGAGAATCAAAATTTTATGAGAGCTATAATACAACATGTTTTAAATGATTATGAAACATTCCATTGTTATTAATCACAATGAGCCTCCAAATAAAAATATGAAATAATTCAATTCTGCTGACTCCTTGATTTGTTAAATTAAAACACCTTTTTGTTTGTTATTTAATCCACATATGCTATGAAATGTATTAGTATTGCTAAAATGAATTTTTTTCATTCTCCAACATTTGGAATTTGTAAATTATAAATTATATATTTATCAATTGGAAGGAGAATTAAATAAATTGTTGATAATTATGAATAACATGAGGGAAGATAAATAAATTTACTCAATGTTGTGGGATGAGTTTGTGAAATTATTTTTCAATAAGTATATTACTTATATTATTTTGAATGAAATCGATAAGGAATACCATGAACTAATGAAGAACGGTGATTAATATAGTAGTACCTATGAAGAATATTATATAATACATTCATGCTATAATTATAGTATTGTCATGTAAAATGAAATTAATTTGGATTGACTATTTAGTTTCTTAAAATCAGGTTTCCAAAGAGTTATATCCATATTAGACTCTTTCAGTAATGATGAAATAGTTTTTTATGCTATCATGGTAGAGATGGAGATTGGAGTTACCCATTAATCTCATTGTTTTGATAAGAAATTAAATTTTTAATTAAATGTAAATTATAACAACAATAGAGAGGATAAGATGATATTTTTTTAATTCCAAAATTTTTTAAGGGAATATGTAGGATATTGTTATATGATAACTGATAAATATTTTATATGTGGAATGTATGTTAATCATTAAATCTAATTTCAATATGATATGAAGAGTAATGTATCTTATTATATAGAAAAACACCATAGAATAAACCACCCACTTTATAAATGCATCAAATGTAAGAAGTATGAGAATTTTGTAAATGCGATATCATATAAGAAGTCTTATGATGATGATCAATATTTAAAAACTCTTAATCCCATAGATTGAGGTAAATATTTAATGCTGCCTATTTTATGATGTAGGGTACAATAACGAATTGGTGAGTGGTGCTCATACCGACACTCTATGTTTATTAATGTTTTATTTGATTCCACATCATACCAAAATTTATGTATAAATAATTTCCCAAGGGTATCAAAATACCACTTAAGTTATTAGATTCCAAATTAACTGTGAGTCCCCATAATGGTAGAATAATTGTATCTCAACTCTATTATTGTTCTCTCATTGACGATTTTCAAAACATATTTCCTACATATACATTTATTATCCATGTAGTAGAATTTTATTATATTTTGGGAATGTATTGGATTTCATTACATAAAAATGAGAATAATTTCTAATTATTGGGGGTGAAATTTTGTTTTCCTAACCAACCTATGATTTTCGATCATTGTGTTTACAAATATTAATATAAAATGTAAATTTAAACCAATTTATAGGTATTTATTAAAAATAAAATGGATGTTTATTTCATATGTTTGGAGAAAAAATCAAAATCTATGATAATCATATTATGTGTATGTATGTTAACGTATTTCCAAAAGATTTATATAGTCAAACAAATATTCATAAAATTCACATTTCAATATATTTATTACATTTTTCAATAATTATTTCAAATACTCCATATATAATGGGATTGATTTAGTGGAAGGAACTAATTATGAAAATCGAGGAGAATCTTCCTAAGGATTCATTTATCCAACTAAATCCCTATAGGGAGATCATAATGTTTTTAACAAGGTGAAAATATATCAATGTTACTGTATATTTATTATCATGAATGTAATAAGATAACAATAAATAATATCTATCATTTTCCCCATATTGATGATTTTTAACCATTTACAAGGAGTAAAATATATTCCATGATTTTTCATCGATTTAGATACAATCTGTTGTGGAAAAAAGTAATGGAATAACCAATATAGCCTTCTTTATGTGGTATAGACACTATGAAATTATTTTTATTCGATTTGGTCGTACTAATAACCTCATTATTTTTATTGATAAATCAAATAGAGTCATTATTTATTATCATGGTTTGATTTTGGTAGCCATTATAGCTATTATTCTTAATCATTCATAGATAAAGGATGATAATGAAGATAACTTGAAGATTATAATCAAGAAACTAATCAAGGATAATTTATATGAAAAAATTAGCATGTGTAAATTTTGTTTTCGGGAAGTTAAATTTTGTGGCTCATGTAATCTCATGTGATGATACAACGATTCATATTTCAAAGAAATATATTATTGAACATTATCCAAGAATAACCACCATGACTAAGATTTGTAGTTTTATTTGTTTGGATAGATATTAACGATGTTTTTGAGTGAATTTATCAAATATATCTAATACACTCACCATAATAACTAATAATTTATTCATCTTAAAAATGATATATGAATGTAAGAAAACATTCAAAGTACTATAGAGAAGGTTAGTCAAAAATATATGTTCTAATAATACCATATAATGGATAACAGTTTGTGATCAATATTGATGAGTGAAATAATGCATTTGGATTCATCCCAATGAAAAGTAAAATTATTATAGATTATTCCCCATAAACAATCATGGTTCTGAAGAAAAATTACCCAACTAAAGATTAGAAGTTAGTTGAGATGATTTATTTTCCTAATGATATATATAAATTATCTTTATGGACAAAGGTCTGATATAAGTACTCATTAAAAAAAGTTACTTTATATATTCACATAGAAATAATTTTAATATGTGCTAGATATTATCATTTGAGCTGATTTATGATTATGAATAATATAAAAATTTCTACCATATAAAGTGAATAAGGTGGAAGATGATATAAGTAGAAATGATCATGCAATCTTTTCTATGATGAGGCTAAAAAATTTCTAATATTTTGGGATTTTCAAATGATAGTGTTCGATATCATGATAAATGTGGAGAAATATTATCTTTACCAATTGATTTTTTAACCATATATTTATGAGAAGATTAATAATAATCATAAGTAAGATGAAAGGTTTTAAAATAATGTTAGAAATATTCCTAAATTCAAGCTTGATTGTGATAGAAAGATATACTTTATGAACTGTATGTTTGTACTATCCACATTATATTCAATATATCTATTGAATTAGGATCATAGTTTATCAATATCTAGAAATACTAGATATAAGAATATGAATAGAAATCTAAAATATTATTTCATGTGGCATAAACATAAAATAAATATTATAGTGTCTGTATATCAATGCTTTTTTTGTCAACAAGTTAAGGTTGATTGATAGTGGCCTATGGGGATGTTATGACCATTACCCATATAAAATTGAAAATTTGAAAACACCACCATTTATTTTCTCATTGGTATCCTGAAAATATCTCAAGGACATAATTCTATTTGGGTTGTAATCGATCACCTTATGAAGTCATAATTATATATTTATTAATGAATATATTAATCAATGTAATAATTTTTTTGATTCTATATATTAATGAACTTTCATTGTTTCATGTAGTACCACATTTTATTACATTTTATTGTGATATAAATATTACCTCAATATTATGTAGAAGTCATCAGTGAGCTCTTGATTTAGTTTTGTATTTTTTTGCTATATATAATCCCCTGATAGATGGTCAGTGCGAGAGAACCATTCAAACCCAAGAGGATTTTATAAGTTCCTCATATAGATATATAAATGTTTTTTTGGATAAACATCGTTATCTGGTAATGTTTTCCTTAAATAATATATTTTACATGGTAATTAGGATGGATAATTATAATGATATCTGGGAAAAGGTGTACAACATCAATGTTCTTGGTTGATGTTAGATAATTAATGTTATTGGGACCAAAGATATGTGATAAAATCATAGAATTATTTTATAAACAGATCATCAAATCATGGAATATCATAGTTGAAAAAAGGTTATACAGACAATTTATCATTATATATAGAATTTGAAGTTTTCCAAAAAATTATTTCTATCAATTTCTCCATAGAATGTCTCTAACTCGCCCTGAATTCAAAAAGAATAAAATTTAATTCATTAAAGTGGATGAAATGAAATACCAAGTGTATATGGGAATATATTATCCCCTCCCGTGAATATATATTTAATATTATAATAAAATTATGTGTGTGATATAGCTTCTAAATTATTTAACACTGAGTAAGATTTTGTTGCATGCAACAATGAAGTTCTTCAATAGCTTACATTACATGCAAGACTGAGTTTTTCCAAATACAATTAATATTAATAGTTAAATTTAAAACAATATCATAGAATATAAATATAACATTACTAACATGATTCGATAACTTATGGAAATTTATTATTTAATTTTTTTATACTAATTAATTAGGAATTAATATAGAAATCAATTTAATATAAAAGATGTTTTTTATAAAAAAACTACAATTATGAACCCAGAAATTTTATAATAGTAAAATAAAATACATTATCTCTGGAAATGATACTAATTAAAATTGAATATTTTATATTAAATAAAATAAATTTATATGCATCCAATATATTTTATAGTAATAAGATAATAACAAAACCAATTTTAAGCACGAAAAACTATATTTTTTAAGGCATTATTTCTCATTTTCATGGAGGACCTTTTTTAGAAATAAATTTTGAAACTTTTATAAATTATATTTGATAAATCAAACCTCATTTTCTAATTGTTAATTTAATTTTATTTTAGTTTTTTTTATTTTTACTAAGAATTTTTTTATATAGTGTGATAAATACTATAATTTAAATGATAACTTTTATTTCAACTAACTAGTTGAATATAAAAAACTATATTTGAAATATTTTTTGAATTTAAAATTGTTCAACTATAAATATATTGATTCAATTTAGGTATTTAATATCATTTTAATATTAATGTTAGATATTAAATAAATGTAATCATTTGAACATTTTGACTTTTAAAACCCCCCTTTATTTTTCCTTCTACTCGATTAATTTTAAATTAATTTAAGCTACATATGTGAATTGAATTTTTTAAAAGGTATTAAATATTTTGAATTGAAATAGTTTAAAATTTCTAATATGTTCAATATAATTTATAAAGAAATAATTAGTGATAAATATTAAAATTAATTAGAGTGATTAAAAAATGAGTTTGTCAAGGGATGTAAAGTTAAGGATACATTACAAAATTACCATTAAACATGTCCCACACCATTATTAAAGTCATTTATATAGAATATAAAATATTTACTATAAATTTTTCATTATAGAAGTTATATGAAGTGAGGGATACCTCCCAACTCCATTTATTTTTGGTATTAACATGAATGGAACTCCTGATCCACTAAAAATGGGTCTCACTCGCCTCAATTATTCAAAACTACCAAGCCATTTAGGTCATCCCAAAGTAGAACAATTCACATTTAATCTTCCCACCAATCATAATAGAATCATTATACATGATATTGATAACACATTGGATAGAATTAATTCAAATGTAAGGAAGATACCAAATGAAGATGTAATTCCTTTCTAAAATCTTTTTAATTTTACTTATTTTCCCACATCCCTCAAATTTTATTATATATTGAATTTAAATTAACCTGAATACATAAAATATAATAATATATTTATAATGGGATAAGATAGAAACACACATAGTACCATCAAATCAGAAAAAAAATCTTTATTCCTGGGTATGGAGGGATACCGCCATGCTAACCGATGTCTTTCATTTTTCCTTGACCATGTTTAAAGATTGGGAATAATGAGAGATTTATATTTTATATAATAATTACATATGATATCATATTCATGAAAAAATGAATTTTATCTTCTATTACTAAATTTTATCGATTAATATCAATACATATATAATAATTACATATGATATCAACATAAATTTCTATAGATATTATTAAAGAATTATTTAAATAATCAGGTGAACAAAACAGCAAGTCAAAAAATACCTAAAAACAAACAAATAATTACACTAAATGATGAACATAATGAAATATTAAAAATTAAAGGGTAATAATATAATATATAATGATCATATAAGATATAATAAATATTAATCAGGTTATTTTATAACTTTATTTCATGTCTAAAACCACCATACAATAGGTTAAATCATGAATGTCCAAAAGGAAAGCACGAGTTAAAGATCATCCTCTCAATATCATTTCATAGAGTCATATTGTAATTTTATGAACATAATCACATTTATATGGTTTATATACTACCCCTTGACATGTATTATCAAGAATAAATCATTATTCATGATATTTTTAGTGTCCATTTTAATTATTACATATATTTTTATTTTAATGAAATGGTACCAACTGGTAACGAATTTAATAAAAAATCATTTTAAATGGTTTATATTATATCAACACTAGCATTAGTATTAATTCATCATTTGTGTATTTAATTTTGACTATATATTTTTCTATTTATACTTTTTATTTTTGTATATATAGTGACCAAACATAATCAATTAATTTTTTGATTCCCAATTCAATGTTATGATTATCACAATAGAATACTTCCCTGAACCATTTTATTCAATATTTTTTATAAATTAATTTATATTGAAGGTCTTTTAAAAAACATTGTGTAATAAACCAATTATTTATTTCTCATAATATTATTCCTAATTATTTTCATTTAATAGTTTCATTTTTAAACTCTTTGGAGAATAAATTGTTTAATAATATGATTGTAATAAAACAACACATTATTTAACTCTTGGGTCAGAAAAATATTTTTTTCAAATGTATTTATAAAAAAAATAAAAACCTTTTTCAATCATGAACCAAATCTGGTCTCCATTTAAACCGGCTCCCGACCAGGCCCTTGGCAAGGCCTGAAGGGCGTTCCCAATCCCCATGGGCAAGCATACACTGCCGAGTAAATTGAAAATTGTCACATACATTAATTAATTTAATGATTTTTTTATTTAACTTCCATTATATCATTTTTTTTGTTGGTGTCCCATGCAATTTTGATGGAAAGGCTGAGTTTCCATGATTTGGGCCAAATCGTGAGATCATTTCTTGATTTAAAAACAATTTTTTTCTTCAATAAATCCTTTATTTTTCAACATTTTTCACTCCTTCCACTTATCACTACTCTTACCATGACCTATTAAAACTATCATATCCATTTGGAAACCCTAAAAACTCTTTATCATTTTGTATTTGGGTGATTTATTTAAGGATTTTTCCAACCCATAAACCAATTTCCTGATTTATTTTTCTTGATATATTATTAAAGTTTTACTATTTTCAGGTTATTGAACCTCTCATCCAAGCCCACTTATCCTAAGAGAACCCCCATGTTATCTTATCCCTCTATGGATCTCATAATCAACAAAAATTAAAGAGAAATGTCTCAAGATTTCTCCAATCATCCATATTTCAAAAGTTAATGTGTTTCCTTCATAACTCATTCATTATTCACTTTTCTCAAATTTCTTTTCCTACGTGACCTACTCATCCTTATTCTATCCTAAAATTTATTTTTTGGGTGCTTGGAGTTTCAGACACCGATGTAGTTGGGGATATTTATTCAATGATTCCCAATTAAGTGATTTTCCTCTCATGTTCCTCCCATTTTTTAAGGGCTTCTCCCATTTCCATATTGTTTCATACATTTTTAATTATGTTTCTAATGTACATAAAGTTGGGATTATATCCTAGGGTTTTATCTTGAGTTTCTATGTCTAATATTGTGGTTTTTTGATGGATTCAAATTCCTTTTGGTGTGGCAGTGGTGCGTTTGAACGTTTTCATGAGGATTTGAGGGTTTTGACACTTCTGGTATGTGGTTCTACGTGTATTAACTATGAGAGGAATCTGAATAAACCAATTCATATTTATTGGACATCGTGTTTCCTAGTTACATGGTAACATTACCATCTAATAATTTCACAAAACAGTTTAAAAAATACTGGGTTAAAATCGACTTATCTATGGCTATCCAAGTAAATCATCCCATAAAAATGATGATGCATCGAGGGGCTCTCTATAACCTATACTCACTCATGTCATAAATTTATAAATCATTCCTCATATATAAAATATTATATTTTATTCATACCGAAATTTCCTTATCAAATATCTTAATAGAGTAAAGGATACAAACTTATTAAAATATCCCCATTTGATTAAATTACATTCACTGTATGCATCATAAGTAAAAAATGGTTTAATATTTTTGAAATCAAAAAAATAACGATAAATAATATTGTTATATAAATTAATTTTAATATATAATGATCAGTACAAAGTTAATATTTTAATTGTATGTTAATGACTACAAAAATGATTCAAGGAAGTGAATGTCAATGCTATCCATGGACAAGAAATCATAATCCATAGAGAGGATGAATATGGATTGTATCAATAAAAAAATAAACCATTTCAAAAAAAGAATAAATGTTTTATTCATTAATTAGAAAAAGATATTTAATATTAATATTGATGAAAATATACATTTCATTTAGGTAATTTTTATTAAAATTATTTTAATTGGAAATGTTTTTTTAAATCATTTTTTATAAAAAACATTATTAATCTTCAAAATATTTTTCAATGAAATGATGGTAGGTAATTATGTACATTTCATAGAAGTTAAGAAGATAAGTACTTTTAAATTGTACAATGGTAATATAAGGTCTTTATTATGAATTTTTGAATAATATTACATTGATTTTTTTTTTGAAAAAAAAATGGTGTTAAAATTTAATTTAATAAATCATTTTTAAAATTTAAAAATGTAATTTACTGAATTTGGAATCCTTTAAAACTAGCATCTGACTCAGACAATGGAAAGGAACTAAGGGAATTCTATATCCCCATAGTCTGGAAAAAGTTCTCATGTATAATGTATTATAGTTTTGGAATGATTTAAGAGAGTTTATAATTATTTAACAAACAAAAAGTTTCAATAAAACAATTCTGAAAATTTATGCCAATCAAACCTTAAATAAAATACATAACTGAACACATAGGTTTAAACTTGTCACAAGGGGTCCAAATATGAATTAATGGTTCAGAAAATTAGACCCATGGACTCCACATGACTTGGGGTTATCACCCACAAGCCGTCTCAACAACACCACTCTATGGGAATAAACAAGAAACACAAACCAACATCACCCAAGGCCTTGAATTTTCCTCCATCAAACATGATCATGTGTACATACTCCCATAGAGTGTAAGTATGTTTTGAGCCTAATACCAATAATATACAACCCAAAAGAATTTATAATGTTATTATTCTCAGACATTTTATCATCGTGGAATAAAATGTAATGATAGTTGGGTAAGAATGAACCATTTTAGGAAATCAGTATTTTTATAAGACATGAATCATTTTAGGAAGACAAACATAATCATGTTTTGGGATGTTTTTTTAATTAATTTTTTTTACCTTTGTAATATAAATGTAAATGGCCCCTAATATGAAATTTAGAAAATATAAATGATAAAAAATGTGATAAATTAAAATGGATAAATATGTTTCTAATGAGAAACATGAATTGGGAAAATGAGTTTAACCATTGTTGTCAATGACATAGATGAGTGGTGGATGGGGGAAGAATAGTATCTCGGTTATGGCTATGTGGGGTGTTATAGGTGAGTGAATCATCATAGTTTTAGGTGAATCGATATTATGTAAATGTTATAATTTTGGGATCTGATTCCTTTGACATATTTTTGAAATTGTAGATAATTCTTCCATGATGACACATTTTGATAGGATAAATGATGACATGCCAAGATATTTTCATATAGTTGTAGAACAAGAGGCACCAATAGTTCCGAGAGAGGGGGACGAAGATCAATTCCAGGTTAACATTAATCGCTTCATGAATTTCATAGAATGAGACCTAGGGAAGGTTATGAAAATTATTTCAAACTTAACTAGTGAAATTCTTTTATAGTACCCCTATACTTCCACTATAGAGGGTGGACCGATGGAATTTGAGTTCAATATTGACCATATCCAGACGATATTTGAACTCTTATAAATTCTTTATGAGAAAATATTCAATCTAAAATCATATATGTTACTTGTTTATGTGAATAATTAGTGGGACATTTAGACCTAATATGTGTAGCTATACAATTAGATCTTGAAGTAATTTCAAAAAAACTTAATAGGGAAATTTAAAAAGGAAACTCTCAGGCATGATAGGGAAGCTATGTTTATGAGGTTGACCGAGGGGAGAATGTATGTGATGGACTATGAAGAAAAATATAGGTATTTTTTGTTCAATGATCCCGATTTTTCCTCGGATGAGAATACAATGGAAAAATATTTCTTTAAATGGAATGAATTTTAAATTTAGTCTCATGTTAGCCTCTTGAGGCTGTAGAATATTTAAAAGGTGTTGAAATGTTCTCCCTTAACATAGGGGAACCTGATGAAGGCTTCCAAAGATACTTGAGTGGATTTTTCTAGATGAACATGTGTTATGTATTCCAAGATTATAAATAAACACAATAAGAATGTTAAATAGATTAGTGGAATGTATAGTTTATTGGGGGAAGATCAGTTTCTCATAATAAAACTAAATGAATCTTACACTAGTGTGGTATGTTGGGTCACGTTCATCAATAATGTCTCTCTCCATTATTAGAGTGATGATATTATGTTGGTATGGGAAATATAAATCAGTTCTATAGGAACCCATTGATGTTGGGTAGGGATAGAGCATCAACATAGAAACATAGTACAAGAAGGGAGTCTTCTATATCTACCATTCTGGTAGTTATAGTTATTCTATTCTTGAAATTCGAGGTTGAGGATAAGCTAATTATGAGGTAGAGAGATAGTATCAGAGTTGTGTTGGAGATTAGGAGACTATGACTACATCATAAAGAATAAATTCTAGACAATTTAATGTTTGTATCCTACACTGGTGGCTAGTTAGGGTGGACCATCAATAGTTATAGGCACTAATATTATAGCTTCTACACATCCTAGTTCATTATTTCATACTAGTGATTCATATTAATTTATATATGGTCAACGTGTGAACGGGAGGAGTTTATCGGTATATTTTTCAAGAGAGGTTATGATGTTCAATACAACATTAAGAGTACAATCAAACGATATAATATTGTGAAAGGGTTTCTCACTCAATGCTGGTGAGTATCATGATAGTTAGGAACATTATATCCTTGATAAGTTAGATTTTGAATTGATTTTAGGAATGGAATGATAAATAGAATATATAGCTCACATTGATTGTTACAACATGATTGAACCATTTATGTATCTTTAGGGTTATGATTTTTTTCATTGAGGAAAGTAGGATATCAAGGTAGGCCATGTGGAGACTCGGTTTCTAAAAATAAGACATTGAAATATTTCTAAATATTATTCCAAAGCCCAACGCTAAAATGGATTCTGATTCTGATGCCAAGTATACCTGAAATTCATTTTATAAAAATATTAAATATTTTTATATTAAAAATGCATATTTAATCAAATAAAAGTTGATAACACTTAAATAGTTGACCATATTTGAAATCCAAGAACACGGTTGCGTCCGAACACATTGTTTACCCATGGAGTGACATTAAATAATCCTATTGTGAATGTTAAGATCCCTCGCTCGTAGGAAGAATGTGTTTAGTGATTTAGTTGATTAATTTAATTAATTCAATAAAAATATATTAACCTAATTTTGGGATTTATATATACTGTTTATAGGAATACCCTCATAACCTTTTTTTCAATGATGACAATCCCATATCCTCCCCACTCATTCATTTTTATGAACGAGGAACAATGAATGAAAACAGAGCCCTGGATCCAAGAGGATTGAAGTGCGACGAATGCATCACCTCCTATTGATTGTTTAGAAAGTATGATATTCATCAAAAATGATTAATCCAATCCAAGTAGGACTCATTATTATAGTTCATATGTCTTGAATTAAACATTCATCATCTTGTTAGTCAATTATTCAACAATATTCTTTGATAAAACATCTGAATGGGCCCAAGAAACTATTTTTTTTATCAATTGTTCTATCATTGGTACCCTAGTCTAGATATCCAACATAAATTTAATGGATGTTTTTGAACAGGAACATATTTAATGGTCATACCTTATTCTTTTCTTTTTTCACTGTGCCATCCCCAAGGATTGTTGTATGATGAGTTTCGTGCAACATTAGCTCGATCAAGCACCCTAATCATGAATGATTCATGCTAGAATCATGAAACAACAACAAAATCATGAGTTGAGACAAGATATACATATATTGGGACCTGAGGATCATATATATGTGATCCTGTTAATTTTAGATCTTAGAATGGATTAGTGGTGATTCGAGGAAGGTGTGGCAGCTGTATAGGGCATATGAGCAGTGCATTCAGCAGAGGAGGTAGTCGGAGTAGCTCTATGCGGCACTGGGGGTGACCCAAGGTAGTCAGGTAGTGGTCAAGTGATGAGTAGGGGTGGACATATATGCGTACTCGCGACTGTAGGCCAACTCCAAGAAGACATGGCCAATGAGGGATGTCAGATAGTAGCCATACGTTGGCCAAGGAATCTAAAGGCCAGTGTTATCCAGTACTACGAGAGACAATTTAGAATACATCTTGGTCGTAGAAGATTAATTTGATGTAGTGAACTAGGATGCAGGTTCGAAAAAGATGGGCGGCGATGAGGTCTGGTAGACGGTGGAGGTCAGCATGGTGGGGCTGAGCCGACCAGAGATCCATAGTGGTGGTCGGCTCAGTGGAAGATTGGATGGGATATTATCCGTGTGAAACTAAGGGGATACCCTATGAGGTTTGGGGCTACAGTTAGTGATAGGAAACATAAAAAAAAATATAATAATGAAAATTATAATAATAATAATAATAATAATATAATTATTATTGACACTTTTTTCTTAAAAATTGACAAAACTCCCATTTGGTGTGTCTAATTAATGTTCCATCAGTGGTGGAATGCCCCCATTTGTGAGATGGTAATTTTAAGACCATTTTGGATAATTTTCTCTGACTTGTGCCTTGATCCCACAAGACTCTCAGGATTTAATAGATTTAATATTACTATTAAATCTTTAAACAACCATTACTCCTATGTTCGATGTCTGATAAACACGTCGTCAATGGGGGTGCAACCCTGGTACTTCAGTGAAATTTTCGAGAATAACTTTGATTTTTCAAACCAATGAAGATGTATAGTTCCCATGAGGCCCAAATCGCATGTGTTTCAGTGAAATTCATATTTTCACTAAGTATCCATTTTGATGAATTGAGTCGTCCATCTAATTAATTTTTTCATGAATATCATAATGGAATGGTGAATGTATTTTTTTGCGGCCGAGGTATGGCCCCTTTCAGATTCCATCTGATCATAATGCTTCAACTTAAGACTTTTCCATCAAATGTCAGTTTGAGTAGAATAAATAGTCAACCTTGCTATTTTTTTAGCAAGGATCACAATACTGTCATCCATATTGATGTGTAAATACTTATTCATGTTCTAATTATAGTTGGGAACATAAAAGGAATATCGATGGAAGGTTATTTTGATTTTTATGATGAGAATCAATGGACCACATCATAATCAGTTATTTTGAGAGTAGATAAGAAGTATGAAGAGATGCGGTCAATGGATCTGGGGATGTTTGATGTGTCATGTTAGTCTAATCACATTTTTATCATTTAGACCAATTATGAGCATCGTTCTCTCATCCATCTCCCAACTTTATTTTTTGTGTAATATCATAGTACACTAGCATTCCTAGTGGTACTAGTGCATATTTTAGTACCTGAGTATGTCTGGGAACATAACCAGGTGACAGGAAGGGTTCACATGTTGTATGGGCCATGAATTCACCATGAACCACTTTATGAATCTTCTATCTCTCATATCTCTTAATTTTTGGACTCTATTTTTCTCCCTAACGTAGCATATCCTTAGTGTTTTTTTGGAGTACAATGTGATGGTTCCCTCTATAGCGGCTATCAAGATATAAAGGGAGATGTTACAGTTATGATGTATATGTGGGGAGACACCAGATGACAACAGTCATGGATGTGATGTTTTTAGAATAAGCATTGATGTACCAGCTTACCCTCCAGTAGGGCTGGGTAGTGGCCTTCACCGATGACACCTTAGGGATTACCCTCTAGTGTATCACCCTTCATCGAGGATGTGAAGTGGTTTTCATTGTTTAATCTTCAAGGAATACCCTCTAGTGGGGCTGGGAAGTGGTGTTACACATTTACTCTTAAGGGCTTACCCTCCAATGGGACTGGGTAGTGGCATTCACATTTTACTATTTCAGGCATATCATCAAGTGAGGCCAGGTAGTAGTGTTCACCATTTACACTTCTGTTCTTACCCTCCAGTAGGGCTATGCGGTGGGAATCATCAATTACACATCCAAACAAAACCTCTAGCAGATCTGGGCAATGGTGTTCGCTGATGAATCATGTTGAGATATGTTTTTACATACCTCTAGACTCGTGAGAAAGAGGGGTGCTTTACCCACTAAGAAACATCCTTGTGATGTGACCTAAAACTATGAGGGTGAATTAGTGCCACCCAAAGAGGACAGTATCGAGGGGTGGTGATTTAATCCCCTATTACTTGTGCCACTAAGAAAAAAAATGTGGTGTTAGGCATTACAAGTATTTTTACCTAGAACTATTGGCTAATCACATTATTGGTATTATTTGTGAGGTATACATCACCTTACTCTCTCATTAGGGTTTCATTTACTAACAATATATACATATATATCATCTTTTGGTACCCAATCATGTGGTTTTGGTTACTCTCCTTCCATGAGATGAGAATACATGTTTGGTATGCCTTGTGCTTTCTCTGTCCAGCTTATCATGGTTAGAAAATTTTACTATCCTACAATAGGTAGTGAAGACCTGTACAGAAGTTAATAATCTCACCATTTCTATTTCCTTATGTTTGGATGAGAATATGAAACTCAATTGTTGTGTTGTGATGCACACTTTTTAATGTAACTTGTCTTATGTACTCATTTTTGTTTTTGATTATTTCTTATGGCTGCCCCATCTTTTTTCCATGGCGTCTCACCAGGTATTTTATACTCACCGCTTCATGGGATTTTACCACACATGAAATTCCGTTTGGTAATGATAGATAGGTTTTTCTTCACTTCAGAGGAGCATGGGAATACGGGATCATGGATTGCATACGGTGATCATAGCTTTGGTTCCAAGATTATGGCTCACTCAGCTGTTTTCCTTTTCAGTTACATCCAGGTTGTGTCACTTTTCTTATTGTGCATATTTTTTTTCCTGTTTCCCCATTTAGATATACTATCCCTTACTTTTACTATTTTAATGTTCATTAATATTTGGGTTTTAAATAGTTGTGTACAACTATTTTTCATTTCCCACAATACTTTTTCATTGATTTTTATTTGTGTGTACATGTTTTTTAAAAAATCCCTCCCCATGTTTGTTATGGCAACAGTGCTTATCATCACCCATGGACTATAGAGGATGGCTTGGGGTAGTTACGGCTCGAGCCCCGACATGGGTTGGGTCATGGAAAAGATGTGTGAGACGTGGTGAGACCATTGTGATGGTGATCAAATGTTTTCCTAAAAGGCATTGGTTTGGATTAGGGAAATAGTGTCGACGTGCATCAACAGAAGCTCTCATGCGAGGGAGTGTAGTGATGGTACGACCATCCAACATATCAATTTACCAGGACCCTGATTACCTACTTGTTGACTCAACACCCTGAGAAATTTGTTATATGTAACAATGGTACATGCATCGTGTATGATTGAGTCTTTAATTGTCCTTCTTGATTAATCCCCCAAGTGTTTTTTGATATATATATGATCATAAGACCACAGTTTTTCGTGATAACATACAGGATGTCTCTATGATGACATCCAACTATGATCCAAGCTTCGATACATGATGATGTTCTTGTGTGTGAAGAGGCATTATTTCAGAAAACATCAAGCAATCATCTTCCCCCCATGTGGGTAGGTAGCAGTACCTCCACCAATTGAGCAGTATTCAACCCCTATATAGCAAGAAAGTTTTTTGCGCATGTTGGGCGTACTTCATGAGTTCTAGTGATAGAGACCGCTGAGGTTCCCCGTCGAGCTAGACCCTCATGTATAAGAGGTTTGTTTAGTGTTGGTGGTCTACCTCTTGAGGCTTTAATGGACACCATTAGATCATATGGTGGATTTTGTAGCTATCCATTTCCTCAGAGAATCTAGGAATTGTTAGAGCTTGGTCACCCAGATACTCGATGAGTCGGCACTCTTGTGGGATGACTTCCAGTTTCTATTTAATGATGAGTACTACCGCTCATTCATGTGATCTATTTTACTTGAGGGGATCCTCCATTTTTAGTAGGGATGGATGATGTTTGTTCAGTATGCCACTAGGATCACATACCTTTCAGGCCACTCTATGTAAATGACCCATGACATCAACATCCGAGCATGGATGTTTTAGAAGGGAATATGCATATGGAATTGTGCTATTATACTACCATTGTGCATCCCCACATATGTCGAGGTACTATAGTAGGCAATTTTGACTGAGAGAATTATATCAGAGAGACACTAGGTGGTCAGGGCTGGCATAAGAGAATGAGTAGATGGAAAAAGAGGACGACATTATGAGGTCTTTCCACCACCACCAGGTGGCCCCCGTAAGGATAAGGATGTTAGAACTACAGTCCAAAGACATCTGAAAGCTTTATATTTCTATTATCCTACAAAGAATGAGACAATAAGAGGAACTCGTTGAATCTTTTATACTATTTTTAGTATAACTTTTTAGGAACTTTATGAAGTAATAATTTCTCCTTGATATTTTCTTAAGGTTTTACTAGGGTGACATAGGGCATCAGTGTAACCATGTGAAATTGTTGTTCAATATAGCTTTGAATGCATGGGGAATAGGGGTCATTTACCCACCGATACATATTTTTCTGGCCTGATAAAAACTGTGATGGTGAGTCAGTGATGCCCACAGCAGGTAGTCTCAAAGTGTGGTGGGTGAATCACTCTGACATGTGTGTTTTATATGAGGTCGTCTAATGATGTGTCAGAGAAGGTCCACGAATTGCCAATGCAATGTTTCTTTTTGAACTAATTTTTCTTGGAATTCCACTATTTGGTGTAGCACAATGCCTGTTTATGGGATTACTCTCATTCTAAGGGAATTAAAGACACACAGGGTATGCCACATGCTTTGTGTGTCCAGCATATTAAATAAGGATGAGTTTACACACATGAACCATTTATTAGTATCTCTCTGATTAAAATATCATCCATGATAAAGAATTTATCATGTATAGGTTGAAGTGATGGAGTCCCTGTGGATATAACTATGTGACTCACTACCATCGATAAACACCGGTAGTATTCATGATAAAAATGTAGAAATATTATCTTCTATGAGAGTGATTTGTGTTTTTTTCATCCCATCAGAGTCCTTGGTATGTCACCACTCAGGGAGACATGAATCTAAGACAGTCATGATAATGTACTATGACACCGAGATAGTATATAATCCAAGAAAGCGAAACATTTTAGAAGATCCTCTTAGACAGAAGGATCATGATTTTCTAGTGTGGGGAGTCTCAAAGAAACTAGCTTCACATCATTTGACCATGGTATAGTCGGAGGGTACATGTTCTCTTCAGTCAAAGATGTTGACACCATCGATTCTCGAAAAACAAAGAGATTCTCTGTTATGATACAAAGACTATGAAATCCTATGTAACCAGTCATCCTTTATAGTTTCACCAAATGGAATCTTTGATGGAGGGAATCATAACGCCCTATTCTTATGAGAAACTAAGATTCTAGTAGTGATGTGGGATGTTGAGGTTTGGCTAGGGTGGGAAAATATCATCCAAGATTCATTGGGTCATTCAAGACTGTGAAACAGAATGGTGAGGTTTCATACTCCCTTGACCTACCCCCAAAATCAGGAGTGGGTGCACGAAATCTCACACATATCATATCTTAGGAGAAAAATGTGTTCTCCAATCCACTTCATCGATAGTAGAAACCCATAATAGGTACAAACATCCATTTTTGTTTGTCTGTTGTTACAAAAAAAAAAATTTATAGGTGTTCCTGGGAGTGGGAGATCAAGGATTGAGATCAATATCCTAATTTTTTGTATATATTTTCTTTTGAGAATAAAAATCTAGAAGGAGGGAACTATGTAGTGACTTTTTTTCTCTTAATATGGCTCTTCAATATTTCTTAATATTATTCCAGAACTATGAGCTGAGATGGAATGCGATTCTAAGGCCCGGTGTGCCCAGAATTAATTTTATAAAAATAATATATATCTTTTATATGATGAAAAAATAGTTAATTAAATAAAATTGGATTACTCGTAAATGATTGATCAGAATGGAAATTGGAGACCATTATTGGGTGTGGAACACACTTTTTACACTATGCACGACATAATATATGTCTGAGAAAGACATCCATATCCCTTGCTTGTTATAAAAACATTTTTACTGATTTAATGGATTTATTAAATTAATTGATTAAAAATGGAATAAACTAATTAAGGGTTTATAATTATCATTTTAGATTAATTACCTCCTAGACTTGTTTTTTTAATGACAATGACCACCTCCCCTCTCCTCTCCTTCCCATTGATGAATAGCAAATGAAGAACGATGATGGACCCCTAGATCCAATGGATCAAAGCATAGAAAACACAACAACTTCTTTTGATCCTTTCTATAGTGAAATCCTAATCAACTGTGATCGATCCAATCTATGTTTGACTCTTTTATGGTGTTCTATCTCCCTAGAAAATAATTTTGATTTTTTTAGTCAATTCATCAAAAGGATAATTTGATCAAACCTATGAATGAGAACATGTACCAATTTTCTCTTGATTATCGACTATTACAACACTGGTACCCTATTGTTGACCTCCAACCAAGACTTAATGGATGGTGAGGAATAAAAACCTTTTTTATGGTGCCTTACCCCCTATTCTTAGAGTTTTTCACAGTTGCAACCCTGAGGATTGTGGTTCCATGATTTTCATCTCACACGAGCTTAATCAAGCACCTCGAACGAGAAACATTCATGTAAGAGTCATGAAATTACCTGATAATTGTTAGCAGAGACTATATATATGTATATTGGAACCTCAGGACCATATATCTAAGATTATCTACATTTTTGGTCTTCAAATTGATTGACGGAGACTCATAGAAGCTGTTGCGGCTATGTGAGGCATGCCAGCATGTAAATTTTTCAAGGAGGTGGTTGGCACTACTCCACGAAGCTCTGGTAGGTGTCCCAAGGTGGTCAGGCTGGGGTTCAGTGATGTAAAGTGTTGGTCGAAGGTACATTGTTTCTTTGGAAGGTAGATTTTAGCCAGGCAAGGCGGGCGAGGGATGGGGGATGGTGTCTAGGTAGCATCAGAGGCGATAGTAGGCTAGATACAGCTAGAGATGTGGGTGTCAGCATAGTAGGTGGCATGGTCACGATGGATTTTGGTGAGGTAGTGTAGCATGTGGCTGGTTTAGAACCGGAAAGTGGTCATGAGGGCTGACAAAGAGTAGAGACCAACGAGGCCGATGTTGATAAAGAAGGAGAACATAGGTGGTGGTGGACGTGATAGAATACTGAAAGGATGATAATTCATTTAAAAGTAGGGGTGAGAGGAAACCCTACAACACTAGTAGATGGGGTTAGTGATAGGTAAAATAAAAATAAGAAAAATAAAAAATACAAATAAGGATAATAATAATAATAATATTTTTAAATCATCTACTTAAAACCTATATATCTCCCATTTGGGAGTCTAATTAACGCAGCATTAGTGGTGGCATTACCCTATTTATATATGGACACTTTAAGACAATTTTGGATAATTTTCTCTAACATGTAGCCTAAGACTACAAAACATCTATTAATTAATAGATTTAACATTACTATTAAATATTTGACCTACCATAACACCTGCATGCAATGTCTAATTTACATGCTGCTAGTAGCAGTGAAAACCTAGTATTTGAGAAGATATTTCAATACTAATTTCGGTTTTTCAAACAACAGATGAGGTTTGGGCCTAATGAGGCCTGATTCTTACATGTTTTAGTGAAATGCATAATTTTTACGGGGTATTCTTTTTTGACAAATGGGTTGTCCACCTCATGTATTTTTCTATGAGAATCATAATTGCATGATCCATATATTTTATTTTGGGACTGATCCAATAGCCCCATGAGATACCATCTGAGCATAATGTGGAAACTTATGAATTTTCAATCAGATGTCCATTTATGTTGATGAATAGTCAACATTGTGGGTTTTTTGGTAAGGATCAAAACAGTGGGATCCATTGCAATGTGTCATGCCTTATTCATGATCTCATAAAATTTGGGAACATGAAAAAAATTATATTTGAAGATCCTTTTGATGTGTTGGGAGAGAATCCACAGATTATGTTAGAATAGTCTCTTGTGAGAGTGGAGAAGATGTACGAAGATATATTGTCAAAATATTCCAGACTGCTCGAGGTGGCATGTCAGTGAAATTATGTTTTTTCATTTTGGACTAATTACAGGAATCAGGCACTCATTATTCTCTTGACAAGATGTGTCACGTAATCTTGGAGTACAATGGCATGGATAGTGGTACTAGTGCATATTTTTGTACCCGTTATGGTTTTCAACATGACCAGGTGATGAGGTGGAGCCACACATTGTGTGGTCCCTACATGAACAATGTACAACATTTTGAATCTTACATCTCTCATATCACTATCTTTTGGACATAGTGTTTCGCCAACTATTGTTTTATCCTGAGATCCTATCCTTGTAGAATGTGATGGTTCCCTCTAATGTTTCTTTTGACACCTAATGTGAGATATTCTGAGTGTCACACAAATCAGGGGTGACACCCGATGTCATCAGTGATGGCAGTGATGTATTCAGAATCACTGGAGCTATACCGACTTACCATCCATCTGGTCTGGGTAGTGTCATTCATCTATAAATTCACATGGATTTCCCTCAATCAAATTACCCTTCAAGGAGGCTGGGTAGTTGAGTTCACCATTTACTCATAAGGGATTACCCTCCAGCGGGATGGTCAGTGTCATTCATTGTTTACTCTTTAGGGAGAACCCTTCAGTGGGGCTAGGTTGTGGCATTCACAATTTACGCTTCCAGGAATACCCTCTATTGGGTATGGGAAGTGGAATTCTTCATTTTCTCTTACAGTCTTACCCCCCAGTGTGGTTGGGTAGTGGAATTCACAGTTTACTTGTTTGGGCTTACCAACCCGCAGGGCTAGGCAGTGGTGTTTGCTAACAAATCATGTCATGACATCATTTGATGCACCTATAGAATCTTTTGAATGTGGGGTTCTTTCCCTTCCATGACTCATCTTTATGACATAAACTAAAACTATGTGGGTGAGTCAGTGCCTCTGAAAGTTGATTGTATCAAGGTGTAGTGATTTGAGCCAATTTTACTTGTGCATGTTGGGCTGACGATGATGTGTTGGGCACTGATGATGGATTTACATATAACATTAGGCTACAAAATTTCATCGTCTAATTAGTGAAATGGAGATCCCCATACTATTTTGTTTAGGATTCATTGAATGAGCATGTATATATATATATATATCTCTCTCTCTCTGTGTGTGTGTATCTGGTTCTGGAACCCACTCCTTCGGTTTTTCTTACTCTCCTTCTAGGAGAGGTGATGACATGTGGGGAATTCCATGTAATTTATGTGTCTATATTATCATGGTTTGTGATTATACTCACCCACTATAGGTAGCTAAGACATGATGAGAATTCAATATTCTCAACATTTCTTGATCCTTAGGATTGGATGAGCATAAATTTCTCTTTTATTAGGTTGATCTGTATTTCTTCTATTGTACCTTGTCATATCAAATAATTTTCTTTTTAGAAAAACTAGTATGGTTCTCCCATTACCATTTTTGCGGTGTCCTACTCAGTATTTTTATACTCACCTCAAAATTGTATTTTCCTTCTTGTATCATGTCTTATGAATATGATTGTCAAGTTGATCATGACTTCAGTGGTGCATAGGGATACATGTGCTAGGACCACAGACGATGGTCATGGATTGGTTTCATTGAAAGGGGCTCTGGCAGCTATTTTACATTTCAATTACTTCAAGGTTGTGGAACATTTCTATTAGGCCATGTATTTTCCCTTTTTACCCTTTCAGTTTATAGTACAATACTGGTACTTTTTAGTGGTCCATGCATGTTTGGATTTTTCATTGTAATGTTCAAATTATTTTCATTTCCATCTGCATTTTTTCATCTGGTAGGTTACATGTGTTTTTGTGTATGTTCTTTGGAAAAGGCCTCCATGAGTTTGTTGTGCATTTGGAACTTGTATCCACCCCTGGCCTATGGAATCATGGTTTGGGTAGATGCTGCTTGAGCACCGGCATGGGTCGGTTTGTGATAGGACATACTGATCCAATTGAACTACAACTGATGGATATTTCCCCTAGGTTGCATTTCTTTTGATGGATGATGGGAGTGTGAAGTATTATGTATTTACACCCCTAGTAAATGGGTTCTAGAATGTGTTTCCGGAGAGCATATCATCAGTTGATATTTAAGCCTTTTGATATACCACATATTAAATTAAAAATTTGGTATAGACTATATGAGCATTTCATGATTCATTTTGGGTTGAGGAATTCTCTGATAGTGTTTATGGCATTGATGAACTGAATCATCCACCTATACCTGGATAGATTTTTAGTTATTTTCTTGTATGAAATATTGATGTACTCCATGATTCATGAAGATCATGTCTTATATCATGAAAATTTCATTATTATAAAGAAAATGTATTATCTATACTCCGAACAATCAATGTTTCAATTCTGTATTAATCCGGTACATATCCTGAGTAACATCATCTTAGAGGAAGGAGTGTCATTGCACCGATATATGTTATAATTAATGGTTTCATGGGATAATGCCATGAATGTTTGGATATCCATATATTTCTATGATTAGAGGGTTATTATCATAGGGTTATCCAAGAGATTTTATACTCAAAAGTGCCACTTTATATCATGAATAGGAATGGAGTTATGTTTGAATGGTTTGGATCATGTGAGAATGATTTCCATGGGTTGAAGATGTTATGGACTACTTCCCTAATCATGATCCTACCCAAGCTAGGAGTGGAGTATATGGTGTATTATGATGGATCTAGGATACAACTTGTAGTCTTGTTGGTGTAGGGAGATTTATTTTCTACATATTGATCATAGTAATTAAGGCCACATGAACGGAACAATCCAACACATGTCCTTGAGTTAGCGACTATCCAAAAAAGTGTTGAAGTGCTGATAGTATTATCTTTTGGGAAAAAATAACTGTATATACCGGTAAAAAGATCATAATGTATTTATTTTTATAGTAATATGTTATTCTCAAATAGAAGAGATGGTTTGAGTATGTGAAATTATTTTACACTATTCTATAATTCAAGCCTGTGAATAGAAATGGCGTTGTTGACACTTAGAGAAGGAAAACACGATATCATGTAGTTTAGGTGGCTAGATCTTATTAGAAGATGATGAAATTAATATCTGAGATGCATGTTTTGGTTCAAGAGGTCCAAGAGAATAGAACCTCATATCAGTATTAGTAGAGTCTATTCTTTGAGATAGATCTGGGAGAGGAAATATCGTTGTCCAAAATGTTTGTCCTTGGGGGAAATCCAAGAAGGTGGGATGAAACCTTCCGATTTGAGAATATATTAGGACAATACCATATATATCGATGGATGTTATTTTTTACCTATGAGTGTACATAAGGATATTTTTTTAATTGCATGCTTCAAAGTGTATGGTACTTTCATTTTTGACCAAAATGTACCATACCCTATGTCGAGAGTCTTGGTGGCTGAGCATAAAAAACGAAATTGTAGGGTTTGTGACAAGATTCTATACATGTCAATCTGTGAGGGTTGAGTGTCAATGAAATTTTTGTTTGAAACATCCATTAACCATACTATAATGGTTTTGGTATGATGCTACCATGTATTTTTTGGTGTGTCATGTATGGATGACTCGAAATAATTAAACTATTTGGGTGATTTTTGGTTGATTTATGAATGTAGTCCATTTATAGCCTATATGGTAGACATCCTAAATGGTTAAATTGGTATACATGAGCCTTTTGAAGATAGTCCATCTCCACGGGGTGGCATGAATTATGTTTTCATACCATGACTCGTGATTTACCTCATGTTTTTTTGTAAATTATTGGTTGAAATAATCGGTTCATTGTTATTTAGGAGTATAACCTTCTACACAAAGATATATGGTAAGTTGGAATGTATCATATATATTTTGGAAGGTATTATATGGTCAAGGGTTTTTGTTTTTGGTGTGTATTCAGCGAATCAACTAGAACCCATTATGTTTTCCTATAACAAATTTAATCAAGTGAACATTCATATTGTACCATATGGGTCTCTTTATGGTATATAATGAATATCAAAAATAAAATGGATGGGGGTAGGTGAGTCTGAGATGTTGGGGCCGAGTCTCATGCTTCCAATGATGTGTATTGTTCAGCTAATTAAAAATCATATGGCTACATCTTAGATTAGGAAGAAATCATATGTGGGGCGATGTCGGTGACCCCTTTTTTTACGGTGCATAATCATTTATTCTAATGGGGTGTCCCCTATATTGGGTCACCATATGATTCAGATATAGGGAATTCATCAATCAGAATTCTTGTACATTTTATGTCAGAGAGATTCGGCATGGTGTAATATTTATTAGTTCATCCAATGTTGTATAGTTCTATGAATAACAGTTTTATGTGTCACGACATCAGCTGTATTGCTACATCCCTTCTCATATGGTCGATGTGGATTAAGTTTATTGTGAGTTCGCATCTTAATTTAAGGTGCATCAGAAACATTTTTTTGGATAATAGTGATTATGAATTTTTGGTAATGACCAAACCATCGGTTTGGCCATTGTGATGAAATGGGAATGTTCAAGAGGAATCGTGGGAGAGAGAATCATTTATGTGGGCTCATTGATGTGATCTTATAACCTCATTATCATAAGGATTAATCAGAGTATAAGTTGAATAATAGATGTTATAATGAAGGATATAGTTAAATTTATATATTATTTGGAGAGGTCATGTTCTATCTTATACTAACTATTTTACCATTTTTTTGTAAATCATTGGTATTTTTTCAGGTTTTTTGGGTGAAAATTGGTAAATTTTGAAAGAACTGTGGAATTACATTGTTGGACCGCTTTTTTGTGAAATTGTACTCCTTCACCCAGAAAACCATAAAACCCCATATATAATGAGAATTCAAGGTTTTTATATGGTTTGGAAGATAATTTTCCCTCTTAGTTGAAATAAATAAACCCTAAGATGAGTCACACAGTTAGGGAACACACTTTGGTAAACCATGTGCCCCTTTCCATGATAATTTTCCCTGAAATTTTATTTAAAAACTCCTAAACCCCTAGAAATGACCCTCAATTAACCCTATTCAACCTAATTAATTCTTCTATGTTATTTTGATAATTTTGAATGGATTATGAGGACATATGAACTCTATTCCTGATGAATCAAATATCCTATTAATGGATAAGAACCTCCCCTAGAATATAATTTGTTCATGATTGGTTTCCTCCATAAAATCCATATTTTTATAATCCCATGGAGGGATATTTTAATATATAAGTGATGGCTTTAGATATATGTCTTGAAGGATGTTTATTTTTTGATCATGGATCTATGCATTGGTTTTGGAACTCATTATCCATTATACAAATTAACGTTCCAATTCAATTTGGGGATTTATGCTTTGGAATAGTCACTTAAAATAGTGTGAGGTAGGTGATATATTATTCAATTCCCAAACACTAGATTTCAATTATTTGAATATAGTTTTGATGATTTTATTGAAAATATATTAATTACATATTCAGTAGTATTAATTAATTTGGTTAATTAAATAACTAACCAAATGAGGAATTGACAGATTAATGGGGTCATGGGATTTGTTATACGATGGGATTGTCGATTTCATTGATTAATGGGTATTAAGGGATATTTGTATTAATCATCATGGTTTAATGAATTGTATGATTAATCATTGGAATATGGTTTAGCAGTTAACTATTCATATTATTCCATGTGATTAAAGTGATGATTAATGATAATTTTGATATCCACAATGGAATACACTGATATCCAAAATTGATGATATGTTTAATGATGATTAAACTTGTTAAATATGATATATTTTTTATATTTTATTAATGGATAATCGGCGTTTGGGACACAGACATATGCTTGAAAATATCATGGGGTTCTAGACATGATTTTTTAGGCCCCAATGTATGTAAGTTATAAATGACTATGGGACAAAAATTGATGCCTCAAAATACCACATGTGATTAGTTGATAAATGGGATGTGGGATATGGGATGATTATCCAAACTTCGACATGGTGTTATTCATGGAATTTGAGGTCCAAAATGATGGAATTATACACTGGTTTCATGTATATGTAAGATAGTTTGAAATTCAATTGACAATTAACCACTTTTTTAAAATGAATTGTGAATCCCTGTGTAATATTTTTCTGACACAAGTGCGGGCCAAAGTAGGTTTTGATCATTTTTTGTGTCTTTATGAACCCAAGAAATTTATGTGTTTAATAAAACTATAAAGATAATTGAAATCTATTTATTCTCTTGTACATTATCCTTTATAAAACTATATACATTGTTACCAATTGGATACTGTTTTACACATCGTTAGTGGGGGCCTATATAGTTTTTCTCACATCTTTCTCTTTCTACATGATCGATACCAGAAAATATATATTTAAAGTTCATGATAAGGAAGTTTTTTCTTTGTTTTGTGGATGAGTAATGATGGATAATGGATAAAAGAAACATACCTGATTTTAGGACCCTCTTGGGTGAGTCATTATGTCTTTAAATTTGTTTTTAATTTTAAAAAGACACATTTATGAAATGAAATATCTATTACTTCACTATTTAATATTTTATTCCTTCTTGGGTCATCATGGGATCTTGGTATTATTAGTTTTATTGTTTTTTTATTTTGGTAATTGTCATTTTATTTCATTAATTTGGAGGCTTTGATAATGAGGATATAATCTCCTCATATTGTATATTTGACAGTTTCTCCTTGCTAGTAGCCTCTGGCGTATGAGGGATTTCTCCTGAGGTCACATAACTGACCAACACAGGGAACTGATATGTGGAACCTGGGACAAGATTTTATAAAGATTTATCAATAGATTGATTTATTTTCATTTCCATTTTCTTACTATATATAAATGTAGAAAGGATACTAGTATAATTCAGGACCTGGTTATGTGCTCATTATTGGGAGTACCAAAATCATATATAGGGGAAAACCCAACTACCTAGTGATTGATTTTTGTTTTTGATATTTCATATTATTTTTAATGATACTTTTCCATTGGTGATGAACATATTTTATGAATTTATTATTTTCTGAGATTGTTTCATTGTGGCTTGTAATGGTATGAGAGTTGAATAAGCATGTATCATTTTAAGAACTCATTATTTTCATGTTACATGAATATTTTTATTCATGCATAGAAAATCATGTTCTGGGTAGTAATTTAAATAAACATCCATTTATTTTCATGGTAAATATTAATGGAAATACCTCATAAAATGGAATTGAGAAATTATAATAGATTAAAAATGTGATAAATTGAAATGGACAAATTGGTGTCTAATGATAAATTTGAATTGTGTATATTATATTACCCATTGTTAATCATGAACAAGATAAGGGTGGATAATGGTAGGATAAAGGCTCGTTTTTAATGTATAGGGATTTGGGTGATGACTTTTTTGGGATTTATGTAAATCCCTAAAATATAAACCTGAATGTGTTATGTTATGTGTATTGAGACTTATGTTTGACCTCCAAGAGATATGTCTCTTGGAAATCACATATTTATAGGATGGCCATATTACATGGAATGAAATGTTTATCCAATGGAGGAACCTAAGGCACCATGTGTTCCAAGTGATGGGGATGGGGATCAGCTCGGTGAGAAGTTTTCTCACATCATATAGTATAAATAAAGAGACCAAATAATGGTTTCCAAAAGTATTAATAACTAAAGATTTATTTTCAGTTACAATACCCTTGACATTCACTGAATAGGTTGGGCCTAAGGATGCTGAGTTCCCAAGTGAATCTATCAAGATTATCATTGAAGTCTTAGAAACTCATGCATAGAAAAATATAAAACTGGAGACTAATATGTTTTTTGTATAGGAGATGCATTGGTCGGATATCTATACATGGTATGGGTAACTAGATATTATTATGTGCATGGTAAGTCATGGGAAGTTCTTGGGTCAGATTTACCATAAGATTCTCAGGAAGGAGAGTGTAGCAGAGTTTATGATGTTGAACCAGGGGATAATGTCTATGATTGACTAAGAAAGATGATTTTGAGATTTGTAGTCCTTTATTCAATATTTTGAAGGCGATGAGGATACTATAGAAAAGTTTTTCCATGATGAGATTAATTATTTATTTAACTCCAGAATTAATATCATTAGGATATAAATGTTTTTAAAGGTGGTGAATCTAGCTCTCATAGATGAAGGGAACCTGAAGGATTATTCCATTAAGATTTTGGTGGTTTCATGTGGGCATATAGAAGATATATCTTTTGAGTGTAGAAAAAATGATATTATAATGTCATCAAATGTAGTAGAATGTTGGGTTCCTATGATTATGTTTTAATTTCATAGAGTATGACTCAAGTGATGTTCCACTAATGTAGTATACTAGGTCATGTTCACCAATGTTGTCACAAACTACTGATAGAGTGTAAATATTGTGGAAGGATAGGAAATGTACAGTGGTTCTAACTAAACCCATGATATACTAGAGGTGATGACTATGATTGAAAGAACAAGGGTTTCAGAGGTGGTATTCTACATTGTACCATCCGATCAGTTATAGTTTGACTAGTCATTGTAGTCAAGGTAGTGGATGTTGAACTTCTAGGAATGATAAACCGTATTAGAATTTTGGTTCATCCTATGTGAATTAGACTATATCTCATGGTATATAAGAAATATATTTCCATGTTTTTAGCCAACACTAGTGGTTTGTGTGGCTGGACCATTCCCAATTAGATGTACTATTTGTGTATCTTCTATAATTTCATGTTCCTTATTTGATATCGGTGCCTCTCATAATTGTATATCTTCATAACATCTGAACAGGTGTAGCATAATAGTGGAGTTTGTGAGTGGGGTCTTTATGATTGATACTCATTCAATAGTATGGTCAAGAGACACATTCTAATGTAATGGGTGTTCTATAAAGGTCGTGGTGTAACATTTCTGTTGTGATCTTTAGATCCATGATTATTTCATGTTTGTACACGATTTTGGGTATCGATTATATATCATGATACTGATCCCACATTAATTTTAAATGCATGAGAGTGAAATTTACATATCATGAGGATAAAAATTATGAGTATCATGGAGAGTGGGATATCATGGTGGACAGTTTAGGATAAAATCATCAAAAACAATTGGATATTACAACATAGGATGAAATTATTTTTCTGGAAGATGTGGTGTGAATCATAATGTATTTCTACCTAATGTATACTAGTCCCATTATTTTTTTATTGGGAACATATGAGAGATGCCACCAAAAAATGATGTGAAAATTTTAACTGATCTCATGTCGAGGGATGATCCGGTATCTATTCCACCATATGGAATGGAAATAACATATTTTAAGAGCTTCATACACAACTAGAATAGTAAATGGATAATGGGTTTATCTATCTGAGTACATCACCTTAGTGTTATGAATTATTTTTTAAAGGACATTGTATATTTGTTTTTATTTCAAGAAGAAGAACTAGAAGATAGTTAAGAACTGATATCATGTTTGTTTAATTACTCATCACATTGAGTTGTTTAATGCAATATGCTTGATCTCACACATTGAAATGAGATAAGGGTATCACCAGCTTGGATTTAGTCAATCCGATATATCATGTATTAGTTTCAAAATAATTCAAGGCCTATATGAGTTTAAGGTGATGTCGTTCGGGGTAATGAACAATCCTACAATAATCATTTCCAGGATGGACCGAATATTTCACTCATACCTCAACCATATTTTGGTGGTTTTATTGTGGATGACATCTTAGTGTAATCAATTTCATGATACTATCTTTTCCATCATCTTGAAATTGTCCTATGTACATTGACATAGTGTTGACCATATACCATGTTATCTAAGGTCCAATTATGGATTGATCATAAACATTTATTGGGTCACTTAATCTTAATTTAAGGTTTGTTGGATGACCTAGAGAAAGTATAGGAAGAGGTTCCTTAGTAGAATCCCATTAATGATTTAGATATCCACATTTTTTTATTATAGATGGTAAATATATGAGAATCAACTAGTACTTTTCCATCTTGGAAGCAACACTTTCGGGACAAAAAAAGAATGGAGTTATCTTTAAATATTTGGGATCATGTGAGAATGTTTTCAAGTAGATGAATATGGACAGGACTACAACTCCAATCATGGTCCAACCGGTTCCACACATGTAATGAAAAGTTTTATGTTATTCCACTATGATAGGACTCGGAGTACTGCTGATCTATGAAGATAATGTTTGGGCATATGGGTCACCGAAGATGA
This sequence comes from Viscum album, assembly GCA_963277665.1. Lineage (NCBI taxonomy): Eukaryota > Viridiplantae > Streptophyta > Magnoliopsida > Santalales > Viscaceae > Viscum > Viscum album. Next base: position 312,108,178 of record OY728161.1, read on the forward strand.
ATCCACAATAATAGAACTACCAAAATAAGGACCTTGAGTTAAAATTTATGGTACATTCATTGATTTATTGGTGACATTATTTTTTGGGTATGAAATATGTTTACCGATTAAAAGAGCATAATGTATATCTTTTCACATCAAGATTTGAATCTATGGAAGCAGAGTTGTCTTGAGTATATGAATTATTGGAATTTTATCAATCATATAATATTAATAAAATAAAAAGTGTTTTTGATTTTTTGAGTATGATTACCTAAAATCAAATATTTTATAAGACAAGCTATTAGTTGAAGATAATGACATTAATGGATGAGGTGGATGTTTTGGTTCAATAGGGAAAGTAGGATATTACCCACATATCAGTAATAGTAGAGTCTAAAATTCTGATCTGAAATAGGTGGAAGCAGTATTAGGAACTATAATGTTTTTACATGATGAAAATAATTAATAGAGGGGAGTCACATTTCGATTGGATCATAAATGAAGATGATATCATAAATTTTCGGGGTAGTATAGTAGTACCTTTGAGTATGAAAAATGTTTTGATGCATGAATTCTATTCCTTGAAGTGGGAAGTGCATCCAGTTTTGAGAAAAATGTACCATGATATACATCGATAGTGTTGGTGGTTGAGCATGAAAAATAAAGTTGCAGTGTTTAGGACTTGATTCTACACCTGTCAATTGTTGATGGATAAACATTATTGGCTTGGTGGTATACTATAGTAATTTCCTCTTTAGTAATGTATGTAGGGAGATGTTAACATGAATTTTATGGGTTGTCTCTTAAGGAAGACAGGGATTAATGAGTCTATTTGGTTGACTATGTATCAATTGATTAAATTATATATTTTATTTGATATATACAATACTTTATCATTGGTTCAGATTAGATACTTGTACATTCAAGAGAGTGTATGTCTACATATAGTGACATCAAGTATTGGTTTAGACCATAACTACCACTTTACCTGACATTTATTAAAAGGAATTTTGAAATCCCTTCGTACATTTGTATTTCTTAGTACAACATTGCACTATCATACATGTGGGTAGTCATAGAATAATATAGAGGGTTTGGATGATATATTGTGGTTGTACATTCTATACATTAGTGTGTCTTTGGGGAAGTACTAGAAACTCATTGGTATTTCCTATAACAATAGTTATCATTATACAATTCAAATGGAACCATATGATGCTATTTATGGTTGACCATTTAGATAACCTCTATGAAGGGTGGAGGTAGCTTAGTGAGTGATATTGGGACTAAGTATCTTGAAAAAGAATTCTTATTTGGTTCAGATGATTTAAGAACATATAAATAAATCTTATAGTAGGCATAAGTCTTATGATGATAGACTTCGATGAACCCTGGAGTTTACAATGGGTGGTCGTGTATTGCATTGGTTTTTCCATGATTAAATCACCCTAGGATTCAGAGATTGGGTATGTAACACATAAGATTATTGGAAATTTTGAGGTTGTGGAGTGAATTGAGAAGATAGTATGCCTATGTTCTATTCCATAGAGTTCTAGTGATATACATTATGTTATTCATGTATCAAAATTTAAATAGTATCACCCCTACCTTTCTCATGTTATCGATGTGGATGACGATTACCTTGAGGAAAATGCGCCATTTGAGGAGCATTATATACCTATTATAGATTACATTGAGAAATTGTATTGGGGTAATATTGTGTTGTTTCATCCAGTATTTTAGACACATAGACATGTTTATTAAGAAATATGGGAGATTTAAGATGATTTGCAGGCTCAATGGACAAATCTTTTCACCAAGACAAAATTGAGATTCTTGGGAGTACAACTCGAGGTTGATTTATTATAATGTTTCGATATTTTAATATCCCATTGTTTTCTGTAGATGTATTGTTCTTCCATAGAGTTAATATTTTACCATTTTTTCTATATCATGAATGGATTTTTTTTGGTGTCTTGGATGAAATTTGAGAAATTTTGGATGTTAGGGGACAATGAACGGTTGATGCATTATTTTTCAAAACAATGTTCCTACCCCAAGAAAAAACTAGGAATCCCCACATATAATAGGAATACATGTTTGGCACATATTCTAGAAAACAATACGCCCCCTTAGTATAAACTGTGTTCCCCAAAGATGAATCCATTTCTTTGGCTGCACTGCTTGGTAAACCATGTGCCCATATCTCAAATACTGTGCACATGATATAAATTTTCCCCAATTTTTATTTTAAAATTATCGAACCCATTCAATTAACCAAATTTACCACTATTCATCCTTATAAATTTTCTCTTATTTTTTAGGCTTAGAAATTGATTCCAATGCCTCCCAATCTCAATTCCAAATGAATCGAAGATCTAATTGATGGTGTTGAATCTATCTCGGTTTGTAATCTATTCAAGATTGGTTTCTTCATTCTATAATGTATTTCTATCGTGTTTTGTGGGGTCATTTTCCACCAATGTTGAGGTTATTCGATCAAGGATATTATAAATCTCAATCTTATTGATCTCGGATATAGGTTTTGGGTCTAGATATTATTTTTTGTTGTGCAATTGAACATTTCACTTCAATTTTGGAATTTTTCATTTGGATAATTTGTGTGAGTGATCCTGAGGTATGTTTTCAATTATTCAATTGCAAATGTATATATTTTAATTACATGTATATATCTATGATATTTTTATTTCACATTTGTAAATTTTATCAATAATTTGATTAATTAATTTTATTATTTATTTAATTAAGGTAATGTGGAATTGACTGATTAATGGGGTTATGGAATTGGTCGAGTGGTGGGATTATGGAATTGATTGATTAATATATTGTTGATTTTATTAATTAATGAGGAATATGATATCTGTCTATTAACCATGTATATTAAATGAATTATATGACTAAATATTGACAAATGGATTAAAATTTAATTGTTTATATTATTACATGTGATTAATGTGATGTTCCATGGTAGTTTTGTTAATTAAAATTATATAAAATGATGTGAAAAAATCACGATAGGTTTTATGATGATTATCCTTATTAAATGTGATATATGTGATATATGTGATTAATTCATAAATGGGTTGTGGGACATGTATTGATGCTTTAATATACCATGGGTGATTGACACGATGTTCTAGGGCCAAATACATTCATGTGAAAATGACTATGGGACATGGGCTGATTATTAAAAATCTCAAATGTGGGGGATTGATAAATAAGGTTTGGGACACTCACGGATTAATCAAAATCCAACAAGGTTCTTGAAATATTGTTCTAGGACCAAAATGATGAAATTGGACTACATGTCGATGTAGTCATAATAAGAATTTAAATTAAATGGATAATCAAAGACCATGATAAAAATAATTTTGATTCCAAATGTGTAATGGTTTAGGCATTGGAATTGGCTGAAGCAGTTATTGATGGTTCGAGGGTCATGGGTAAGAATAGTAATTTATGTTTTAAATTAAAGAATAATGAAATGTGACAACTATTTACTCTCTTATAAATTATTTTTTATATAACTCCATACATTTAAATAGACTATATATTATTTTAAACTCTATTATTTGATTTCAACAGAATCATACAAACACACTACTTTGACTACCTGATCAGTACCTGAATAGAATTCATGTTTATTGGACCTGATAAGGGAAAGAGTCATATGTTATATGGATATCTCAAGATATATAACCTAAAATATAAATTTTTATTATAATGTAACTTTAAGGACAAGTGGGACACCATATTTTTCAAAACAAAAGCCACTAAGTTCTGAATGAGCTCAAAAAATGATTAAACACTATGCTACAATTATTTGAGTCAGACACTTTATATAACTCCCATTGTAGATTTCTAATTTGGATGACTGTATCCATGCTAATAAGTTCATCAAGGTTAGTAACCATCAATTCCATTGTCTGAATGAATTCCTCCTTTGTTATTTTTCATTGGTTAAATCCCTTATCTATGATTAGGTCATTCTTGTATATCCACACTTCTTCCTCCTCGTTGGAATAAATGTTAAACCTTCTTTAATAAATTCATAAAATGTCTTCATTTGAGGCTTTGGGATGAATGAATTTTTCAATCATTTCTTCCTTGGAGTGGAGGATGGGCTTCAGAAACCCCCTTCCTCTTCATCCATCACTCTTTGTTCTTTGATTGGATCTCCACTTTTACATTCTTTTATGATTTTTAATTCCATATTTCCACCTTTCTTGGCTAACCTGATTTCAATCAGTTTAGGCAAGTGAGAGTAGTATTTGCATCCCTTTTAATTTTTTCCCATAGACCACAATGCATTTCCCTGAGTCATGCTTTCCATTTATCCCCTTCTTCCTTCTTGGTCTATGAGGGACTTTCCATAGGAAATGTTCCAAACTGTCCGCTGAGAGTTGGCTATAACTATAATAACCTAAATCATCCTCTTCATGTGTGAATGTTTGTTCTTGATCTGTCATACCATCAAAACTGTTTTTCAACTCCTCCCCTGGGTCATATTTGAGGGGCCTCGACCTGCACTAAATATATTCCTTGCCTTTTTTGGCCTCTAAGCCATTATTCTTTCCCACTCTCATATACTTCTGAAGGAATGAGGAGTTGTGAATGGGAGTGTTTGGGTCCAATGACCCCAAGACACTAACTCCGTCTTGCCTCCCTTATCCACGATGTGAAACTGTAGCATCTTTCAAAAAGACTTCCCCTATAGTGGCATTCCAGAATCCTCGACCTCTATGTTGTTATCTCACACAGGGGATGCACTAAACGAGGGTACTGCCATATCTGGACTTGTGTGTTTCTCTAATCCTCCACCCATAAATTGATGTTGCTTGTTAGTATCATCCAAGCCTCAACCTTGTGGATCAACATGTTTTAATTGACCATCATAGGAAAGATCGATGTTTGGAAACTCCTTCCAAGGAATTGAACTCATCCAAGTTGAAATCCTCACACACTCACCACTATTATCATTTGATCCACCTTTCTTAGATTCTTGTATGTCCTTTACATGGCCATCCCTCACATCCTCATTTCCACCTGAAGGTTCTTCCATGAATTGGTGTGTCATTAGTCGTTTAATTCTAGCACCCATGTTCTCTTCACTATCCTCAGCTACCATTGCTCCTAGATTGCACACCCCCAGATCATGTTTCAGTCATTAATATACCACAATAACTCTTGAGTTCACAGACTTCCATACTAACTCCTTCGAGATGGAACTTTCAGAAATACCAATACTTGACTCGTCCATCTCCCCATCAGATAGACCCTGATGCCTCTACTATGAACAAGGCACCACAAAGCCCTCCACATCCTCAGCTACCTGCAGAATCAACTTCTTACCTCTGCGCTTTTCCGGCTGATGTCCAATTGTAAAGCACCATGAGTAGAAAACAAGCTTGGACTCAAAACCCACCAATTTCTTATACCTAAACATCTCACCCACAAAATCAAAAAATAATTAACCGAGGGGCTTGAGATATCCATTTCCACGCAAATCATCAGAGAAAACGGTTGATACACTACCCCAGTTATAATATCATAGAAAAGATATAAACCGACCATATTTCGATGAATATAGAAAATGGATGGGTTTTGAAGAGAAAGAGGTAGTTCTAGAAATATTACCCAATTATTCATGATCAGATAATCCTGTTTCATATGGTAGACATATTTCCATCAGAGGAGAAAAAAAGGGAGCCAATACAGAACCCAAGAGAATACGACCATGCCAATATTAGATCTTCTTCGCATGAAAAATGGATCATTATATGACTTGAGTCAAGGACACCCGCATTGTCTTGATCAGGTAGACACCAAGAGTTGAAGATAAAAATGGTAAAACAGATCCAAATATGGATTCTATTGCTTGAATCATGCTATCAGGATCGTGTTCAACAAGGAGGAGGCATGCATGAACTCCCGAGTTGAGATCAAGAGTTTCGGGATCCCATCGAAACGTTCTGGAACATTAGGAGATATGGATATTTGGGGGAATGAGGGCAGAGAGTTTGGATCCATGAAGGTGATGAAGCGACGATCACTAGGAAGCAGCGACAAAGATCCCCCACCCCCCACCAAGGGAGGAGGGACCTGTTCAGAATCCATCACCGTCTAGGTTGGAGGACTCCATTCGAAAACCCTACCGCTCATTGGACCATGAGACCTTGTTATCTTTCTGATTGGTCTCATTTCTTCTCATGATATATACTCTTTGATGGTGATAGACATTATTTCATGGCCACATGGGATTTACAGTGTGCATTTACAGTGGTTTTAATTTTACAATTGAAACGTATATTGAATCATATATATATTACATTGGTTTTGGAAATTAAATTATTGATTTCATCATCATTTGAAACGAGAATAAATCTATCCAGGTTTATTATTATTTATTTACATTTTATTTGTTTTTGTTGTTATGCTACATTGATAAATTGGGTATTGTATCCTAATTTTTTATATTGGACCATCACTTGTAGTCAGCATCCTATGGTGTTTGGTGAGGTTCCCCTGGGGTCACATAACTAACCTGTTCAGGGAACCAATATGTGACACCCATGTTTCGAGCATAAAATACAATCTATTGATTCAATAGACATTAATTACATAGATGGATTATGATGAGATGGTCTATATATGATACTTTTAAAACCATTTCATTCCATAATGTTAGTTAAGATATAAACCCATTTCATTTAAATATATCAGTCTAAAATAAAATGATAAAATAATTATTAACCCTCTTTCCTTTTCAAAATAAATGATATTATGCATGTTTTATGATCTTATGTCACACATCTATATGAATTTCATTTTTACATTGGTGGTAATATAATTATATTGATCTCAAATTTTTTGGGTAAATTTGGATATCTCATGAGATAATAAGGATTGGAATGGGGAGTAGAACCAGTATAGAAAGGGACTTTGTCCACTATGATAGTCATCAAAGTTAAACCTAACACAGAAATGGGGAATGAACCTTATAAACTATAATAATATTAGGAATGAACCATGAGAAATTGAATTAAAATGATACCATTCCAATATAATATTCATGGAAGTGGTCCTTGACTACTAAGGAAATTATTTTTATGCGATAATTTTTATACCACAAACATATTTTTTATTCCAATGTTTTTGTCATGGATTATATTATTTTTTTTATGATTCATGTCTTACCTAAACTAAATTATACCATGAATCATTATTTTGATAAATGAAATGTAGGGTATGGTTTCTAAAAGTAAATATCAGGTAATGAAACACTTATTCTCATATTATACTTCTATGGTCATTGACCTCTCTTTTATATTACTTTATTGGTCATTTGAGCCCATCATTAATAATGATTCACTTCCCCAGTTTATGAATAATGTTTTACATAGGTTAAATCAATGAATATTACTATATAAGAAGTTAGTTATTGGATATGTTGAATGTTATTCCTAAAATATGATTATTGTATATCTGGTCTCCAAAGATAATAAATATTTATTCACTTTGGGACTGTATTGGTGAAATGTATGAAGTAACCTTTATTTCACCATAGTTTCACATGGTACAAGCCCACTAAGTTTATCCCTAGTGTTTGTGGAGTGAAGTTCACTTCATTTCACCCACGTGTCACATGCTTGATGTCCCCTTCATTTGAACATAGTGTGACTTGGGAGAAGTCCCGTTCACTTATCCCAAATATCATTTGGGAAATACTCCTTGATTCAACCCTAGTTATACATTGGAGAAACCATTATAGTCTTTATAATACCATCAATTATATGTATCCTCCATTATCATTAATTCATAACCACCCATTCATCAATATCAGCGAACTCCATTACCCATGTCTCTTATTTGGGAATATCTTCATCAAGGCCTCACCCAAATATCCCAAATTCATATGGATAGGGCATGGAGAACAATGGTATTAATCCATTTAATCATAAACTAAATTTGTCAAAGATATCCCAACTTACCCTCGCAAAATTATTGGGTCATTGGTATGCTCATAATTTTGAATCTCCATGTTGATGAGGACTAAAATTCGGGAGTCCATGGAAATAATCATCTCCTTTTTGGAAGGGACACATACATTCTACTTGACAACAAAATAAGTAGTGAATTATGAGGAATTTTATCATTATTTATTCAAATCACCAGATGTGTAAGATGTAATCTGGGGTTTAGAAATATGATGGAAGATAATTTTTTGAATACCTCATGGAGTAAACCCATGTACCGTATTTTAGGATATCACACCCATACTGAATTCTATATCCCATACTTAATAGATTGGAAGGGAAGGAATGAAGTTAACCTAATCAATTATATTTTAGGGTATATACCATATGAAAATGACTATGTTTTATGGTGGGTCTTCCACATTCCATTGTTTCTCACATTGAGCATGAATCTTATGGGTTCAGATAAAAGTGAAATCATGACACTAGTATAAAAAATATCCTCTTAATAGACATCCTAATTATGTGTAACCCAAACCAAAATATTTTTCATATTGGTCTATTTTCCAAAAAATATCATCCCCCACCTAAAGAGAGGCATCCCCTATCTATCAATTCTCTCAAAATTATTGGTCCATATTCTTGATGGGATCTATCTTTATAGGTTTATATTCTTTGGGACATAAATCTATTATCAAAGGGCCATATACCTTGGGATATTATACATATTAGGATTCAAATATATATTTCCCATATCATTATTTGTTAGGAAACTTTTTACCAGAAATACACACCACATAACATTAATGTACATGTCCTGATAATCATCATATTTCCGTAAGTGGGATGATTTTTACCCTTATGTAGACCAAAACTACAAAGGGTGTGTTAAACCAACCACCCATACTATATACTAATGTGAGTTCCAATGAATCATTTGTGTCACACCTATATGACCACCTTCTTTTAGATTAATGGAAAATAATTATTTAGGGATATGAGATTCATTGAGTGTTTCTGTTTCCAATAAAAAAACCCCACATCAATCCATATGAAAAGTGATGTTAGATTCCAACATGTCAATATCATCCACCATATGGGTTGATAAAATAGTCCATATGTTCCATTACATATGTATATAACATTAAATTCATTGAGATAATATTGGAACCACTTCAATACACTATAGTTATTTTTATGAATTCTCCATACAGTAACTAAAAATTCCCAATATAAAAACAATTTACCATATTGAACATTTCATGAAATACATAAATAGACTATTGTAGATGGAAATAGAAAATTAACCATGAACATTTCTCCATAACCCATTTTGGTGGTTTTAATTAGATATATTGTAGTTGTATGTATAATAGGGTTTCTACCAGTTTGAATCAACACTTTAAAACCTCCTAGAGACCTCGTGGATGAATTATCTTTTAGTGAAAACTATACTTATGGGATTCTTGTATCTATTGATTCTATTCCTAGTATTTTTTTTAGCATTTTCAATATCATTCATCTTGAATCTACCCAAAAAATCTCACTTCACCTTTTGAATCAATTTATTATCTTAACCTACCCTGAAGATATCATCCATATATATCTGTAAGATGATAGAGAACCCATCATTGAAAAACATTTGGATGAAATATTGATCCTTGATTCTCTATATGAATTCTATCTTATCCAAAAATGAATAAAACATCTAGTTTAAATTAGTAAGTACTTATTTCAAAATGTAACAGATTATATTTTACATAATCAAATTTTCTTTATTCAGTTTCTCATCAATCCCATCATATTTATTCATTTAAATTTCATATTCCAAATCACCAAGAATAATTTAAAAATTTATATACATTTATTTCAAATTGGATCTTTTTAAACTAACTTATGTCATAACCGTTCATATGGTATTATGTTAGATAATTATTGTGAAAATTTTATATAAATCCAATATTTTATACTAAATTGTTTTTCAAAGTATATTTACCATGTACCTATCTATACTATTAATGTATTCTACCAAATTAATGATCCATTTTTTCTATGGTACTTTTATTCCTTTTTCTAATTCAATTAGCTCCAATGTTTCAATTTTATACTATAAGGCCCCAGCCTTAAACCTTACATAATCTTGAGTTATTACAAGATTACACATTGAGGATCTTTTCAGGTTTAGAGTTTTTGATAATTAGATCATAAAACATGAATTACATTCCACATTTAAACAATGTGGTTACATAAAATATAGTATTCATTTTTCCATCAACGGAAACATATTTAAAATAAATCATGGATTCTTTCTTGACACTTCCTTGACAATATCATCATATCATGTACCCTTCCCTTGACCTTTGAAAAACATTTCAAAAACTTGGGATGAGCATAAAAAGCACAGTAAGGGATATAAAAATATGGAAAGGAAACATGAGTACATGTATACATAAGAGTGAAATAATACTTTACCCATTAAAAATAATCACAATAACATACCTCATAAAATTATGAATAAATCTTAGAAATCATAAGACATAAAGTTAACTTGAGGCATTCATTAAATTCTTACGTAGGGATTAACCCTCTTGGTTACGATTGGAATACCCATCACAGTATATTCCCTATATCTCTTCGGAAAAACCTTAACGTTTAACCCCTTCGCGTTACCCAATTCATTGGAGTCCTATATAGGGCTCACCTGCACGAAGTTTATCATGGAACCACCCGTCTTCATAATAATTCCCATGAACCTTAACATAATCGTATCACATAAAACATGCATAAAGGAAACATAACATTTCCACCTTTCAATCACAAGATATCAATACAACACATTGATATAAAAACATTATGAAAACCATTTTCAATACCAAAATAAATGAAAAGTAAAACATGGTATTTATTTCTCTTTTAAAAATAGGTATGGCTTGTAGAGGAATCCAAAACTCAAATAATGGTCACGACGGCAGAGAAGTCATTGTCACCGCATACATACGAAAAAAACATTCACTTTTGTATTTTAGTAAATGCTTCGTATAAAAAAGATTCATTTGCAATAAACATAAAATTCCAAGGGTTTTATACACCGTATAAAATAAGGATTTGTATAAAAGAAAATATGCCTCAATGAAAGGAGATAGAGATGAAGTCCCATACGAAGACGATATCCTTGGATTAAGGATAAATCAATTACATAATTATGTGTGAATAACTAATACACCAAATATAAGTGGATATTAAGTGTAAAAAAATCATAGGTTATTCACACATATTCATAGAACGACATATTCAAGGAGTACAATCTTATCCCAAAGAATCAAAATTGGGTTAAGATGTTCCCTTGCAAAAATTTTACAGCCTAACGACGTCACTACAAAATTCCGAAAATGAGTTGATGAGAGATAAAAAGGGTATATCATCACTTGGACATAAAATTTAAATCACTAAGGGTATATAAGAACATATCCCAACATAATTTTATGTGAATTAAAAGGCATAACAAAATAAGTCTTTTAAAAAGAAGAGGGTGAACGGTTCCCTTACCGACATGGGTATCTTTCGATACATACACCCTGTGAAAGAAGGACAATACAACATTGATGTAAATAATCATAAATTAAATTATATTACACAATGAGTAAAATAATGGTCAGTACATACACCACTCAAAGGAAATTGTGGAAAATTTAGCATAAATCCCACGGGAATAAATGTGAGATGAAAAACCCCTTACGAAAATTCGGCAGCCTAACGGCGCCACTTAAGACTTCCAAAAATGGATTGATGAGATCAAATAGGGTCTCTCATCATATTAAAATAAAATGTACAGAAAGAGGAATATAAAATAAAATCCCCCATCATAAAGAAGAGGAGATTAAAATAATTTATATAAAGGAGAGTACTTAAAAAGAAAGAGAGAGGTTAGAACTCTTACGAAAATTCGGCAGCCTAACGGTGCCACTCGAAACTTCCAAAGTGGATTAATGGGAGAGAATAGTGTCTCTCATCATATGAACATAAAAATTACATAATGAGTAATATAAAATAATATCCCAATCACAAGAATGATGAGATTAAAATTAATGACATAAAAGAGTGTCCTTAAAAAGAAAGAGAGGAGTGGGATCCCATACCTCGGGTCCAACTTGACTCGATCGTTCTTTAACGTCCTGAATAATAAACATGAGTTAATTTATTATTTCTTAAGGACCTTTTTCAAGTTCATTATTCCTTTTATATCACTTATTGACATCTTATAAACATTATTTAATCATTTATGTTAATAATGTTTGTTTTGTCGATATTTTGTTCTTAAGTCGAAAGTGGACTTCTTACAATTACATGTTGTTCGTGTGGTCAAAAGTTCATTATATCTAGAATGATATTCATGATTTGTATATCATATATATCATATATATAGATAATATACATGTATTTATAATATTTCATAATCATTTATAGGTATGAAATGAAATGCACCGTTCATGGAGACGGTAAGCCGTACGTACGCATGAACGGTACTTTCATTTCTATGCCATATTAATGGAATTAAAACTAAATGAGAGGTATGTATATATTAATTCCTTAATTATATTCATCATTTATATGCAACATAAATCATATATAATAACTTTAAATACATCCTTTATACATCCCACATATATCATTAATTATTCAAATCACTTTGAGGGGGCGGTAGTCCGCGCTTCCTAAAATGAAATTATCGTGTTTACCCACAATGGAAACCTTAAAGGTATGCCACCAAAGAAAAATACAGAAGATTAAGTAAAACATAAAAATATTATATATCATATATATAAATATAGTGACATCATAATGGCCACCTTTTAAGGTGTTATATGATTGTTGAACAATCATTGTTTCGTGAGGCAAAAATTCACCATCCACAGAAACAGTATGTTCTTTAACCATTTGATGTAGGTGTGTGTAAGTGTAGCACGAATGCTTCTTATAACAACATACTAATATATCGAAGATACTGTATTTTTTAAAAATGAAATTAATAAAAAGAGTTAAGGGGTTGGATAAGCATAATAAAACAAAAGAACACAAGTGAAGACATTACCTTAAAATCGGGTAACTCTTTTTGATTTGAGCTCAAAGGATTCCTTGGGAAGACTTCTGCCCAAAGTGAGGCATCTATGAGTAAGGGAGGTATGTGGAGAGGCAAAATGATCAGGGTTTGGAAGATCCAAAGGCTTTAGAGGTGTGGGTAAGGTTGTAGAGGTGAGATCCTTTTATAAGAGGAGAGGAGGGGCACTCTTGTAAAGTTACAAAATGATACTTTATTTTCAAATGAGTTTCGGATTTTAAAGGTCCCACATTGATGTATTTAGAGGATAAGGTGGTAAGGGTTCTAAATATACTCATCAAATAGGTTTTTGACAAGTGTATGTTATATATTTAACATTATCTTTTAATTTTATTTAAATCTTTTATTAATGAGGTAATCACAGAATTATCACGATGTCATAAATAATTTAATTTACTTAATGTCTAAAAATTATAAAAAAACTATCATGATTTAGGAAATCTTTTTATATTTATAATGAATAATTATAGTCAAATATATTACTTGTATAAACCCATTTAAAAATTGTTTTATTGAAACATCTCATGCTTGTGACATTTTTATTTTAAATTTAAATAAAAAGTTATTTATGTCATTTTCCAGCCAAAGTAGCTCCATGGGGTTCCCATGTTGACCCATGGATTTTCTTGATTGGACATGACACATCCAATGATGGTAGGACATGTGTATAGGTCATTTCACATTATCAAAATATTATTTTTACCTTAAATTACATGAATTACCTCTAATCGCGATTAAGAACATAAAAGTTACTATTCACCAAAAAATTATTTTAATCCCATTGAACCACATTTTACTTCCTAATGAAAGCCATGTATGTCGGATTTTTGAAATTCAAAACACATAGGTGGCAAAGTTTCATTTAAACGAAAAATCAGTTTCTTTAACTACCACTTAGTGGTTTCACTATTCATCAAAATTTAAAGTTTTTTAGAAAAATATCAAAAATTCACCCTAAGATATATTTGATATTCCAAACTAAAAAATGATGTCTATTTTAAAAAATTCAAAACATATAAGTTGAATTAATTAATTTAATAAGTAATTCCGGCTGTCAAAACAAATAGCCTGTTTTTATGAAACAATATCTATTAAAAGATTGACACTAGTTTAAGTCCAATTTTATAGTGAAATTAATTCTCATGACAACTATTGGATTAAATGGTAAAAATATATTCCAATTTTACTTTAAAAATGATTTAAAAGATAATCAAATCTTATAAATAAATTAGATTAAAAAGATGCTTTGAATTAAAATACAACTTTATTCACTATTCATTAAAAAATGAACTTTATCGGAGAGATACCAAATATTTACAAAAAATAAATTTTGATGCCTCTTCTAAAGAAGAATTTTATTTTGTCAAATATAACACATAAAATTGTCAAAAAGGGGATTTAAAAGCGGTTCTCCATCAAAAGGCTGTTAATCGACCTTCTGAAGAACATTAGAATGTTTACGCTTAAAAAATTGAATTCATTCACATTTTTAATTCTCTAACATTTATTTGAAAAAGTAAAAATATTTGACAAACATATATAATCATTTTGTAGTTAGTTCTGTTCATTCCCGCCATTACAACGTCTAGGCGTTAACTACCATTTAAAATAATATTATTTTATTATTAGAGTGAACGTAAGATTCCCAAGAAACTCGTTGCTACGTATTGGGTACGCCATCGAGCATAGAGTCCCCATTGAAGTAATATTAATATTTTATTCACAAATATGGATAAATATAAAAATTTCATATTCTTTATTTTACATGGGGTGTTACATCCTTCCCCCCTTTTGGGAATTGCGTACTCGAAATTTTAAAATTGGGCTCAGAAACATCCTTGAAAGCCCCACATCAGAACAAGAGTCGGTAAAACAATCACTTTAAAATAATGAATGAGAAGTACAGTGGTCACCCGAGTTAACCCATACTAGGATTCCATGTAGGAAAACATGGACATTGAGGAGAAAACATAGGGTCATGTTCTGATGGAGAGTGATAGAAAACATGTTTAGGAGAAAGTTAACCACAAGAAAATCACAAACTTGTGATGGGTTAAATGGTATTCGATTCCCCAGTAGGAAAAGTTAATAGACAACATTTTTTTATTGAGGAATTTATTCAGAAGGAAACATAATTACATATCATGTTGACTTTCAACTTTTATTAGATTTCTTACACAAACTCATATTTTCTCAAAAATACGACCATTTAGGAAGACTTGTTCACTATAATCAACTTCTAGAGAATCACCTAATCCACAAAAGAGAACTATATAATTCCCATGTCTTTATACTTTAACCAAAAGAAAAACCAAAATGGTTAATACAAGATCAGATAATCCAGAAAAGGATAACCCTTTATAAAAATAAAATATATTCTTAATCTCCAAAATTTGTCCAACAAAACCCAATGTTCAACGAGGACCATTTGATAAGCAATTTGTCCATAAAATACTTCAAAGTAAACCAAACTAAGATTGAAAACCAAATATTTGAAGTATTTTGTCACATAGTCTTCCAAGGTACAAATTAACTTTTATCTCCAAATAACATCTGTTGCTCTTAAATTCTCATATTTAAAAGTAATTAAACTAATCACATATCCTCGATGATAGGTTAATCATTTCCATAGATAACCCAAAAATAAACTTACTCTTGATTCATAAAATCATCTAGCTAAAAATAATTAGTCAAACTAACCAGGGACATCACGTAGTCTAGTGGTAGAAGATAAATACCAGTTGCGATTTGGTTGTGGGTTCGATTCCCGTAGCTTTGTCCGACATGACGGGTTGTCACATGGCCTGCATGTTGTCCTTTTTCCAAAACTATATAATTCTTAAAACATTCCCTAAAACGAGATAAAATCTTCAAAAATGATCATAACATATTTTAACCTCAAGTTTATCTCATGCCTTTCATTTTCCATCATAACATATAATAACCCATAATTACCTCAAAAGTAAGGATCATATAAACTCTAATGGTTACCTTTATAATTTTTACCTGAAATTCCACATTGATTGGTCATTTCATACATGATGCATTATAGATCATGCACAGGTTCAAGTGGTTGATCATGACTCCTTGATTTTTGGTTTATAACAACCATGAGTTTCCTCATTGAATCCCCAATTATATCTAGTATCTTAATCAGAGAACCACCACAGTTTCCATCAAACATGTTGTCTCTTTGGTGCCTGCTAGATCCATCCATTCGCTAAAAACAGAAATGTCAGTGTGAGTAAATAAAAAAAACCATCATGAACTAATGAGGAAGGTAAACACTAAGATATACTTACTTATTCACTTTATCTAAAACTAGGACTCTTTCTGAAATCCTAACCATTATAGTAATGTCACTTGTGCTTAGAGAATACTCTAACCTCTAAATTTATCTAAACAGACCTTTGATACCAACTATAAGGACCCAACCTTAATCTTTACTTAATCTTGGGTTATTACAAGATTACAGATTGAGGATCTTTTAAGGTTTAGAGTTTTAGATAATTAGATCATAAAACATGCATTACATTCCACATTTAAACAAAGTGGTTACATAAAAGATAGTACTCATTTTTCCATCAACAGAAACATATTTAAAATAAAACATGGATTATTTCTTAACACATCCTTGACACTATCATCATATCATGTACCCTTTCCTTGACCTGTGAAAAACATTTCAATAACTTGGGATGAGCATAAAAAGATCAGTAAAGGATATAAAAATATGGAAAGGAAACATGAGTACATGTATACATAAGAATGAAATAATACTTTACCCATAAAACATAAGAACATTAACATACCTCATAAAATCATGAATAAATCATAGAAATAATGATACATAAATGTAACTTGAGGCATTCATAACATTCTTACGTAGTGAGTAACCATCTTGGTTACGTTTGGAATACCCATCACAGTATATTCCCTAAATCTATTCAGAGAAACCTTAATGTTTAACCCGTTCGTGATACCCAATGCATTGGAGAGCTATATTGGGCTCACCTGCCCTTATTTTATCACGGAACCTCCCATCTTCATAATAATGCCCAACAACCTCAACATAATCATATCACATAAAACATGCATAAAGGAAACATAACATTTCCACCTTTCAATCACAAGATATCAATACAAAACATTGATATAAAAACATTTTGAAAACCATTTTCAATACCAAAATAATAGAAAAGTAAAACATGGTATTTATTTTTCTTTTAAAAAAAGGTATGGCTTGTATAGGAAGCAGAAACTCAAATAATGGTCACGGCGGCGGAGAAGTCATTGTCGCTGCATACGTGCAACAAAAACATTCCCTTTTTTCGTTTAGTAAATGCTTCCTATAAAAAATCTTCCTTTTCAATAAAAGTAAAAGTAAAAGGGGCTTATACACCATATAAAAGTGGGTTGTGTATAAAACAAAATATCCCTCAATGAAAGGAGATTGAGATGAAGTCCCATACAAAGACGGTATCCTTGGATTAAGGATAAATAAATTATATAATTATGTGTGACAATCTAATACACCAAATATAAGTGTATATTAAGTGTAAAACAATCTGAGGTTATTCAGACATATTCATAGAATGACATATTCACGGAGTACAAGCTTATCCCAAAGAATCAAAATTGTGTTATGAAGTTCCCTTGCAAAAATTTGACAGCCAAACACCGTCACTACAAAATTCAGAAAATGAGTTGATGAGAGATAAAAAGGGTATCTCATCACTTGGACATAAAATTTAAATCACTAAGGATATAGAATAACATATCCCAACATAATGTTATGTGAATTAAAAGACATTACAAAAGAAGTCTTTTAAAAAGAGGAGGGTGAAAGGTTCCCTAACCGACATGGGTATCTATCGAAACATACACCCCGTGAAAGAAGGAAAATACAAAATTGATGTAAATACTCATAAATGAATGTATATTACACAATGAGTAAAATAATGGTCAGTACATACACCACTCAAAGGAAATTTTGGAAAATTTAGCATAAATCTCACGAGAATAAAAGTGAGAAGAAAAATCCCTTACGAAAACCTGGCAGCCTAACGACGCCACTTAAAACATCCAAAAATGGATTGATGAGATCAAATAGGGTCTTTCATCATATTAAAATAAAATGTACAGCTAGAGGAATATAAAATAACATCCCCTGTCATAAGAAAGGGAAGCTTAAAAGAAGTGACATAAAGGAGGGTACTTAAAAAGAAAGAGAGAGGTTAGATCTCTTACGAAAATTCGGCAGCCTAACGGCGCCAATGAAAACATCCAAAATGGATTGATGAGAGAGAATAAGGTCTCTCATCATATGAACATAAAAATTAAAGTAATATTAATATAAAATAACATCCCAATCACAAGAAATATGAGCTTAAAAGGAATGACATAAAATAGTGTACTTAACAAGAAAGAGAGGAGTGGGATCCCTTACCTCGGGTCCGACTTGACTCGATCGTTCTTTAACGTCCTGAATAATAAACTTGAGTTAATTTCTACTTGCTTAAGAATCTTTTTAAACTTCATTATTCCTATTATATCACTTATTTCCATTTTATAAACATTATGTAATCATTTAAGTTAATAATGTTTGTTTTGTCGATATTTGGTTCTTAAGTCGAAAGTGGACTTCTTACATTTACATGTTGTTCATGTGGTCAAAGGTTCATTATATCCATAATGATATTCATGATTTGGATATAATATATATCATATATATCATGAATATACATGTATTTATAATATTAAATAATCATTTAGAAGTAATAAATGAAATGCACCGTTCATGGAGACGGTAAGCCGTATATACGCATGAATGCTACTTTCATTTCTATGTCATATTAATGGAATTAAAACTAAATGAGAGGAATGTATATTTTAATTCCAGAATTATATTAATCATTTATATGTAACATAAATCATATATAATAACTTTAAATACATCCTTTATACATCCCACATATGGCATTAACGAATCAAATTACTTTGAGGGGGCGGTAGTCCGCACTTCCTAAAATGAAATTATCGTGTTTACCCACAATGGAAACCATAATGGTATGGCAAAAAAGAAAAATAAAAATCTTAAGTAAAACAAAAACATATTATATATCATATATGAATATATTTACATCTTAATGGCCACCTTTTAAGGTGTTATATGAGTGTTGAACAATCATCGTTTCTTGAGGCAGAAATTCTCCATCCATAGAAACAGTATGTTCTTTAACCATTTGATGTAGGTGTGTGTAAGTGTAGCTATAATTCTTCTTATAAAAACATCCTAGTATATTTAAGATACTTTAGTTGTTACAGAAGAAATTAATAAAAAGATTTTAGGGGGTTGGAGAAGCAAAATAAATCAAAAGAACACAAGTGAAGACAATACATTAAAATCGGGTAACTCTTTTTGATTTGAGCTCAAAGGCTTTATTGGGAAGACTTCTACTCAAAGTGAGGCTTCTAGGAGTAAGAGAGGTATTTGGAGAGGCAAAATGTGCAGGGTTTGGCCGAGCCAAAGGCTTGATAGGTGTGGGTAAGGTGGTAGAGGTGGGGGCCAATTATAAGAGGAGAGGAGGGGCACTCTTGTAAAGTTGCAAAATGTTACTTTATTTTCAAATGAGTTTCGGATTTTAAAGGTCCCAGAATGATGTATTTAGAGGATAAGGTGGTAAGGGTTCTAAATATACTCATCCAATTGGTTTTTGACATGTTTAATTTATAGTTTTAACATTATCTTTTCATTTTATTTAAATCCTTTATTAATGAGGTAATCACTACATCATCATGATGTCATTAATAATTTAATTTATTTAATGTCTAAAAATTATAAAAAAACTATCATGATGTAGGAAGTATTTTTGTCTTTATAATGAATATTTATAGTCAAAATATGACTTGTATAACCCCATTTAAATTTTTTTTAGTGAAACAACTCATGCTTGTGACATTTTTATTTTAACTTTAAATAAAAAGTTATTTATGTCATTTTCCAACCAGAGTGGCTCCATGGGGTCCCCAGGTTGTCCCATGGATTGTCATGGTCGACCATGACACATCCAATGAGGGTAGGACATGTGTCTAGGTCATTTCACATTATTAAAACATTATTTTTAACTTAAATTACACTAATTACCTCTAATCGTGATTAAGAACATAAAATTTACTATTCACCAAAAAATTAATTTAATCCCATTGAACCACATTTTACATCCTAATGACAACCATGTATGTATGATTTTTGAAATTAAAAACTCAGAGGTTGCAATGATTCATTTAAATGAAAAATCAGTTTCTTTAACTACCACTTAGTGGTTTCACTATTCATCAAAATTTGATGTTTTTTAGAAAAATACCAAAAATTCACCCTAAGCTATATTTGATATTCTGAACTCAAAAATGATGTCTATTTTACAAAATTGAAAACATATAAGTTGAATTAATTAATTTAATAATTAATTCCCGCTGTCAAAACAAATAGCCTGTTTTTATGAAACAATATCTATTAAAAGATTGACACTAGTTTAAGTCCAATTTAAAAGTGAAATTAATTACAATGACCACTATTGGATTAAATGGTAAAAATAATATTCTAATTTTACTTTAAAAATAATTAAAAATATAATCTAATCATATAAATAAATTAGATTAAAAATATGTTTTGAATTAAAATACAACATTTTTCACTATTCATTAAAAAAATGATCTTTATCGGAATGATACCAATAATTTACACAAAGTAAATTTTGTTGTCTCTAATCTAATGAAGAATTTTATTTTGTCAAATATAACACATAAAATTGTCAAAAAGTGGATGTACAAGAGGTTCTCTATCTAATGGAGGTTAATCGACCTTCTAAAGAACATTAGAATGTTTACGCTTAAAATATTGAATTCATTCACATTTTTAATCCTCTAACATTTATTATAAAAAGTAAAAATATTTGACAAACATATATAATCATTTTGTAGTTATTTCTGTTCATTCCCGCCATTACAACAGCTATGCGTTAACTACCATTTAAAATAATATTATTTTATTATTAGAGTGCAACGTAAGATTCCCAAGAAACTCGTTGTTGTATATTGGGTACGCTATCGAGCATAGCGTCCACTTTAAAGTAATATTAATATTTTATTCAAAAATATGGATAAATATAAAAATGTCATATTTTTTATTTTACCTGGGGTTTTACATATACATTGGAATCCAATTCAACATTCATATCCTACTCGATAATTTTTTACTAATATTGTATAGTATATTCTTCGGGACTTTCGATATATAAAAAATTTATTATATAAACGTAATATAAATATTTTCTAGTTATTTATATCAATATCATTATTCAGGTTGGTCTATGTAATTCAAACTAAAACTCTCTTAATTATGAACAATAGCCTTCATAAACACTAACCTGAGCTTCAACATTCATTTACAGTTTAAGTACATCATAAAATGTTATAACGTATAGACATTCCATCACCCTAAAATTTCAAATACTTTTATCCATCCATAAATTTCACTCAGATAATCTTGTATGTGATATTTTGATTATTTTTTTGAAACAACATTTCCCTTTAATTTGAGTCGTTCCACATGACCATCTCAATCAACAGAACATCCTATATTCTAGTTTTCTTCTTAATATAATCATACAATTTATGAAATAAAATTCTATCAACACTATATCCTACAATAAAACATGTTTGGGACTTATCATCGAGATTAATCTAATCCTTATCCTACAAAATGGGTATAATTCTAATTTTTTAAAAAACTAAGGTGGGTAACTTCACATTTTTATATATTCCACAACTTTTAAATAATCATTTCCACATTAATATATAATGAATCATATTCAAAAGGTATTTCATGAAATTTAATACTTATTCCAAAATATAATTGAACTTTTTTTAATATAGACACATGATATTTGACTTTTTAATAAATTATTGATTCATGTGTATTGTTACACCATTGAAAGATGTTTTTTATACTAGTTTTCTCTAACATGATTCCATTTAGCGATAAGTCGGTATAGAAACCCTTTCTACACTATTAACCACAATTATCAGATCTCAATAATTTTAGACCACATTCATTATCATTTTCTACATTGGACCTCCATCAAACAAACACCATAAAAACCACATATTTATGCCTCAAAATGTGACCCCATATTCATCATATTGAGTAATAGCTGAATGTCATAAATTATAATGCTTCTCCAATATAAAAAAACTATTGAAGGACCCTTATTTTACATATTACATGAATAAAAATTCATGAATCATGAATTATTATAATAAAATTGAACCGAACCATTTTCTCCTACATTAATATAACACTCCAATATTTTAATCATTTTGTGATCAAGATTTCGTATGAAATTTTATTCTAAAACTCACATTCTTATTTAAATATGATGTCTAATATGAGAATACCACAATTACAAACATTCCTGAGAATTCATTCTGATAATTTAATATTACAATAAATTTCTTAAAAGATACAATAACAAATATTTTACCCATTTATCCATACTACAAAACTCTGGGTAATATTAATTTTTTGAGAACCAATTTTGGATTCTTTATTATCCTAATGGCCATATAAAATTAATTTCATCTACAAAACATGTTTTTTTAACACCATCTATGTAAGGTAACTTCCACAATTCATCCAGACATTAATTCCATGATTCCCCAAGACCTTGATATATTCATTTCTTATTTAGTGAAATTTATCAAAAAAAATATAGATACATAATTAACTATAATTTTATTATTAATAATATAATTAAATATATCTTTATAATCTCGTATCATGATAATATTAAATTTTGACACTCAATATTAAACTGGTACAACCATTAGTAGTATATTTAATAGAAGAGAAAATTTTAAAAGATAAACCTAAAAAATTTACCAAAATCACTTTGAAATAATTTTTATATTCCCTATTTCCTTTTATTCTAGAATTTAGGTATTGGAACAATTATTTAATCATGAATTCATTAAACTTACATATCTTTTATATTCTTTAATCTCACTAGCTAATAAAATCATCATCTTCCTTCTACAATCAGTGAGGTTATTATAGGTTGTTATAATTCCCTACACACGAGATATTAATTTAGAATAAAATTTTGAAAATCCTAAAATGACGTGATTTTTCCCATAAGATTTAATTATTGTAGATACTATCACTCCACAATTTTCTAAATGGAATCATAATATAAAAATGGCCCACAAATATTCCCTGACCATATTGATAATTGAGTCTACATGATTTTGAATCATATTAAAATCATTCACATGTTCAGTTATTTATCTTAATTCATAAATCATCAAGTCAAATAACCTCTTCATTTTGAACAACATCATTATAATTTTTGTATTTTTATAATTTATTTTTCAAATCATCCATTGAATTTATTTTGGTCATCAACTCATGAATGTTAATGGATATTTATTTTTCTAATGAAATCTAAATAAATACAATTAACTCTTTGTTTATCCTTTAAAATTAATCCTTTTATAAGATCTCTATGTTAACTCCCCTAAATTATACCTTTGGTTCCATCTAAATAATATTGTTCTCCATCTGTTTTCCCCAAATACTAATGTATTCCATATCAACCATTTCCATCAATACCTTACCTTCCATCAATAACTTGCCTTATAAAACAATAACTCTAAATGATTTTAAATGGATTCATGATTTGATATTGAAAATATTATTTATACCAATTGTTATATACTGTTGGTATATCCTAGGGAACCATTATTATAGCTTATACAAATGGATCCAAAAATAATTAAAACATAATCTATAAAGATATGGATATACTAAAAGATCCCATATAATATTGGTCTATAAGAACTGGTTTATGATTATAAGTGGATCCTAAAAAGTAATGGTATATATAGATTATAACTGATGTTTGATAAACTAGTTATATATTCCCCCACAACTAGGCTGCCCCACCAAACAATAGAACACCCCTAAATAACCTTAAAATATGAAAAAATATAACTAAAATATATTTATAACAACTAAAAAATACACATTAAAATATCTAATATTATATATATGATGTCAAAATAATGAATAACATAAATTTCAAATGATAACAGGTTTATAAAATTGTATAGATTCATAACACCACACCGTAAAGGTTGAATGTTTCATCAATATAATATCATGAATGGATCATATCAGTATCCCTCTTTAAAAAATGCATATCACGATCTCCAATATCATTGTGGTCATCACTACTACTGTTATTATCTAGAAACTCAACATGAAATTCATCACTGATAAAAAATTCACTACCATCGACACCTAGATTTTCATTGTCAACGTCACTATTGGGGTCATCACTTCTATCACCAAGATCATAATAAAATAAGAGCATCTTTTAAAAAATCTATAAAAAAATATTCCAATAAATTTTTTGGAGAGGTATTTGTTTCCTACACATCCACTGGGGAGTTCTCCATGCATGATATTATTCCTTTGCATGTATTGTTTACCTACATTCACACTTCTGGAAGGCATGTGGTATTTGTCACATTCTCGAAAATGTAATCTCCTTGATTGAAATAGGATGAATGGATTTTAGTTTCTCCATATAACTTTTCACCTATTCTGATTCTACCTCATAGATTAAAATATGTTCATTAAACATATTCATGATTCCTTATCATTATTGATACTAGTTAATTGCACTGCTTCTCTATAGACATTTCAAGGGTAGTTGATAGTTTAGCAACCATCAGTTAGAGGAGTAGTCACATTGGGAATTATTGGAATGTATGGATGACAAAATATTGGTCACCTCTGTTCTTATTTATAGGAGGGATTATTGTAGAGGCTTCTCAGGAATAGTACTTGAGGCATCCCATGTCGATCAGGGGGTATCTAATTTCAAAGGCTCATATTCTAGTGTTTTACCTTAAGAAAACAATGTTTAATAAAGTGTATAAGTGTAAAAGGTCTTGAGTATAAAATCAAATGGTGATTGTATGTGATTTATCATAAATCTTCATGTGGATGATTATATAGGGGTATCCTTAAGATGGAGAACCTGTATGTTTTACCGATGGATGGATTGGAACACCTAATTCATGTGGATCATAGAGGTGTGTCCCATAAACATAGTGTTTCACACTATTAAGGGGTACATACCTTGGAGGGAGGCACCAAGGTATACCATTTCATGGGTTCTAATTCCCTAGGATTGAGGACCTAGTGTGGTGTTTTCCATGAATGGAATATGTTACACGATGATAGCTGGTCAAAAAAAAATTGGAGTCAGATATGAGGGATTCTTCCCTAGTATGTTAGAAAAAAGGATAAATATTGTTTGGGTTAGAAATCATTATGAAATTAGACATGAGGTGGTGTTTCCCATGAAGTGAAAATGTCTCCCCTTGAAGGATAATTCGAATAGATATTGAGGTTTATAATAGGGGTTCTCTCCTCTAATGGAGAACCATTGTTTACCATTTGTTTGCATTGAACCTCAGAGAGGAATACTACATTTCATGTCTATAATATAAGGATCAAAACACTCATTGTCTAATGTATGATGGGGGGCCTACGCATGGAAGATTCAGGATGAGATGGATTGTCCAAATAATATATAGAGGTGAAGATGGGATTAGTATGTATAGTGGGTGGAGTGGATTAAGGATTGGTAAAGGGTGAAATCGATAAATTGATGGTATTTTACATCAAGAAGGTTTCTACATATCATAGATGGTTGGTAATCAATGTCCACATCGATTTGAATGTGGTGTTGGGCATACACCTAAGGAAGTGGACAAATAAAATAGAGTGTATGGTTGGAGATTACTCTAGGGGATTCCAATTGGGTATATGTGTGGTCCATAGTTTGTACAAACCTATAAGACAACATGATTCATTATTGTTGTCATAAAAAAGAGTAATAAATTGACCTGGTAGTCATTCAATGATAGATGTATCAATGAGAGATGATGTGGGGCATAATAAAGAAGATTCCCTGAGAGGATCGCATTCCATGTGAGGAGGATCTCATTATTTTTTGTTGGGGATTACATGTGGAATTGACCCATTGTGTTAAATCCAAAATGGAGATAAAAATATAGTTTTCTAGTGTCCATCCCATTCTATGAGCCGATGTTCGAGGGTGTGTGGAGGATTAAAGGTGTCACCTCCAGCAAAAATTCTAATAACTAACTCTAGAATGGATTCCTATGTTGATATCATTCCTAGTGGAGAGAATATAATACCATGTGAGGAGGATGACATTCTATGTAAGGGTTGGTGGATTGAAGACCATCCTATTCCACTAAATCATAGATTATCTTACACTTACTCTATATCTAATGGATGCAATTTAATGTCATGTGCCTAGGAAAATGGTACTGGGTGCTTTTATGTCAATAAGATTGGATGTGGTGGACTCTCTCATCACCCCTTGGAAATACATAAATGTAGATCACTCAACATTATGAGGGTGGATAAAATCATCAATTATATATATAAATTATGGGGGTGAAAGATCACTCATGAGGTCCACATTAGTTTGACTATGTTGAAAATAACTAGGAATTAGAATATCTAAATTGAAAAGATAAATGTAAATGAAACAAATGAGGGGCGGCTCGCGAGTGATCAACTAATCATAATGCGCTAGCCTAGAGGGCTACATAGAAGTGGAATTAATAAGATATTTTCGATGACTAAGAGGGTATAAAACATGGTGTTATGAAAAAGAATCATCCAATGAATCATAAATTAGGGGTTGTGTACAATATTGGAGACATGTGAGCATGTGGTGGGGTTGACTGAAAGCTAAGGGTATTACCAATACATAGAGGCTCACACAATAGGGTTCTATTTCACAGACATGACATAGTCTAGAATTTAATGGGTTAGGGTTAAACTATAGTGGGCCTACATTATGGGGGACCCTTAGGGAACCTGTCATCCAAGAGCTTACATTGTGAAAGTTCATGTATTTCGTGATATAACTAAAGATGATCATTTGGCATAGTAGAGTGACACATCATCTTCTAGATGATTCCCCTAAAGATGTTGGTGTGTACTTAAATATATAGACAAAAAAATAGGATTGGAATGAAATATTTTAGTCACTGAATAGTGTTTAGGTGCAACTAATCCTTGATCCATGATGGCCATTAATACAAAGGTGTCATTTGATGTCACATTGGATATGAAAGATACCTTCACATATATTTTAGTCATGTTTACAAATCTTGGAACTTACACAAACCTAACATAGAACTCTTATTACATGTTTTTGAGCCAAAGGGTTCCTTCGATTTTACACAGAGACATACATTGAGGCACTTTATAGAATTCAGTGCCAATATATTCCCCTTGTAATCTGAGATGAATGGGGACTAGAAGGTCGGGTTATGAGGGAAACAAGAAAAAGAGGTACACATCCTTAGAGAATCATGAAAAATTAATCATCTTCATGGAATTGGTCTTGAGCACATGGGGAAGACCTTATCCACACCACTAAATATGTGTTGGTGGGTATGTACAACACCATTACATTACATGTGATAGGTGAATTATCTCATCCACATGCGTTTTAATTTCATGAAAGTAGCACCGAGTTTAATCTAAAAGATAAGGTAATGATGATGACCCAAAACTATCTAAAACCTATAGGTTGACTGTTTTTCTACCCATACCATCCTTATCCTTAATGTAATTCATTATCTAACCATTAGATACCGAAAATGATTTTATTATAAAATAATATTTCATGCTTTTCCTAAAGTGACCATCACCTCTCCTATAAAAGGGAACATCACCTTCTCTTAAATTCACAACTTAATATCCATTTGGATAGTCCAAGCCCAGCCCAAATAACCTCTCAGCTATCCTCCCCTAATCCTAGAGGCCTTCCTTCAGTGATAAATCCATCCTATGGATCTTTTATGATCAAATCAAAAGGAAGAACTCAAAGAAGAGGTAAATAATTCATCGCCTCTTTCAAGTTCTTTTCTTCTTTCACTTCCTATTTTAGTGATTCCATTATAAAATAATAACTCCAGTATATTCTATATAATTTGATGTTCTTATAAAAATGGTACAATCATATTCATTATTCTATCCATCCTATTAATGACCATGTCACTATACGTGTGTACGTATGGATTATCGTCTCCACGTCGTGGTGTAGTTTTTATTCAAACCCTTCATCATTTGAATGGGTATAATAATGAGTATAAATTATGTAAATAATAAATATTAATTGATAATTATTATTTATATATGATATATAATCCAATTATATATGATTTTAATATCAAAAGAATGATATTGTCGCTCCGACATACGTACAGACTACCATATCCTGGAACACGATGAGATTCATTCCCCATCATATCCAATAAAAAATAATTTTCGTTTGATGATTAAGACAACTATGTTTAAAGAATTTATATCATTCTGAATACGAATAAGATACATCCTATCCATAACAAACATTACTTATGTAACAAAGTATATAAAGGAAAATGACCCACTTAACACCCAAAATGATGATACTAATAAAATATCATTAACAAAACAATATTATAAGGTCATATATGATATCATATTAATGTATATGGTTATTTTATAATTTAAAAACAATTATCTGAAAATTATATAGGAGTTTAACCTATCCTCAACCAAGTAAATGTACAAGGTAATGGTTAATTTCACAATCTCTTTGGTATTCATGGTTGTTTTTTTCGTAAGTATCTACTAGGACGTCTTTATCATCCATACCCTGTTTCTTAAAAATGAATTCCAATTCTTTTTAATGTTTACTAGACTATGGGTTAAAGTTATTTATACCCTAGTTTTATTTTTTATAAAATGGTTTTAGATGAATCCTTCCATCATTTTACAAACATGGTACTTTATGACCTTTTCATCAAAATTAATGTAAGAATGTTTTTTTAAAATTATATAGTGGGTGAAACTATATTCTACCATTATAACATTTTCAAAGATTACATTAAAATCTTTTATGATTATTTTTAATATAAATGTTTTTTTATAATTATATGAATTTTAAATGATTTCAAAATAGATGTAGATATTTTTTCTCTAAAAAAAGTTTTGATTTCATCTATGTCAACATCATTTGATGGATTTGGATATTATTTGATATTAATTTATTAAGATACCAATTTCTATATTATATTGACGTTTTTGTGATATGTTTGACTCTGGATGTGTTATTTTTATACCATTCATGTTTTATGAATAAATTATTGACATTTTGTATACTAGTTTTAATACGAATGTTTATGTTATGTGTAAAAATTTTTATATGAGGAGTGCATTGGACATTGTAAGTGACGGGTGGAGCCCACTATAGCTCCCCGATGCATCGGTAGGTCTCATGATACAATCTAGTGTCTTGGAACAAGGCCTTGAAAAAATCTTATTTGTAGTGTTGGAACAAGGCCTTGACTATGTGGTTATGAAGTCTTGCATTATGCATTCTATCATTATGAAAGTGGCTATTGATATTACAGCTGATTATTTGACTTGTAGAATATACTTGTGATTAATTAAATGGAATTATTTGATTTTAGAATTTCCATATTATAGTGAAGATCAAGTTTAAAAGGATTTTGTTTTATTCCTACATTTCATTAAATTTTTATGCTTATTTATAAACGTTTCCGCTATATTGTTATCCTTAATGAGCATTTGAGCTCACCCCTTTCTATGATTTATTTTTCCCATGATGAAAAGAAGTCTATTATAATTGAACTTAATAAATAGTATAAGGGATATCAATGTGGACTATGAATACAGTGTTGTTGTAGTTTTTCATTTTATAATTTAATGTAAAACTTATTAATGTATCTAGTATTTCCAAGGCTACTAAAATAATCGGTTCTTTGAGGCTTGATCATTTGTGATCATGCCAATGTTATATAATAATGCACTGACTCTGGCTAACTTGGGTCAGGGCGTTACATTGACTGTGTGTTCAGGTTTGGTGGAGTGAATTGTTATGCCTTATTGTGAATCCCTCTTACATAAATTTGTTAATATAGGATAATTTAATAAATTTTTTTATAATAATTAATAATAAAAGCCTCTAAAATTATTTTTTTGATATTACTGGAGGAGATTATGGTAGGAAATGATAAAACATCAGTTGAACATGATGCACCTATAGTGCCGATTGAGGAATTTAGAGAGAATTCCATGAAATTTTTTATCACATCTTGAATTTTTTGGAAGAAGAACCAGGTTGGATTATTAAGAGTTTGTATGACATGACACATGTGTTCGATTTGTAGCACACTTTATCATTCATCGGAGTGGTTGTAATTGAGGTTGATGGGTTCTGGATTGAGTCCATCCAGACGATACATGAACACATAGAGACTCCTTCTATGAAAAGAGTCAATATGTATTCTAATATCATATGTCATTAAGAAACTCATTGGTTGGATGTCCAGAATCTGGAAGAAGAGATATAGAATATTTCATGGAATGAATGATAGGATAATATCATCATGAAATTATACCCTACGATACTCAAGTAAGATAAAATAGTTGAGATTACGTGATTTACTCTGGGGAGAATGTCCATGATGGTCTATGTTTGATGCTTTACTGACTCGTAGTGATTTTTCTCAGCATTGGTGTGGGTTGAGGATACTGCGATAGAGCTATTTTAGGATGGGATTAAATGTGAAATTATGACACACTTTATTATCTTTAGGATTATGTGGTTTTCGAAAGTGGTGAATCATGATCTCTTACCTAAGGGGATCATGACATAGGGTTCTAGTTGAGGGCATGTGGCTTTGGCTTGATGGACAAGAGGCTTGAATTTTGAAAGTATGAATAATCATTATGAGATCATTGACCAATGTATTTTAAAGAAGAGTATACTGGGGGAAAGATCATTTATAAAGGACCCTAATCAAGTGACCTATCACTGGTGTGTTAGGTGGGTCACATTCATATATAGTACCCTCAACCACCAGTATAGTGCTGTTATTATTGTCGTATGGGACATGTAAAGTAGTTTTGTGGGAACCCACAATAAATTGGTAGTTATAGGGAGACTAGATTTAACTAGACTAAGGTAAGGGGATCATATCCACAATATCAAACTATCAGTAATAATTCTACTATATGTGGTGGTAGAGGTAGTGAAAGAGGTGCTTCTAGTAAATAACACCCATACAAGTAGTGTGGTGTAGCTCAGAGGACTCCAATTTCATCATAGGGAAGAGGGAGAGGATAGCATCATGTAGATCAACCTAAACACATGGATATAGAGGTTGTAACATCTATAATTATATTTATTATTTTAGTAGCTTATATGATTTCTAGTGCCTTATTTGATATTGGTTACATTCATTCCTTTATATCTAGAAAACATCTAAATGGCATCAGCCTCGCGGTGGATTTTGTGATTAGGTTAATTATTATTGATAAACCATTGGGATTACACTTGAGATACATATTATTATGAAAGTTCTATTCTCTTGAGCAAGGGGAGTATAATTCTCCATGGGTTCTCAACATTCTGAATTTTTTAGGCCTTAATGTAATTTTGGGTGTTGTCTCGTTAGTAGCATATCAATCCCACATATACTGACATCAGAGAAGTGCGGACTCAATGTCCACTGAGAGTAAAAATTATATTAACCATGGTGTTTGGGATTTCAAATTAGGCCATACACGGAAAATTCATTGGCAGTTGGGTAGATTACCACCCATGTTTCAGGTTTTTTATATTATAACATAGGGGTAAACAATGATTTCTTTCCACCCAATGTAGATAGGTTTTATTATGTGTTTCCTAAGGACATATTGTGTCTTCCACCTGAGAGATCAGTGGAATTTATAATTGAGATCATGCTGAAGGATGGGTGATTTTCTATTCAATAACACAGAATAAAACCAATTAAAATTCACAACACTAAGAATGAACTAGAAGATTTAGAGGATAAGAGATTTATCCATAAAAATTCATCACATTAGGATTATATAGTCATTTTCACTATGAATAATGGTTTAAATCCATGTTTATGTGTTGATTTTAGGATGTTGATCTAGATTAAGGTGATAAACCAATATCCTCTTCCTCTTATATATGACCTATTTGACAATTTGATTTGAGCTTTCATTTTCTAAATGGTCAACCTGAGATCAGGGTATCATCATTTTATAGATTGATATTCTGATGTAATGGGAACTAAATTTCTATGTATGTATGTACTTTATGAGTACTTTATGATTTTTTTTGTGTTAATAAATGTTCTAGTAGTGTTTATGGCCATTATTAGTAGAATATTACACTTGTAGATAGATCAATTTGTGGTTGGTTTTGTGGATGAAATCATCATTTACTCTAAGAGACATGATAATAACTTCAAACAATTTCCTATCATCATCTGTGTACTAAGAGAGAATAAACAATACAGAAGTTATAAAAGTTACAATTTACAATTGATTAGGTTCACCTCTTGTGTTACGTCATCTTATCGGAATCTGTGTGAGTGGACCAAGTGAAATTTAAGGGAGTGGGTTCTTGGGAGTATATCATGAATTTTGTTGATATCCATAGCATTCTGGGGATAGAAGTTTATTATTGGATGTTCATCCTAGAATTTTCTTTGCTGGAATACCCTATTTCAATATATAATATGAAGGTGATAATGGTATAATGGTCTCAATCATCTAAGAATTATTTCTAGGAGTTTAAGAAATACTTAAAAATGGTACTCATATACATCTTACCCCATGTGGATAAGGTGTATATTGTGTTCTGTGACACTTTTGTAATAGGTCTTGGAGCAGTGTTCAGGTAGGGATATAAAGAAGTTTTTTATGGTTCACATAACTTGAGGAAACATTGATGGAACTATCATATATATGACTACTATTAAGAAGTAGTTGTTTATGATATGAAGTGTTTGAAGAATTATTATTTTTTTAAAAAAGGTTTCTATTTATACTAATCAATACATATTAATGTTTATCTCTTCAAAGTGTAATTTTATATCTCTAGCAGTGGAAGTGGGTTTAGTATGTGTTGTAATTTTATTTTGATATACCATAAATTCTTAAAAATTGAATCAATTTTATTGATGATTTTAGAAGAAAAAATCAGGCTCAAGTGGTTAAGGAGCCCAGCACTATGTTGAAAATGATAAAATTAATTGGTGATATGCATGTTATTGTTCAAGACATCCACGAAAAGATGATTCTTGTATCAATTCAAGTGTATTATGAACTTTTGAGTCAGATAAGGGAAAGGGTGCATTCATATTAAGTGTGATTGTACATTGAAGAATAACACGAAGGTTGGGAGAAACCATCATAGTAGACCATATCTAAGGATGAGATCATCTATGTGAGGAATCATGTTCTTGTGGGACAAGTATACAAGAAGAGATGATGTAAGATTTTTAAGCCTTGTAGTGGGTGGTGCATTTGAGCATTACCAAAATTTATCATGACCTATGTCAGTAGTTTGTTTGGACATGCATGAAAAATGAGATTACATGGTTCATGAAACAATACTACACCTGTAAACATTTAAATTCCTAGAATCAATGACCTGGTTGGTTTACTAAAACAATTTCCCATTCCATAATGTAAGTGGGATGATGTGTCCAAGGATATTTTGGGTGGGTCTCATGAGGATGCCTCAGAATAATTACACTATTTGGGTGATTCTAGACGAGTCAACTAAGGTATCATATTTATTTCCTATACCAACTACTTACTTAGAGGATCAGTTGGGGTGCATATAAATTTGGGGAATAGTACATACGAACATGGTTCAATAATGTATTATCTCATATTTTGACTCATGTTTCATTTAATGGTTATGGATGGGTTTTCAAAAGGTTCTTGGTAGACAGGTTTTACTAGGAAATCGTTTCAAACCACATATATATTGGAATTATGAATATACTATACTAGTTCTTGAGAATATACATTGTGTGTGTGTCCTAGAAATTGGTGGGTATTGGGAGAATCACCTCACAATGTTTTCATTCACCTATAATAACATAGATATAGAAAATATTCAGATTGAACCATATGAGGAACTTTGTGGTAGGCCTTGAAGATCAAGTCCTAGTTGAACGAAGGGGGGTGAGTAAGATCTGTAGGGACTGAGCATCAAGAAGGAGATGCCTGAGTCGATTTATTTGGTTTAGAAGCATGTGGATATTATTTTTTTGTTTCTAGATGTATTATGCTAATAGACATTGCCGAAAATAGATATTATAGTGTGGGATCATTTTTTATTCTTTGGTTTCAGCAAGATTATTTCACCACAAGAATCCTAGATAATAATAGTCAGCACCCAAGATTCTGTGATGCTTTGAGGGTGTTGAGAGAATTGTGTTTATGGAATACCAATTGAATCTTCTAGAAATGTATAGATGTATTTCATGTTTCAAATCGACAGAGGAATAACTCTGAACCTTATCATGTGATCGATGTCTATGATGCTGATGTTGAGATCGATACATCATTTGAAGAGCATCTGATATGTGTATTAGACCTCAATGAGAAAGTTCTTCATTTAATGAAAGAACTGTTTTTAGCATTTTATGGAAGCTTGAGAATGTTCAAGAGGAAAAATGGGAGAGAAAAAATCCTATTATATATTATTATCTCTATCTTATTACCTCATAATCGTAGTGATTCTAAGGAGTATGGCATGCAGATGGTCTTTATTATGTTTGGGAGATTTGTTGATCCCATCCATATTAGGATATGTATTGAGACCATTTGTAAATGATCTATTACCATGATATTATTATATCATATTTGGTTTTTATATTGGGTTTTTTGGGTGATATTTGGAAGTCTTTGGGGGTGGTTTTGTGCATGGCACGGTTTGCAAGAATTTCTTCCAAACCCTACACCCTACCGTAGAAAACCATGAAAACCTGTATAGAGAGGGATAACATAGATGGTGCATAGGTTTTTAAATATTTCTCCCAATATAGAGTAACTATTCACCCCCCACTAGAAGAGGAACACATTTTAGGTTCATGGTATGGTAAATAGAGTGCCCCTACCTAGGAAACTATGTGTGCGAGTTTAATTATTTCAAAAATTATATGAAAAAGTCAGGAACACCTCGAACATCCCCAAAAGTTGAACCAACTCGACTCTAACCCATTCAAATGATTTTTTGAGGCTTTAATATGAATTCATAGGGCTCTCAAACAAAAATATTTATTAATAAAACCAAAGAGATGGATCTGCACCTCATTGGGAATGTGTTATCTTCTCGATTGGGGTTTTTCATTATCATGTCCATGAAAGGATAAAAAGTGGATGGTTTACCCTAATTTATAATGTTTATATAACATATATTGATTAATATTGGTTGTTTTTAATCTTAGATCATGGTTTTGGGATCTAGATCATATTTTTTATCATCATCCTGGCTGTTGTGCTTCAATCAAGGATTTATATTAGTGAGCATATGTCAACGATTATGAGTTAGGTTGTATAAGTTATAAATTTCATAGTCCTTGTTTAATTATGAATATGTAATTGTGATATTTAAAATTCCATTATTGGGAAATTTAATTAATTATTGAATCAAGTTAATTTAATCTCCATGTTTCCATGAATTGGGTAAAAATTGGGGCATTTGGAATTGGTGGAATTCGATTAATTAGATGTAATATTAATTAATGGAATATTGTGATTGTGAAATTTATGGGATTTTAGGGTTGTGAAATTTGTAAACTAATGTGATTATGAATTAATTGGAAATAAAAATTATAAGATCATGGTCTTGACTATAATGTTTTAATTGATTATATGAGTTAAATATTAAAATATTGTTTACTCGATAATTGATCATATTTATTTAAATAATTAAATTATTTAACAATGATTATGTTAACAATTTAATTAGTAAACATTATGTGAAATGTGAAATAATAATTAAACATTATTAACCCTAATGAATGCAATATATGGCATACATATGATTTTGTAATATTTGTGTGGGGGAAATGGTCTGTTGCATCAAAAGACCATATGTCATTAAATAGTGTATGTGTGTGGGAAATGGACTAATGTTTAAAAAATTTCCATATTGATAAATGAGTTTTGGGACATAGACTGACGTTTCAAACACCCATAAGGTTGTACACAATGTGTTATTGGTTAAAAATGATGTCATTGGACTACATTTCTAATTAATAGTATTATGAATACACTGGAAATCATAGTAGATAACTATGGTATTGTGGTATTTTATATCCCTTGGAGATAATTCAAACTCTTTCACATGGAAATTCAGCTATTTATGGTTTTGGTTTCATGAATAACCGATGAGATTATGTGGTTATTTATAGAATAATGATATGTGATAACTCATTAAATTATGGATTGTTTTTTATTCATTATACAATTTCGTACACTCATATTTACAAGATATTGTTTTAGAAACATTTTGAATGCCTACTGAGTTGTACTGACACCATACGCGGTCATCATGGTCGGCACCGGAATATAATTCATGTTGGCAAGGTATGATAAGGGATAGAGCCATATGATAGATGTATGATTCAGGATGAATCATGGATGAGGTAACTGTACATGGTGTCAGGACCCGCATGGGAGTAACAGGGTGATTTTTTTGTTTTTTTAGAAATCATGCACAAACATGGAATTAATTATCTACTATATTGGATTGGATATTGTATTATGTTTTTAGTTACCATGGGGTATTGAATTTATTTTTTTAATGGATTTTTTATTATGCTATATTTTATTTATTTATACTGTTGTTCTTCTTTGATAAAGAGGGTATAGTCTGCAAATAATCGATATTAGATCCTCACTACTAGTCAAAAGCCTCTAGCATATGAGGCAGAACACTTCAGATCAGGTAATGAATAGTCTTGAGGTGACAATGTGTAGAACCTAGGTCGAGATGTTACAAATATATAATTCATGATTATATTGGCCCCATTGATCAGCCAATTATTTATATCTTTCAAATCTCATGGATTTATAATTGAAAAAGTTATTTTTGAGGCCCAGGCAAAATATTAATTCATATAAATAAAATAATTTTTTAAAATTTTATATAATAAATTTTGTTACTCATATATTATACCACGAATTGTTGTTGATTTCATAACATATGTGTCTCTTGGTGACTAGTATCATAATAATGTCATCACTATATCTGGGAATCTTTATAAAAAAACAACATTATCTACCATGGAATGGTATCATTTCATATTCAGTCAAAAATTACCTATGAATTATGGTTCAATACATCACACATGAACATAAAAGTGTCCTCTATATTAAAATTATAACAAAATATGAAATAATAAATGAAAAAAATCTAATTAAAATAAAAAAAATTTGTTATAAAATTTGGTCGGTTACAATACATACAACTATGGACATAAAATCAATTAGATCTGATGGGTCCCTATGAAATGACAGACCAGTAAGTTATATAGAGTAAATGGTATCCATTGTATATTCATAATGATTAGTATTCACTATATGAGAAAAATGTTCTGGATCAAAAGTTGAGAGATACTGGTCATAAGTGAAAAATGTTATTATAGAGGTATAAAAGATTGGTGGAATGAAAGTAAGTGGAAAATGATAATAAGGTTGTTATAAGAGATCTATCATCAAATATAGAAATTGTATCTAAGAAGAATAAATTAAATAAATTTTTGTTACAATATAGGATGTTAGGATATTCATAGAACATCAAAGGAAACTATGCAGTAAAAAATCTACATGATTGGATATCATAAGATGGGATAGGGTGTGATAAATTATTAATAATTCTAAGGGTAAATTTAGTACCCCCTAACTTTATGCCTCGTGACCATTTGTATTGCCAATGAATAGTTCCATCAAGGATGGTCGTTATGAATTAATATTTAAAATTCATTAATTATGAGACACTATATTATATGTAGGTAAAATATATTTTAAATTCAACACCCACATCATACAGTATTGGAAGAATTTCAATCACTCTTAGGGTTTGATTAGTATTAGAAAATTTATTCAAATTAATCTCTTCAATAATTATCAATTCATACAATTGAAATCAAATATATTTTATTTGAAATTTAATAGTAATTGGAAGGTAAAAAAACAAAAAAGGGACATAAAACAATTAATTTTTACTCATTTCCATGATAGAAAATGGATAGGTAGAGACATAAATTAATTATTCCATATTTAGTTTCTACACTGCAAAATCCTAGAAGACGTATCATGACATTACCAAAATATTCTATTTATATTGATAAAAATTGGAATGATATAGTTCTATTCATTTATAGTCAATTTAGACATAATCAGTTTTGGTTATGTCATCTATATTGAGAATATTTGATGTTGGTTCTTTTATCTTTCATAGATTATTGAGTTTATTTTAGTTTACATTTTTTATTTTAATGATGATTAGGTTTGGCTTATGTGATTTTAAGTTTATTTGGATTATGTTAATTTGATTTAATATCCTTTATGTTATATTTGGCTAGTTTAGGATGTTTTATTTCCCAAAACATAATGTTATATATCATTTCATTTCATATATAATAAATTTTACTGAATTTTGGGATTTATTAATTTTTTTTTACTATTTTATTAATGATTATCGGTCTGTAATCAATTCTATTTTGGATTTATTATGAAATTAAACTATTTTCATGTCTTGTTTAATGTTTAAAAGATATTTTTTTAAAGATCCTAGATCTTTTTTTCTAGTATGTTTTTCCTATTTCTGGAGTTTTTGAGAAAAGAGGAGTTTCTGGAAATTTTCGAAGTACACACTGTGTACTTTATAAGTACATGCCGCGTACATTGATGCCGCTCGAGGCCGTGTGCTGGCCGGGTCAAGCCCTCACACACGACC
The DNA here is from genome assembly GCA_963277665.1 of Viscum album. Taxonomy (NCBI): domain Eukaryota; kingdom Viridiplantae; phylum Streptophyta; class Magnoliopsida; order Santalales; family Viscaceae; genus Viscum; species Viscum album. Next base: position 312,147,243 of record OY728161.1, read on the forward strand.
ATGCAGGGTCAATGTAGAGGCCTCTTAATGTGGAGCATGGAAAAGCCTAGTACACGCCATGTAATCCAAAAGTAAATGTAGTTTACATTCTTTTTATTTCGTTAAACGGAATGGGGTCATTTCATAACTCCAGAATCCTCTTCTTCTCTAGTATCATTGACCGAGGGCGAGGGTACGGTCATTGATATTCTCTGAGTTTCTGGTCCTTCACCAGTTATATGGATCGAATGTCGTTGGTTGCAATAGAATCATAGTGGTGAGTTCTTGGTTCTTCTTTGGCCACATTTCCTGATTCTTTCAATTATGAGAGTTATCATAGGTTGAATGTTTTTGACGTTTTTGCATATCTACTATGTTCTAAGATGATTAATGGGAAGAGGTTCAACTATATCTATCTTCTAGGATTGATGTAGGTGGTTTGTTGCCATACGTTGAATGGATTTTAGTTTTTGTGCAAAAGTGTCAGATTACCATGTTTCCGGTATCCCGGGTTAGGGATTTGGGTCCTATTGTTTAATTTCTTTAGATTTGTTGTTATATTAAGGTTAATTGATAATAATATATGCTTGTTTTCATGTTTTAGGATCACCCAATGTGTGTTATCCTTGTTTGGTTGTTTATCGTCATTTGGCACAGTTTACCTGCAAGGCAAACCCTGTTGCAATTTCTAGTTTACTTGTTATAACTGATTGCATGTGGTGCCTGCTATTTTAATGCTTTTAGTGCATTTTAGCTTTTATCCAAGTAGTTTCTAATCTTACTTTGGGCTACTAACAGTCGATTACACATGACTGGACTGCTGATGGCTGTGAGAACCTGGTGCCGAGACCAAATAGAGAATAGATGATTAGTTCTTCACTAGGGGGTTTGTTGGAATTAGTTTCCTTTGCAGGACCTACGAGAATTGGGCTTTGTGCTTCCTAATAGTGTCCTTATTTTACCCACATATTGAACCCACATGATTAATTAGGTGTTAGACCTTAGAGATTTTGTAGCTGTCATTGCAAGACCATAGGGGAATCGACGTGAGTCCTTCCCATAGTGTTTGCGCTTTTGTATGTTTACATGACTATAGGGGCATGCTAGTTTGAGCCACCCAAAGAGCCACTATGAATGTGGACTGTTTGGTTAGTTTAGATGAGTTTACCAAGCCAAAGCACAAGTTGGGATATATTGGCCTGCTAGATTGTTTACATAGTCTTTTGATGCCTACTGTGTTACTAGTTTACCTTGGAATAGAGAGCTTTGCTAGATTCCTTGGTTTTTTTATTTAAATGGATGAATTAATTGTTGAATGAATGTGAATGTTAATTGGTAGGATTATTTTCCTATGTACTCCAAGTTCATTACTACATTAACTTTCATTACATATTCTATATTAATAACTCACAGTAAGGCACATATCTTGTGGTGGTTGCCTACCGAGATTAGTCTCACACCCTGTTTGGGTCCAAATTTTTGGCCCAAATAGGTTCTATGGTTGCAGGTGTGGATAGGTATTATGGCCCTTCTACTTCAAGTACATTATTTTTGGTTGGAGTTGGAGTAAATATGACTGAGATTAGGCTTACGATGATGTTGTAGTTGTTTATTACATTTAGTACTTTGTTTCTCAGTTGTATATCAGCATGGTGTTGTGTTTTCTGCTTTCTGTAGATACTCGTACCTACAACATAATTACTATATATTCATTGCTTTGGATGTTTACTTTCAGTTATTTTATGTTGTTTACTACTTTTCCTTTTGACAGTTATTTCCTTTCCCTTGAACAATTTACCAAATGAGAGCATAGTTTCCCCAATGACTCACCAAGGCCCTCGCTACTAGTCGACAGCCTCTGGAATTTTGGGAAATTCTCTTGAGGTAATGTGGTGAACTGGGTATGAGGAACTAGTTGAGTGGATCAGGATTCAGGTCGTTACTATGTGGTTTCAGAGGAGGTTTCTTTTATTTTATTCTCATTTCTTTTCTTTTCTTTTATGTTGACTTATTATTTAGTGACTTTATATGGGGATATGATAGAATAGGTAAATGTTAAATAGCCGTGCCTGGGAGTCTAGGACATGTTTATAGAGAAAACATTAGGTTACCTCGAATATTAAAATTTTTTAGTTTTGGAAATGTTACAGTTTAATTGATATCACCATTGGGTGGCGCTCTTTTTTTGTTTTCTTACTGTTTATATGATTGTGGTTCTATTTTGTTGAAACCCGATGAGATTAGGGCATGCCATCTCATGCATCATATAGGAACTTGTTAGAAAATCACATGCCTTGCATTTTTCCATGTCATCAAAATTTCATTAGAAATTGCATGATGTTGTGATAAAAGTTCTAATAGACTATGCATGATGTTGTCATAACTGTTGTGATAGAATACCTGCTATGTTGATAGGGTATCTTTTGTTAGATCATCCTTATCATGGATTCAAATCTTTGGTTTACGATGTGTTATAGGCCCTTGAGGAAAAAAATTTGGTGGATCAGGAGTTTGTTATACTGTTCACTTGTTATATGAATTGTAATGATGCCATGTATGGATTCGCGGGGAATATGGGCCCTCACGGATCGTAATTTGGAACCTTAGCACTTTTTTTATGTTTTTTCTTGGCTTCGCAGCAGTTTCTAAGCTACTGCACGGAAAAACCCAGAATACACGGCGTGTATTTTTTTTAATACCCGCCGGGTAGTTTTTAAACCGTGTCACTGACTGTGTGAGCAGAAAAACGCGGTCCTAAAAAAATATTATAGGAACATGTTGTGTACTAGTTTAGCACGCCGTGTAGTATGAAATAGGTTCCTCAGTCGTGTCATGAACAACACGGGTCATATTATCCTTTAATATACACGTATTGTCTGAATCATACATGTCGTGTAGATTGATCTAGTACGTAGCCTTATCACAAAAAACATGGGTCGGTGTTACCCTTAATCGTAACTGCCATGACCATCAGGAACACCATGTGTAGTGTCGGCCGTGTGTCAAGCCGTGTCACTAAAAACACGGGCCAGGTAATGAATTTCTAGTACACGCCATGTATTACTTCAACACTCCATGTAGTTTTGTCTTAGAGGAGCCATGTGTCTTAACCTTGTAGAAGGGCTCGGGCAGGGAAGAGGATTCAAGCACACACTATGTGTTAGGAAAACACTCCATGTATTTGGGGTGTTACACAACCAGTTTATGTAGAAGTACATGCCCATTTTAATGACCTAAGGGAACAGTCCATGTAGCGAAAGAACACGTCGTGTAGTCATGGTTTACATAACATGAATGCCTTCATTTCTCTATTCCTTCTTGTGAAATTAGTATTTTTGTCATTTCTAATCTTGAATATGAGATTTTCTTTTGACCTTTTAGAGCTATAACACCGAGATGTCCTCCGGTTGTCTGTCAGTTGCAAGGTAGTGACCGTATGCCTGATACAACAGATCAGGGACTACCAGTAGTTCTGCATATCGTTCCGGACATGGCACCTGTAGTGATTCCAGACACTGGTATCAATGGTTTGTTCAAAATGGTTTTTATGAGATTCATGCGGACCATATTGGGAGCTCAACATCCTACCCCGTCTATGGAAAAGCTAGCTGAGGGTTTTCAGCAGCATCATCCTCCCATGTTCATAGGGGATGGAGGACCACAGGATACAGAGTCATGGCTAGAATCCACGCTATTCATCTTCGAACACCTAGAGACACATCTAGATAGGATTGTGAAGCTCGCGACTTATATGATGCGAGATTCTACAAAAAGATGGTGGTATGTGGTTTCACAGACATGGCACCAATAGGCTATGCTTGGGATGAGTTTCAGCGTACGTTCTACGACTACTTCTACCCGGCGACACTGATGGATGATAGGGCCATAGAGTTCATGAACCTGCAGTAGGGTACTCTCATAGTTATGGAGTATTCCTCTCTCATCATAGAGTTACAGTGTTTCACTTCCATTCTTGGAAATGAAGAGCTGTTTTTAGTGAGGAAGTTTGAGGAAGGCCTCAGACCGAACATCAGATCACAGGTGAACGTCTGTTAGTTGATATCTATTAATCTGATAGTCAACTAGGCACTTATCTGGGAGAGAAAATTGAGGGAGACTGGAGCTATGGACCAGGGCAGTTCAACATCCCAAGATTATTCTTTTCAGGTAGACAGCTGGAAGCGCCGCCGTGATTCTACACGAGGTGACCCGAGGAAGCGTGGTATTCATTCTGGTAGATAGGATCTACCTTTTGGAAACCATGTGCTATGATATCAGTGTGGAAGAATTGGGAATAGGATGCCTTAATGCTCGAGGGACCCATTGGAGTGACGATATTGTGGTAAGATGGGTCATCTACAACGTTTCTGCAAGGATTCCCTTCTAGCGGCTAGTGAAGCCAGATTAGTTTCGACTCCACGTAAACGAGTAGGATTACTAGTTCCATAGAAAACTGGTGGCTGGAGTTCATCAAGTAATTCCTGCCAGGTTAGAGGTCGTGGATGCAGTGGTCAGGCTCAGGGAGGGTCATCTTAGTGATCTCAAGCTACTACATAGGGCCGCGGTGCAGGCCTGACTTTTGCGATAGATCAGATTCATCAGGAGTAGGATCATGGACCATCTACAATTCGAGGTATTATTTTAGTAGCCTCAGTTTTATCCTCTTAAATTTTTGATACAGAAGATTATCATAGCTTTATTTCTGGGAATACTATGGAAAGCCTTAGATTTAATTTTTATAATTATGAGGATATGATGACGCTAAACACACCGTTGGGGACTAGGACGACTAGTGTACATCATTGCATGGAGTTATTTCTAGAGGTGGATGGGTATAACTTTCTATGGGACCTCTATGTACTAGAGATGACATGCTATGATGTTATTCTCGGAATGGACTAGCTCTTTCCTTTCTAGGCAGTCGTCGACAGCTATCGTCATAGGGTGAGTTTCATATCGCCGAGGGTGAACCTTTTCATCATAACGGCGAGTTGGATGTCCAGACTAGAAGAGCTTAGCCAGAGCATCATGGGTTAGGAAGAGTTACAAGTCAAATTTCTAGATTATATCTGGATGACCAGGGGACTTCTCAGATATATTTTCCTCCATTGGTTGATCTCTTTACAGATGTCTTTCTAGAATACTTTTAATGTTTGTCTCCGAAGCGAGAGGTATACTTCTCTATTGAGCTTGTTCCAGGAGTAGCACCGGTATCCATAACACCTTATAGGATGGCTACACCTAAGTTACAGGAGCTCAAGAAGCAGTTGGAGAAGTTGCAGGAAAAGGGTTTTATCCTTACTAGTACTTCTCCTTGGGGTTCGTCGATTCTGTTTTCAATGAAGGCAGATGGTACTTTATGGATTTTTGTGGATTATCGGAAGCTAAAACAGTGGATGGTCAAGAACTGATATATATTTCCACTAATAGATGATATCTTTGATCATCTTCGAGGAGTCTGAGTGTTCTCGAAGATCGACTTGAGATCCGGAAATCATCAGTTGCATGTTAGACCATCTGATATACCTCGTGCAGCCTTTAGAAGAAGGTATGGTCTATATGAGTATTTTGTTATGCCGTTCGGTCTAACGAATGCGCCAGCAGTTTTCATGGCTCTGATGAATGTAGTTTTCCATCCTTACATGGATTCTTTCATGGTAGTTTTTGTGGACGATATCTAGGTGTTCTTACACAGTCGACACGACCATGCTACCCATCTTGAGATCGTTTTGAGTACACTGAGGGATCATTAGTAATATAATAAGCTCTGAAAATACCACATTTGGATGGATGAGATTCAATCCTTGGGTCGTGTCATCTTAGAGAGAGGAGTAACAGTAGACCTAGAGAAGGAGAGAGCAGTAGTTACCTAGAAGCAGCCAAAGAATGTCTTCAAGGTACGAAGTTTCTTAGGGATAGCTGGTTACTACAGGTGGTTTATACCTGTCTTCTCAAGCTTAGAAGTGCCGTTGACGGGCTTGACTGAGAAGGGGGTGAAGTATGTTTGGTCAAAATCGTACGATTCAGCCTTTTAAGAAACAAATGGGAGATTGACTTCAGCACCAATTCTTGTTTTCCCAAATTTGGGCAAGAGTTGTATAGTTTTCTGTGATGCATCTGTCATTGGTCATGGAGTAGTGCTTAAGTAGGAGGATCGTGTTGTTGCATATGGGTCTCAATAGTTAAGTCCGCATGAGAGGAACTATCATACACATTACCTGGATTTGGCTACAGTTTTTTCATGAGTTGTATTGTTGGAGACATTGTCTTCTGGGAGATCATTTTGTGGTATATACTAACCAAAAAAGCCTTAAGTATATCTTCACGCAGCGTGACATGAACTTGAGACAATGCAGGTGGGTCGATTATCTCCTGTACTTTTACTTTGAGATTTCCTATACACTTGGAAAATGCAACGTAGTGGCTGATGTGCTAAGTAGGAGGACATAGATACAGGAAGATCAAGAGAACAACATTGAGTGGAAGCATATGGATTTATTCTCTGAGATGCATTTGGAGGTGCACGACAGAAAGGGGAATACTTTTAATTATTATGTAGCTTTTACTTCTACTCTTCTTGACCGATTTCGAATGAGGAACCTATCAGATTCTAAAGGCCTAGTCCTATGGGAAAGCGAGTCAAGAAAGGACCCTCTTCCCAGATAGATCATATGAGAGGGAGAGATCTTGCGTTTCTAGGGATGTGTATGGGTACCAGTGGATATGCGCAAGGAGCTTATGCGATATTTTCATTCCTCAGTTTGGGAAGTTTATCCTGGCGTCACCAAGATATGTCATGATCTACACCCTCCGTATTGTTTGCTAGGTAATAAGAGAGATGTTGTTTGTTTTGTCATGAGGTGTTCCACCTATCATCAGGTGAAGACGGAGCACCAACGACTAGTAGGGATTTTACAGAAGCTACCCATTCACGAGTGGATGTGGAATGATGTCGCAATGGACTTCGTGACAGGGTTACCGAGATTGCCTCGAGGGAATGACACGGTATGGGATGTCATTGATAGGATCACGAAGGATTCTCACTTATTTACGATTAAGGAGACATTTTCTGTTGATGAGCTTGGACGGTTGTACATCCTAGAGATTGTATTCTTGCATGGGGTGCTGAGTACTATCATTTCAGATAGGGACGCCCACTTTACGTCGCATTTATGGCATGGGCTACAGAAGGATTTGGGTACACAGGTACTTCTGAGTACAGCTTACCATCCCTAGATAGATGGCTAGTCAGAGCACATGATTCAGGTGATAGAGGACATGCTACAAGCATTCATCCATGATTTTGGAGGTTCTTGGGAGGGGCATATACCTCTAGAAGAGTTTTACTAAAATAATAGTTTTCAAGAAACTATTCCAATGGAACCTTATGAGGATTTGTATGTTAGGCCATGACGATCACCCTTGTGTTGGATGGAGGCAGGAGATGTAGCAATGCTGGGACCACGTCTTGTTCAGGAGAACACATAACAGGTGGAGTTGATTCGGAAAAGGATGGCTACTGCCCAGTCTAGATAGCAATATTATGCTGATCAGCGGAGATGAAATTTTGAGTTCAAGGTCGGAGATTAGGTTTTACTACGTGTTACCCCGAGGTTGGGACACAAGAGGATCAGGAGATAGTGTAAGCTTTCACCGAGATATGTCGGGTCGTTTAAGGTTCTGGAGAGAGTCAGACTGGTTTCATAAAGGTCGCAGCTACCTCAGAGGTACTAGGCTTTGCACGAAGTCTTCCATGTTTCTCAGATTCGAAGCTATTTCTCAGACCAGTATCATGTTTTTCAACATGACGAGGTTGAGATAGATCATGATGCATCATTCAAGAATCATCCTATTAGGACTTTTGATCGTAGTGCAAAGGTACTCTGTGGCCAATCTGTTCTGCTGGTACAAGTGCTATGGCAGCACAGTCGTGTACAGGACGATACTTGGGAGAGGGAGGCCGATATGCGCTCATAGTTGCCAGAGTGGTTCGAAGTTTCTTCTTCACCACCTTGTTAGGGAAATTTGGGGATGAATTTCAATAAGGTGGGTAGTTTTTATGAACCCGAATCTTCTTTTCAGGTATGTTTTTCCTTTTTTTGAGTTTTTGAGAAAAGATGAGTTTCTCAAAAATTTTGAAGTACATGCTGTGTACTTTATAAGTACCTACCACGTACATTGATGCCGCTCGAGGACATGTGATGGTCGTGTCATTTCCTCACACATGGCCATGTAGGGGTGATGTGGAGTCCTCTTAATGTTTAGTACATAAAAGCCTAGTACACACTGTGTAATCCAAAAGTACATGACGTGTACTTTCTTTCTTTTGGTTAAACGGACCGGGGTCATGTCTTAACCCCAAAAACGTATTCTTCACCAACTTCTTTGACCGAGTGTAATGGTAAGACCTCCTATCTTATCCGATCCACCGATCCGTCACTGGTTATCTGAATCGAACTCCATCGGTTGCAATAGAATCATAGCGGTGAGTTCTTGGTTCTTATTTTTCCACGTTTCCCGATTCTTTCTCTTATGAGAATTATTTTGGGTTGAATCTTTTCGATGTTTTTGCAGATCTACTCCATTATAGGCCAATTCACAAGCCTAGGTTCTGGTGTATCGATCTCCTGGGATCGAGGTCAGTGTTTGTTTTTCCTTACATTGAATGTCTTGGAGTTTTTATGCAAAAGTGTCAGATTCCCATGTTTCCGGTATCCCAGGTTAGGAATTTTGGTCCTATTGATTAATTGCCATATATTTTTTATTAGATGAATGTCAACTAATAATAATATATGCTTTTTTTCATGTTTTAGGATCACCCCATGGGTGTTATCATTGTTTGGCTGTTTATCGCCGTTTGGCATAGATTTCCTGCAAGGCAAACCCTATTGCAATTGCTAGTTCATTTATTGTAACTTGTTTCATGTGTTGTCAGCTGTTATAATGATTTTGGTGCACTATATCTTTTATCAAAGATGTTTCTAAATGTACATAGGGCTGCTAATAGTCGGTTACGCACAACTAGACTGCTCAGGGCTGTGAGAACATGGTGTGGGATTCCAAAGAGGGAATAAACAATTAGTGCTTCCCTTGGGGGTCTGTTGGAATTAGTTTCGTCCACATGAGCTATGGTAATTAGACTTCGTTCTTCCTAAGAGATTCATTAGTTTATGTATGTATCGAGTAAATATTAGGAATTAGACGTAATAGGTTATTTAGAGAGTCTTTAGCTATCGTTGCAAGACCATAGGGGAATCGGCGTGGGTGTTTCCCAGAGTGTTTGTGACTTTGTATGTTTAGTTGACTATAGGGGTCTAATAGTCTGATCCACCCAGAGAGTTAGTGTGAATTTGGATTGTTTGGTTGGTTTAGATGAGTCTACAATGACAAATCACACGCTTGGATCTATTGGCCTGCATGTTTGTTTAGGTAGTCTTTTGATGCCCGATGTGTTACCTGTTTACCATGGAATATAGTGATTTGCTAGATTCCTTGGTTGTTTTATTAAATGTATGAATTAATTATTGAATGAATGTGAATTTTAATTGGTTGGATTGTTTACCTTAGTAATCCTATTTCATTACTAAATTTACTTTCATTACTTCTTCTATATTACTCACTGGTAGTAGGGCATAGATCATGTGGTGGTTGCCAATGGGATTAGTCTCACACCCTGTTTGGGTCCTTATTTTCAGCCCAGGTATATTATATAGTTGCAGGTGTGGATGGGGATTGTGGACTGTCTACATCAGCTACAAGATTATTGGTTGGAGTTGGAGAGCATAGGATCGAGCATAGTCTTTTTATGCTGCTGGAGTTGTTGTTTACTTTTAGTACATTGTTTCTTAGTTGTATTTCAGCACATTGTTGTCTTTGCTTCTTTCCTTAGATACTTGTACCTACTGCATCATTGTCATAATTACTATATATTCATTTCTTCTGTAGTTTATTTTTTGTTTTTTATGTTGTTTACTACTTCTGTAGTTGAAATTTATTTCCTTCCCCTTGTATACTTTACCAAATGAGGGCATAGTTTCCACAATGAATCACCAAGGCCTTTGCTGCTAGTCGGCATCCTCTAGCATTTGGGAAAATTCACTTGAGGTGATGTGGTGAACCGAGTACGGGGCACCAGTTGAGTGGCTCCAGATTCGGGTCATTACATTTTATAAATGGAAATATATATCGCCAAATTTGATAAATCTAAATGTTTTGGATTGGTATGCATAGTATCTTTTAATGATTATTTATATTCTGCAAAATGCATTATGTTCTGTGAGTTTTTTGGTAATTTTTTTTTGAGATTTATATTTATTAATCTTATTATAATGGGGGGTAAGAATATTCCATTAATTGGTAATGCTACAAAATATGTTATACCATGTTTGATTTAAATCTCAATTTAAAAGCTAGATTTTACATTTAAAAAATATTTATTTCATTTAGGTAAATTCTATTCATATTTTATTTAGATAGATTCTTATTGTGTGAGGTATTTTTTCTTCCAATCTATTTCATTATGTATCAATAAAAATTATTTGTTATAATTTGGTTCGATTAATGATAGATTCATTCTATTTTATATAAAATAATTTTTTGTAATGTATTAATAATTTTTGTATTATTATAACATATTCCAATGTGTTTTTATCATGTTTTTAGATGTTTTCTCGAGAAGGAATTCTACCCATATATTCAATGGATTCCTGATATTCCGATTGTATTTTCTATTATATTTTGATTTTAACTTGAGATAAAAAACCATATAATTTCCTGATTGTTGTATAGTAATATATCTTTAAATTATATAAATATTATATTCTATGATAAAGATAGTTTAATTAATTATTATTATTATTTCAATTTACTATAAAATCCATGAATTTTTTTTTCATAATTATACTTATTACTGATTTTATTTTCATTAAATTTTCAATTAAATATCAAGATAATGAAGTTGTATTTAAGAAATCCTTAATCTGTTGTAAATCTATGAGATTTTAATTTATATAAGTCTATTATATAAAAATATTTTTCAATTTTCTAGAGGGTATTATTTATGTTTAAATCTACCAATGTCATATTATTACAAAATTTTGGGGTGGAATTACATTTAACTAGACAAATGGCTGGTAGTAACCAAAAAAATGTGTGAATATTTGTATTCAAAAGATTAAAATAAGTATAAAAAGTATCTAAATACTCAAAATTATAGTTTCATTTATATATTCCTAAATTTTCTAGAATTGACTAACGAAAAAAATTTGAAATAAAATATGAAATTGATACCACATACAATTTCTTCAATACACTACCCACTCCAACGTCAAACTCGTAGTGGAATATAATCATTTAATTACTAGATTTATAATATTCTTGTAAAATACCTAATGGGGGAAATGATGGCGTCAATTTCATCCCCTCCATCAAAAAAAATATCCAGATCACCTTAATAGTGAAATCGAAATATGATTTTAGAGGGTATATAATATAATATATCTATTCCGACACTGATTCCATAATATATGGGAATTTAATATTTATTAAATGAATAATATTAAAAACAATAAATAAAATTTAATTAGTAGCTATTTTTATTAACTTCCTTTAATCAAACTATTCACATTTCATCACTGACTCCCAATAATTTGAGTAATAATAAAAAAAATATTTTTCATGAAGATACTACATAAAAATAAACATTTTAATATTAATATCTATTATATGATTTAATATAAATCATTTTAGTCAACAAATCACCATTATCTTATATTAACATATTCATTTCTACAATATTTATATCAAATTTTTATCCATTGATCACTAGTTATTTTGATTCATAACCCAAATTATAGGGACCAAAATAGATTTCACTTAATTCAGGAGGTGTATAGTAAAAAAATACAATAAAAAACTAATATATATATATATACATATAATACAATAAAATAATTACTAATTATTTATTTTATAAAATAAATTGTCATACTTTTGAAATCAACTAATAAATAAACTCTTTTCATTACAAAGGGTCTATCCTCAAATATAATGATAAATGTATTAGAAATATAATTTTATTTTGTTTTCAACATGAAAATATATTAAATTAATAAGATATTTGTAACTTTATTTAATATGGGAAAATATGTACATTTTAAAACTAACTATTTTATGTAATTATCAAATAAATCATAGTTAAACAATATCACGAGTTGTTCCATACCCTACTCATCAATGATCTATGCCACCATTTTAAATATTTCCCGAATACATCTAATTTGGTGGAGTAATGGAATTATGAGATTGATTTTTTAATTCTTTTCATCTTATTTCAATATTTGTAAGTTATTCATCATAGTCATACATGAATATTAAATTTATCATAAATTAAAAAAAAAATCTTGAACCAAACATTATTTTACAATGTATATTTCAAGATTATTTATGTTCCCAATATTTGATGTCATTTTATACATATTTATTTTAGATGGATACATAAAATGAGAAGAATAGGTTCCCATGAAGAATTTGGGTTGGATGGCGTACTATTAGATGCAACATGCATGGGATAAATTTATAGGGAAATGTTTCTCTAACTCACACATATTTAATGGAAAATTTTCAAAAATATGTTTCAAGAAAAACATTTATAAAATTATATCTAAATGATCTTTGAAGTTTTTTTCCTGATCCAATAATTTTAGCCTAAGATTATTGGACTGTAAATGATATGCTTTTATTTTAAACAATTCATGATGAAGGATATATTATTTTTGATTTTTCAGTGATTCTAGATTAACCTCACTTATGTTGAAAATTTATATACAATATTGTAAATCCATTAAATAATTGAAGATTACTATGTACGTTACGAAAACATATATATGACATTTTTATCAAATAAGAATCACATAAAACATTATATTTATTTTAACAGATAAAAATATGATAAAGATCGGATTTCATATAGCAATAATCCATGGTACACCTAGGTAATTTTTTATATTTCTTCCTCACCATAGATTAATAAGTCTTTAAATAAATTATTTACATATATTTATATCAAATATTAATACAGGTTAACAATGATATAACACAATAGTTTTCCACTAAAATAAATTAAATATAATAGATTTAATTCTCAAATTATAATTGGATTCAAGCAACACATTATTCATCATTATATATTTCATCTATCCATTCCTAAAATAAAAAAAATGTATTTAAAATTATAAATTTGGTACTACACATATTCTAAGGTGGATTCATGGCCTCAACCATATTTTTAAACCATTAGTGATTTTCTCTTATGTAGAATATCCATTATAATGATTCATTGATCTCCAATGAAACTAAAACAACAATAAAATATAAGATTTCTAGAGTATTTATCATTCATAAATGTGGGATATAATATGTACCCTTATTTATTTATCTATTCATCATTTCATAATAAGGAAAATCAATTTTCATGCACACAACTACCACATGTATATTTTATATATCTTATAATGAATAATCAAATTTTTTCACTCTAATATTTCAAAAAAACACCAGAAATTCTATTAACGGATCCATATATATGTATATATCTCTTACATGATAAAAACATACATTTATAAATATAGTCAATAATGTAAATTGTTTTTATACACTTCTATAGTTGATAGATATAAATTTAAATTAAAAATGGAAACATTATACATGATGTAAGAATATTAAAAGGAAAATTAGTACTATGATATGATTGACATGACATTTCATTATAAAACCTAGTTTTAGTATGAGTTTATTTTTTAAAAAATATATACAATGAATACCCATATATAGGATAATCCTATTCCACATTGTCATTAATTCTATCCACATCATGTGATGACAAATTTTTAGATACTTCATCGAGCATGAAAATGTTTTGAAAATGTTAAATCATTGGAAAGTGTCACATTAATATATCTGTCATGTGAGATGGGGTTTTATGTGATTATGGATTCCATGATGATTTTCAATATTCATTACAGTCATTTATACCCCCAATTATTTCCAAAAATATGTTTCAATCATTGAAATAATACTGAATTTGGTTAGATTGAAATATAAAATGATCAATTTAAATCAATTTTTAATAATGATTTGAGGGAATATTTTCATCCCCAAAAATAAATCTATCAAAAAACATAATTATATTCTTATGAATATATCATATATTACATGCATTGTCTTCACATGACACAACAATGTTAAAATATTTCTTCTTTTCCATGTACCATATGCCTATTAAACAGAAGTCCTTACATTATCCATTAATTATTTATAATCTCACTCAACATAAAATTTTTCAAAAGTGGTATCATTAATACTCATACCATTATCTTATTTAAATGGAATAAATTATTTCTCTTTATTATAATTATTTTAAATCTAACCAAATAAAAATTTTACCATTCCAGACATTTCAATTGAATCAAGAACCATATAGAATTATTTTTGTTCTTCCCTATGCGATACCTGACATAAAAGTTCATTTGAAAACAAAAAATTTTATATTGAATTTAGTATTTTGTTATCCTAAAAAATCATTAATTAATGTAATAAAATGGGTAGAGTGTAAGTGTTATATTTTAATAAATTTTTAATTAAAAATATAAAAAGGATAACATTTTATTAATATCATTTGAGATTCAATCAGTATCATACATCCCACTTCATTACATAATTTTTTTTATTTTTTTAATAAAATCCATTAAAAAGAATATAATTTCAAAATAAATATATTTTCAAATCAGTTGATTTTATTTTACTACAAAAAATATTTAATAACTGAATACATATATATTTATCATTGAAAATCTTTATTAAAGATGAAATTTTTTTCACACTACATTAAAAGTGATTTATTTGATACATATTTCTTTGATCATGGGAAAAATTCATAATACCTACAAAAATTAATTAAAAATAATATTTATTCATAACATATCCCAATTTTTTTCTTTCAAAATATCAATTTTAATATAAATTTCATCAAATCATAATTTTTTCTAGAATAAAAAAGAATAAAATATAGAATATTTTTTAGTTGATTCATACTAGTAGAAAATTGGAACCAGTATAACATAGTGTATATGAAATAAAATATAAGTTAATGTTGAGTTCTAATCAAATCAGATGACATATGTTATTTAAAAATTAATATATAATAATAGCAAAAATATTTATTTCTCATTGAATTATGTTTTTTGTTTTATAAAATGTAAATTATAAAACTTCTATTTCTGAAATTTGAAAATAAATAAAGGAAAAAATTTCTTTTACACATTAAAACCTTTAAACATAATAATTATTGATTTTATATATATTAGGGTAATATATTAAGATTATTTAAATCATCTAGATACGAGTAGGAATAGCGGAATGAAAAAAAATTGTTAAAACATAATGAAAACTCTATTTTGACATGATTTAATAAAGAATAAATTATATAATTCCAGTTTGGTACAAGAATAAACCATAACAGAAATCCCTACTAAAGAGAGTGAAACACGTGTTATATTTTTTTAATGTTTAGTTTTAAAAAAAATATACACAATAAATTGTTTTTTCAAAAATAAAACTCATGTTTATAAAATCTAATTTTTGTTCAAACCCAAGTTTTCTACCAAAATATTATTAAGGATAAGGAGTCACATATAAATATATTTAAATTTTGAACTAAAAAAATTCCTAATTATATATTTTTTTTATATAATTAAATAAATTGAATATCGTAACATATTTTCCCAACCTAAATGGAAAATAAAAACCATGTTTTTTACTTTATCTTATAAAAAATTGAATATCCAAAAATAAAAGAAATATAACATACTCCTTATATAACAAAACAACTAATAAATTTTTATAATAATTCTACTCATGTAATCATAAAGATGAAAAAAATAATTATCATTTGATATAATAGAATAACCGTCTTTTTGAATGAGTTCAAGATTATATATATTCCATTAATAAAATACGACTATATTTAAAGTCACTGTGAAAATATGTTATTTTAGATACAAATCATGGTATAAAATAATTATTCATTCTTAATGACATTTATATGATTCAAAAATAATCAAATAAAGATACAATTTAATCCATGGTAGAAGCATAATATAATGAAATTAACAAATTTACTTATTAAACATCAATTGGTGTGGAACCAAATTAAAAATAAAAAAAATTATGAAATATATCTTAATATGGAAGAAAATTATTTTCTTACACTGTATTTATTTAAACCCCATGTTTTTTATAAAATACACTAAACTAACACTAGCAGTTCGAGTTATATAAACTAATGAAGGTATAAATAACAACCTAATATAACTGATGAATCCAATATTGTCCAATTTTGTTCAACCAAGAGAAATAATGTTATTATATTATCATTACCACACCAAGGTTTAAAATTCCATGTTGAAATTCATGAACAATCAAACCCTAACCAACCCTTATAACAATGTTCTTGAAATATCAAAATGAATTGAATAAAATATGGTAGAATTACAATGGTAACAACATACATTGTTTATTTCACCAATATATATTTATATATATTAATAAAATAAAAAATATCATAGGAATTAAATGTGGGTGAGAATACATGCACTGAGAGTGGAGAATTTGTGATAGGGAATGGAGGGTAATACATGGTGGTGGAATTCAAACATTACACATTGTTTGTAATAATTGATTGCATAAGATAACAATTCCAATAATTTTAAAAGACTTATAGTATAGGATAACAATATTTTAATGGTGGAAATGCCTTTTTAAAACATATGTTATTTGGTACTGTTTCCACTACTTTTAAAAATTTATGGGAATTTCCACATTGGTGTAGGGAAAACTTATTGCAGTGATATGCATATTAAATTAGACTCTTCTACAAAGTATGTAGATTAGCCTCCCAAAATTTCATTCCATGAAAACTCATGTTTTGGAACTATTGAACACATATCACCATAGGTTACAACACTCAAATATAAAATGGATGAAATAATTTACCAGAGAATTATAAATAGGTTATAAAACCTTAACATACCAGGAATTAGGAATCCAAAGAATCACGTGTAATTCCAATAAGTGATGACTCATTCCACACCCATAGAACTCTAGTAACAAATATATTTATGTGAAATAATCATATAAAAAATAGAAATATATTAAAATATTTTATAATTTATAACCCCCATCGGTTAGAGAAAACTATTGAATTATTAATTTTAATAGAATTTTAATTATTACACATTAGATATTACTGTAAAATAAGTTACATTATATTAATTTATCAATAATTTTTACTGATAATCATGAATTTCATTTACAAGTGATACTTCAATAAATTTAAAGTGGGAACATATTTTAAATAAGTTTCACCACATTACAAAAACCATGGGGGACACACCAATCTGCAAGAACACCTAGAATATCCCATAGGTACCTCTCCCATGAATATTAACATCTATTATACAGATAATTATTCATTACCATATCATGTGATGAATCATATGTTATATAATTTACTATAAGTAACTTGGAGGATGAATTTTACAATCCACCATCAAAACCCTATATGTATAACTTCTAAAAAACCTTTTCTGATAATCTTAAAGTAAAAATTAATCATTAAATTATGTTCCAGAATATAAAATTCGCGACCACTTTCCATAATTTAATTTATTAAAAATATTGTTTATAAATCAATTCGAGAGGTATCTTCGAATGATTCTCCTTCTATTAATCTAAATTGAAAAATCAAGGAGACTTCATATTCATAAAAAATCCAATATTGGTGAATCTAATAATATTTTTTCTATATAACAGAAGATAATAGTAGTGTTTTATTATTCATACAACATGATTGGGATTCACTGTTAGGCCAGTGTATGGGAATTTTTTTGTTCCATTTTGTGAATAGTTTTTATTTTTTAAATTTTAAAAAATGAAAAACAAAAATGTTATAATTTTTTTAATGTTGTATTATTTATTTATTAGAAAGTTATTTATTAATTTCCTATATTCCATTCCATATTATTTATCTGTATTTATTTTTTGTTTGGAAACAAACCAATATATAGTGGTGTTTCGATTGGGTTCTGATCAAATTAAAATTCATTTAATCATGATACCCCATTACTGAATTTTTAAATACATCAATACATCATTAGTTTATTTTAATTTTTGAAACCCATATTTGTAGAAACAAGAGAATTATTATGTATTTTTCATTTATATTTTATATATGAATATTATAGTTATTTTATTAGAATTGGTATGTTAATGTGTTTCATTCTAATGAGAGGAAAATGTACATTATATGAGGAAAATTGACAAACACTATTTAACTCCCCTCAACATTGGGTGTCCAGGTCCATGTTGTTATAAAAAGTGATATCAATTAATAAGGCTATTTTTATGAAAATTAAAGTCAAGTGATTCATTTATAAAGAAATATTGTTAATGTAAAAGTATTTAACAACTTCAAGAAAAATTATAATCAAATTTTGAATAAAATCATGGGATCCCCTTTATAATCATTTAGGATTTATGTTTTCATTATAATTGTTCATGGAATTTAAATAATGGATCCAATTAAGATTTTATTATAAGAAACCAATACAAATATTCTTATTGATGATGAAAAGTAGTAGAATTCCATATATAGAACACAATATAGAAATATTTTAATTAAAGTGATGAGTTTTACTCCTATTAAAGCTATATATAATGAGTATGTTAGAAATATATAATAAGAATATGACCATAAAGTTGGTGAAGCTATATGTTTGAAATAATAAACATCATTAGTTATATATTGACTCCATTAAAATGACTAAGTCATTATTGAACAACATCATTGATATTTTTTGGGCCTTTTCATGTGATTATTGAAGACATCATCAATATATAAAATATTAATAACACTTTAAGGAGAAATATTATAAGGCCCCAGCCTTAAACCTTACTTAATCTTGAGTTATTACAAGATTACACATTGAGGATCTTTTTAGGTTTAGAGTTTTAGAGAATTAGATCATGAAACTTGCATTACATTCCACATTTAAACAAAGTGGTTACATAAAAGACAATATTCGTTCTTCCCATCAACGGAAACATATTTAACATAAAACACGGATTCGTTCTTGACACATCCTTGACACTATCATCACATCGTGTACCTTTCCCTTGACCTGTGAAAAACATTTCAAAAACATGGTATGAGGATAAAAAGCTCAGTAAGGGTTATAAAAATGTGGAAAGGAAACATGAGTTCCTATATACATAAGAATGAAATCATAATTTAACCATAAACCATAGGCACTTTAACATACATCATCAAACCATGAATAAATCATAGAAATCATAAGACATAAAGGTAACTTGAGGCATTCATAACCCTCTTACGTAGGGAGTACCCCTCTTGGTTACGTTTGGAATACCCATTACAGTATATTCCCTAAATCTCTTCGGAGAAACCGTAACGTTTCACTCCTTCGCGTTACCCAATGCATTGGAGAGCTATATCAGGCTCACCCTCCCTTAGTCTATCACAGAACCACCCGTCTTCATAATAATGCCCAAGAACCTCAACATAATCGTATCACATAAAACAAGCATAAAGGAAACAAAACATTTCCACCTTTCAATAACAAGATATCAATACAAAACATTGATACAATAACATTATGAAAACCATTTTCAATAGAAAAATAAAATAAAAGTAAAACATGGTATTTATTTTTCTTTTAAAAAGAAGGTATGGCTTTTCGAAGAAGCCGAAAGTCAAATAATGGTCACAGAGGCGGAGAAGTCGTTGTCACCCTATATGTACGACAAAAACATTCCCTTTTGTCGTTTAGTAAAACGCTTCGTATAAAAAATATTCCTTTTTGGATAAATGTAAAAGTAAAAGGGGTTTATACACTGTATAAAATAAGGTTGTGTATAAAACAAAATATGCCTCAATGAATGGAGATTGAAACGATGTCCCTTACAAAGACGGTATCGTTGGTTTAAGGATAAATCAATTACATAATTATTTGTGACAAACGAATACACCAAATATAAGTGGATATTAAGTGTAAAATAATCAATGCTCATTCACACATATTCACAAGATGACATATTCAATAACTACATGTTGAACCCAATGAAATCGAAATTGGGTTAAGAAGTTCCCTTAACAGCCTAACGGCGTCACATCAAAATGAGTTGCTGAGAGATAAAAAAGGTATCTCATCACATGGAAATCAAATTTAAATCAATAAGGATATATGAGAGCATATCCCAACATAACAATATGTAAATTAAAAGACCCAACAAAAGTAGTCTTTTAAAAAGAGGAGGGTGAAAGGTTCCCTTACCGACATGGGTATCTTTCAAAACATACACCTCGTGATAGAAGGACAATAAAACATTGATGTAAATACTCATAAAAGAAATTATATTACACAATGAGTAAATTAATGGGCATTACATGCACCACTCAAAGGAAATTGTGGAAAATGTAGCATAAATCTCATTGGAATAAAAGTGAGATGAAAAATCCCTTACGAAAACTCGGCACCCTAACGGCGCCACATAAAACATACAAAAATGGGTTGATGAGATCAAATAGGGTATCTCATAATATTAACATAATGTTTATAGAAAGAGGAATATAAAAGAACATCCCCCAACATAACAAATAGGATATTGAAAGAATTGACATAAAGGAGAGTACTTAAAAAGAAAGAGAGAGGTTAAATCTCTTACGAAAATTCGGCAGCCTAACGGCGCCACTCAAAACATCCAAAATGGATTGATGAGAGAGAATACGGTCTCTCATCATATGAACATAAAAATTACAGTAATAATAATATAAAAGAACATCCCAATCACAATAAATATGATCTTAGAAGGAATGACATAAAAGAGTGTACCTAAAAAGAAAGAGAGGAGTAGGATCCCTTATCTCAAGTCCAACTTGTCTTGTTAGTTTCATTATATTCCTGAATAATAAACTTTGGTCAATTAATAATTGCCTAAGTACCTCCTTTAGAGATTATTATTCAGTTCATATCACATATTATAACGTTCTAATAATTGTTTAATAATGTTAGTTAATATCAGACGTTTTTGTCGATGTTTGGTACATGAGTCAAATATGATCTTCTTTGAAAAAGATTTCCCATGTAGTTATAAGTAAATAATTCCAGAATAGTATTAATGATTAAAATATCATATATATCCAGTAAATATTAATTTTATACTATTCAATATCATTTGGAGATAAAAAACGAAAAGCACCGTTCATGGAGACGCTAGGCCGTACATACGCATGAACGCTACTTTCATTTTTTGTCATATTAATGGAATTAAAACAAAATGAGAGATATATATATTTGTTATAATTCCAGAATTATATACAAAATTTAGATGTAATATATTACATATATATCCATTATATATATGTACTTATAATATTACATAACATTTTGAGATAAGAAATGAAATGTATCGTTCATGGAGATGGTAAGCCGTACGTACGCATGAACGCTACTTCCATTTCTATTTCATATTTAATGGAATTAAAACATAAAGATACATAACAGTATTTTAATTCCAGTATGGTATCATATATAATATCATTAAATATATCCTTTATACGTACCACATATGGTATTAACGAATCAAATCACTTTGAGGGGGCGATAGTCCGCACTTCCTTAAATGAAGATATCGCGTTATCCATAATGGTAACCATAAAGGTACACCATAAATGAAAAATACATAAGATTAAGTAAAACATAAACATATTAGATATCATATATAAATATAGTGACATCTTAATGGCCGCCTTTGATGGTGTTAAAAGAATGTTGAACAATCATCGTTTCAGGAGGCATAAATTCGCCATCCACGGAAAGAGTATGTTCTTTAACCATTAGATGTAGGTGTGTGTATGTGTAGCACAAATTCTTATTATAACAACAACCTAGTATATTGAAGATACTGGATTTGTTACCAAATAAATTAATAAAATGAGTTTAGGGGGTTGGAGAGGCAAAATAAAACAAAAGGACTCAAGTGAAGACATTACCTTAAAATCAGGTAACCCCCTTTGGTTTGAGCTAAATGGCTTCCTTGGGAATACTTATGCCCAAAGTGAGGCCTCAAGGAGTTAGAGGGAGAAATGTATAGTCCAAATGGGCAGGGGTTGGCCGAGCCAAAGCCTTTGGGTGTGTGGGTAAGGAGGTAGAGATGGGGGCCTTTTATAAGAGGAGAGGAGGGGCACTCTTGGAAGGTAAAGAAAAGTCACTTTATTTTAAAATGGTATTCTGATTTAGTAGGTCCAACATTGATTTGTTTCGAGGATAAGGTGATAAGGGTTCGAAATACACTCATCCAATAGGTTTTGGACATGTGAATGTCTTAGATATTACATTATATTTCCATTTTATTTAAATCGTTAAATAATGAGGTCATCGCTGCATCATCATGATGTCATAAATAATTAAATTTATTTAATGTCTAAAAATTATAAAAAAAAATTACTATGATGTAGGAAATCTTTTTATATTTCCAATAAATATTTATAGTAAAAAAATTTATTTGTATAACCCCATGTAAAAATTGTTTTAGTAAAACATTTCATGTTTGTCTCATTTTTACTTTAACTTTAAATAAAAAGATATTAATGTCATTTTCAAACCAATGTGGCTTCATGGGGTCCCCATGTTGACCCATGGGTTGTCTTTGTCGGTCATGACACATCTAATGAGGTTAGGACATGTGTCAAGTTCATTTAATATTATTAAAACATTATTTTTACCTTAAACTACACTAATTACCTCTAATCGCAATTAAAAACTTAATAAGTTACTATTCACCAAAAAATTATGTTTATCCCATTGAACCAAATTTTACTTATTAATGAAAACCATGTATGTCGGATTTTTTAAATTCAAAACACAAAGATGTCAAAATTTCATTTAAACGGAAAAATCAGTTTTTATAAGTACCACTTAGTGGTTTCACTAATCATCAAAAATTGAAGTTTTTCAGAAAAATCCCAAAAAATCACCCTAAGATATATTTGATATTCCGAACTCAAAAAGGAAGTCTATTTTACAAAATTAAAATCATATAAGTCACATTAATTTATTTAATAATTAATTCCCACATTCATAGCAAATATCGTGTTTTTATGAAACAATAAGTATCAAAAGATTGACACTAGTTTAAGTCTGATTTCAAAGTGAAATTAATTCCAACGACCACTATTGGATTTCATGGTAAAAATATATTCTAATTTCACTTTAAAACCAATTCAAAAGATAATTTAATCATATAAATAAATTATATTAAAAAGAGGTTTCGAATTAAAATACAACATTTTACACTATTCATTAAGAAATGAACTTTATCAGAGAGATACCAAAAATTTACACAAAATAAATTTTGATGTCCCAATTCTTAAGAAGAGTTTTATTTGGTCCAAAAGGATGTATAATAGTGAACAAAACAATATTTAATGACGGTTCTCCATCAAAAGGTGATAAGTGAAACTTTAGTGAAAACTAGGGCATATACGCCTATAATTGAATTCTTTCCGTATTTTATTCCATTATCTTTTATTGGATAAATGTAACAACATTTAAAAACATATATAATCATATTTTAGTTATTTCTATCCATTCCCTCCAATACAATGGATACATGTTAACTACCATTAAAAATAATAGTGTTTTATTATTAGAGTGCAACGTAAGATTCCCATGAAACTCGTTGTTGCGTGTTGGGTACACCAATGAGCATAGCATCCCCTTTAAAGTAATATTAATATTTTATTCAAAAATATGGATAAATATGAAAATGTCATATTCCTTATTTACCTGGGGTTTTACATCCTTCCCCCCTTTTGGGAATTGCGTCCTCGAAATTTTTAAAATTGAGCTTGGAAACATCTTTGAAAGTCCCACATCGGAAGAAGAGTCGGTAAAACAATCACTTCAAAATAACGGAAGATAAGTACAGAGGTCACCCGAGTTAATCCATATGTAGAAAAACATGGACATGGAAGAAAAAGCAAAGGGTCATGTTCTTGAGGGAGAGTGATAGTAACCATGTCTAGGAGAAAGGTAACCATATGAAAATCACAAACTTGTGATGGGTTAAACGGTATTCGATTCCCCAGTAGGAAAAGTTAATAGACAAAATTTTTGTTTTACGTTACTTTTTATTGAGGAATTTATTCATAAGGAAACATAATCACTTATCATGTTGACTTTCAAATTTTACTAGATTCTTTAATCAAAATCATATTTTTTCCAAAAGACGAGTATTTAGGGAGACTTGTTCGCATTAAGAGTACTATAATCAACTTCTAGAGAATCACCTAATCCACAATAGAGAACTATATACATTCCATGTCTATAGACTCTAACCAAAACCAAAACAAAAAGGTTAGTACATGATCAGATAATATAGAAAAGGATAACCCTTTATAAAAAGAAAATCTATTCTTAATCTCCAAAATTTGTCCAACAAAACCCAAAGTTCAACGAACACCATTGGATAAACAATTTGTCCATAAAATTATTCAAAGTAAACCCATATAAGATTGAAACCCAAATATTTGAAGGATTTAGTCACATAGTCTTCCAAGTTAAATCGTAACATTTATCTCCAAACAACATCAGTTGCTACTAAGGACTCGTATTGAAAAGTAATTAACTTAATCACATATCCTCCATGATATGTTAATCATTTTCATAAATAACCCAGAATCATCTTAGTCTTAATTCATAAAATCATATAACTAAAAAGAATCAGTCAAACTAACCAGGGACTTCACGTAGTCCAGTGGTAGGCAAGAAATACCAGTCGCACTTTGGTTGTGGGTTCGATTCCCGCCGCTTTGTCTGACGCGACGGGTTGTCACACGGTCTGCGTGTTGTCCTTATTCCAAAACTATATAATTCATAAATCATTCCCTGAAAAGAGATAAAATCATCAAAAATGGTCATAACATATTTTAACCTCATTTTTATCTCATGCCTTTCATTTTCCATCATATCATATAATAACCCATAATTACCTCAAAAGTAAGAATCATATAAACTCTAATGGTTACCTTTATAATTATTACCTGATCTTCCACATCGATTGGTCATCTCTTACATGATGCATTACAGAACATACCAAGGTTCAAGTGGTTGATCATGACTCCTTGATTTTTGTTTTAGAACAACCACGAGTTTCCTCATTGAATCCTCCATTTTATCTAGTATCATAATCAGAGAACCACCACAGTTTCCTTCAAACCTGCTGTCTCTTTGGTGCCTACTAGATCCATCCATTCACTAAAAACAGAAATGTCAATGTGAGTATATCAAAAAAACCATCATGTACTAATGAGGAAGGTACACACTAAGATACACTGACTCATTCACTTTATCTAAAACTAGGACTCTTTCTGAAATCCTAACCATTATGGTAATGCCACTTATGCTTAAAGAATACCATAACCTCTAAATTTATCTAAACCGACCTCTGATACCAACTATAAGTCCCCAGCCTTAAACCTTACTTAATCTTGAGTTATTAAAAGATTACACATTGAGGATCTTTTTAGGTTTAGAGTTTTAGAGAATTAGATCATGAAACTTGCATTACATTCCACATTTAAACAAAGTGGTTACATAAAAGACAATATTCGTTCTTCCCATCAAAGGAAACATATTTAAAATAACACATGGATTCTTTCTTGACACATCCTTGACACTATCATCACATCGTGTACCTTTCCCTTGACCTATGAAAAACATTTCAAAAACTTTGGATGAGCATAAAAAGCTCAGTAATGGTTATAAAAATTTGGAAAGGAAACATGAGTTTATATATACATAAGAATGAAATCATAATTTAACCATAAAACATAGGCACTTTAACATACCTCGCCAACCATGAATAAATCATAGAAAACATATGACATAATGGTAACGTGATGAATTCATAACATTCTTACATAGGTAGTTACCCTCTTGGTTACGTTTGGAATACCCATCACATTATATTCTCTAAATCTCTTCGGAGAAACCTTAATTTTTCACTCCTTCGCGTTACCCAATGCATTGGAGAGCTATATCGGGCTCACCCGCCCTTAGTCTATCACGGAACCACCCGTCTTCATAATAATGCCCAAGAACCTCAACATAATCGTATCACATAAAACATGCATAAAGGAAACATAACATTTCCACCTTTCAATAACAAGATATCAATACAACACATTGATAGAAAAACATTATGAAAACCATTTTCAATACCAAAATAAAATAAAAGTAAAACATGGTATTTATTTTTCTTTTAAAAAGAAGGTATTTCTTATAGAAGAAGCCGAAACTCAAATAATGGTCACAGAGGCAGAGAAGTCGTTGTCGCCACATACGTATGACAAAAACATTCCCTTTTGTCATTTAGTAAAACGCTTCATATAAAAAAGATACCTTTTTGGTTAAATGTAAAAGTCAAAGAGGTTTATACACCGTATAAAATAAGGTTGTGTATAAAACAAAATATGCCTCAATGAATGGAGATTGAGACGAAGTCCCTTACAAAGATGGTACCCTCGGTTTAAGGATAAATCAATTACATAATTATGTGTGACAAAATAATACACCAAATATAAGTGGATATTAAGTGTAAAATAATCAAAGGTCATTAACACATATTTAAAAGATGACATATTCAATAACTAAATGTTGAACCCATAGAAATTGAAATTGGGTTAAGAAGTTCTCTTGACAGCCTAACGGCGTCACATCAAAATGAGTTGATGAGAGATAAAAAAAGGTATCTCCTCACTTGTACATAAAATTTAAATCAATAAGGATATATGAGAACATATCCCAACATAAAAATATGTAAATTAAAAGAACCAACAAAAGAAGTCTTTTAAAAAGAGGAGGGTGAAAGGTTCCCTTACCGACATGGGTATCTTTCGAAACATACACCTCGTGAATGAAGGACAATAAAACATTGATGTAAATACTCATAAAATAATGTATATTACACAATGAGTAAAATAATGGGCATTACATACACCACTCAAAGGAAATTGTGGCAAATGTAGCATAAATCTCACAGGAATAAAAGTGAGGTGAAAAATCCCTTACGAAAACTCGGCAGCCTAACGACGCCACATAAAACATACAAAAATGGGTTGATGAGATCAAATAGGGTATCTCATCATATTAACATAATGTTTATAGAAAGATTAATATAAAATAACATCCCCCAACATAAAAAATAGGAGCTTAAAAGAATTTACATAAAGGAGAGTACTTAAAAATAAAGAGAGAGGTTAAATCTCTTACGAAAATTTGGCAGCCTAACGGTGCCACTCAAAACTTCCAAAATGGATTGATGAGAGAGAATATGGTCTCTCATCATATGAACATAAAAATTACAGTAATAGTAATATAAAAGAACATACCAATCACAATAAATATGAGCTTAGAAGGAATGACATAAAAGAGTGTACTTAAAAACAAAGAGAGGAGTAAGATCCCTTACCTCAAGTCCAACTTGTCTTGTTCGTTTCTTTACATTCCTGAATAATAAACTTTGGTCAATTAATAATTTCCTAAGTACCACATTTAGAGATTATTATTCAGTTCATATCACATATTATAATGTTTTAATAATTGTTTAATAATGTTAGTTAATATCAGACATTTTTGCCGATGTTTGGTACATGAGTCAAAAATGATCTTGTTTGAAATAAGATCGACCATGTAGTTATAAATAAATAATTCCAGAATAGTATTAATCATTAAAATATGATATATATCCAGTAAATATTAATTTATACTATTCTTTATAATTTTTAGGTAAAAAACGAAAAGCACCGTTCATGGAGACGGTAGGCCGTACGTACGCATGAACACTATTTTCATTTTTTGTCATATTAATGGAATTAAAACAAAATGAGAGAGATATATATTTGTTATAATTACAGAATGATATCCATAATTTATATGTAATATATTACATATATATCCATTATATATATGTACTTATAATATTATATAACATTTTGAGATAAGAAATGAAATGTACCGTTAATGGAGACGGTAAGTCGTACGTACGCATGAACGCTACTTCCATTTCTATTTAATATTTAATGGAATTAAAACATAATGATACATAATAGTATTTTAATTCCAGTATGGTATCATATATAATATCATTAAATATATCCTTTATACATACCACATATGGTATTAACGAATCAAATCACTTTGAGGGGGCGGTAGTCCGCACTTCCTTAAATGAAGATATCGTGTTTACCCATAATGGTAACCATAAAGGTATGCCATAAAAAAAATACAGAAGCTTAAGTAAAACATAAACATATTAGATATTATATATAAATATAGTGACATCTTAATTTCCACCTTTGAAAGTATTAAAAGAATGTTGAACAATTATCGTTTCGGGAGGCATAAATACGCCATCCTCGGAAACAGTATGTTCTTTAACCATTAGATGTAGGTGTGTGTAAGTGTAGCTCGAATCCATATTATAAAAACATCCTAGTATATTTAATATACTGTATATGTTACAAAATAAATTAATAAAAAGTGTTTAGGGGGTTGGAGAGGCAAAATAAAACAAAAGAACTCAAGTGAAGACATTACCTTAAAATCGGGTAACTCCCTTTGGTTTGAGATAAAAGGCTTCCTTGGGAAGACTTCTGCCCAAAGTGAGGCCTCAAGGAGTTAGAGAGGGAAATGGAGAGACAAAATGGGCAGGGTTTGGCCGAGCAAAAGGCTTTGGGAGTCAGGGTAAGGTGGTAGAGGTGGGGGCCTTTTATAAGAGGAGAGGAGGGGCACTCTTGGAAGGTAAAGAAAAGTCACTTTAATTTAAAATGGTATTCGGATTTAAGAGGTCCCAAATTGATGTGTCTCGAGGATAAGGTGATAAGGGTTCAAAATAAACTCATCCAATAGGTTTTGGTCATGTTTAGGTCTTAGATATTACATTATATTTATATTTTATTTAAATCGTTAAATAATGAGGTCATCATTGCATCATCATGATGTCATATATAATTTACTTTATTTAATGTCTAAAAATTATAAAAAAATACTATGATGTAGGAAAATATTTTTAGATTTCCAATGAATATTTATAGTCAAAAATAGGATTTGTATAACCCCATGTAAAAATTGTTTTAGTAAAACATTTCATGTTTGTCTCATTTTTACTTTAACTTTAAATAAAAAGATAATAATGTCATTTTCCAACCAAAGTGGCTTCATGGGGTCCCCAAGTTGACCCATGGGTGGTATTGGTCGGCCATGACACATCCAATGAGGTTATAAAATGTTTCAAGTTCATTTCATATTATTAAAACATTATTTTTACCTTAAACTACACTAATTACATCTAATCGCGATTAAAAACTTAATAAGTTACTATTCACCAAAAAAATTATTTTTATTCCATTGAACCACATTTTACTTCTTAATGACAACCATCTATGTCGGATTTTTGAAATTCAAAACACAAAGATGCAAAAATTTCATTTAAACGGAAAAATCAGTTTTTATAAGTACCACTTAGTGGTTTCACTATTCATCAAAAATTGAAGTTTTTCGGAAAAATCCCAAAAATTCACCCTAAGCTATATTTTATATTTAGAATTCAAAAATGAAGTCTATTTTAAAAAATTAAAATCAAATAAGTCAAATTAATTTATTTAATAATTAATTCCCGTTGTCCTAGAAAATAGCGTGTTTTTATGAAACAATAAGTGTCAAAAGATTGACACTAGTTTAAGTCTGATTTCAAAGTGAAATTAATTGCAATGGCCACTATTGGATTTCATGGTAAAAATATATTCTAATTTAACTTTAAAACAAAATATAAAGATAATCTAATCATATAAATAAATTAGATTAAAAAGAGTTTCCGAATTAAAATACAACATTTTACACTATTCATTAAGAAATGAACTTTATCAGAAAGATACCAAAAATTTACACAAAGTAAATTTTGATGTCCCAATTATTAAGAAGAGTTTTATTTGGTCCAAAAGGATGTATAAGAGTGAACAAAACAATATTTAATGACGGTTCTCCATCAAAAGGTGATAAGTGAACCTTTAGTGAAAACTACGGCATATACGCCTTAAATTGAATTCTTTCTGTATTTTATGCCTTTATCTTTTATTGGATAAATGTAAAAACATTTAAATACATATATAATCATATTTTAGTTATTTATATGCATTCCCGCCAATAAAACGGCTACATGTTAACTACCATTTAAAATAATATTATTTTATTATTAGAGTGCAATGTAAGATTCCCAATAAACTCATTGTTGCCTGTTGGGTACGCCATCGAGCATAGCGTCCCCTTTAAAGTAATATTAATATTTTATTCACAAATATGGATAAATATGAAAATGTCATATTATTTATTTACCTGGGGTGTTACAAATATGACAATGAATAATCTAAAGGTGAAGTGTATCCTCCTCACCCAGGTGAAACACACCAGTACCCCAAGCTAGTTGGCTAAATGACCTCATACATGGCTCCCCATACCCCAGAGATCTCTAACATGTTGTGAGGGTCCATCATATCAATATAAAGAGAATATAAAGTCTTCATCCATGCATCACAAAAATAGAAAATTCTATTAAATATAAAGTAGAATAAAAATAACCACCAAAAGAACACAATAACTAAATAGACTAGTTTTACAGGATGAAACAAAACTGAAAACAAAATCCATAAATAAATAGTACATATATCTTGCCTAATAATTCAAAGCTATCAAAATACTAACAAAAAAAGACACTGAAAACTCTCCCAATTGGGTCCTAAAAACACGTCAGGTTCCTCCATTGATTCCACACCCTGAATTATCCATCTAACATATGGATTTTTCCCTTAACCTATCATGAAAACATGATTCATAATCGGGTACTGATCATATAGCTTGATTATAGTATGAGTAGAAATGTCTATGCCACCACATGGAGTGTCACAAAAAATATCCCCTGAATATCAATATATTCATAGGTATAAAGAAAACTTTATTGTACATAATGTAGACAATTATCACATTTCATTATTCCTTAGTTAACCTCATAAATTCCTTGCGTCCATAAAGACACCCAAACAATTAATACGTGCCTCATCTTGTGAGAGAGTATGAAATGTCGCCAAGGGAAATTATATATTAAAATATCATGTATATCATTGAAAATTTCAATTGATTTCAAAAAACAAAAATTTTAAAGCATTGTATAATGTCAATATCATGGGTGTATAACAATGTTTCTAACACCCTATGGGTACATGGATCCTCTGTTCCTATCCCACGCCTCAATGTCATATGTGTATTTGGATCACCATTCCTTATACCACACTCACTAACCCATTTGAGTATTTTATTCCTCCTTCCCTTCCCCACACTAACTAAAAAAATATGAATTTGGATCCCCAATCACTTTCTCACACACACTAACAAAGATTGGTATTTGGAGGCTCTGTCTCATTCCCACACCTCATCGTCACATACATCCCAAAGATCAACACATCAAAAAATCTCCATTTCATATACATCAATGTTATACATCATTAACCTTCTTTTAAAACAATATCATAAATGTCTGATTTTCAATTTATCCCAAAAATAATAATTTATTACATAAATCACATGGAATAGTATGAACATTTCATCTTTAAACCCTTTTCCTACATTTAATCAAATAACATATTAACCCTTTAATTTTATTATAATCATTCCTTTATTTCAGTTAACAATAAAATCCATATCCAAACAATTATACAAATACATTATTCCATTTAATTGAAAAATTCTAAAATCCAAATATCCCACAAATTCTATAGCAACATTATTCCATTAATTAATAAATATATAAATTAATGCATATAAACCAATTACAATTTCTCCAAATTAATCCCATAAAATTATCAATTGGATAATAAATTCAATCAACTTAAATTTCATGTTAAATTTCCTAATCCATGAAATTTTAATTTCAAAATTACATACATGTAATTTAAATCAGGACTCTTGGATGTGAAATTTGGACCACCTACATCCCTATTGTTGATGGGCATTTTTCAAATGAATTCCAAAATAGAGGTGTAATGATTAAGAACGTGAGGACGGATGAAATGTATATCCAAAACAAAAATACAAGACTAAAATTATTATATAAATAAAACCCAAGATCTTTATCTATAATCTATATAAGAAAACATCAATTAAAAATATGATTGAATGATTAGAGAGTGGGAGGATGCTAATCATGATGAGATCTCCTACCCAGAGAGGTTTTGATCCATAAAACATCATTTATTCACCATGAATAAAGTATGGAAGACCATGGAAATTTTTAGGGAGCCTAAAAATTTTAGATAAATGAGTTAGGGTTGTGCATGGTTGTTTTTTATATATGAAAAGAGGTCAATTTTTTTTATGAATTTTCATGGGATTAGTTTTCCATGTTCATTGTTTCTTATAAAAGGTGCATTGTTTTCCCTAACTATATTACTTACCATGAACCTCTCCCCATGGGACACACAATTAAATGTAGGTGGGTGAATGGTTTTATAACCCATGCTCCATGAATTAAAATCACCATTTTTTGTTTTCATAGATTTCTGGATTGTGCACATGGTTTGGTTAGACAGTACACCAACGGTGAACTTCCCCTCTTCATAAAATTTTCGATTTCTCCCCAAAAAACACCATAGTAAAACCTAAAATAGATGAACTAAAACAAAGTTAATAATGTAACTATAAAAGTCCACATGGGATCTCCATAAATGGGTCCATATTACAATCTTCCCATCTTTTGACTCCTTATCCTCGAGCTATACTCCCAAGCATCCGCACGATCACGAGATAAAAAGATTCAGCCACTCAGATTTCATATCCACATATCTCTCTAATGTGTCCTACTAAACACACACATTTTAACACAACAATCAAACTATCAACATGTCCATTCCTAATAAAACTTTCTCATAGTTATCCATAATATGTTTCAGATGCTTCTCAAAGATGCATCAATCTTAAGATCAACACCATCCACGTCAATAAAATTAGAATTGTTGGTGTGATACAACTGAAAATGTAACACATGAAAAATTTCATTCATGGAACTATACTTATAGGGAATATCCAATTGGGTTTCCACCATCCCAACTCTCTCTACAACATGAAATGGTCCAATAAACTTGGGCACCAACATGACCGGTATATGAATCCTCTGACAACCCAATATGGGATGAACCTAAAGGAAAACATGATCACCATTTTTAAATTTTAGGGGTCACAAATTTCTATAAACATATAAAATGTGACTAATTTGAGCCATATCCATATTATTATTAATCTAATGAACTCATTCTGAAATTTCTTCCCTGAGAATCAATCACAACAGCTCTCACTCACAAGCCGTTATCCAACATAGAGGTGATCTGTATGGCCTACCACAATGTTCCTCATATGGTATTATATAAATAGTTTCCTAATAAATATTATTATATGTTAAATTCTTATTTTATATATTCTTTCCCTAAGACCAAATAAAGTCTATAATATAAAATCTTATTATATCCCCTTATACATGAATAATACACATCACTTTCTCATCAATCTATGGGTGGAAATTCATACTATGTAAAACATCGGTACCAAGAGCCTTCTATATGCCCTACTAGAAATGTGATGTAAAACACATGTTACTATTTAAAACTATACTATGTGTCAATACATGATGATGTAATTTTTTCTTAATTTTCAAATAAACCAATGGTTCCACAGATAAAGTCTCTCATGTAGTCATCAAATGTGAAACTTTCATCATTCATTTGACAACCAACCAAATAGACTATTTAATCTATGGAATCATCAGGATATCTAAAATAAATTCCATTGTAAAATTTCCCTCACTTCCATTTCGTAATGGTCAATTGATGTATTATAACACAATATTTTTCATTCTTGACATTCACCTGTTGACATGTGTAGCATCAGGTCATGAACCCTACAATCTCTTTTTACATGAATAGACCCCAACAATTTTGATGTCGGTAATATAACATTTTGGTCAAAAATGGATTCACCATCCACTTAGAGGGATGAGAATCATGCATCATATCTTCTCACATACTCTTAGGAACAACTACATAGCCCTAGACACATATGTTCTCATCCACACATATAGTCCAATTAGAAGGTGAATCCCCACCATCAAATATTTCTAATTATGTAAAACATTTTTGATCCTTATATATCCCCCACAAATGAATCTAAAATGTTTTGACTCCATAGAAAATGAAATTTTATTCATATTCTACTGACCCTCCTAATATAAAACATGAATCTCATCTTAAAAAGTGATCATCTTCCATTCATAACTAGACTCCCAAACTACCTATGTATGAGTTTTCATAAAGAGAGCATCATCATCAATGTTTACCTTATTAGGATAATATCATATATCAACATCAAATGGTTGTATATCATCAACCCATATATACTACTGGAGTTAGAAATATCATTTTCAAAAGTAATACATTATGATCTTGTAGTTGGTATACAAATTAAACATCACACCCAAAAGATAATGATGTGATAAAATCAAAGAACAAACCACTATTACTAATTCAGTTTCATATGTAGGGTACTTAGATTAATGTGGCCACAACTATCATAGACTATACACCACCACATGATCCCCTTTCATTAACACTACTACATTACCAGACACATATGCATCATAGAATAATATATTCTCCTCCACTGGATCAGTTAGAATCAATATTAGTATGGTAGTAAAATTATTCTTCAACACCATGAAGACATTATAACAATATATGAACCATTCAAACTTCCCTCCCTTATTTTTCCATCTCGAATGCAGTGATTCCAATTGGGAAAATTCCTGGATTGACCAATGTAAATATCATCTTAAAATCATAATGATATAGATATCAAAAAAATTCAGTGGAATCCCTCATGAAACAATATCTTGAACCTTACCTTGGACCTCTATCAAAGCATCATCTAAGATGATGTGACCTAAGATGTTTACCTCAGCAATAAAAGATAATAACATTGATAGTTTAGTTTATAGATGATTAATTCTCATTATAATCAGGATGATGTCATGATGTTGGGAATTATTTTCACACATCGTGGAGTACACCAATATTGCATCCTTAATTACTACCACAAAATGATAAAGGAATGTAAGGAAGATTTATTTTCATCAGGGCCATAAACACTATATGTACATTCTTCATACAAAAAATCATTATGAAAAACATATAAAATCCATAAGTATTTATAAAATCATTCCATGGTATATCATATGGTTTGTCTCTCAAATTATGATACCCAAATTCAATATCGATCTTGGGGAAACCAAAATATCCACTTAAATGGTCCAATAGATCATTGATACACAATAGAGGATACTATTTTTTTCATTTTCATCTGGTTCAAATTCCAGTAATCAACACATAAGATCAATATCACATCAGTAATATTATAAAACAAGACTGTTAAACCCCATAGTTACATACTCAGACAGAAAAAACCCCTTATCCAACAACATTCTAGATTATTGTTAATATCACTTAGCATTTTTTGGATCCATTCTGTAAGGTGGAATGGAAATTAGATCATCTTCCAACATGAGATCAAATGTATATTCCACACCTCTCTCTAGTGGAATAATTAAAACTTACTCAAGAAAAACCTCTTCAATACTATCCACAATGGGTGTGAAGATATTATTCCCTACACCCCCATCATCCAATAGTAGACTATAAACCTATGTGGTTAGCTCCACCAATTATGGATGAAGTGTTCTAGAATGCCCTGCCTAGTTTTCCAACCCTCCATTCAGAATATAAAATTCACCCCCATGGGATATAAATGTCACTCCCATATGGCATCATTCTATATGGTTTTATAATTCTATAATGTAGTCCATACCCATAATTAGGTTGAAGCATGACATATCCATAATGTATAGATCCCAAAAGAAATGGTAATCTATAACGTTAATAGAACACCCTTTAAAAATGTATTATCCTAACTTCAATCCCCAAGTCATATTGAATTGTTATAAATTCCCTAAAAAACACTTCCATTTGGATCATACAATTAAAAAGTTGTTTAGATATAAATGAATGAGTTGAAGAAGTATCAAATAGTAAATTATCAAGAATAGAATCCACAAGAATTGTACCTCTAATCGTCGATAGTACCTCCCTCATATCCTCATGTGTAGATAAAATTAAAGCAACTGTCCTACCCCTATTCCTTATAATATAGTATGGGTTCCATGTGTTACACCACTCTACAAATAGGGGCTCTATTTTTCAGAAGAACCAAACCCATCTCTCCTATTACCATGGCTAGTAGAACTCCAACTTCTAGACTGATATGGTGTAGAAGATCCACTTCCCATTCTCCAATTATTCAATGTTTCTCCATAATTCCCCAAATTTCATGGGTTCCATTTGGAACCTCTAAAGATTTCACAACCTACTGCAATATCAAGACACTATTGGTGGTAAGGGGAAATGACTATGAAGGTGGACCAACCTACCATAGTTGTGAAACAACACTTAGGAATCATCCAATGTAACTGATCCTTAACTGCATCCACTCTTATTTAAGAAGATCTAATCAATATAATCATAAAAATTCTTCCTATTATTATACGATGTACATTATAATCAACCATAAGAATCCACATGTTATCAACTAGAAGTATTCTTCAGGTTCCTATAAGATGTGATAGGCTAATCTGCCACCTCAATGAACATATTTAACCCAAATATGGGGACTTGGGTGTAATATGAAATTTACCCTCATCTTGGGAACACCATTTTGTTATAACCTCATACCCTAGCAGCACTAGAGAGTATCGCTATAAGATAGTATAGATTCCATCATATTCTATCATGGACACACTCCACTATTTTAATCACATGAACTCATATGTCCTATCCAGCTTTAGTGTCTCTGAATAAAAGTTCTCCATAACCTCTCAAAAAATTCATTTCATACCATACCATATTCTTTCCCAGTCCAATGATGAACATACCACTATAGCTTCACTTATCTTTATAACATATAACCTACCAACATGACCATGTTCTTAGTAGGATTTTCAAAACGGTCATGTATCTTTGGGATGGACTCGATTAGAAACTCATGTGCCTCCAGTACACTCTCTTTGATGATATTATGAGGGTGTTATAACTAAAACAACCATTTCATGTTGGCCATACACATCAAAACCCACTCTAGGTATCAATCTATACATTTATTTATGTGATCATTGTTCTCATCGAAGTTATCTCGAACTCATACACTCAACACCATCAATGCCTCATGTTACACTACTAGTGGATAATTTCCTACCATATCTTATTTTATTCCTTCTAGAAAACATCATCTTGGTGGATTATCACTATAATGGAAAACAAACTCTCTAGGAAACATTTAACAACATTTACACTTTTAACAAGAGGGATTCATTTAAACCCATAACAATTTATCCCCCTTATTCCACAACATAGTAAAAAATGATGCACTATCACAACCCTTAACCATACTATAACCATGTCATGGTAAAAAAGGGTAATAAAGTTATCATCATTCAAGTTCACATTAGACATAAATTTATCAATTTTACAAAAAATCAACTATTTTAAAATTGTCAACATCATATTTGGAACAATTTACATTTTTGTCATGCATGTAAATAAAATTATTTTTAATTTAACAAAAATTCTCAAAAAACCCATTTTCCTATGGATACCTAAAAAAGATGCATGTCACAATAATTATTAACTATCTTGATTGAATAATTAATACTCTACTCTCATTCAATACAATTACTTACATCAAATCATAT
This sequence comes from Viscum album, assembly GCA_963277665.1. Classification (NCBI taxonomy): domain Eukaryota; kingdom Viridiplantae; phylum Streptophyta; class Magnoliopsida; order Santalales; family Viscaceae; genus Viscum; species Viscum album. The sequence continues at coordinate 312,185,250 of OY728161.1, forward strand.
AAAACCATAGAAAAAAATAAAATCACACAATAAGTGCATAACTATAGGCGAAATAACATGAAACTGTAACAAAAAAATCAAAAACAATAATCCCACATAGGTTATTTTTATTTTTCTCATGCGCATGGTTTAGATACACCCATGAAATAGCTCATAACCAAGGTCTGACTCAACCTATTATTTTTTATACATTTCACAAAGTGTAATGAAAAAAACCTCCATTAAAACCACTTTGTAATGTCCTGGCCTGGGTGCAACACACTAGTCCCCCAAGACATCCCTTCACATGACCTCATGCATGCCTCGTCATATTTTAGATGTTGAGACTATTATATAGTGTCTAATATAAAAATATGGGGATACTATAACTTTTTTTATCAATGCTGCAGAGTAGAATAATTTGCAAACAAATATCTAATAGACAATAAATGAAATATATAATAATATAATAATAAAAAAGGATGCTCTATTACATGATGATCCAAAACTAAAAACAATATTCACAACTAAACAAAATAAATTTAATTGCAAATATGCATCATGTGTCAAAATACAACATAAATATACATACACAAAAAAAACCATGATGTTTGTCCCAACACCTGGTATAGTTCACTCATCTATACTCCATCCTAAATCTCCCATTTACCATGGAGACCTTACCCTATCATATCCTAACATCATGAAGTATATTTATGTACTAATCAAGAAGCTTATGTAGGGTTTGATAATAAATCATTAGGCCAACAACTTAAACCTCTAAAACAATATTTATTTAATAATAGTGTATACAATTTTGTGAATAATAATTTATAATGCATAATTTTATCCTTGGTCACATTTCATTTTTTAGTAATTAACCACATTAATTTCCTCAGATAAAAATGACACTTATCTGAATATTAAATTCATTGGACTATACTAGAGTTTGAAATATCCCCAAGGAATATCATATAACATAATTCCATGGTTTTTATTTATTTTTTCAATTCTTATAATATCATGATCATTTGGTACTGTATTCCAATTCCAATCTTACTAGAGTATAACAAATTTTCAAAAACCACATGGGTATTTTGAACATATGTCTATATCCCTCCCCAAAATGCCACAATAGTATTTGGATCACCATTCCCATCTCCCAAACCCATTAACACATATGGGTATTTGGAGCCACAGTCCATTTCCTACATTAACTAACCCATATGGGTATATGGATCCTCATTCCCTCTCACAAACTCATTTATATATATGGGTTTTGAGGGCCTCATTCCCTATCCCACACCTCAACATCACGTATATCAAAAATATCATAATATCACAGAAATCATAATTTCCTATACATCATGGTTTTTCTTCATTAAAATTATAATAAATGATTATCATTAAAGGGAACCTTTTCAATATATCACAAAAATAAAAAATTATTTTCTTTCAACAACAATGAATAATAAGAAAAAATAATTATAAAACCATTTTCCCAGATTTAATAAGTTAACCCAAAAATCATTTATTATTAGGACAGTCTTCCCTTTATTTTGATTATAAATTAAATCCATATATAACAAATAAATCAATTACACAATAATATTAAATTGACCAATTCCATAATCCAAAATCCCACCAATTACCTAATAACATTATACAAATAATTAATTAAACAATTAATTTATCCAAATTGACCAATTACAATTACCCCAATTTCAACCCATTTAATTATCATAATGAAATTCAATTTAATAAAATTATATTCTTAATACAATTTACCAATAATGGTAATTTAAATTTCCCAACTATATATATGTAACATAAATAGATGCTAAGGGACAATCAATTTAGACCACCTTCATCGTGATCATTGATAAGTATTTTCTAACTAAATCCCAATTGAAGTGGAATACATAATAACTTGATGAATAATAAGATCTAGATACAAAACTATATCCGATATCAAAATGGAATAGAGATATTAAAATGTGGATCTTCAAAAACATCCCTTAAAAATATGATATAAATACAAGAGAGAGAGAGAGAGGAAACCATTTAATATGATATAATTAACCATGAGAGGAGCAGATCTATAATATAGATATTTGATTAGCAAGGAAATGTCTTAAGAGTCCCTTGGAATTAATTAAAGAGCCACCTAAAATGATAGAAATGAGTAACAAATGAAGCAAGATGTTTTGGATTATTAGAAGAGTGATAAATAATTTGTTTTATTATTTTTTGATGGGTTTATTATTCCATATTCATGGTTTACTATATGGTGTGGAAGATTTTACCATATGGTGTGCCTAGAAACATGTGTCCTCCTAGGGTTTTCTTGCTTACAACTATGTTTTTTCATGGTTTTAAAATCTATTTTACAATAACATTTATATTTCATATTTTGGTTTTTACATTTTAATATCCTGGTCACATGGTTTGGGAAAATTGCGCGCCAAAATGACCTTCCCCTCTTCCTTCCAAAATTCTCAAATTTCACCCAAAAAATCAAAAAATTAAAACCCAACAATGTTTTTCCAAAAAAGGGTAAAATTTTACCTTAAATAAGTAGAAATTGTCTCTATAGATGTTCAAGATCTTACATTCAATCTCTCAAAGAATGAAAAATTGGACTATTTACTTGATGATTTTCATATGGCTTTGGTGTATTTTGAAAAAGAGTGAATCTAGAAGAGTTTATTAGTCATTTATCAGATGATATTGATTATAAAGATATTTATAATCATGTACATAGTCATAATTAGTAGGATAATGAATATAACAGTGATTCATTTAAAAATTTTGTTACATGAAACATTAAACAAGGAAAATCAAGATGTTCAAACTACCATTGGATTATTTTTTGTGTAGAAATGATCAGATCATTACCATAAGCTGTCAAAGTAAGATTTATAGTTATATGAATTAGTTTAACATCCCATATAATTATAAATATAATCTTTCCCTAAAAAATATCAAACATCAAAATTTATCATGAATTGTTTTTCAAGATAAAATTATGAGTTAGGAATAAAAAAATGTTAAGGTTTTTTGTTCACGAGAAAAATATAGATGTGATCCATAGGGTTCAATAATAGAAATATTTTTGAAATTACAATCATAAAATGATTAAGAATAGGAATAATTGTGTGTTATAGAAATCATGGTTGGAATTTTTTGGTATACTTGATGAATGGGACATCCAAAGAATGGATTATATTATGGCTGGTAATGAGTTTCAAGGTGTTATATGAATATGTTGAATAATTATCCCCATAATTTCATTTTTTGAGATTAAAATGATGAGTCAATCAATGCTACATGTAAAATATAATTATTTTTTTATCTTTATGGTGATCATTGAGAATCATTATAATTTAATCAATTATTATATTTCAGATAATTAGGATTGGGAAAATAATATTAAATCCCTTAATGATGATGTTATTAACAGGATAAATAGGTAATGTTTTTTATAAAATATAGAATATCTAATAATTACATCCAATTTATTAACTTATATAATGTGGTTTTGATAGGAATAATTAAAATATATATGAGGGTTTTTAAATTTTTTTGAATGATTAAGCCCCCGAATTTCCTGGGTAATATTTGAATTGATTTGAGAATGATTCACCTTAAAACCCAAAATCGATTGATTATGAGAATGGAAAAAAATGGTTTGATGAATTTTTTTAACTCAATATTTTCTGGTTTATAAAATATATAAATGTTTTTATCATATATCAATCATATATAGTTTCAGTGGTAATGAATTTCCTTAAGTGAAGATATAATTTTGTGGATACAGGGGCTATACAATGACTTATTTTGATCATGAAAGTATTCATTTACATATATAACAATTTGAATGTTAATAAATGAGGATTAAAACATATCCCAGACCTCAATAAAAAATATTATAGATATAGTTAATTTATATATAATTGGGAATAAGGATTTTTATTTCACGTTTTGAATGAATGAATGTCAACAGTTTGGATTTCATTGAATAATATAAAACAATTGAATATAATCAATTTCATTATATAATAAATCATTTCCCTTTAATGAAAGTGAATATTATACAAGTAAATATTCTGAAAATATTTATGAAATTTATATTTATGTAAATTTTTTAGAGATTCATGGATTCTAATGTAGGATTTATGTAATCTTGTCTATGATCGCACACAAATAGACCAATATCTATATCACATAGAATATAGACAGACTATGATTATCTCACATTATAAGAAAAATTATCTTATTACAGAATATTGATGTTTCTGATGATATAATAAATCTTTATGGAAATAGTGGATCCATGAATATAAACTGATGTGGTAAAATGAATATATAGAGCGAAGAGATAAAAAATAATGATGTGATTTATTATATTTTGTTTGTCATATTATCATATTAATAAGTAATTTTTTTATTTTGATACATGATTTTATGTTCTATATATATGGATTATTAATTAAATTATAAGATTTAGTATCTTTGATTCATAGATAATGAAAAAATAGAAATATTTTTAGGCTGGTAAAAAATAGAAACAATATTTCTTATATCCTTATTATGTGATAAGGTAATAGAATATGTAACTGATTTATTTAAAGTTTTCATCATCTATGTAGGGGAAACAATAAAATTATAATATTTCAAAATATATTATAAATATATTTAGTGATCGGATGAAGTGGTGTTGTACATTCATGAGATAAAAGATGAAGAGAAATACTTATATTTAAAAGAATAAAATAACCTTAATCTTACTCAAAATGGTTCGTAGTGATTTTTTGATCCCCATGTAACATCAATGAATATTATCAAAGATAAATTGAATCTTATCTGTAGAAAATTATACATTCATGTGATATATAATACTTATACAAATGATAAAAATGTGTTAAATTTTATGAAGAAGAATTGAATTCATTTAGAAAAAAATATGATGAAGAGTAAATATATTAAGATCAGATAATTCCATTGAGTATACCTCTATTAAATTTATGAGCTAAATAAAGAAATACATAATAAATAATAAAATATATATTGATGTTAATAATACATCAAAATGGAGTGGTTTAATGTTTAGTTATCCCAATGAATAATGTGGTTAATACCGTACTCATTGAGAGTGGTATCACAGTCAATTATTTTCAATACGTTGTGTGTGTGTATTGGTTTAAATATAGAATAATTATTTTTTATGTCCTTAAGTGAAAATGACATCATTTTAGATGTGGAATATAAAACATATATCTCTAAAAATATCAAAGTTCCTATGGGATAATTTTATATGTAGAACAAAGAAAGAACGTACGGAATGTATTGCGACGTGTCTAATTAAGGTGTATCATATGGTTATTAATCCAATAATAAATCATATATATAATTCCTATATTGTAATTTTAATCAATGATAAATATTATTTATTAAATTTTTTATATTTAATAATTAATATTAAATTATTTATTGACCATGGGTTTAAGACCTTTTTATGGTTTTCGATATATTAGGGTAGGCTAGGAATCAAGTCTCAAAATTTTTTTGGGGCTTAGGGCTAGAATTATATGACAAAATAGGTCATTTAATGGAATTGGGGACAATGACATTGAGTGGCAGTGTAATTCTTTTAGATTTAAATACATAGTTATGTGGAGGATTTGGGAATTGTAAAAGGAACAAATTATTAAGATCAAAATTAATTATGTTGATGGAGGAAGTCATCCCACTTCTAAAGAGTATCACATAATAGTGGTGTGCATGTAAATTTTTTTATTGGAGTTATTGTAGTATAATTCTTTTTCCAAGGAAATCATGGAATGTTTGATGTATATAAAGTGAAAAAATACCATGGTTTGGGTTTTCCTTGAATAATGGTTGACTCTAATGTATGTGAAACATTTTATGTAAGGTTCCTTGTGAATAATGTTTTATTATAATTTCTTTATATCCTCGTGTGTAAGGGATAAAAATTTAGAAAAAATTATGTTAGATAGTTTGTTGAATCACATAGGGATGATGGGATTTCAATTCAAGATCATACATAAGGGTTGAATAATATATATCGACCATGAACATTATAAATATTGAGTTTAGATTGGGGACCATCCACGTCAGGATCCTTGGGTCCACACCATAACAATCCCCTGTGTAGTGAAGTCATGATTTTACTTTTCTTTCTAGGAGATATGTCACATCTTGGTAAGGTGTTTCCACAATATAAGGACCATCCTATTAGGGGGTATGTCAATATGTTTTATGTGGTTCGTTTCATAATTAATTTTGGATACATTATTACCTTCAATGTTAATTTCCTTGTTAAATAAAATGATTAATAAAATGGTCAACTTAAAACATTTAGATATTACCTTTCCTCCCCTAATCATTTTGACCCGAGCAGGAATTTTTTCCTCATCCATTTGACCCTTACAGGTCTTGGGAATTAGATGAATTTCTTACCCTCTAATACTAAATGATTATAGTAGATATTTCACATAATATTATCAACTATTAGTCAAGTTATTTTTTCCATATGTTACATAATATTATTATTCAAGTATTTCCACTCTCCCCAGGTACATGGTGGCCTACCCGATATGTTTGAAAATATAAGTGAGGGTTATTGATTTTAGGGTTTTTCTAGATTTCCTTTTTAGTGTGACATTATTGTAATGATATTTATTCTACTTCTGTATGTTTTTTCTCTTTTATAGATTCGTTTCAAGAACCACGGGTTATGTATTTTTTAAAATGGGTTCAAGACTATTAAAATAAATTTCACACTACCATTAAAGACTAATAAATTGGAAAATATTATCCCCTAATCCTTTAATTTTAATATGATTAGTTAATTTTATTAAAAAATTGTGTTATATAGATGATTTTCAGTGTCTCCAAATATTTGTTTAATTAAATTAATAATTTTATGTGAATAGTATTGAGAAAGAATGTTTCTTTCTTGTAGTTATAATTCCTAAATGGATCCATTATAGCTTTCTATGACATTCTAGAATACATAAATTGTTATGAATTGATGTAACTTTTCCTAGAAAAGATATAATTTCACATATTTTGGGTATATTAAAACATCTTTGTAAATTCATTAAACAAATGTGAATTTATGGTACATCTTTAAGATAATGATTTCATCATAATTAAAGATAATAATGAAATAATAATCACTATATCACTAGATAAATGCCTATAAAACAAGATATTTTTCCATATGATATCAAGATTCATCAAGTGAATGGAAATTCAATTAGAATTAAGTGGGTACAAGGAACTAACATTGATTTAAAAGTTATAGTGTATTCCTACTTTGAAAAATTTCAAAAATCTATAGGGTTGTTCCATAAAAAATTATTTTCCATGATTTTCAAATTATCTATCTCACAACATGTCCTTAAGAACATCCCTTCATATTCGAGAGACTATTTTACACCTATGAGGGTATTAGGGCATACAATGGGGAGACTATACCCTTGTATTAGATTGTAATAAAAATAGAAATAGTAAAAGAAGAATATATCCATAAACCATGTAGTATATAATATGAAAAATAGATTAATTCTATAATAACTATAATACTGAAAAAAAGATATACTATCATGATAGTACACATCAATATATCACCCACTAGGCTATCCAAATATATATAATAAACAAACTAATATAATTCATGAGGCTCTAATAGCGATGTTGTTCTATAACTAAATCCCAACCCCAAATATTTGTTTATTTGATCAATTTTTATCCTCACACTCTACATGAGGATTTCCACTCATAAATGAAAAACATTGCTAGAAACCTATAAACATTTCATCCTATGATCAAAATAAATGTAGACTTTCGTTTTTAAAGGAAATAAAGTTAATATTTAGGTAGTTAGAACAAAATTCATAGTATGACACCCCCACAGGTTTAACTAACATATGAAATCATAAAAAGATACTTCACATTTGATATACCCATCCAAATAGAATAAAAAATGGGATAAAATATAAAAAACTGAAATAATAAATCATCATTAATCATTCGGTTATTGAGAGAAACATGATATTGTAAAAACATAAATAATCTAATAGTGGAAATCGATAAACAATTGCCTTACTAGGACACAACACACCATGAATTTCCTCCATATATTTTAGACATCCCTTATACATATAGAATACAAATAGTGAAGAATAGAGGACTATAGGATCTCACCTTTCAGATAAAAAAATTGCACTCACCACTATAGGGATATAGGGCTCCAATATAACAATATTAATAGCTGATGGAAACACTATGTCCACCAATAGAGAAACATTACATTTTATATCTCTCATACATAATTAATTGTGCTTCATAAAAAAAAGAGATAAAAAAATATGGGACCCAATTACATCCATGATCAAAACCACCAATCTTTTAGTCACGATGTAATCATAACAAGAGTTGTTGTACCCAAACTGATCATCCATTTTATACCAAAGACAACATAACAAATATCATATAAGTAGATTATCCAATGAAACTAAGGGATAATTCCTCAACTTATAATAATCTATATATATTTTCTCAACACCAAAACAATAGAAATGAACTCCATATAACATGCATTCCCAAAAACATAACAATATGTTTTATTCATTTCCCAAACCATTGTCATCAATGCTAAAACCTGAGTACTGGACCTTTTACTATCAACAAAACATGATAAAACATCACTATTTTTCTAAACCACCATACTAATATGAAATTATTTAATGCATATCCTATATCTCAAACAAAGAAACATGACAATAATATCATAGGAATACTAATAGAGTATATTTGGTTCATAAATCATCCTTAATTAATAGTGTAATGACAATGGATTTCTTAAAGGTCCATGTGATCCATTTCGCCCTCTAATAAATGGAAGCCAATGGAGATCAACACTCCATGGAGTCACCCCAGCCTAATGAATCCACCCAAACAAAACCATATGATCCTGGTCTAAAACCATAACTTCACAAACCTTGAGAAACATCGTCCCATATTCATGGAATGTAAAAAAAAAAATGTATGAACTTATAAGAACCATCTAAATAATAAAAAAAATATACTCCTTATAATCCAATGTTATGTCTTCAAATATCCCAAAACCGACTCATAGGTGTCAAAAAAATCCTTTAGAGAACAATAAAAAATAAACATCAAGTGATGCATCCTAAAAAAACATATCCCATAACAAAACAACTCAAAATAGCCTCTAAACAAAAAGATGTCCTTACTAAAACATTATTAATTATAAAACACATAGAAAAGATTACTCAGAAATCCAATTCTAAATCTAGTGTGAATAATCGATGGAAACAACATCCAAAGGGGAGAGTTAATAGTGTGTATCTCATGTACATGGAATATATCCCCAAAAATAATTAGAGGGTGTGTACCACAAACAAGTTAAAAGTTTCTATAAAATGTACATGGCCTGAACCAACCCTGTATGGAATGAACATCACAAAGGTTAAACATCCATATACCCCACATGGACTCTAGACAGGTACCCATCATATCGAATTGATATGTACCTCACATGGGGTACGACTATGAACCATACACGACATTATTCCTCGACATGGGGTTTTTAACTGTACATAATGACACATTGATTCACCTGTAAATGTCTATTTCCAAAACAAAATGGTGTGTGTTCATATTCTTCTAATTTTTCCCGAACATAGTAACTTACGATGTGTGTTTTTAATGAATTTGAAATGTAATTAGTGTTTCCAAAATATAAAACACCTTAGGAAGCCTCAAAAAACTTGAATCCCACAAATACACATTGAGAATAAAATCCCATAATAGGTCCACAAAAACTCACATAATGCTTTATAAATGATAATAAATGATTTTTCAGGTATATATAACTAAAACATATTACATATCCTACCTTGTAGCATAACATGTAGAATCTTAAATCATAGATCATCTTCATGTATCCATCATAACCAAATATACCTCCTCAATAGAATCTCATAATTTTAACTACCCACATATCCATATTATTTATCATCTAGTAATATAGGGATGGCCTTGTTGACAAAGATAGAAATCCATAGGGGAAATTGGAATATTAAAGGGAAATAATTGAAAATAAGTAAAATAAAATAAAAAAAGACCAACTAAAGACCATGAACCAACATTTTGTTTATACCCCACCAATTATAGACCCCCTAAATTATTAAATATCATGGATTCATAATTACAATATGAGTTTATGTTCAAAATTTATCATCATTAACATGTCTAAAAATAATTAATAATTTATTAATTAAAAAAAATATTCTTAGAAAATATGATGGTATTGGAATTCGACATAACTCTATAACTAGAGAGAACACCTTATTATAAGAATAATAGAGTTATAATAAAAAATATTGAGAAAAACTCCCTTATGTAAATATTTATTTTTTTCAAAAATACATTTCTCCAAAAAAGTAAAATTACCCCTGATTTTTATCCACCCATTATGACATAGGTCATTAGAGGTGAAAACTCATTATTAGAGAACCCTCATAAAAGAATAAGATATTGAATAATTTTCTTCAGTTAATATTGAAATACAATTAGATTCTAGGAAGGGATTGAACATATAATTTATAAAAAAATTTAGTAGATATTGAAAATCACCCTACAACTTTCCATGAGGAAATGTAAACTATTACGACAACCACACTTTAGGCTATAGTGATAATTTTCCCAAATAAGCTCAAATAAAACAGCTTTACGACATAAACTATATCGGGAGTTGGAAGGACCATTTTAGACATATTTATGCCCTCCAAATATGAAATAATGGAAAAATAATTTGTTATAAATGCATAAATATAAGAATATAACGGGATAAATGCTAGTACTCATTTTGCAAACACTATAAATGTAAACTATGTTATATGAATGGGTATCATGGTTTTATCATGGAAAACTCACAAAATTAGGTATGAATAAAAATACTCCTTTAATTTAGGATTTTATATCCGTAACATATCTATCTTAGTTTCTATCTAAATCATAGATTAATTTAAAAGTATGTCTGAATCATTTATTAAATATATATTTAATTTTCATCCAAAGAATGAGGATTTTTAGTGTATTCCCTTCCCATATATTTTTATTTTTAATACAGAATTCTCATTTATTATAATAAATTATATCATTTGGGTTTTTGATTTTTTTTAAATTTGATAACAGGAAAGAAGTCTTCTAGACATGGTCGTAATTATTTATGTATTATTATAAAAAAAATATCATGGGTGATAAATCCAATAATTAGTGGAAGTAATTTTTCCATAAAATCATGTAAGGGACAACTCAATGGGATTTACCATCACAAATTTATTGAATATGGATTGTTTATAAAAAATTATTAGATAATATTTTGTTGATAGATCTAAATGAAAATGTTATACATTGAAATATTTCAATAAAATTATATTTCTTCACAAACAATTACTCATATAAAATAAAATTATTATATTAGATATTCATTTTCTATTATATTTTCGAGAAACTATGAAAAACCAGTAATGGAATTTGGATATCCCAAAATCCGAAAGTGGAAGAATTCTAAAACCTACGCTTTGAAGGGGATAATTATGGAAGAAAATACTATCATTGTAACACCCCAAGCTTCCAAGGTACGTTTCCTTTCGAATAATGCAATGGCGTGCATTGTACGCAACTTCGAGATTTTAACACACCATAACCAATCAAACTAGCCGTTATGAATAGTAATACCTACGTTTTGAAATTTTATAAATTCTATCACTCAAAATGGACTTCATTTTTTGATTCGGAATATCGAAATTATACTAGGGTGATATTTTGGTACTTTTTGGATAAATTTCATATTTTGATGAATAGTGAGAATTACTAAATTTTAATTAAAAACAACTTTTTTAATCAAAATAATTAATAGTGATAAATTATGAATTTGAGTGTTTTTAAAGTATATTTAGAATATATTTTTACCATGTAATAAAATGTGGGTCATTGAATATAATTTCACGTTTAAAACAGACATAAACAAGTGACAATCTTTTGATAGTTGTTATCTCTTAAAAACACACTTTTTGTTTTAACAACGGGAATTAATTTTAAATTAATTTCTTCCACTTTTGTGTTTTGAATTTGGAAAAATTGATTCCATATTTGGAATCAGGATGATCAAATTGTGTAAATAGGTAACTTTTATTTTTAAACATTTTGGATAATTACTTCGGTAAATATTTTATTTACCATGGTTAAAGGGTAAATCCGGTAAACAAGGGTTAAAAAATAATATTATAATAATACAAAATTACCCAAAAACGTGTCTTAACCATATTGGTTGATACATGGTCTACCATGGGAATCTTTGGGTCGATTTCGTAACCCCATAGATCCACTTGTAAGTGATAATGACACTTTATTTTAATTAAGTTAAAATAAATACAAAAATGACACAAGCATATATCTTTTATCAAAACAATTGTTACATAGGGTTATATATGTTGGATTTTAGACTATAAATATTCATTAGAAAGATAAAACGATTTCATACATAATGATAGTTTATTTATAATTTTTAGACATTAAATAAGTTAATTTATTTATGACACAATGGTGATGCAGTAATTACCATAATAGTGAAAAATTAGAATAATTGATATTATAAATAACCAAATAAATATAATTTGAGACTTTTATTGAATTAAAATAATTTTCTAGGTTAATATGAAATATTAGTATTGATTTACTTAAATTTCTTCGAGGTAATAATTCTGTTATGTGTTTCACAAAAATCAACTATTGAAAAGTGTCAAAATTGACATAAAAGAGTTTTTAAAACAAATATTATATCATGATCGGTATATCATTAATGTACCACTTGGGGGTAGATTAGATCTATATAGTAAGTTTATTAACCATATAATATAAAAATACAAAGAGACATTGTAAAAGTGAAACTAATTAACTAAGAGTTAATACTTAAAGATAAGGTTAATATAATGACCCAAACCTATCTAAATTCTATTTGTTGAGTTGTTTTCGACCCATCCCCACCTTAAAATTTAAATAATAAACTTTTGAGCCATAATAAACCGAATATGAATTTATTATAAATTAATATTTCTAGCTTTTCTAAAGGTGCCCCTCACCCCTCTTATAAAAGGGCACTCCTCCTTCTCTTATATTCACACCTTCAAAGCCTTTTGGATCGGCCAACCCCTAACCAAATACTCTCTCAACTTCCCTAACTACAACCTTGAGGCCTTAGTTTGATCATAAATCCAACCTAAGGAGCCCTTTTTATCAAATCAAAAGGAAGAACCCGAAGAAGAGGTAATGTTTTCACCACCCCTTTTCAAGTTCCTTTCTTCGTCCACTTCTTCTATCTTTGTTATTACCATTATAAAAAAATAACTCCAGTATCATATATATACTGTGATGTTATTATAAATATGGTACAATAATATTCATTATTCTATCCATTCTTTGAATAAAATATCACCATACGTGCGTACGTACGACTTACCGTCTCCACGTCGTGGTGTAATTGTTATTCAATATATTATTATTTGGATGGGTATAATAATGATGTGTAACTCATGTAAATAATTAATATAACATGATAATGATTCTTTATATATGATATACCATCCAATTATATATTATTTTAATATCAAAAGAATGATATTGTCGCTTGTGCGTACGTACGGACTACCGTCTCCACGAACGCGATGAGATTCATTCTCCGTCATATCCATTCAAATATAATTATAATTTGATGATTTAAAAATAGTATCTAAGGACTTGATATCATTCTGGATATGAATAATATACATCCCATTAATAACAAATATGTCTCACATAACAAAGAATATAAAGTAAAATGAACCCATTAACACCTGAAATGACGATAATTCTAAGATATTATTAACAAATCAATGTTAATAGATCATATATGATATCATATTAAAGTAAATTATTCTTTTATAATTCAACAAAAATTATTTCACCATTATACAGGCGGTAAACCTACCGTCGACCAAGGAAAAAGTACAAAGTAAGGGATTTTCTTATCTCACTTTCAATTCTGTGACATTTCCATTATTCGCCACTAAATTATTGAAAGTGGTATATTGTGTACTGCCATTTGATATATATTATCATTATTCTCTTTATATTCATGTTATTCCATAAAACATTTGGTGGTTATTAACTTTTGGCCATACGACTCAGTTGATTAATGTGGTAAGTGATTTTCTTATCTCACTTTCAATTCTGTGAGATTTCCATTATTCGCCACTAAATTATTGAAAGTGGTGTATTGTGTACGGACATTTGATATATATTATCATGATTCTCTTTATATTCATGTTATTTTGTAAATCATTTGGTGGTAATTAACTTTTTTCTATATGACTCAGTTGATTAACGTGGTAAGGGGTTTCTTAACTCACTCTTAATTTCGTGAGAATTCCATTGTTCACCACTTAATTATTTCATGTGGTGTTTGTGTACAGCCCATGATTGTATTCATTGTGTAACATAATTTAATTTATGGGTATTTACATCATCATGGTATGATCCTTCTTTCATGGGTTTATGTTTCGTAAGTTACCTAATCGATAAGGGAATTTGAGATTTCAATTTCCACTCATTTGGCTTTACGCATATTTCATTGATTATATTACCCCAAGATTATGTGTGGAATCACTATTCATTTTATTATGTCATAATTTCCACTCCCCTTCCTGTGGATATACTTCTGATACACATAATCACTCCATTGATAATTCTCAATTCATTGATATGAATTTGATAAGAGTAATTTTAACTAATTCTCCACTTGTTGAGTTAAACATCCAATTCGTTGGTCTTGTTTTTACAAGAATATGTGTGAATATCCTTTGATTGTTTTACACTGAATATCCAATCATATTTAGTGTCTTTATATTTTTCAGACATAATTATGTCGTTGATTTATCCTTAACCTAAGGATATAGCCTTTAAGAGAGATTTCATCTCAATTTACATTCCATTGAGACTTCTTTGTTGATATACACCAAATCACTTTTATGTGGTGTATATAATGTAGTTTGACATAGTATATCATGAATCCCTTTATTCTCATGATATTACAAAGTTTTGATTTCCTTAATTATTTTTATTCAAGTGTGTCTCTTTTGGTTATAATCTCTAACTAAAATACCATTTTTAAATGTTTTAAAGACTTATTCATCTAAATCATTCTCATTAATGTCCATGTTTTAAAAAATGGTTTTAAGGATTTATTTATATGGACATTAAAGTTTTAAAATTAAAACTCCTTTTAAAAAGTTTCAATGTGGTATGGGACACTTTGATTCAAAAATATATTTTTAAATGACTTCTTGACAAATAGTGTGACTTTTAAATGATTTCAAGAAAAAGGGGGATATTTCCCTAAAAAAGTTTTGATGATTATTTTCATCTATGTCAACATCCTTCACTATTCTTGATTGAGGTTAATGTGATACAATACAATCTTCCATATTGTATTGAATGAGTTACATTTGACTGTGGATGTGCTATTTTTATACCATTCATAGTTTGTGGTTAAAGTATTGACATTTCGTATGCTAGTTTTAATATGAATGTTTATGTTATGTTTAAACCTGTTCATATTAGGAATGCATTGGACTTAAAGTGATGGGTGGAGCCCGCTATAGCTCCTCGATGCATCGGCAGGTCTCATGAGACAAACTAGTGTCTTGGCACAAGGCCTTGGAAAAATCTTATTTGTAGTCTTGGCACGAGGCCTTGGCTATGTGGTTATGATAGTCTGGCATTATGAATTTCATCATTATGAAAGTGGTTATTGATATTGAATGGGATTGTTCGACTAGTAGAATATCAATGTGAGTAAGTAAATGGAATTATTTTATTTTTTCTTTGCCATTTTATGCTGATGTTCAAGTTTAAAAGGCTTTTGTTTTAGTTATAAAATCCCTTAAGTGTTTATGCTTATCTATGAAAGCTTCTTATATAATGTTATCCTTACTGAGCATCTGAGCTCACCCCTTTCAATGTTTTATTTGTCCCAGTATTATGAATAAGTAATTTATGAATGACCTGCAGGGATAGTATGAGGGTATATGAAGACACGATGTTTTTTTATGATGTAATGTAAAACATTATGGATGTATCTAGTTAATCCAAGGCTACTAAACTAATCGGTCTTTCGAGACATAATATTTCTTGTGATCATGCCAATGTTATGTAATAATGCACCGACTCTAGGTAACTGGGGTCGGGGCGTTACAGTTGGTATCAGAGGAAGTTTAGTACAAACCTTGGAAGCTAGATTTAGATAAACTCTGATTAGAGCACGTAGACCTAAGATGAACTTTGAGGATTAGTATAGAATAAATTCCTATAATTTTGGCATTGTAGAGTTTTTGTGAGTTTTCTGAGCAATACATCCCTGTCTAGATACGAGCAGGTAGAGGCGGCTCTGGCACAGATGTACCTAGGGGTAAAACCCGAAAACACCGCTTTGAGCTAGACTCGAACGGAAACGGGTGCATGACAACGGGCCTTGCTGCACTCTTGGTTACGACACTCCATGGGGATATGATTAGGATAATTTACATTTTCTTTACAAACTGATTTAGGTAATATATATATAAGCTGAGACTAAATGACCTTGGTTAATCCTAATATGTTTCAAATTGAGAATATGGTGACATTTTAATCTCTAAATGATTTTACGACTACTGTTACTCACACAATGCTTTCTGGTTTTAGTCAATGGCTGGATTCCAATGAATTCATAGCGACTTTGAGAATGATGTACAAGGTGGGAACGGTGGTGGAAATGAGAAACAAAATGGAATGTTGATAGGCGTAAAAGATATCATCTTTATGCCAAATCAGTTTTCCAAAAATATGATCGACAACATATATATTAACCAACTCCCAGACCCAACAAGGAAGAGAAAGGTGATAAATGATAAGATCTCCAGCAATGGAGACCATGGAGAAAAGAACCCTCAATTTTCATCATGCAGGAAATGTGGAAGGAGACACCTAGGAAAGTGTCTCAATGGGACAACGAAATGCTTTATGTGCGGGAAGGAAGGACATAATGTGAAGAATTGCCGAAGAAAAATGAAGAGTACTATGGAAGAAGATAAAAATGGTCCCAAGAGTCCATTTACAGTCATTTTCCGTAAATGTAGGGGACCTGGCCATTACCCGAGTGAATTTCCTATTCTATAGGATATTTTCCTGGTCAAAGAAGAAGATATGTGGAAATAAATGGATGGAGAAATTCTTAAAATGTATTAGCGCTCCTTGTTGATGGGTTTACTTTGGAATAATTTTCTCTTGTATTTGTAACCCCGCAGTTTTCCATGTGAGAATGATATTTGAGGAAGAATTGTCTCTTCTATTGTGGATATAGGTATAAAAAACCATTTGGTTTTATAAGATCATTGGGGTTTGAGAAAATAATAAGTTATTATAATTTGGGGTGAAAATGCAAGGTATGATATAACATTTGTGGTTAAATTATGTTATTTTGAGGAATTTATCTCATTTTGGTAATATTATAAAATATAGTTTTTGAAAAAGGACAACACATAGACCGTGTGACAACCCGTCGCGTCGGACAAAGCTGTGGGAATCGAACCCACAACCAAAGTGCGATTGGGATTTATCACCTACCACTAGACTAAGTGAAGTCCTTAGTTATTGTGACTATTTTCTTTAGTTAAATGATTTTATTGATCAATAATATGTTGATTTGGGTTCTTATGTCTTATCAAATGAATACCCTTAGTATAGGATAATGATTTGGTGATTAAGTGAAAAATGTTATTTTGGAAGATGTTCACTTTGTTGGGAACACTATATGTCCAAGGAAAATAGAATACTATGGGATGTCATTAGAGGAGTAATGGTGGATTTTTATCTATGTTTTTATTGTGGATCTATAGTGATTTGAGTTATTTATGGAAATGATTAACCTATAATAAAAAATATCTGGTTAGGTTAATTACTTTTATGTATGTGACTTTAAGAGTAGATGATGTCATTTGGAGATACAATTTAACGTGGGAGACTACATTCTTATAAGTTTTGGGTTTCAATATTAGTTTGTATTATAATGAAGGATTTTAAGGAGAATTTATTAGTGAATGGTATTTATTTAACTTTGGGGTATTGTTGGTTTAATTTTAGAAATTAAGATTAGCATTTTTTCTAATGGAATATACATTTGGGGGATCATCATATCTTATACTAACCATTTTGGTTTTTATTAATCTCTAAAGACAAGTTAAATATATAGTTTATCCTACATGGATCATGTATTTCTATAGAAGTTTATACTAGCTCTTTTATTGTGACCAACTCTTCTTGAATACTCATTGTTCAAAAAAAAAATAAGTTAGTGGTAAAAAGTTATTAAATAATGAAACTCTACTTAAAAAGTAAGTATATATCTTTATGTTTTTAGACAATATCATAAATGAATTCCTCGTCCTTATGTAATGTAACTTAAAACAAAAAAAATGTTGTCCGTTTACTTTCCTACTAGGAGACTAATGGTCGTTTGTCCCAACACAAGTTTGTGGTTTTCTTATTGTTAAATTTATCCTAATAATGATTTCTATACCTCTCCATCAGAACATGACACTTATTTCATCATCCATATCCATGTTTTCCTACATGGAATCCGAGTATGGGTTATCATGGATGACCTTTATACCTATCATTCTTTATTTTAAAGTGATAGTTTTATTGACTCTTTTTCCGATGTGGGACTTTCCATTATATTCACAAGCACAATTTTAAAAATTGTGAGGAAGCAATTTATTGAAGGAGGGGAGAATGTAACACCCCAAGCTTCCAAGGTGCATTTCCTTTCGAATAATGCAATGGCGTGCATTGTACGCAACTTTGAGATTTTAACACACCATAAGCAATCAAACTAGCCGTTATGAATAATAATACCTACTTTTTGAAATTTTATAAATTCAATCTCTCAAAATGGACTTCATTTTTTGATTCGGAATATCGATGTTAGACTAGGGTGAAATTTTGGTACTTTTCGGATAACATTCATATTTTGATGAATAGTGAGAATTACTAAATTTTAATTAAAAAACTCTTTTAATCAAAATAATTAATAGTGATAAATTATGAATTTGAGTGGTTTTAAAGTATATTTAGAATATATTTTCACCATGTAATACAATTTGGGTCATTGAACATAATTTCACATTTAAACCAGACATAAACAAGTGACAATCTTTTGATAGTTATTATCTCTTAAAAACACGCTTTTTGTTTTAACAACGGGAATTAATTTTAAATTAATTTCTGCCACTTCTGTGTTTTGAATTTGGAAAAATGGATTCCATATTTGGAATCAGGATGATCAAATTGTGTAAATAGGTAATTTTTATTTTTAAACATTTTGGATAATTACTTCGGTAAATATTTTATTTACCATGGTTAAAGGGTAAATCCGGTAAACAAGCGTTAAAAATAATATTATAATAATACTAAATTACTCTAAAACGTGTCTTAACCCTATTTTTTGATACATGGTCGACCATGGGCATCTTTGGGTCGATTTTGGGACCCCATGGATCCACTTGTATGTGATAATGACACTTTATTTTAATTAAGTTAAAATAAATATAAAAATGACACAAGCATATATCTTTTATCAAAACAATTGTTAGATAGGGTCATATATGTCTCATTTTAGACTATAAATATTCATTAGAAATATAAAAAGATTTCCTATATAATTATAGTTTATTTATAATTTTTAGACATTAAATAAGTAAATTTATTTATGACACAATGGTGATGCAATAATTACCATAATAGTGAAAAATTAGTATAATTGATATTATAAATACCCAAATATATAAAATTTGAGACTTTTAATTCATTACACTATTTTTATAGGTTAATAAGACATATTAGGATTGATTTAATTAAATTTGTTCGCAGTAATAATTCTGTTATGTGTTTCACAAAAATCAGCTATTTAATAGTGTCAAAATTGACATAAAAGAGTTTTTAAAACAAATATTATATTATTAATTGATATTAAATTCCTAAAAATCTAAGGATCATCCAAGAGACTTATATCATGATAGGTATATCATTAATGGACCACTTGGGGGTCTCTTAGATGTATATAGTAAGTTTATTAACCATATAATATAAAAATACAAAGAGACATTGTAAAAGTGAAACTAATTAACTAAGAGTTAATACTTATAGATAAGGTTAATATAATGACCCAAAACCTGTCTAAATTCTATTGGCTGAGTTGTTTTCGACCCATCCCTACATTTAAATTTAAATAATAAACTTTTGAGCCATTATAAACCGAATATGAAATTATAATAAATTAATATTTCTAACTTTTCCAAAGGTGCCCCTCACCCCTCTTATAAAAGGTCACTCCTCCTTCTCATTTATTCACACCTTCAAAGCCTTTTGGTTCGGCCAACCCCTGCCCAAATACTCTCTCAACTTCCCTCACTACAACCTAGAGGCCTTAGTTTGATCATAAATCCAACCTAAGGATCCCTTTTGATCAAATCAAAATGAAGAACCCGAATAAGAGATAATGTTTTCACCACCCCTTTTCAAGTTCCTTTCTTCTTCCACTTCTTCTATCATTATTATTACCATTATAAAATAATCACTCCAGTATCATATATATAATGTGATGTTATTATAAATATGGTACAACCATATTCAGTATTCTATACATCCTTTTAATAACATGTCACCATACGTGTGTACGTACGACTTACCGTCTCCACGTCGTGGTGTAATTGTTATTCAATATATTATTATTTGGATGGCTATAATAATGATTTCTAACTCATGTAAATAATTAATATAACATGATAATGATTCTGTATATATGATATACCATCCAATTATATATTATTTTAATATCAAAAGAATGATATTGTCACTCGTGCGTACGTACGGACTACCGTCTCCACGAACGCGATGAGATTCATTGTCCATTATATCCATTCAAGTATAATTATAATTTTATGTTTTAAAAATAGTATCTAAGGACTTGATATCATTCTAGATATGAATAATATAAATCCCATTATTAAGAATATGGCTCACATAACAAAGAATATAAATAAAATGAACCCATTAACACCCGAAATGACGATAATTCTAAGATATTATTAACAAATCAATGTTAAAAGATCATATATGTTATCATATTAAAGTAAATTATTCTTGTACAATTTAATAACAATTATTTCACCATTATACAGGAGGTAAAACTACCGTCGACCAAGGAAAAAGTACAGAGTAAGGGATTTTCTTATCTCACTTTCAATTATATGAGATTTCCATTGTTCACCACTAAATTATTTAAAGTGGTGTATTGTGTACTGCCATTTGATATATATTATCATGATTCTCTTTATATTCATGTTATTCTGTAAATCATTTTGTCGTTATTAACTTTTGGCCATACGACTCAGTTGATTAACGTGGTAAGGGATTTTCTTATCTCACTTTCAATTCTGTGAGATTTCTATTGTTCGCCACTAAATTATTGAAAGTGGTGTATTGTGTACTGCCATTTGATATATATTATCATGATTATCTTTATATTCATGTTATTCCGTAAATCATATGGTGGTTATTAACTTTTGTCCATATGACTCAGTTGATTAACGTGGTAAGGGGTTTCTTAACTCACTCTTAATTTCGTGAGAATTCCATTGTTCACCACTTAATTATTGCATGTGGTGTATGTGTACTGCCCATGATTGTATTCATTGTGTAACATAATTTAATTTATGGGTATTTACATCATCATGGTATGATCCTTCTTTCATGGGTGTATGTTTCATAAGTTACCTAATCAATAAGGGAATTTGAGATTTCAATTTCCACTCATTTGGCTTTACGCATATTTCATTGATTATATTACCCCAAGATTATGTGTGGAATCACTATTCATTTGATTATGTCATAATTTCCACTCCCCTTACTGTTGATATACTTTTTATACACATAATCACTCCATTGATAATTCTCAAGTCATTGATATGAATTTGATAAGAGTAATTTTAACTCATTCTCCACTTGTTGAGTTAAACATCCAATTCGTTGGTCTTGTTTTTACAAGAATATGTGTGAATATCCTTTGATTGTTTTCACTGAATATCCAATCATATTTAGTGTATTTATATTTTTCAGAAATAATTATGTCGTTGATTTATCCTTAACCTAAGGATATAGCCTTTATGAGAGATTTCGTCTCAATTTACATTCCATTGAGACTTCTTTGTTGATATACACAAAATCAATTTTATGTGGTGTATATAATGTAGTTTGACATAGTATATCATGAATCCCTTTATTCTCATGATGTTACAGAGTTTTTATTACCTCAATTATTTATATTCAGGTGTCTCTCGTTTGGTTATAATCTCTAACTAAAATACCATTTTTTAATGTTTTAAAGACTTATTCATCTAAATCATTCTCATTAATGTCCATGTTTTAAAAAATGGTTTTAAGGATTTATTTATATGTACATTAAAGTTTTAAAATTAAAACTCCTTTTAAAAAGTTTCAAAGTGGTATGGGACAATTTGATTCAAAAATCTATTTTTAAATGGCTTCTTGACAAATAGTGTGACTTTTAAATGATTTCAAGAAAAAGGGGGATATTTCCCGCAAAACGTTTTGATGATTATTTTCATCTATGTCAACATCCTTCATTATTCTTGATTGAGGTTAATGTGATGCAATACAATCTTCCATATTGTATTGAATGAGTTATGTTTGACTGTGGATGTGCTATTTTTATACCATTCATAGTTTGTGGTTAATGTATTGACATTTCGTATGCTAGTTTTAATATGAATGTTTATGTTATGTTTAAACCTGTTCATATGAGGAATGCATTGGAAGTAATAAGTGACGAGTGGAGCCCTCTATAGCTCCTCGATGCATCAGTAGGTCTTATGAGACAAACTAGTGTCTTGGCACAAGGCCTTGGAAAAATCTTATTTATAGTCTTGGCACGAGGCCTTGGCTATGTGGTTATGATAGTCTGGCGTTATGCATTCCATCATTATGAAAGTGGTTATTGATATTGCATGGGATTGTTCGACTAGTAGAATATCCATGTGAGTAAGTAAATAGAATTATTTTATTTTATCTTTGCTATTTTATGCTGAAGTTCACGTTTAAAAGGCTTTTGTTTTAGTTATAAACTGCCTTAAGTGTTTATACTTATCTATGAAAACTTCTGCTATATTGTTATCCTTACTGAGCATCTGATCTCACCCCTTTCAATGTTTTATTTTTCCCAGGATTACGAAGATGTAATTTATGAATGACCTGCAGGGATAGTATGAGGGGATATGAATACACGATGTTTTTTATGATGTAATGTAAAACTTTATGGATGTATCTAGTTAATCCAAGGAAACTAAACTAATCAGTATTTCGAGACTTGATCTTTCTCATGATCATGCCAATGTTATGTAATAATGCACCGACTCTAGGTAACTGGGGTCGGGGCGTTACAATAATATAAAGGAATTTTTTATGTATGGTCACCAATATTTTTTTTCAATAAATAATATTAAGTTGTATTTTTTTTGATAATTTTAGAATATGTTTTGAAGAGTTCTTGATCAAGTTTTATGATGAATATGAAGTCCACATTGTTATAACTAATGTAACAATTTAATTATTATGGGAGAATTTACGTATATCAGGGGATGAATATTGAATCATGAATATAAATTACTATAAGAAAATATTGTTGAATGATGAATATTATATGAACCAATAGATTTTATTTTTGCTTACTCACATTTATTTTGATACCATAATGGTAGATATGTTAATAATAATTAATGATCACATTATTATATATATATATATATTAGTGACATGTAATCATATAAGAAAGTTTTAATTAGTTTTTTATGACACCCCAATATCAGTGGTATGTATGTATATTTTCTAATTATAATAATTCATTCAATGTTCTGGATGTTTTGGGAGTTTGGAATTTAAATACATGGGATGTTTGAGGGAAATGTAGGTTTCATTTTTAATGCACGATTATTGTGAAATTTTCATCTAGAAATCTATTATATAATATTGAGTCTAGTGGATTCTTCATGGTGGGTTCATGGTTTCTCTAACCATATAACCACACTATCTAGGATGGCTATATAATTCCGATATTCTTCAAATGGTTGGTGTGTGGTACCCGAAAACATGAAAAATGATCAAATGAACTTATCATATAAACAATTTTTTATTTTCCAATTTATTTACCTTTATTTATTTGTAACCCATTTGGACTCATACGATTTCAGGAGAAAAATATATCTCACTCCAAGATAACTTTCATTTCTATTCCAATGTTCCTTAGTTTTCCTTTACGGATTCAAGTAGATCTATTGAGGGAATATCTTCTTCTCCATCCATTTCCTCTTCCACTCATCTTCTCTTACCTTGTAAATATATATATTTTTTATTAAAATTATCCTAGTTAGATGGAGTGAGTAATACCTATTTTTTAATTTGTATACGTAATTCACATGGGTTCAATTTTATTCTAATATATCTTTATTTTGTGAATATGGGAAAATTTCGATTTTTTTGGCTGTTGTCTCTATATATTCTTATTCATTTTGGAATACACATAGTGATTTAAAATTTCCTCTATTATTTACATAAATTTTCCCAATATTGATTTATTTTAACCTATATTTTATATTATTCAAATTTTTTTATTTTCATTCATATAGTAGTTAATATAATAGATTTATTTGGTTATAATATATAATAATGCTTCTACGTAGTAAATATTTTTGATGACTTTTATCATGACACTATTTGACTCAAATGGAATTCATAATGATATTTTAAAATTGGGATTATTTATATAAAACATGTATCATATTTTTTATTTTTTGTATCATACAATTTTTTCCTGGCACTATGTTTTTTTGGATTTTTATTTTTTCTGTTATTTTTGTGCACATTTCATATTATGATTAATATAATTATTGATCATGGAATATTAATGGATATTTTATGGGTTTTAAATTGGGACATTATTCACCTGGAAACGTTGGGTAGTAATATGTATAATATAGATGAGTAATACACTAGAATAAATTACACACATTTTATGACCAATAGTTTTGTTAATTCCTTAGAGATGGGATTACCAAAATGTTTGGATAACAGGGTATGATAGGGTCTGAGTATATCTCAACCCCCTTGGGTAATTTATAAATTTTAATAATGATCCTATGATTCCCCATTAGGTTCAAGGTTGAAATATTAGGCTGTATTATGTTTATGGATTCTTATAATCATCACTGTTGTTTTAATTAGGGGTTTTCAATTATTTTTGTATATTTTCATCTTAGTTTCATAGATCCCCAATATTTTTCTACTTCTAAATTAGTTAGTTTTACAGTATAAATTGAAACATGATTTTTTATCATACTCATGTAATAAAATATAATACATATAATACTATTTCAATCTTGTACCATGGTTTCTCTATATAAAAGGAGTTATTTATATTCATGGTAAAATCTGATTAGGTGATCTCTCACACCAAACATACACTTATGAGTTTTTGTAAATTTTGTTTTATTTAATACATCCAATGGGAAAGGGGGAATTTTTTAATAG
This sequence comes from Viscum album, assembly GCA_963277665.1. Lineage (NCBI taxonomy): Eukaryota > Viridiplantae > Streptophyta > Magnoliopsida > Santalales > Viscaceae > Viscum > Viscum album. The sequence continues at coordinate 312,211,020 of OY728161.1, forward strand.
TTTTCATTAGGAAACTTGTTCAGGTTTTTTAATGGATGATCAATTTGTGAAAAAATAGTTAGTAGAAGATAGATCATGTGGTACCTTTAGAACACATTTTCATTTTGGTTTTTTTGGTAATTTTTCAAATTTTCATTTAATTATTTTTGTTCATTTTATATATAAAATAATTTGTATTTAACATGGTATATATTATAATGTTATGGTTGGATGTTATTTTGGTATTCTTTATTAATATCTAAATTTTTCTGTAATTATATTTTTCAGACTAATTTTTTGTTTGGGATATTTATCCACATTTTGGAAATGTAATAAAATATTATTTATTGTGTTATATTATTTTATATGTATGAATGTATAGGGAGAGAATATTCATATATAGTTAGTGTTATGAACTAAACACTTTTCTCTATCACATTAATATTGTGATCATTCTATGGAAATTATAGTCGATTATAATAAGTGATATGGAATGTTGAATTTTTATTTTCCTTAAAAATTGTTTCAAATCATTAATTTTATTTTGGGATTAAAGGTAGATAAAAGATAATGTTTTTAGAGCATAATAGGTAGGTTCATGAATGTTTTATACCACTCATTTTAATTCCATAACTCATGCTACCATGAGTGGTAAAGATTCATCCTTATATTCAGGATTTATTTTCTAATGTTTTTTAGATTTTTTATATGGACATCTATTATTAGGATTTTCATAAATTTTTTATGAGTTAAATTGTTAATTTATATTTTGTTGAATGGAAATTGGTGGAAATAGAGTCCCAATATGTTATTTTGCATTGTTAAAAACCCCTAAAAAATTGAGCTATCTATTCGGAATTACCTTTATTTAAAATTTTACTCTTGGTACAAGGAATTCAAAACTATGTTTCCTAATGTTATATATTTATAAAAAATATAAAAAAAATCACTAATTTCTTATCATAAATTTTCTCTATAATTTTAAACATGTTTTTGATTAATTGAGTCTGTTTATTTATTGATGTCACTTATGGTTGATTTATATAATAATTAAACTATATGTTTGTGATTCAATAAATTATGACTCATAGAAAGGATCCATAAAATTTAATAGAGTGGGATTCAAATTTGTTCATGTTAATCCTTTTGTTTTATAGATAATTGTTGAGTTACTAATTCAATCTAATTTATCTTTGGGTTTTCATTTTAGAAACATCCATATAAAATGTTGATCATACATAAAAAAGTTCCAAAAAAACCCACCATCATTCTAAGATGATTGAAAGCCTTTAGACACCAATTAATTAATATATAATTTTTTTAATTTTTTTACATTCCTTATATACATAATATTTAAATTTTCAAATTTTCAACAAATAAGGATGAAGGTATTATCAATAATTTGTAATACATAGTTACATTTTATATGTTTTATGATGGTATCACATTATAAAATTTATATGAAAATTATAACATATAATTTTATTGGAGATATTGATGATGATAAAGTCTCAATGGTTTATTATGATAAAGTATGCGGCGAATTCAGTAATGGATTATGCCACCCAATTTTCTCACTTAGTCTAATTCGTTATTAATTTTTACATAAATTAATTTTTATGTATCATAATTTCATGGAATGTTTTATTCCATAATTTAAATAAAATTTTTTTATCTTTTTTTCATTTTGAATGACATTGATGTTATTAGTAAGGTTTTAATGATAACAATAAACTTGGAATTGATAATCTCTATGAGAATATTCTTAAGATCACATATTTTAAGTCATAGATCTTATTCTTTTTAGAAAATAAATTTTTATGTCTTCCAAAAGTTTACATTATAGAGGTCATCAACAACCAAAAAAACTATATCCCCTTGATAAACTCATTTCCCAATCTATTAATAAATTTTTGTTGTGGGAATTACTATCATTGTAGGATTCACTAACTGTAAGATGAATTGTATTCTAATTTACATATGCATATAAGATATATATAATTAATCAATAAAAATCATATTTATAGTAGAAATGGTTGATATTTTTATATGGGAGGAACCCATGTATTTTATGATGTATCTACGTGAATTTGATCCCTTCCTAAAAATTTTAAGAGTATTTTGATGAAAGGATAATCTCATGTTTCGATGAAATATCAAAATTATATGTCATTCCTGATATTGGTCCAATATCATGTTCGATATATAGTTTATTATTAGATTTCATTAATGTGAATTTTGGTGACCATCTTCCCGGGGTGGTTCATATGATTCCTGAATTCCTCACTAATGAATTTATAGGATACAAAATAAATTTGAATTTATTATTTATTTATCTATTTGATGAGATGAATTTAATTTTTAATAGGAAAATTTAATTGATTAGGATGAGATAATGGAAAATAAATTCCATCTATAATATATCAAGTTAAAGGGTTTCATATTTTTTTGCATTTCTCTATAGGTGGAACCAGTTATCTTTCAAAATAATGATGGAATAATTCCCAGATATGTAATTCAATATCCAAATTCCAACCTGAAATATATAAAAAATAATATTTTCATTATATTATATATTTGAATGGAATAAAATATTGAGATGTTTTATTGTATAATCTATCTTATGTTTGGATACCAGTATCTAAGAGTGGAAAAGTTAAATATTATTAAGACTTATATTACGAGAATGTATGGACAATATGAGTTACTTTATATTCCATTTCAGAATAAAAATTCACTACTGGAAATATGACTTTTACCAACGGTTTTGGCCAAACCGTTGGTATAGTTAATTAATTTGGACATATACCAACGGTTTGGCCAAAACCATTGGTATAGGTCACTTATATGGACCTATACCAACGGTTTTGGCCAAACTGTTAGTATAGGGGGGACCTATACTAATGGTTTTGGCCAAACCGTTGGTGTAGATCCCTTATAGAGACCTTGTACCAACGGTTTGGACAAACCATTGGTATAGGTCCCCCCTATACCAACAGTTTGGCCAAAACTGTTGGTATTGATAATTCGATTTTTTAACAAATATTCTTACCGAGAACATTATATAAATCAAAATTTAAAATAATTTTAACAATAAATATATATATTTATGAAATTATGTTCACAAAAGTCATGTTAGGTTAGTGTTTAAGTCATTCAATTATAAACTAGAGGTTCTGGGATCAAATCCCACCGAAAGTTTTTTTTGAAATACATATACCAACGGTTTTGAGAACCGTTGGTATAGATTTCAATATTACTTATACAAACGGTTTTCAAAACTATTGGTATAGGTATATACGAACGATTTTCCCAAAACCATTGGTATAGACCTATTTTCACGTCTTACTTGGCAACAGTCCTCCAAACCGTTGGTATAGCCAATACCAACGGTTCCAAACTGTTGGTATAGTGTATTTTTCAAGTAGTGATTGTCATTTGTCCTTCATTGAATTTATTAATTGTATTTTTAAATTGTAAATCAATAACTTTATCATAGTTTTTATCAACAATATCATTTGTTATAATAAAATTAAAAAAATTGTGGGAATTATCTTCAACGTTATTCTGAGAACCATAATGAATCATCACTTGTATAATAAAATATCTATGTGTTAATTCTAATTTTAGGTAGCCAAATTGATAGGCCATGTTATTTTGAAAAAGATATATTTTATAGATCATATGAATATTATAATGGTGATGTCTTTGGGGGTACTAAAGAATATTTTAAAAATAAGGAATATTTATGTTTAACTAGATATCCTATGTGATTTTATTATGACATTTAATGCTATAATCACCAATGATAACCTTTACCTGAAATTGATTGAAACTTGAATCAGGCAAATAGTGTCCAAATATCAATGATGGTTTCTAAGAAAATACGACATATTATCCTATCTATGTTCTTCCAAATTATGGTATAGAATATATATTGTATTTTAATTTCATGATTATAGGTTTGGGCTATGATTTTACCAACATAACCATATTGTGTTTTATGAATCTCACAATGTATATCCTTATGAAAATAAATTCAACCCTCATGATTTTAAATTAACAATCATGAGGTCTTAATTAAATAAATAATTTCACTATATATATTTAGATACATGTACAAGGTAAAGTGATCATAAAAGCCTATATAATATCTTATCCTCAATGAAAATAAAAAATTAACAGAGATGACCGATTGTAGTGTATTTAGACATTATTTTTTGATATAGTATAATCGATAAGAGTAGGAAATATGTTTGTTCATCCTATAAATTGGATGGTAAGGACTCTGGTTTAGAATTAATTTGATGAAGTGTGGAATTTGAAGAGCCTATTTATCAAAATGGAACTAGATTTGACAGAGAATGATGATCAAGTAATCGTCATTATAATGTGGTCCACACTATCAATGGATTGACTAATTTGAAAAGTGCGTGTATATTATCCATAATTCCAATGATAATAGGTTTAATAAATTTTTTGGAGAACAAATGTGAGTAGTCTCGATCACATAATTGTGGTGATTATTTCAAAAGGAGATTAGTGGCTCTTATTTACTTAATATATGATAATTTGAAATGGGGACACCATTATATTTTTGTATTTAACCCATTTTTACCAAAATATTTTTCACCTTAAGATAATGTATTTTTAATTGAGCTAAAATATGATTTTTTTTAATTTCTGACTCTTGAACACATCTAAAATAAGGTGAAATATGTGATCCATAATCCATTAACCCATTCAAGCCAGTTCACATTCTTATTTAGATGTTAAATGAGACATTAATAACCTTTTTAACTATATTTTTTTTAATTGTATAGTGTAAGAACTATGTTCATTTGATTGTCAATTCGTTGAAAAAAAATAATCCCACATTATTCCTATAAATTAGAACAAAATGTTTTATCACATGGAAAACTAAATATTCAAGATATTATCAATATTCTTGTAATTTCATTATTTATTTTTTCAATCCAGGACCATCACATTGATTAATTTTTATAAAATGGTTTACATTGAACTATGGGTTATCTGTTAATGTCAATAATACTATATCTCCATACATTTTGATTCTTTAGAAAATTAGGTAATTAATATACATGAAGATATTATTCAGGGTTTTTTTTTATTAAAATCATATGTCTATAAATGAAATAAAAATAATTAACTTAGTTATCTTATAATAAATCTCTCTAGTTATATACAAAGATATCTCCTTTGAATATCATTATATTAAGACATGAAATCTATTTCATTATTGACCTGAGATGGGAGAGAATTAATTTTTCTGACCATGAATTTTTCATGAGAGTATGAGATGTTTTATTGATCTATAAAAAATTAGTGTTGAAATTTATTTTTCATAAATTTTATACTTTCCACTGATTACATCCCATGTATCTTTTAGTTGGGGAATAAGTGACCCTCAAATTATATCATTTACTATAACATAATATATTTTTAAATAATAGTATTCTTTTCAACATTGTATAATAATCAATTCGAGGTAGTGAAATGAGTTTCAAAATTGTAATAATATATATCTTTACCAACCCAAAATGAATTAATTAATGATGTAGATCCCATGAATCATTTGAAGCGTTATTATCTTGATCAATAAAAAATGACTAAATTCGATGAACTTGTTTAGAAATATAAGTAAATTTTATTATAGAAATAGGTTTATGTATTAATTTTTAAAATAATGTATTGTGATGAAAATATTTTCCTTTATTTTGATTGATATTGAGGGAGGGTAATAATAACCTACCAGATTGGGAGAATGAGGCTCTAATGGGGAAATAATGGCATCACGGGTTTTATGATAATGAATATTGAGGAATTTTTGTGATCAAGAAGTGGAATGTATGGGAAAATTTCCCCACAAAAAATGTCATAAAAACCATAGTTAGTTTTTATTATTTATTTATGAATCCTAATATTTACATGTATATAGAGTTTAGAATTATGAAACCCAAAAAATGGAATGGAATTTCCAGAAGCATGGTTATCATGTAATTAGAAATACCCATTCATCTAAACTATATATGAGTGTTACTCGAGTCTAATGGATAATAAATTTTTTGAAAAGGGTTATCCTCACCATTTTTTAAAACCACACATCACGATATATTAATTATCAAATTAAAATTATGGTTTATGGATTGTTCCCTTAACCATATGATTAACCAAAAACATGACTTTTTATTTGTTATTTTTTCCGTGGTCTTATTTTTAACGCCCTTTTAACCTTAAAATATCAGACATCTTTTCTAGAGTTCTTCTAAATTACTCTCTCTTCTCCTCCAAGATTCATTGGTAATCCCTTATATATTTATGTGGATTATTCAAGGTAATATTTCATTACATATCATTATTATTTTGTTATATTCTCTTTTCATTTTGTATTATTATTGTTCAAGTACCTGTGCTTCATGAAACACCTCAACCCTAGTTACCTAGAGTTAGTGTATTATTACATAACATTGGCATGATCACAAGAGATAAATTCTCGAATGACCAATTAGTTTAGTAGCCTTGGATTTTCTAGATACATACACAAGTTTTACATTACATCATGAAATAAAAAAACAACATTGTGTTCCCTTTGAACACACTCATATCCTTTGACCTATCCTAGCAGGTTAATAATAACATACTTCTTCACATCTGGGGAAAAAAGAAAACATAATAAAGGGTCAAGATCAGATTCATAGTAATGATAACAATTTAGGGAAAGCTATCATAAATAATCATAAAAATTTATGGCAATGTCTATGACCAAAACAGAAGCCTTTTAAACGTTATCATTAGCATAATATAGAAATGATTGATAAAATAATGAAATTTATATATTCACATGGATATTTTACTTTTCAAATAGTCATATGTAAAATCATTAGGTAATTTAATAATGATTTAATTCATAATGTGGACATCATAACAACATAGCCATGGCCTCATGCGAAGACTAAAAATGACATGTTTTTAATGGATTGTGCCAAGATACTAGTTTGTATCATGAGACCTACTGATGCATCGAGAAGCTATAGTGGGATACACCCGTCACTTACTAATTATAATTCATTACACATATGAAATGTATAAACCAAAATCTAAACTGTCGTACTAAAACTAGCATACGAAATGTCAATATTTTAACCACAACCCATGAATAGTTTAAAAAAATTTCAGTCGTAGTAAAAAAAATTAAATACAATTTAGATTATTCTATTCTAATAAACCAACCTCAATAAATAATAATGATTGATATTGGAATAGATAAAAATTATCAATAATACTAATTGAGAGAAATATCACTTTATTCTTGAAAACATTTAATGGTATCTCTATTTATCAAGAAGCTGTTAAATTATATTTTTGAATCAAAAAGTCCCATACCACTGTGAATATTTTAAAAGGAATTTTAATTTTAAAACATTCATGTCCACAGAAATAAATTTTTATCTCCATTTTTAAAACATTGACATTATTGAGAATGATTTAGAAGAATAAATCTTTAAAACATTTAAAATAATATATTAGTTAGAGTTATTAACCAAATAAGAGACAACTAAATACAAATAATTGTGGTAATAAAATCATTATAACATCATGAGAACAACGAGACTCATGATATAATATGTCAAAGTACAATATGTACACCATATAAAAGTGAAATGGTACAAAATAACAAAAAAGCCTAAATGGAATTTAAATTGAGATGAAATCCCATATAAAGACTATATCCATAGGTTTGGGTTAAATCAATGACATAATAATGTGTTAAAAATATAAATACACTCAATATGATTTGATATTCTGTATAAATCAATCAGAGGACATTGACACATATTATTTTAAAAACAACACCAATAACTTTGATTTTTAACTCAATTAATGGAAATTGAGTTAAGATTACTCTAATCATGTGCATATCAATGACTTAATAATTTATAAATGAAGTGAATATGGGTATTAGAAGTATATACACACAAAGGGGGGGGGTTAAATTACTAAATAAATAAATAAATAGTGATTTCACAAATACTCTTAGAGTAAAATAATCAAGGATGTTTTCGTAAAACCATAAGAGTAGAAATCAAAATTAGAAAATCCCTTATAGATTTGGTAACTTACTAAACATAGACCCCTTGAAAAAAAGATCATACAATGATAAAGAAAATAACCATAAAAATAGTATATTACACAAATATTATAATCGTTGGAAGTACATACACTACACAAAAGGAGATAGTGGCAGTATATCATTAATCTCACGGGAATACGTAGGGAGATGAAAAACCCTTACCTTGTAATTTTTCTTATTCAGGGGTATTTTAATCTCTTGTATAATAAAAAAATCATTGTCATTAAATTATACAAGAAAAACATACATAAATATGATCTCATATATGATCTTATAATTTTTAATTTTTAATTATATTTTAGTAAATTCATTTTTTCAAGTGTTAAATTATTTTTTTCCTTTATATGTTTTGTTAAATAAGTCATTTTTTATGAATAGAATGTATTTGATTCATATCCAGAATGATATCAAGTTCTTAAAAATTATTTTTAATCATAAAATGAAAATTATTCTTGAATGGTTACGATGGGTAATTAATATCATCGCGTTCGTGGAGACTGCAATTTTTATGTACGCACTTGCGACAATGTCATTATATTTATACTGATATCGTTTGTTACTGGATGGTATATTACATATAAATAATAATTAACATGTTTTATTTTTTATTTACATCAATTATACTCATTATTATTCCCATCCAAATAATAAAGTGTTGAATAACAAACTACACCACGACATAGTGACGGTACGCCGTGCGTATGCACATTTGGAGACTATGTCATCCAGAAGACAGATAGAGTAAAAAATTTGTTAGTAACATATTTACAATAACATAATAGTATTTATAAGGTACATGAGTTATTATTTTGTTATAGAAACAACAAATAAAGTGGAATTGGAAGAAGGAAAGACCATTTAAATAGGTGATTAAATTATTAACTCTTCTTCGGATGATTCTTTTTTTATTTGATCAAAAGGTATCCTTAGAATGAATTTCTAATAAATTTAAGGCCACTAGGTTGAACTGATGGCAGTTGGGAGGATATTTTACTAGGGGTTGGCTGAGCTAAATGAATTTTGATGTGTGAACTTATGAGAAACGGATGTACACTTTTATAAGATATGTGACGGTCACCTTTGGAATAACATGAAATATTATTTTATTATAAAATCATTTTAAGTTTATAATGGCTCCAAATAGATTTATTTCGAGGCTAACATAGGGATGGGTCCTAATACAATCAGCCAATTGGTTTTAGACAATTTTAGGTCTCCATATTAAACTTATCTTATAGATTTAACTCTTAGTTAAATAGTTTATCTTTTATAATTTCTTCTTGTATATATATATTATATGGTTAATAAACGTACTACAAAAAGCCATGATAACCCCAAGTGGTTAATTAATGACATATCTATCATTATATATGTCGTTTGGAAGATCCTTTGTCTTTTAGTAATATTATATCATTTAATAATATAATATAAGTTTTAAAAAACTAATTTATTTCAATTTTGAAACTATTTTTTATTTGGTGTTCATGAAAGTTATAAAATCATTATCACTTTGAAAAAAATTATTTAATCACCCAAAAATTTCATATGAACCTATAAAATTATTCGAATGCATCAAAAGACTCAATTTACATTTATTATGATATTTATAACATCAATTTTTTTTCTCTTTCATTAATAAGGTAATTATTTCATCATCATTGTGTCATAAATAAATTTAATTTTTTAATGTCTAAAAACTATAAATACAATTCCATGATGTGATAAATTTTTTTAGATTTAAAATAAATATTTATAGTCCAATTTATCTTTTCTATAACCCAATATTAAAATTTTTTAGCTATTAAAATTTGAATTTTACACTTTTAAGTCTTCTTTAAATAAATAATAATAAATTTTTAAATGTAATCCATTTGCATAAAAAAGGAGAATATTTTATTAGTACGATTGATTATGGTCGAAAAACACTTATCCAATAGAATTTGGACATGTGTTGGGGAAAATATAAAATCATTTTTTCCTTTAATTACGATATTTACTTTTATCCGTGCTAAATAAAATTCAATATTTACTATTAACCAAAAATTATTTTCATTCTATTGTACCAAATTTTACTTACTGATATCACCAATGTGTCTCAGAGTTTTGAAATTAACTTCATTGAAGTGGTAAAATTATGTTTTATACTGATTTGAAAATGTATCTAGTTTGTGCGTAAAAGATGGTAAAAAGTTCATCAAAATTATATATATCTAATCATATTATAAAATGACATCAAGGAATTACATTGGAATAATATAGTTATTATGTATCTCATTTTAAATTTGAATAAATTTAAATTAATTATAATTATTTACATAATATGAAGACTTCAAACAATAATTCATTGTCTTTACTATTCAATAGAAATTGAATGTTTTTAGAAAAATACAAAAAATTCACCGAAAATTAATTTTAATATTCCGAATTCAAAAATGATGTCTATTATACCAAACTCAAATCATTGAAATTGTATTTTTTTGAAACATATATCTATTGTCAAAATCAGAATGTGGGTTTTTGAACCGTAAAACGGATCAGAAGATTGATTGTGTTTATATCCAATTTTAATGTAAAATTAATTGCAATGGCCAAAATTGGATTAAATGATAAAAATATAATATAATTATACTTCTAAACCATTAAAATTTATAATTTAACACTATAAAAAAAAAATTTAAAATTTTTTTTTATCAATTAAAAGTTACTATTTTTCACTATTAATCAAAATATAAAAGTTACCAGAAAATAAACAGAAATTCATCCAAACTATATTTTTATGTTCCTCTTCTAAATAAAATTTTTATTTTGTCAAATTTAATATATGAAAGTGTAAAATATTGGATTTAAAAGGGTTCTCCATTAAAAGGTGGTAAAATAACGTTTTTTTGAAAAATACTTCTTTTATCTGAATAATTGAATCCATTTTTATATTATGTCTATGAAACACTAAATTTGGATGATAAAATTACATGGAGTATATAAAATTTATAATTAAGTTAATAGTATTCTTATCCGTTTTTAACAGCATGTTTGGTAAGTCGTGGTGCGCTCGAACTCGGTGTTGCATGTTGCGCAAGCTATTGAATTACTTCTATGATAATATCATACTATGAAATCATGGGGTGTTACATTATTCCCAACATTTGGAAATTTCTTCCTCTCAATTTTAAAATTAGGCATGGGAACATCACTGAAAGTCCCACATCAAAAAAATTGTCAACAAAACAATCACTTTAAAAGAAAGATAGAGAAGTACAATGGTCACTCATGATAATCCATAGAAGGATTCCATGTACGTAAACATGGATATGGATGATAAAATAAGTTTTAAGATCGGATGGAGAGTGATAGAAAACATTATTAGGAGAATGTTAACAACAATAGAACCCCAAACTTTTTATGGGATAAACAGTTATTTGTTTGACATTAAGAAAAGTAAACAGACCATGTTTTTTGTTTATGTTCCATTTAATAAAGTAGAGGAATATATATATGATATTGACTAATAAAATAAAAATATATAATTAGTTTTCAAGTAGATTTTCATCTTTTAATAAATTTTTACCACTAACTCATCTTTTCACCAAATTATATGTATTCTAGATGACATGGTCACACCTAAAGCACTAGAATTCAATTCTAGAGAATCACATAATCCACAAAGGCTGAAAATTATATTTCACACATCTTTAGAGATTAACCAAAACCAAAATGGTGAGTACATGATCAGATGATCCCCAAAATGGATAATCCTTTATCGAAAAAATTTATTAATTTTAATTTAAATAATTAAACAAATAATACAAATTTTTTGATAATGATCCTTCAATAAACAATTGTCCTTAAAATCCTTAAATATAATCCAAACTATGATTGAAACATAAAACTCTGAATAATTTAATCACATAGTCATTCATAGTAAATATTAACAATTATATCCAAATAACAAAAACAACTCTTAAATTCTCAAACTTAATTGTAATTAAACAAATCACATATTATCTATGATTGGATAATAATTTACATTAATAACCTGAATCTCTATAAAAATGATTCTTCAAAAATAAAAATCCACCATTACCCCTAAATTAAAATCCCATGGTATTATTTTTTCCTTACCCATATTGTGTTCTCAACCGAGTGAATGTATTCCAAAAAAACAGTTATCACTTAATTACCTAATCATTTTCCTATAATAAGGATATCAATTTAATAAATAAATAAGATTCCAAATCAACTTATTATTGATCGATAAAATAATTTGACTAAAAATATTTAGTCACACTAACTAGGGACTTCATGTAGTCCAGTGGTAGGTGATAAATCCTAGTCACACTGTGGTTGTGGGTTCTATTCCCGCAGATTTTTCTGACCTGATGGGTTCGGACATGGTATGCGTGTTGTATTTTTTCAAAATATATATTTTATAACATTCAAAAAATTAGATAAATTCCTCAAAATAACCATTACATAATTTAACCTCAAATATTATCTCATACCTATCATTTTCATCCCCAAAATTAATAACCTCTAATTGCCTCAAATTCAAGGATCATATAAACCCAAATGGCTCTTTATCACTATATCCACAAAAGGAAAAAAATAAATCTACCTCAAATAGAATTTTTAAATAATAAACTACATGGTTATATATACAAGAGAAAATTCTTCCAAAGTAATCCCATCAACAAAGATAATTAATACTTTTAAAAATTTCTCCGTCCATTTATTTCCACATAGGTTCATCCATGACCAAGTGGATATCCTATAGAATATGACGTTGACTCGGGTAATTCCCTTGTTCCCTATATTTATGGAAAATGACTATAAATTGATTATTAGGATCATTTTTATTTATATCCATAGTACTTTTCAAATTTTCCCCGGAAATTATTTAATTTATGTCATTCTTTCCCACAAAGAAAGAAGTTATTTGTTCCATTGATACACTTTCATGGGTGTCTCCTTCAACATTTCCTACATGTTAGAAATTGGGATTTCTTTTCTCCATAGTCTCCACTACTAGAGCCCTTATCATTCTCTAAATTTTTCTTCTTTGTTGAGTATGGGAGTTGGTTAATGTATATTTTTTTATCATATTATTCGAATCCTTATTTGGAATGAACACAATATCTTTTATGCCTATAAAATTTCCATTTAGTTTTTTATTTCCTCTATCGTGAACACCTTATACATCATGTTCAATGTTACTATGAATTCCTTGGAATTCGGTCATTGACTAAAACCAAAAAGCATAGTTTGAGTAACAAATGTCATAAATCATTTAGTTAATATCATGAAACCTTATTTAAGACTAAAACACCTTAGGATTAACCATGGATATATATTCTCATATTATATTAAAATATTTCAAAATAGTTGTAATAAAAATTTGAATTATCTTAAGCATATCCCCCGGGAGTGTCACAATCAAGAGTGCAGCAAGGCCTGTTGTTGTGCACCAGTTCTCATTTTAGATTAGCTCAAAGCTGTGTTTTTGGGTATTACCCCTTGATAAATCTATTGTAGTGCTGCCTCAATCTACTCTTAACCAAAATAGGGATGTATTTCATGAAAAAGTCACAAAATCACTACATTACCAAAATTCTAGGAAGTTCATATATAATAATCCTAAAATTGAATCTTAGGCTAATGTTATCTAATAAGATTTTTTCTAAATCTAGTTTCTTAGGTTTGAACTAAAACTACCCCGGATTCCAACTGTAACGCCTCATCCCTATTTACCTACAGCCGGTGCATTATTACATAACATTAATATGATAATAAGAGACAATGACTCTAAAGACCGATTAGTCTAGTAGCCTTGGATGAACTAGGTATATACATAAGTTTTAAATTACATCATGAAATAAATTAATCAACATTTATTCCCCTTTGAACACACTCTTATCCTTTGACCTATCCTTGAAGGTTAGTCACAATGTACTTATTCACATCCTGGGAAAATGAATACATTAGATAAGAGTGAGCTCAGATGATCATTAAGGATAACATTATATCAGAAACTATCATAAATAAAAATAAACATTTAAGGCTATGTATAATACTAAAACACAAGACTTTTAAACATAAAATTTAGAATAATATGGAAAAGATAAATAAAATAAACCCATTTACTTATTAAATGGATATTCTACAATTGGAATAGTCACATGTAATATCAGTAGCTAATTTCATTATTACGGTATTCACAATGTCAGAAATCATAACCACATAGTTCATGCCTTATGCCAATAATACAAATATGATTTTGTCATGGCCTTGTGGCCAGAAACTAGTTTTTCTCATTAGACCGTCCAATTAATTGAGGAGTTATAATGGGCTCCACCTATCACTGACAATGTCCAATGCATTCCACAAATGAAAAGGTTGAAATATAATCTAAACATTCATATTAAAACTAGTATACAAAATGTAAATATTTTAAAAACAAACTATGAATGGTATAAAGATACCACATCCAAATTCAAACATAACTCATTAAATAATGTAGAAATGATTTTATTATAATAAATAAACCTCAATCAAGAATAATGAATGATATTGACTTAGATGAAAATAATCAGTAAAACTATTTGAGAGAAATATCCCCTTTTTCTTGAAAACATTTTAATGTCTCCGTATTTTTCCAGAAGATATTAAAAATAAATTTTTGAATAAAAGTAATCCGTACCAATTTGAAACATTAAAAAGTAATTTTAATTTTAAAACACTCATGTTCATATAAATAAATACTGAACACCATTTCTAAAACATGTACATTAATGGGAATGATTTAGAAAAATAAATATTTAAAACAATTAAAATGATATTTTAGTTAGCGTTGATAACCAAATCAGAGAAACATAAATACAAATAATTGAGGTATAAAAACATTATAATATCATGAGAATAAATGGATTCAAGATATACCTTGTAAAATTATAGTATGTACACCATATAAAAGTGAATTGGCGCATACCAACAAAGAAGTCTCAATAAAATTCAAATTGAGATGAAATCCCTTATAAAGATTGTATCCACAGGTTAAGGATAAATAAATGACATAATTATGTTTGTAATATATAAATACAATCAATATTATAGGATATCCAGTTTAAATAAATCTGGGTACATTCACACATATTCTTGTAAAAACAACACCAATTACTAGGATGTTTAATTCAATGAATGGAAATTATGTTAAGAATAATCTTATTATGTTCATATAAATGACTTGATAATTTTTAAATAGAGTGATTATGTGTATAAAATGAATATACACACAAAGGGGAGTATAAATTACTATATAAATAAATAAATAGTTCTTTCAAACATAATCTTGGAGTAAAGTAATCCATGATGATTGCATAAAACCCAACAAGTGGAAATTGAAATTAGATATTCCCTTACTGATTAGGTAACTAATTAAAATAAACCACATGAAATAAGGATCATAAAATGAAGATTTAAATACCCATAAATCATTGTATATTACCAAATTAATAAAATTAATGTTAGTGAGTACGCCATAAATAAGGAAATAGTGGCATTATAGCATGAATATCACGGGAATAAGAAGTGAGATGAAAACCCCTTACCTTGTACTTTTCCTTAGTTGAGGGTACATTATCCTCCTTTATAATAGTAAAATATTTTTTTGTAAAATTATAAAATTCCCAGATATAGAAATATGATATCATATAAGACATTCTAATATTGCATTATTAATAATATGCCAGTAGTATCATTGTTTCCGGTGTTAAGAGTCTTGTTTTCATTTATTTGTTTTGTTATGTAAGTCATGTTTGTTATAGATTGGATGTATTTCATTCATATCCAGAATGATATAAATATCATAAATACTATTTTTAATCTTAAAATTAAAATTATTCTTGAATGGTTACGATGGGAAATGAATCTCCTCACATTCATGGAGACGGTAATCTGTACGTACGCACGAGCAACAATATCATTCTATTGATGGTGAAATCATACGTAACTGTACGGTATATTACATATAAATAATAATTAACATGTTATATTTGTTATTTAAATCAATTATACTCATTATTATACACATCAAGATAATAATGTGCTGCCTAAAAAACTACACCCAAACCTGGAGATGGTATATCAAACGTACACACGTATGTTGACTTTGTTATTCATAGAATGGATTGAATGCTGAATATTGTTGTACAATATTTATAATAACATCACATTATATAAAATGAACTGGAGTTATTATTTTTGTATGGAAACAACAAAGAAAGTGGAAGAGTAATAAGAAAAGAACTTTTAAAGGGCTGATGATATTATTACCTCTTCTTCGTATGCTTCCATCCTGATTTGATCAAAATGGATTCTTAGGGTTCCATTATGATCAATTTATGTCCTATAGGTTAAATTTAGGGTATATATAAAGATATTTGGGTAGTTTTTTGAAATAGAAATAACATTGTAGGTTTGAAATTAAGAGAAGGAGAAGTACCCTTTTATAAGAGAGGTGATGGTCACCTAAGGAAAAGATTGAAATATTATTTTATTATATAACAAATTTAGGTTTATAATGGATTGAAATAAATTTATTTCTATGATAAAATAGGTATGGGTCCAAATAATCTCAAACAATAGGTTTTAGACAAGTTTAGGTCACCATATTAACCTTATATTTTATATCAAACTTTTAGTTAAATAGTTTAACATTTATAATGTCTTCTTTTATTTTTATATTACATGGTTAACAAACATACAATAAAATTTCAAGAGAACATAAAGTGGTACATTAATTAAATATCTATCATTATATAATTATTTTTTCTAAGCCTTATATTTTCAGTAATCTTATATCATTTAATAATATATTATTTGTTTTAAAAACTCTTTCTTGTCCATTTTGACACTATTTTGTATTTGGTTTTCATGAAAGTCATAAAAAAATAATCACTTTCAAAAAAATTACTTAATGAACCCTAAAATTTCATATTAACCAATTAAATTAGTGTAATTCATCAAAAGACTTAGTTTACATTTATTTTTATTCTTATAATATCAATTGTTTTAATCTTTCATTAATAAGGTAATTACAGCATCTTCACTGTGTTATAAATAAATTTAATTATTTAATTTTTAAAAATTATAAATAAAACACCATGAAGTAGGAATTATTTTTGGATTTGTAATAAATATTTATAGTTATATTTATATTGTGTATAACACTATATTAAAAATGTTTTAGGTATTATGATTTGAATTTCACACTTTTAACTCTTCTTTAAAATAATAATAATAAATGACATAATCTAATCCAATTAGATAAAAAAGGGTCATATTTTATTGATAAGATTTTTTTTGGTTGAAAAAAACGTATCCAATACAATTAGAACTCGTATTTTTTTGATAATAAAATCATTTTAACCATTAATTTCCTTATTTACTTTTAATTGTGGTAAATAAATTTCAAAAGTTACTACTCACAAAAAATTATTTTCATAATATTGAATCCCATTATACATACGAATATCAATGGTTTCTCTCGTATTTTTAAAATTAAATTCAGAGAGGTGGTAAAATAATATTTTATGAATATTTGCAAATGTGCCTTGAAGATGGATAAAAGACGGTAAAAAGTTCAATAAATAAATATATATATATATATAATATTAATATAAAATGAATTCAATGAATTACATTGTTAAATTATAGGTATTATATATCTATTTTTACTTTCTAATAAATATCAATAAAAAGTAAATATTTAAATAAAAATTCGGTTTTAAACAACAACGTAGTGTTTTTCACTATTCATCAAAAATTGAATGTTTTTAGAAAAATACCAAAAATTCATTCAAAGTTAATTTTGATATTCCAAATCCAAAAATGATTTCTATTTTTCCAAATACAAAACATATAATTTTTAATAATTAATTTAAAAATTATTCCTTTCGTCAAAATGAGAAACCGGATTTTGAGAAGTACAAATTATCAAAAAATTGATATGTGTTTATAACCAATTTAAATGTAAAAATAATTCCAATAACCAACATTGAATTAAATGATAAAAAAAATAATATAATTATACTTCAAAACCATTCCTATGTGTAATTTAACACTATAAATTATTTATATTAAAAAAATATGTTTTCAATTAAAAGTCGGTATTTTTCACTGTTCATCAAAATATGAAAGTTATCTGAAAAGCAGTGAAAATTTATCCGAACAAAATTTTTATGTCCCTTAACAAAAGAAAAGGTTTATATTTTAAAATTGAATATTTTAAGCTGTCAAATATTTGATTTTAACAGATTTATCCGTTAAATGGCTGTAAAATTGTATTTTATGAAATATACTTCCTTTATCTGAAAATTTTATTTTGGTCTTATATTATGTCTAAGAATCATATAATATAGATGATAAAATTATATGGAGTATATAAAATTCAAAATGCAGTTAATACTATTCATAACCGCTCCTTTAATGTCTAGTATGGTAAGTTGTGGTGTGCTGGAACTTGATGTTAAGTGTAGCGCATGTTATTGAATTACATTAAAGAAAATTTCTTATTACGATATCATGGGGTGTTACATTTCCTATGGTAGAATAAATATAAACTATAGATTTCTTGATATGAAATTTTTAATTCATAGGATTTTTGATGGGTCCCCCAATTTTAATATGTTATTATTATAAAAATCTGGATTTATTTTAAATATATTAGGCAAGTGTCTCCACAATATTTACTCATTAGCACACACACAGTTCAGGAAAATTAAAAATAATATTTAAAATAATTAATACCCCATATTAATTTATTTTTATTTATTTAAAATTTATCATTTTGTTCTCTTTTTCTTTGTGTTTGACAATACATGGATATTGATGGATGCCATATATTATATTAAAAATTAATTTCTCTATGAAAAAATAGTGTAGGTTGTATATTATTCTACACTTGTATTCAAATGTATTCCCATGTGAATTTTATAATGATGAAATATTAAGATAAAATATGTTTCATTTTTCATGTTATGAATAATTATTTGAATGAATTCTATGATTTCCAAAATTTTCAAATTCGTTGTTGTGTTATTGGATATGGATATAAAATATAATTATATAGAAACCATGGGAAGTAATAGTCATAATGTAGATATGTACTACACTATATTATATTACATTCAAGCTAGTTCACCTAGTAAATTATATTCCATGGCTCGATGGATTGTTCCAAATGAGGCAAACCTGGTAGGGCAGATTCTTAGTCTATCTAGATTACTTAGTGTCATTAATAATCTATATGATAGGTGATAAAATTACCAATAAGTCTCATGTTTTGAATCCCATTTTTTTATATTCAATATATGATTAACTCAGATCCTTTAATTTCATTGTGATGATTATATTACATGTTTTTTAATCACACTCTAATTCCCCCACTATATATTTTATTTTCAAATTATTTATTTATAAAAATAAATTTGAACGTTTTTTTGTTATTTAATTAAATTGGAAAGGAAATGTTCTACTTTTATTTGTAACTAGAGTTATGGGTTTACCTTTTAAAATGATTCACATAGATTCATGGTGGTATTGTATATATCAATTTCTAACAACCTTATGGTGTTCTAAGAACACTTTTCTGTGATATATTAATAGTGAATTGTAAATTTTCTGTTGGTGGAGTTCCATTGGTACCTTCTTGATTTTTTATTGGATGAATAGATTATTCTTTTTAGTCACTATATGATGGTTCATGTTGTACCTTTAGAAATATTAATCATTTTAATATGTATATGGTTCTACCATTTTATCCATTTTTCTCATTCCTTTTATATGTAAAATTTCATGTATCTCAGTTTAACATCTATTTATGAAGTTATTGTTGGATTTGAGTTTTTTATTCATTCTTCATATATCATGTTTGATTAAAATAACATTTTAGAAGATAGATATTTATATAAAATGATATTACATTTTTTATATACATTATATATAATCCCTAGTGGGGTATCATTAAATTGTTTCTATAATATATAGAGAGAAATAATTCCCACTCAATACATGATGCCTTAAGTGCTTGTCTCTTTTCCATGCTTAATAGGAATATTCCTTAGGACTAAGGGTGCATCATGCCATTTGATATTATAGGTTGACACAAGTTATCTAGTAAATTTCTTATAACATAGTATCACTGAATCTATAATAAGTGATCACAATATTTTAATTATCATATGAATTATATTATAGTTATGAATCATATATCAATGTGACCCCATGAATTTTAATGGAGGTGATATACAAATATTTTTTGGTGTTGTGGATCATGGATTAGGCATTTAGAAACAATAGATGACCATGGTTTTATGGTTAATATTGGATAGGTCATAACAAATTAAATTATACAGAAACTAATTTCCCTTAAAAATACATCCAATATTATACAATATTATTTTAATGATTCAAAATAACATCTATAAGTGATTTTATTTTTGACATGATGATCAAATATATTTTCCAAACATTTTCCAATTGTTTCCTAACAAAGTAGAATATATAAAAATATATAAGTTTAATAATTATAAAATATAAAAATAATCTTCAATAATTCTTTATTACTTTCAACATTGAGAATTATTTTATAACTAAATAACTAGTGGAAATTATTAATTTAAAAAGATATTTTTATTTGTAATGGAATTTGGAAAGATTAAATAATAAAATTTATTGATTTAAATAATGAACATCTATCATAGAGAAAAATATTACATTAGATGAATTTTATAACATTTGACATATTTATAAAGACATTAAATGTGATTAATGATTTTATCATTATATTAAAAATGATATGAAGTTAAAAAATTATTTCTGGAGTCATGTATTTTTCATTTATTGACATTATAATTATTAATGTCATGAAATTTGTATGTTTTTTGTCTCCGTATAGAAGAAGTGTGTGGAGGAAGAAAAAAAGATTTTCCCATATACATAATTATGATCTAATCCCATGTATTTTTGTATTAATAATGTGTTACTGATTTACTTGTTATATCATCAGAATTTCAACTGATGATTTTATTATGTAATTCATTTTTGGTAAACCAATAAAATAATTTTTTCAATGAAGGATTCTATTTATATTTTGATGTTTTGGTTTCTTGATTATAATTGAATATTGATTTTTCTCTAATATGAAGTTGTTTTAATATAATTAAAATTGGAACATCCTTATAAAACCCATCTGTTAGTTTGTTTTTGGCCTTATGGGTTTAACAAATATGCATTATTATATAAAAAAATTGTAATGTGTCCAACCTGAGATACCAGAATGAGATTTATAATTTACTAAATTTCCATAATATATAAGGAATCACATCTCCAATTGCAAAATAGTTTAGTAGTCTTGGTAAACAAGTTACATAATTGAGTCAAATTTTCCTCATAAAACATAGAGTACATAAAATTATGGTTTAGATAACACAATTTTTCCCCTTATAATGTCAAATTATATAAATTATAATATACTTTATGGAATCCTGGGTAAAATAAAAGATAATAAAGGGGTGATCATACATGCTCAATGAGGGTAATCTTAATGCATAATCGAGAAATAAATAATTAATAATCAATATAGAATCGAATATAACTAAGACACATTCTATTAAATCAATAACTTGTGAATAAAAAGGAAGGAATAAATTGTGATAAAGTAATTGAATATTAATAATCCTATTATCATGGTACATAACCATGAATATTTTAGCTAACTGAATACTAATATAGAATGTCAATATCTAATTTCAAAGTGATAGAATGCATATTGATGGAAATATAAACATAATGTTGAGAACAAATTCCATTGAATATACTACCATCGATGTTTCATACCTACAAAAATAATACTTTAGAGGAATCATTCCAAGACACATTATATTGTCATGTAATAATTTTAAAACAACTATATAAATGGGTAATGCCTCATCCAAAACCATATCTTTTTTTCTGGAGATCTTATGGTGCATCAAGAGGATATAACAGGACCCGACAATCACATATAAGATCTTGTACATTCCCCATATATTTAATAACTTATTTAATCCGTGAGAATTGTTCATTATCATTAAATATAAATATTGAATAGAAAATATTGATTTATCAATATTTCACCACTGGTTCATATATAAATTAAAGGTTTCATGTCATTGATTAATCAAAATAACATCAAAATATCTTTCAACCCATTATTGAGTAAAATATCATTACCATTGCAAAGACCCAATCTTTTTGAGTAGTATATTAACTTACTCTTATTGATTTAATAAGATGTTAATGGTTAATGAAGAAAGAGGAGTCGATGGCTTCATCCAGTAGACTCGACCCTTATGAAGCCCACTTATCAGAGCTTGGGAAGGAGGTAGCATCTGTGGGCTTCGCTTTGGACCAAGCCCAAGCCGAACTCCAGCGTGTCATGCTTGAACGGAAACACCTACGGGAGAAGTTCATGTTAGTAGAGATTACTACTAGGGAAATGTTATCTGAGCCTCCCTCATATTCTATCACCATAGCCCACCTTACACTTAGGTCTTATGCTAGTGTTATAAGGGGCTATGTGACGAGACCCTAGCTTCCTTGTGTAATCCTTTCGGGTGAATAAATTGAGATTTCTTCCTTTAGTGATGTTTGTGAAATTTCTAATGTCTAGATAATTTTAGAATGTATATTATTGATGAATTTTGAAAAAGGGATATTTTAAAATATTTATGTAAACCCTAAATAACTAATGATGTGTAATGATTTTCAAAAAATGGTCTTCTACAAAAGTGTTCAGTAAGGAATTTGGAGTCTAATAAGATTAACTTAATTTTTGATGAATAGTAAATTATGAAAAGTGATTTTACGCTTAGGATTAGTAATGTGACCAAATGGATTAGTAATTTCACTCAAAGAAAGTTTAAATATAATTCAGACACCTAGATTAAGTAATGTGATTCAATAAAATGGGTAAATAACGGTTTCATAAATTATTAGTCAAATATTAGTTTTTTCGGATGAATAGTGTTTTTTAATTAAAAATTTATTTAAAAATAATTGGAATATTATTTTTATAAAAATGACTTTATTTTTGAACTCAGAGCATCGATATTATGTTATGGTAATTTTTGGGGATTTTTCTAAAAAAACGAATTTTCGATGAATAGTGTTTTTATTTAAAAATTAAATTAAAATTATTTAGAAAATTATTTCTATAAAATGGAGTTCATAAATGTATTTAGAGCATCGATTTTTGGTTAGGGTGAAATTATGGGATTATTCTGAAAAAGTTGAATTTTCGATGAATAGTGAAAATATAGTTCTTAAGTTACGAGTGTTTAATGACATCATTAAATGATGTATTAAGTATATATTCAATATGGTCGAATTATGAATAGTAAGATAAGTTGTGAGGTGTCCCAAGTGGCCAATACCATGGGAAAATACCCTGGGCAGGCCCATGGTTTTTCCAAAACCACTAGTGAGGTGTCCCTTGGCCATTAATGCCTTGTCCCCTCACTTTCCCTATAAATACCCACCCTTTCCACCTTTATTTTTTACTCCCAACTCTTCCCCAATGACTTTCTGGTCTTCTTACCTTCCAAGGAGTCCTCCCAAGGTGCCCCCAAGCCCTCAGTGTCCAAATCCTTGAGTTTCAAGAGTCACGTTTTAAGGTAAGGGATCTGACCCCTCTCTTTCTTTTCATGTAATCTCTTTTATGTCCTTCCTTTTATGCGCCATGTTATTATGTGATAGGATGTTCTATTATATTCCTCATACTGCCCCATTCATGTTTATATGATTAGAGATCCCCTCTTACTCTCATCATTTCGTTTTATGAAAGTTTAAGTGACGTCGTTAGGCTGCCGAATGTTTAAGTGATTCTTTCACCCTTCTCGTTTTTCAAGTTCGATTTTCATGTCAAATCTTTCAAGTTCCTTTTTATTATGTTAGGGTATGATCTCTATATCTATCATACTTATCTCTTATGATCATATTATGAGAGACCCTATTTGATTTGTTCAATTCATTTTTGTTGATGTTTAAGTGACGCCGTTAGGCTGTCGAATTTTCATAAGAGAAATCAAATTTTTGTCTTCCTTCCATGTTTTTCATTTCAAATGGTATGTACTTAAAATTGCATCACCATGTCCATATATCCTTCTTATTATGTCCCTCTACTATTTTATGGGCCAATTATTATTGTTTGACCCATGTTCCCTCTCTTTTAAAAGTTTTCTAAAACCTTGTAACATAGCCATTATGCTGCATAATTTTCGTCTCAAAATGCCTCTCTTTTCTCAAAATTATTTTATGTTATAAAGTGAATAATCAAAGCTCCTATTTCTACAGGGGTATTCACAAATATATGAAAATTTTCTATTTTAAATTCTGGGATTTACATACATGATACCGGCTTTCCCTTTCTGTGGGTTTAAAGTAATGAAAGGATCATGTCTTTAAAGTAGTTTTTAAAACGTTATGATTATGAAATGAAACCCATTTATTTTATGCTATATGGGTTATTTATGAAATTTTTGATGATGATATATGTGGATCACATGATAATAAAGGCAAATTTAAGGGTGCGCCCTGATAGCGCTCCAATTCATTGGGTAATGACTTAATCTCTAGAGATGACCATTTTAACGACGCCTTGGTGAATAACCTTGGTAATTTTTAACGACACTTTGGGGATGGACCTTGGTGAAACGAATCGATTGTCAATATTAAATGTTGCAGCCACATCTTCAAGTTATGAAAATGTTATTTTTATTATGATGTATCTCATGATTTCTTTCTCATGCCTTAAAGTTCTTTTCATGTCCTTATTGAAGTATCTCAAGTTCACATGTAAAATGTTTCTCTTGTTTCCCTTACTGGGCCTTCTGCTCACCCTTTCTTTTGATGTATGTCCCCAGGTTATGAGATTCATAATGAAAATAGGATGAACTAAAGGAGAAGCCTTTCAAGTGTTTAAGAAGATTGTTTTATGTTTTTTTATGTATTATGATCCTTTATTCCAAGACACTAAACCTTAACAATCCTCAGTTCCGTGTAATGGAATGAAAGTTATGTTATAAAAAGGCGGGATGTTATAGTTGTTATGAAAGGATGGTTTAGTTGTTTTTGGAAATTAGGATTTAAAAACTTTAGGAAGAACCCTACAAAAAAGTTTAAATATAGGAAAACTTCCTGGTATTTTGTTAAGTATTGAGTAAGTGGTTTATCAAACAAATACATCCCTATCTGGATATGAGCAGGTAGAGGCGGCTCTGGCACAGATGTACATAGGGTTAAAACCCGAAAACACCGCTTTGAGCTAGACTCGAACGGGAACTGGTGCACGATAACGGGCCTTGCTGCACTCTTGGTTATGACACTCCCGGGGGATATGTTTGGTTAATCACAAGATTTTTATGAATCATTATGAAGGAATTATAGAAAAGTGTAATTGTCTAAGCATGAAGTCTTAGTTAAAAGATTCATAAGTGAAATAAGTTTCTTACTAAGGTTTTATTCTTTTAGAAAATGGAGGGCAATAGGAGGAACCGTGCCAATGGTGACCGCAATGCACCATGTGCTGCCGGCCCTCCGATGGAAGCCGGAATGGAAACATTCATGCGAATGATGAACCAACTAACTCAAGTTATGAGTAATAACTTGAATCAAGATGAGAGGCCAACCTCACCACGAAGGTAACAGCACTCTGTTGCGTCCTTCATGCATCAACGTCCGCCACCATTCAGTGGATCTACTGACCCATTGGTTGCAGAACAATGTATAAGCTCCATTGAAAAGATCTTTTCAGTACTTCATTGTTCGGAACAAGAAAAAGTCACCCTTGCTGTTTACCGCCTAGAGGGAGAAGCTGATCAGTTGTTGTAACTGATCAAAAACACGAAGCCACGAGGAGAGATAGAAGCAATGGAGTGGGAAGAATTTCGGGGAATTTTCCTTAACAAGTATTTCCCTTGTTCCATGAGAACGAGAATGGAGAAATAGTTTCTCGAGCTGATGCAAAAGGAGAACGAATCTGTCGGAAGCTACGAGATGAACTTCACAAGGCTTTCCCGTTATACCTCTAGCTTTGTCATGGACCCTAATGGGAAGGTTGATAGATTGTTTGGTGGAATACGACCTCATCTACGGAAGAATCTAGCCAACAGGGACTATGATAGCTATGAAGAAATAGTCCGAAGTGATATGAAAGTCGAGTTGGAGTTTGGTGAGACACAATAGTCTCATAAACCAAATGAAAAGAAGAGATCGTTGGAGCCCAGTTTAGGGAAGTCTTTTGATCAGGGAAGAGGTGGAAAGAAAATGCAACTTACCACATGCAATAAATGTGGGAAGAATAATCTGGGGAACTGCTTGAACGGAAGTGGAAAGTGCTACAAGTGTGGAAGAGGAGGCCATATTTCTCGGAATTGTCATAGTGAGGTGAAGCCTCAGCTTCCCAACACTAACGATAGAGGAAATATGGTTCTGGCCCTACCCGAAGTCACATGCTTCAAGTGTGGACAACTTGGGCACTTTGCTAACCAATGTCCAAATCCGAGGGCGGTGGAGGGGAATCACCATCAACCTCAGCAGAGGCCAAGAGAGAAAGGTCGTGCTTTCACTATCACAACAGCTGAAGTTGAAGTCTCGAACGATGTGGTAGCAGGTACTTTTGTCGTCCTCTCAAAACTAGAAAATACTTTATTTGATTCTGGTTCTACGCATTCCTTTATTTCCTCCAATTTTGCAAGGAATATAGAATCAATCCCCGAAATACTAGAGGTAGAGTTTTCTGTCAAGACTCCAAGTGGGATTATCCTTGCATCAACAGTATTTAGAGAATCTAGTGTTTACTTTGTTGAGCACAATCTTATCACAAATCTAGTAGTCATTCCCATGATGGAATTCTACATTATACTAGGGATGGACTGGCTCTCAAAGTATAATGCTAAGATCAAATGCAGAAGTAAGGAAATCTCAGTAGTCTTGAATGAATGACCTACAGTTATCTTCCAAGGAGAGATATCCCGAACTGATCCCTATCTAGAAGAACCTCCTATATCATTCTTTATGGAGTTAATTGGTGATGATGAAGAAGGAAAAGGGAGCATACAAATAGAAGATGTTCCAATTGTTCAGGAATACATGGATGTATTTCCTGAGGAGTTACCAGGACCTCCCCCAGAAAGAGAGGTAGAGTTCTCCATTGAACTAGTACCTGGGTCTCAACCTATATCAAATACTCCGTATAGAATGGAAAATGTGGAGCTAGAAGAGTTAAAGAAACAACTCCAAGACTTGTTGGAGAAGGGGTTTATCCGACCGAGTGTGTCTCCTTGGGGAGCACTAGTTCACTTTGTGAAGAAGAAGGATGGATCAATGCGGCTATGCATCGATTATAGAGAACTGAATGGGATCACGGTGAAGAACAGATATTCTCTTCCAAGAATTGATGATTTATTTGACCAACTTCACGGGGCTCAATTCTTCTCTAAGATTGACCTTCGATCTGGTTATCATCAAATGAGGGTGAAGAAGGAAGATATTCCAAAGACTTCCTTCCGATCAAGATATGGGCATTATGAGTTTACTGTTATGCCCTTCGGCTTGACTAAAGCTCCTGCTATTTTCATGGATTTGATGAATAGAGTCTTTAAGGACTACCTTGATAAATTTGTGGTATTTTTTATTGATGATATTTTGATATATTCAAAAAGTCATGAGGAGCATGAAGATCATCTAATGGTTATATTGAAAACTCTGTGGAAGGAGAGGCTCTTTGGGAAGTTCAGCAAGTGTGAGTTTTGGTTACAACAGGTGGCTTTCTTGGGGCACATCGTAACCAATGAAGGAATCTCGGTTGACCCTGCAAAGATAATGGTTGTGGAGGAGTGGCCTCAACCCACAACAGTAACTGAGATTCGTAGTTTCCTTGGTTTATTAGGATATTATAGGAGGTTTGTGAAAAACTTTTCATGGCTTTCTAATCCACTAACCAAGTCGACTCGAAAAGGGGTTAAGTTCATCTGGACAAAGGAATGCGAGGAAAGTTTCCAAGAGCTGAAGAAGAGATTGGTTACTGCACCTGTGTTAAAACTACCCTCTTTCGGAGAAGGATTCGTTATTTTTAGAGAAGAATCTCTGAAAGGTCTTGGGTGCGTCCTCATGAAAAATGACAAAGTAATTTCTTATGCATCCCGACAGTTGAAGATTCATGAGCAGAATTTTCCTACGCATGATCTAGAGCTGGCAGCAGTTGTTTTTGCTCTAAAGATATGGAGGTACTATCTTTATGGGGAGAAATGTGATATATACACTGACCACAAAAGTCTAAAGTATATTTTCACACAGAAAGAATTGAACATGAGACAAAGGAGGTGGTTGGAGCTTATTAAAAACTATGATTGTTCAATTCATTATCACCCTGGAAGAGCAAACAAAGTCGCAGATGTGTTAAGCAGGAAAGATCCTGTTGTTCTGGCAACAATGAGGATAGTAGGATATCCCTTTATTAAAGATCTAGTAAAACTGGACATGGGAATTATAAGGAAAGGGATATCATCAACCCTATTCCAAATGATTTCTCAACCATCATTACTAGAGAGGATCAAGAAGGCTAAAAAAGAAGATCCTTTGCTGCAGGAGAAGTTTGAGGCTGTAAAGGATGGGAAGTTCCCTGATTTCAATATTGATCAAGAAGGTGTATTGAAATTTCCTACAAGACTATGTGTTCCATCTATTCCGGAGATAAAGATAGAACTGATGGATGAAGCTCATAAATCTACATTCTCTATACACCCGGGAAGCACTAAGATGTATAGAGACCTTTGTGATCATTATTGGTGGGATAACATGAAGAGGGAGATTGGTGATTACACTATAAGGTGCCTGGTGTGTCAGTAAGTAAAGGCATAATGACAACTTTATAAGGGGGTATTACAATCGCTACCCATACAAGTATGGAAGTGGGATAATATCACTATGAACTTTGTAACTGGTCTCCCGAAAACATCCAAAGGAAACAATGCGATATGGGTTATTGTGGACCGTCTCACCAAGACAGCCCATTTTATCTCTATTCGGGAAGATTTCTCTCTGGATCATCTTGCCAAGATATACGTGAAGGAAGTGGTAAGGCTGCATGGGGTACCACTATCCATCGTATCTGATCTTGACCCAAGATTCACATCAAAATTCTGGAGAAGTCTTCAACATGCTCTAAATACTGAATTGAATTTTAGTACGGCCTATCATCCTCAAACTGATGGCCAATCTGAAAGGACTATTCAGACACTCGAAGACATGTTGAGATTATGCTCAATGGAATTTGAAGTTTGATGGGATCAACTCCTCCCATTAGTTGAGTTCTCCTATAACAACAGCTTCCATTCGAGTATTCAGATGGCACCCTATGAAGCTCTATATGGAAAGAGGTGTAGAACTCCTACTTGTTGTGATGAAACTGGTGAGAGGAAGCTTCTTGGGCCTGATCTCGTGCAAGAGATGACGGAACAGGTTCATGCCATCCAACAACACATAAAGGCTGCTCAGAGTCGGCAGAAAAGCTGTGTTGACAATCATCGAAGGGACTTGGAGTTTGGTGTTGGTGACAAAGTCTTCCTTCGAATTTCTCCATGGAAGAGAGTCATGCGGTTTGGGAAGAAAGGGAAGCTCATCCCTAGGTACATTGGCCCCTATGAAATCATTGATCGCATAGGAGCAGTGGCCTATCATCTAGCACTTCCACCGAACCTAGACCAAGTTCATGATGTCTTCCATGTATCTCTCTTGAGGAAGTACATACCCGACCTTTCGCATGTACTGAACCCAGAGGTGGTACAACTGGAACTTGACCTCTCTTACGAGGAGCAGCCAGTGGAGATCTTGGACCATAGAGACAAGGTCCTACCAAACAAGACTACCCACCTTGTGAAAGTGTTGTGGAGGAATCATAAATATGAAGAGGCAACTTGGGAGTCGGAGGAAACAATGAAGCAAAATTACCCTCACCTTTTTGACTAGGCCTCAAGTATAAATTTCGGGGACGAAATTTCTTAAGGGGGGAAGAATGTAATGAACCAATATTTTTGAGTAGTATATTAACTTACTCTTATTGATTTAATAAGATGTTAATGGTTAATGCAGAAAGAGGACTCGATGGCTTCATCCAGTAGACTCGACCCTTATAAAGCCCACTTATCAGAGCTTGGGAAGGAGGTAGCATCTGTGGGCTTCGCTTTGGACCAAGCCCGAGCCGAACTCCAGCGTGTCATGCTTGAACGGAAACGCCTACGGGAGAAGTTCAAGTTAGTAGAGATTACTACTAGGGCAATGTTATCTGAGCCTCCCTCAGATTCTATCACCATAGCCCACCTTACACTTAGGTCTTATACCAGTGTTATAAGGGGCTATGTGACGAGACCCTAGCTTCCTTGTGTAATCCTTTCAGGTGTATGAATTGAGATTTCTTCCTTTAGTGATGTTTGTGAAATTTCAAATGTCTAGATAATTTTAGAATGTATTTTATTGATGCATTTAGAAAAAGGGATATTTTAAAATATTTATGTAAACACTAAATAACTAATGATGTGTAATGATTTTCAAAAAATGGTCTTCTACAAAAGTGTCCAGTAAGGAATTTGGAGTCTAATAAGATCAACATAATTTTAGATTAATAGTAAATTATGAATAGTGATTTTACGCTTAGGGTTAGTAATGTGACCAAATGGATTAGTAATTTCACTCAAAGAAAGTTTTAATTTTATTCAAACACCTAGATTAAGTAATGTGATTCAATAAAATGGGTAAATAACGGTTTCATAAATTATTATTCAAGTATTAGTTTTTTCGGATGAATAGTGTTTTTTAATTAAAAATTTAATTAAAAATAATTAGAAAATTATTTTTATAAAAATGACTTTATTTTTGAACTCAGAGCATTGATATTATGTTATGGTAATTTTTGGGGATTTTTCTGAAAAAAACGAATTTTCGATGAATAGTTTTTTATTTAAAAATTAATTAAAATTATTTAGAAAATTATTTTTATAAAATGGAGTTCATAAATGTATTTAGAGCATCGATTTTTGGTTAAGGTGAAATTTTGGGATTATTCTGAGAAAGTTGAATTTTCGATGAATAGTGAAAATATAGTTTTTAAGTTACGAGTGTTTAATGACATCATTAAATGATGTATTAATTATATATTCAATATGGTCGAATTATGAATATTAAGATAAGGTGTGAGGTTTCCCAAGTGTCCAATACCATGGGCAAGCCCGTGGTTTTTCCAAAACCACTAGTGAGGTGTCCCTTGCCCATTAATGCCTTGTCCCCTCACTTTCCCTATAAATACCCACCCTTTCCTCCTTTAGTTTTCACTCCCAACTCTTCCCCAACGATGTTCGGGTCTTCTTACCTTCCATGGAGTCCTCCCAAGGTTCCCCCAAGCCCTAAAGGTCCAAAACTATGTGTTTCAAGAGTCACGTTTTAAGGTAAGGGATCTGACCCCTCTCTTTCTTTTCATGTAATCTATTTTATGTCATTCCTTTTATGCTCCATGTTATTATGTGAGAGGATGTTCTATTATATTCCTCTTTCTTCCCCTTTCATGTTTATATGATGAGATATCCCCTCTTACTCTCATCATTTCGTTTTATGAAAGTTTAAGTGACTTCATTAGGCTGCCGAATGATTAAGTGATTCTTTCACCCTTCTCATTTTTCAAGTTCGATTTTCATGTCAAATCTTTCAAGTTCCTTTTTATTATGTTGGGGTATGATATCTATATCTATTATACTGATCTCTTATGATCATATGATGAGGGACCCTATTGATTTGTTCAATTCATTTTTGTTGAAGTTTAAGTGACGTCGTTAGGCTGCCGAATTTTCATAAGGGAAATCAAATTTTTGTCTTCCTTCCATGTTTTTCATTTCAAATGGTATGTACTTAAAATTGCATCACCATGTACATATATCCTTCTTATTCTGTCCTTGTACTGTTTTATGGGCCAATTATTATTGTTCGACCCATGTTCCCTCTCTTTTCAATGTTTTCTAAAACCTTGTAACATAGCCGTTATGCTGCAGAATTTTCGTCTCAAAATGCCTCTCTTTTCTCAAAATTATTTTATGTTAAAAAGTGAATACTCAAAGCTCCTATTTCTATAGGGGTATTCACATATATATGAAAATGTTCTATTTTAAATTCTGGTATGTACATACATGATTCCCGCTTTCCCTTTCCGTGGGTTTAAAGTAATGAAAAGATCATGTCTTTAAAGCAGTTTTTAAAACGTTATGATTATGAAATGAAACCCATTTATTTTATGCTATATGGGTTATTTATGAAATGTTTGATGATGATATATGTGGGTCACATGATAATAAAGGCAAATTTAAGGGTGCTCCCTGATAGCGCTCCAATGCATTCGGTAATGACTTAATCTCTAGAGACGACCATTTTAACGACGCCTTGGTAAATAACCTTGGTAATTTTTAACGACACCTTGGGGATGGACCGTGGTGAAACGAAACGATTGTCAATATTAAATGTTGCAGCCACATCTTCAAGTTATGAAAATGTTATTTTTATTATGATGTATCTCACGATTTCTTTCTCATTCCTTAAAGTTCTTTTCATGTCCTTATTGAAGTATCTCAAGTTCACATGTAAAATGTTTCTCTTGTTTCACTTACTGGGCCTTCTGCTCACCCTTTCTTTTGATGTATGTCCCCAGGTTATGAGTTGCATAATGAACATAGGATTAAGTAAAGGAGAAGCCTTTCAAGTGTTTAAAAAGAATGTTTTATGTTTTTTTATGTATTATGATCCTTGTTTCCAAGACACTAAACCTTAATGATCCTCAGTTCTGTGTAATGGAATGAAAGTTATCTTATAAAAAGATGGGATGTTATAAACATTTTGAAAATCAACTTTTAAAAAACTATGAATATCCATAATTTGTGTAAAAAATATATTTGAATAATCCTATTAATTATTAAAAGTATCATTCAATGAAATTATGGGAGATAATTTTTTACATACTATATAAGTTCAAAAAATATTTTTCACTATAAATATGTTATATATTCATATCATTTATAATATGATATGAATATTACATTCATATTTTTAATAAAATCTAAACATCCATTATTTTGAAAAATACATAAGATTTTTCTAATAATATTTTTTAAAAATTAAAATTGGGATTATATTCCTTAAATTATTAATTATTTAATTTTTAAAAGTATTTATGAATATAATTTTAGAAAAAATTGTTTTTGACTATAATAAATTTCTCATCAAATATTGAAATGATTTCATGTTTTTCATAAACACATTTTCTTAATTACATTATGAAATAAATATTATTAAATGGAACTATTACATGAAAATATCATGAATTAATGGACGGGAATAAAATAAAAAAGTTTTATTATGAAATTTTCAAATAATTTCCTTCAAAACGAATTCAGGAGTAAACAATCATGATTATAATAAGATTTTGAAATAAACCCATGTAGTGATCATAACCATGAAATTATAGTTATTCAGAATATATATTATGTTATAAAACTATTATTCCATATAAAAAAATGTTAAATAAAAAATATGTTTATAAAAATTCATTAAACAAGTAATCATGAAATGATTTAATCAGTGATGTAGAATATTAACCTACTAATAGAAATTGTTTTCAAATATCTATTATCACACATCTCCATTTTATTGATCATTATTTAACCTCGTGTAATGTTTTTTTAAACATTTAAATATTTAAAAATAAAACCATATTAATATTATTATGTCATATATTATCTTTTTATAACAGTGTATCACCTATTCATTAATAGTGTTTCATTAATTTGTTGTTTCAGGTGTTAATTGCTTTGATTTCTCTTGATTGATTCTTATTGAAATATCCTAATATTCCACAATTTATATAGTTATATAAAATATATAAAAAAAATGGGATAATGATCATATTTATGCATCAATTATACTTTAATCCCCAATAATGAAATATGGTTATGAAAAATGATGTATGTAATGATCATAGAGATGATAGGTTGTATGTACTATTGATTACAATTTCAATTTTTCAAAAATCATTATGGAAATAAGGTAACTAATATATTATCATTATAGAATGGTCATAATATAATATATCCAATATATTATACATATTATTATCATTAATGTGGTGTGGTGGTAAAAAATATTCATATCATTTCGTGAAGGTGGTGTCAACACACACACTGATCATGTCATCATCTTTATATGGTAGTTAATGTAAGAAATGAAATTATTATATTGACCTTATAGATGAAAAATATTTCATGAATATGATAATTATTTCATTTATATCATATATTGTGACATCATGTTTTCCATAATTTAGGTACTTTTGATATTTTTACTTGTTTTCATCCATAACTAGATCCGTCATAGGACACCCAAGGATAGAAAACATTTGTTAGAGAAAATGATCTGATGTTCATGTTTGTATGTTTTTATTAATTAATATAGTTTTTATGTAATATATTAATGGACTTTCAGGGATTTCCCGAAGTTTGGTGAATGAATGGGGATGTTTGGTTGTCATGTAAGAATTTACTATTTTCTCTGTAAGATAATAATTTATATATTATGTAATTCGAGTATGATATTTGTAATGTTATCCTCGCTCATGTCATGATCTGGATACATAGTTTAAATAATACAAGTCATGTAAGGATTGTAAATTCTATAAATTTAATATGTTGTTTTTAATAAAAATGCACCATGTTTTTGGTACATATGGATCCCATGGATTACAAAACATTTTAGGGGATTACATACCGTGGAAATTTTAGGAGTTTGGAATTTATGTTGTTTAAAGGAAGATAATTCATACATTACTCCTTATCCCTCTAGATTCATGATCTAGAGAAATTCTCTAGTTGTTTTGGGGACCTCTTAATCATAATATACCAATTCGTTCAGTGTCTGATCATCATGGTTGTGTGTGGTATCTCACCCGGTGAGTATTACAATCTATATCTTCATTTCATTTTATCATTGAAGTGTAATTTCATTACATTATGAGATACTCTAATCTGTGTCAATGATTAATATTGATTCGTTTAGGATCTGTCATGTGATATTATTACGGGGGTTGACTCATTATTTTTTCTTATGTGGGTGTCTTTTTTAAATGCTTGTTCTGTGATATTTCTGCTTCACTAACATTTTTTTTAAATTGAATGAATTATGAGATGTTTAGATTGAGTTTAGGTTCTCTATTTTCATTAATATGTTCTATATATTGGTGGGTCACATTTTTGGCATTTGAGAATGAGATTTTAGGTATGTTGTTTTGTATCCATAATATGTTGGATTATTGCACTACACTAGAATTTGATAAATTTATTTATAACTAAATTGGAATTATTGGCTAATTTCATTTGTGTGTGTGAAAATGGGTTCACGATAAAAGCTGATGGTCCACTAGGATTTCTAAATGAAATTGTTTTTTCAAATAAAAATGATATAGTTTTATAAAACATTTTTTCAATGATGGTATTGATTTAATGGTTTGTTGAAATGTTTTGGAAAATAGAAAACAATGTTTTCCTTCAGTACATAGGTTTAATTTGTAGTAATAGGCCTCATTCGCTCTCAGTTGGTTTTCTCATGGATATTTCAAATTCTCCATATGCATGTTATTCAAAGGATTTTTTAGACCATTGTTTGGGGGTTTACATTCTTTGGTGTTACAATATTCTCTAGACATGGTGATTATTTCTATAGGTTTGATGTGTGTATGGTTGACTATGTTAGGTGTGATTTTTCTAGCAATCCAGACCTACTATGATCCTTAGCTTGATGTTGCCAATTCTTTATCTTCTACTATCTAGGATTTATATTTAGTATTTGATATGAAATTCAATAATTACTTTTTTTGATTCGATATATCTATTTTGAAATATGTATCTGAATTTCATTGAACACAATTTACCTTCTATATTTTTAAGTGGGGATAATGGTTTTTATATGTTTTTCCCAAAATTTTGATTAAAATTTGTAAAACTATATATCATGAATTTTTTTCATTAATGTTGAGATGGATTGGATTATTGTTTAGGGACATGATAGAAAACCCATTGGTGGGATCCTACTGAATAGTTTATCAGACACCGTTCATAACAATTTGATGGTGTGTAAACCTAATTATGTCTTTTTATACATGTGGTGAAAAGGAACCATACTGAGGAAGAGTGGTTTTCTGTCACCTGGTTTTGGATTGATTGATATTGATTGGTTGGTATTTTTCCCATGCTATCACATGGATACTATTTATGTAACTGTTTAGATTTTTTTCCATTTTGTTTGTAGATTTATATTGGTGATTTTTTACAACCATTTCAGTCGTTTCACTTCCATGTTTTTTATGTTTTGAAATATATGTGTACTCCTATTATTTAGTTTATTATTTCTCTAATTTTATATTTAGGTTGTTTTCTGGTTTAGGATGTAAAATATTTTCCCCTCTATTAATTTTTTGGCCAGGTGTTGGAATCCATCATGTGGAGATCATATACACCCTTCATGTATGTCGAATTTTGTGTAGAGTACCAGTTTGAGCGGGTTTCTAGGTGGATTTCATTATTGATTGGTATCAATGTTTTTTTTGTATTTCATTAGTTTTAATGTTTATGTGTAGAATATGTAAGATTTTTAGAACATCAAATGTAATGTATTGTGATTTTCTATCCATCCCTTTCTATGATGAGACTCAAGTTACCATGTTTTGTTTGGATGTGTTTCTCCTATATTGAGTTCTTGACATGAATATCAGTTTTTAGTTATGGTTTTTTAATTGAGATTATTATATTTTCTATTTTTTCATATATATTTTCTTCCTTTATCATCTTCAAAAATATGTCATATGAGTTCGATGCAAGGGTGTGGATATTGATCCTCAAGTAAATCTTCATATGGACCTAGATTTCATAAAGGCAATCAAGCGGTCTGTTCATGATGGTGCTTAGAATGTACTTCGAGTTCATAATGTAGTTTTTATTATATATATAGGATCATTAATATATATTGATATATCATGTAATTTAATTTATAAGATGCAACTATTCTTCATGTATATGAATGAACCTCTATTGGTGGAGTACTAGCTATAAAATATCAATACCATCCATGAATTCCTTGATAAATGTGAGAGTATCAAGGGGTAGTGCAGGAGATTTATGAATTAGGGTACTAACAATAGTTGGTTTCATTCCATGGTATTATAGGATTATCAATTGTGATTAGACAGAAAAATATTAAAGACTATCTTCTTCTAGGAATTTTTGCATCAGTTTTTGTTTTTGGTGATGTCTATAGATATCCTCTATTTGTAGTCATGATATAACTCTTTGTCAATGTCAACCAATCAGTTTTCTATTCTTGTGTGTTTATTACCATAGGTTCTAATGAATAACCTTCTAAAATCACATAAGTGCATGTAGGATTTCATACTAGATATCAGATCATAGGTATTTATGATGATGTTTTTGACCTATATGGATACGTTGGATAGGGTTATAATGGTATGGATGAATATTGATGGATTATTTGGATATTATTCTCCTTATCGTCCACCAATTGGTAGATTCATTGGTGCACTAGGGAAAATTGGGAAGTGAGAGGATCATTATAGATGTGGTGGACATGTTTCTCAATAAAAGGGCTATTCATCACCTACATTTGAATCAATTTGTGTGATTCTAAATTACTATCTATGTGGAAAGATTATACACACGTGGCATTATTTTCTATTACATATTTTGATGTTCAATAGTTGTGGGGATTATGTCCATATACATTGTTTCTTTCAGGGAATGTCTACTCCTCGATATGGTGAGGGATTATTAGCTCCAAATGCAACTATGATGAAATCAAAAGCTTCAAATACTACAAGTTTCTATCCAAAGGACTAAGGAGTGAGAACCTCCATGTGGTATATGAGTATTTGGAGGAAGAATATATAGATCAGGTGATAGTTAGTGGTACCATCATTATTTCATCTTCTATAGTTATTTCATAATTTGATATCGGTGAATATAAAATGGTTATGTGTAGTTTTTTCATATTAGGATTAATCTTATGAAAGATAATATGTGCATTTTTATGGAGTTACAAAATCCTTTTTATAAAAGGAAACATTTGGGAGTTTCAATTTCCTTCTTGTGTGCTATCAATAGTAAATGTATAGTTTTTCAGAGATTTTCTCAATCATGATATAGATTTTTTTGACATCATCATCAAGATGTAATAGATTATCTACCATTAAGATTAGTTTTATAGTTACCATAAAAATGTATTCTTTAATCTAGGTAATGGGAGATCACATGTTGTTTTGGGACTGTGGAATACATGTTTTGGTCATGTAGGACCTTCAAATAGAGTTATCAGGAAATGTTTTCAATATTTTTGTAGTGGAGCATGATATTGTTTCATATATTTTTATCCTTCCCATAGTTTTTCATGTATTTAAAAATTATTTCCCAGACTATTTCCCCATGATTCAATTATAGAGAGTAGGTTTTGTTTATAATCGATCTAGTTCTAGTTACATATACAATTTTTATACCACCTTATCCAATGGAACCGTTAGATCTGAAAGAACACAAGATTTCATTGGATGATATGATGAAAAAGAATTTTTTTCACACAATATATTCCTAACGGGAATCCCTGATTCACTATACCAGGATGGTAGATGGTTCACTCTAATAAAGAATGAAATATTATAAGTTAAACTAGGAAATGTTTAAGATAAATTATCATTTTCCTCATGTGGATAATTTTTTTTATCAGAAATGGGTAAATGGTTGTTTTTAATAATGGATATTTGGTTAGGTTATTTTCATCATAGGGTTCGAGAGTTTGATATACTGAAGAAAAAATTTAGGAGTACGTATGGTCATTTAGAATATCTTTTGATTTTGTTTGGTTTAAATAAATCCCCTGAAATTTTTATGGCAATGATGAATATAATATGCTAGTAGTGTCTCAAAACTTTTTGGTAGTGTTCATGGATGATATTTTAGTTCATTCAATAATCAAGTGTGGGTATGCACACCATTATTGTCTTTTTATAAATCTTGAGGAGCGAACATTTTTATGTGATTTTTCAGAAATAAAACATATCTATCAAATTAAATTAAATATTATGGAAATTGATTTATAATATTGGATTATTAGTTGATCCGAATATGGTGAAGATTGTTTTTTTAGAATGAAACATTTGATGTCATTGATATTCAAAGATTCCAGGGACTTTTTAGATTCTACTATATATTCTTTATGTATTTATCAATTTTTTTGTCACCTTTGAATAATTTTTCATGGAATGTGGTAAAATTTTTATTAGATATAATGATCAAATATTCTTTATATGGTATAAAAGGACCTCTGACATTAGAAACTATTTTAATCATACCTAATCCCAGTAAGAAGTATGTTTTTTATTTAATGTTTTTGGAACAGTTCTTGGTTTTGTTCTCATGTAGGATGATCATGGGGTATCATATGGTTCTAAGCATCATATACCACATGTTTTGAAATACCCAAAACAAAATTTATAACTTTTTATATTAATTCATGTTCTTGATAGTTTTTTAAAATATCTTTTTGGTGATAGGTTCACAATATTTTTTAACATTAAGAGTTTGAGATCAATATTTTCTCAGAAAGATTTGAATCTCATATTGTGATGGTGGGTCGAATACATTTATATCAGAAATTGGAAATTTCTATACCTGAGTGATGGGGAATTTCATTGAATACTCTTTCACCAAGGATGTTCAATCAAATTCTGTTCAAGAATCGAATGAAGAGTGGAAAATTATGGGGATTTTTTCCTAGTTGCATCGAGATGTTTAAGATGAAGGGTTAGGTATGGTTATGGATAGTGTTCAGATATCATCATACCTCTACTTAAATGTTATATAAATTTAGTAGTGGGATGATGAGTTCATAAAAATTCAACAGACACCATATGGTTGGAGACACATTCTTGTTGTTATCTTTTTTAGAGGTTGTTTTAAATTTCTTTCGATTATGTTATTATCCCAACATCATTAATGATCTCACATTTTTTTAGTCTTAATATTCCATCATGTTCCATCAATTCATGTTCTAATAATATCTGTCATAAAATTAGAGGGAAATTCTAGCAGCTGGGTTTGAATCGTGACATTTCTGATTAGATGTCCAACTATTACACATTCCAAAAGTTAAGTATATAGAATATGAAAACATCTAATTGTCATCAACCTCTTCTAGTGATCGTTTATAAATTTTATAAGTTGTCCATGTATTTTTTTGGAATCACATGGACTCCTAGAGGTAAGAATTCTATCGGAGTAGTGATTGACTGGTTGATAAGGTCAGCTCACTTCATTCCAATCAGGGGAAACACTAAAGTTAATGATCTGCATATGTTGTATGTATAAGAGGTTTTTAGGTTACAAGGGGTTCATTATACAATTTTTTCAGAAATGGGTTCTATGATTACATTAATGTTATGGAGGAATATCAAATAGGTTTTGGGGAATCAGGTTTTAGTGATTACAACATATCATCCACAAACATATGTTTAGATAGAGTACGGTATTCATATTTTGGAGGATATACTTGATGCCTCAATGTTGTGTTTTTGTGGATCTTTGGTATCCATTTGCGATATATTGAGATTTTTTTTAATAATAGTTAACTGAAATCAA
Organism: Viscum album; assembly: GCA_963277665.1. Taxonomy (NCBI): domain Eukaryota; kingdom Viridiplantae; phylum Streptophyta; class Magnoliopsida; order Santalales; family Viscaceae; genus Viscum; species Viscum album. The sequence goes on from OY728161.1 coordinate 312,251,964, forward strand.
TTATAATAGATTCTTTTGAATCTCTATTTTTTCCCCTGTTATGGTAACCTATTTTTTGGGAATAGATAGGTAAAGATTCATTGGTGGGACTGAGTTTGGTTGAAGAGACACCTTTTAGGATTCAAGATATATGTTGACGTCTAGTTAAATTAGCATGTCCATAGAAATATTATTCTAGTCAATTCTTTTTTTCTTTTATGTTTTCTCAAGGTGAATATGATCTCATGAAATTTATACTCAGTTATGTCACCATTAACTTAGAAAACATGGAATTTTGGTTACAATATATGTGTAATTCATGAGGATACTGAGAGGCATGGGAAGGATTCTTATCATTTTTATTTACAGATTTTGATGAAAGTAAATCAAGATATATTCCACAAATCTCTTATAATTACATAAAATTTTGATCAATCACATGATGTAAGATCCTATTCTTTTACAAAGTCATCTCGTGAATTTTTCTAGTAATTTTTTCTATTTTTAGGTACCTTTGATTTGGAGTTGTGGTTTGAGCTGTGTTAGGGTGAGTATTTATTTAAAATAAAAGGACAGAGTTCTATATAAAGTTAGCATAGAGTTTGAAAAAATTTTCACCTAATCCCATTTTATTGTGAGAAACTATAAAAAGAGATACACATGTTTAGTGCCAGTTTACCCAATCATTGTGTCCTTGTCCATGAAATCGTGCAAACTAGTTTTTTATTATCCGAAATTAATTTTTCAAATCCAACTATCCAGTAAAATAGTTAAATTTCAACCTTGGATTGGGCATGAATAATTATAAGTTATCTTAGAACCTTCAAAAGGTATTACAATTTCATTCTTATACCATTCGTCCAGATCTAATGCTAAAACTGAAGATCATCTCTCTTCTAAGTAAGTGATTTTCATTTTTTTTTCTTCTCTAGTCCTTTCCACTATATTTATTTGATCTTTTAATAGAAGATATGATATTATTACATAGATATAAACCTATTTGATGAGATCTAGATCTAGGATTATGGATCTAGATTTAAATTTTCAATATCTTGATTCCTTTTATCTTACTTTTGGGGTTATGGATTTACATCTAGATCTGGATCGATGTCATTGTGCTGCTCAAATTTGGGTGATTTTGGTTGGGCTACAAAAAATTATAAAACCAAGTTATGAGGTCTAAATAGAACTCCCATAGTTGTGGATTTGATATTTTAATGTGAGGTTATTGATGTTATATCGTCCCTTAGTAAATAATTTCCAAAATTTGGATAATTTGGAATGTGCTTTGACTTATTGATGATATGGAGATATGGATGATTAATTGATCATTTAATCATGATACTAAGGGGTTTCCCAAATAGAAAATTGATTTGGGTGAATTTGTTTACCGTTTGGGATATTATTATTGAGATATAGAATGTGGTTGGGTTTGAGATAATTAATCAGGTGGAATTAATTATGATATATTGTTAGGCTATGTGATATAATTATTCGTGAATTAAATATGTTCCTTTATGTTTATTAATGTAATTAATTTAGATATTAATTATGAAAAGATTATATTTGTTATGAATAATTAATTTTTAATAAATAATTATGGAATATGATTTTTATTGATTGATTAATTACTCGATGATTTAATTATTGGGTTGTGTAGTTAGTTTATTGTAGTGTTAATTAATGTAATTTGATATGTTTAACTAATCATTATATTAGTAAATAAATGATGTGGTTAATTATAATGAATTAATGAATGATTTAAATGGTTTAGAATGTGGGTTCTAGATGTGTCTTTCTAAGCCGATTGAGAAGCTGGGACTTGGACATGGTGTTTCTCCCTAATAGTTAACCAAGCACTTGTGATGTGGGGTGATTGACATGAAGATATGAATTGAATATAATGAGGGGTTCAAGAAATGGATTTATTGACCAAATGTTATTTGGGGTGCTAGACATGGTGTTTAAGAAAAATGAAATGAAAATAGTGAATTATGATTTAAATTGGAGACATTTTTTGAAACTGGAACTAATGTGACGATTAATGAAAAATTGACAATGTGAAAACACTTTAATTACACATTGTATTTATTTCTTAATAGAATTTCATATTCTCTCTTATGAATAGAGTTGTTTTTGACACCGTTGGTGGTGGAAAACTGAGTCGTACTCACACCCTATTTGGACTGCCAGATCAGCACGCGATCATTCTGATATTGCAAGATCAGATAGGGGAAATTCCCTGGGATAGATTTTCGTTGGGAATGGACCATGAGTGAGGGAACCAATTGTTGTTTTGGACCCTCTTGGGTGTCCTTGTTTCTTTACGTTCATATTCACTGTACACATTTGACACTTTCATTATAATAACATGTTTTCCCTTTTCATATGAGTATTTTATTTCATTGTTTTCACTATAATGTGACATGGTATTATTCTAGTTATTAATATGCTCCTACTCATGTTAATTTTTTTAATTGTTGTTTTACACTAATAAAATATGGAATAGTCTCCCCATTTCTAAATTACTAGAACATCACTGCTAGTTGAAACCCTATAGCATACGAGGTGGTGTTCTTGAGGAAATGTGACCAACTGGCTCAGGGAACCGTTTAGTGGCACTAGGGTTGGGATGATACAATGTGGAATCATAGGAGGTTTTGTTTTTCATCTTATTATTTTTATTATATATTTGGGAATGTTATAAATGAGTCTAAGAAGAGTTGGGGCTTGGTAATGAGCTTGTGCATGGGAATTTCAAACCCATGTATGGGGGGAAATCTAGGTACTCAGGGTGGTATTGTTGTGATTGTTGTTTATTTTTACAATTATATATTATTTCACCTTGGACGATGCACTTGTGGTGTGATGTTATTTTTTTATTGACAATTGATGAACATCAATTCGTGGCCTAAAGTAGCATGTGAGTTGAGTCTTTTTGTATCATTATAGGCACATCAGGTAGTTGTGACATGCATCCTTTTATGCACTCACAAGAAAACGAATTATGGATATGTTGTTGAACTTGAAGATTTATTCCTTGTTGTGAGATTGAAATAATGAAGGAAAATGAGAATAAAATGGTGTCTAATAAGAAACCTTAATAATGAGATGAGTTTGATTAATTAATTGATGAATTAATTAATTTTAAATCATGTAATTAATTAATTGTGTTAATTAATTAATGAGAATGTGTATACCCTTTTTAAAAAATACCTATAAGTGGATGGATATTGGTAGTGACAAGGCCTTGGTGTTGATATTATAGAAATAAATGGGGAAAGGGTGTGTGGAAACAAGTATTTCATATTTATTCTATTATGTAAATGTATTAAGTTTTCAATATGAGACATAAGATGTGTATTTCCCTTGTATAGATATGAATCCACAATGCTTGATGAGAGGGAGACTGAGGGGTGTCGCTCACAATGATATTCCGGAGAGGGGTCTTGAGGAACTATTGGTGCAAGAAGAAGAGGTATGAGAGATGTTCCTAGAAAAATTTCCTCATTTCCTGAAATTAATAGACACAGAACCATGTATAGTATGAAAAATCATGTCTGCGTTGATAAGGGATTTTCACTTGTAGCACCCTATGAATTTTTCTAAAGAGGGTTGACCTGAGAGAGATGAGTTCTGGATTTAATCCCTAGATATGATAGTTGACCCTTTGGAAACATCATCTGAGAGGATGGTCAACATGTATTCGTATATGTTACGGGGGGTCAGCGAAGCACTAGTGGGGAATTCGGGTTCGATTTGGGAATAATGTTAATATGTTTTGGAATGATATTTAGGATAATTTATGAGAACAATTATATCCAGAGAAACAAAGGAAAAAATAACGCTTCATAGTTTATGCATCTGACCCATGGAAATGTGTCCTTAATGGATTATGATGAACATTTCATAGCTTCTCAATGTTTTTTTCCTACATTGGAAGAAGATGAGGCCACATCTGCCAAACATTTTCAGGACGGACATAGATATGAAATTATGTCCCATGTGAATATCAATAGACTAAAGAAGTTCCCAGAATTGGTGAATCGGGATCCCATTTTGAAGGCAAACGTGAATGGGGCCTCTAGAACGTAAGAGGATGATTTCACTTGAAAATCATAGATTGTTCCTTCCTAGAGAAGGAAGCGCAATTAAGAGAAACTTAGTATAGGTAGTGGAAAAATGGTGGAAAATCTGGAGGAAACATTTCACACGATCATGCTCTTGTTCTTTTCAACCAATGTAGTAGGTCGAGAAACAATCACACACATTTTACTTGACCACTTGTAGAGTGCTGGTTTTATAGAAAGATGGGCCACTTATATAAGATCTACAGGAAGCAGCGATAAGCTGGTACTGAGGGATCAGATCTTCTATGTCAAAGTGTGTTAAAGGGGTATTCTAAACATTATAATTCTGGAAGCTAGAGTTCTACTAAAATAGGTGGAAAAGGTAGTTGATGTAATGTATTAGGGTATGAGTTCCCGTATGGAAGAGTGGCTCTACTCAGGGGAGTTAGATGATGCCACAGAGAATAGCGGCAGGACAATTACATGCAGTGAATCCTACACTTATGGGATGGGAGGCTGGGACATTGACAATGAGAGGTACTATTATAGTAGCTTCTACATTATATAGTGCCTTGATTGATATAGGTGCATAACATTCCTTAATATCAGAAAATACTGTCAATGGTTTGTGCCTGCAGGCGGAGTCTATAAGAGGAGTGATGAATATTGATATAACATTGTGAGAACATTTTTGAGATATTTTTTTATACCAATGATGTTTACTTGTGAAAAGATAGCATAGTTTTATTTGGGATCATTATATCCTTGATATGACAGGCTTTGACCTAATTATGGGTTTGGATATGTTAGTCGCATATTGATCCCACATCGATTATTACCATAGGAGAGTGAGCATTTTTACTCCTAAGGGTGAAAAGTACATTCATCATGGAGAATGGGATATCCATGAATGTCGTGTTTAGACATTTACTCAGTATCTAGAAGGGATCACATCCCATGTTTTGAGTCTTTTCACCGATTATGGGAGTGGTAGGCAATACATCCTTCTACTAGTTGTCTAACAGTTCCATGATGGCTTTTCCAATGGCGTCAGAGGGTTGATATCTGATAGAGATGTGGAATTTAAAATGGAGATAGTGTTGGGTGCATAGCTAGTACATATTCCACCTTATAGAATATAACCAACGATGCTTCAAGAGATCCAGACGCAGTCGAAGTAGTTTGAGGATAAAGGGATTACCCATCCAAGTACTTCACCTTGGGGATCACCTATCTTTTTTACAGTGAAGAACGATGGGGGTTTACACTTCTGTGTCGATTTCCGGAAGTTTAATTAAATGAAGATGATGAACTGATATACATTTCCACATATTGACAATTTTTTTTGAACAATTGACGGCGGCTTGTGTGTTCTCGAAGATAAATTTAAGATCAGGGTATCATCAGGTGAGTGTTTGGACTTAGGATATACCGGGAACCACTTTCAGAAGCTGGTATTTCCTTTATGAGTTTTTCATAATTCTGTTTGGGTTAAAAAATTCTATAGTATTGTTTATGGATTTTCGGATTAGGATCATTCATATATACATAGATCAGTTTTTGGTTTTGTTTGTGCAAGACAGGTTGGTGTACTCCATGTCACATTTAAATCATTCCCATTATCTTGACATTTTCTTGAGTACAATTAGAGAGAATCAGTTATACTCCCTGTTATCAAATTTTTAGTTTTTGATTGACTGGGTAGATGTTTTGGGGAATATTATCTCTAAAGAAGTTGTGGAAGTGTACGAAGAGAATGTTCATTTAGTGGATTCTTGGGAGCATCCCAATAATGTTTTTTATATTCAATGATTTTTAGGATTAGCTAGATATTATTGGAGGTTCATCCATTACTTTTCTAAATTAGAAGAACCAATTTAAGGTTTGATAATAAAAAGGGTAATGTTTGAATGGATGGAATCATGCGAGAATGATTTAAAGGATTTGACGAAGTGCTTGAAATCGGCACAAATAATGATCCTTATTGACACCAGTGAGGAGTAGAAGGTGTATTATGACACTTTTGGGATCATACTCGGTGTTGTGTTGATGCAATGGGATTGATTCGTAGATTATATGTCTCGAAAGACGAGGACTCATGAATGGAATTAACCTATTCAGGACCTTAATTTGGTGGTTATGGTATATAATCTTACGTATTAGAGACACTGTCTTTTGGGGAAATGTTTATAGTTTTAACAAATCACAAAATCTATTAGTATATCATTTCATAACATGAATTCAATCTTCAGCTGTGAAGATTTGTATATTAAACATTTTGATTTTTTACTGGAATATACACCTAGAAATAGGAATATTTTGGATGAATCCTATTAAATGATTACTCAGACTCAGTTTGTACATGTGTCATGTGAAGAGTGGAAAACTATATCCCTGTTGGGTGAAATGTATGTGTTAGTTCTGAGAAGTTAAGAGAGGATGACTCTGGTTTTAGTAGTAGTAGATTCTACACTGTTAAGACATATTAGGGATAGGAAGTATGATGATCTAAAGTGTTTATCATTAAGGGAAAGCCTCAAGGGTTGAGAGACACCTTCAAAACTTTTGATAGATGAGGATAATATCATCTATGAGACATATTGAATTATTGTACGTACGAGTATGCGAGAGAAATTAATGGGAGAAATTCATGCCCAAAAGTGGGTGGTACATCCTAGGGTAACAAAATTGCACTGTGACCTATGAATATTCTTTTTGTGGTGATAAATTAAAAGAAATTATTCTTACCTAATAATTTATTTCACATATCAGCAGGTTATGGAAGAACATAAATAACATTGAGGTCTATTATAGTAATTTCAAATTCGATAATTGAAGTGGGATGACGTAACCATGGATTTTGTGATAGTTCGTCAAAGGACTCTTTGGAATAATGACTCTACATAGGCTATTATTAATCAACTAACAAAGGTAGAACATTTCTTAACAATAACAGAAACCATTAAAATATACCAGTTTGGAAAATTGTATAATCAGGAGATTGTTTGTTTTCATGGGATTCTATGGACTATAGTTTTTTAACCAGATTTTCACTTTTCCTCACGCTTATGGAAGGGCTTAATGAAGGCTCATGGGATGATTTTTTTGTAATGTATAGATTACCACACATATACTGATGGGAAATCAGAATGTACCGTATAGGTGTTAGAGTATATGGTGCGGGCTTAAGTTCATGAATTCAGTGGTTCTTGGGATAAGTACTTGGATTTAGAAGAGTTCACCTATACCAATAATTATTGGTAAACTATTTAGATAGAATCACATGTGTCACATTATGGTGGAGATTCTAGATATCCATAATGATGGATAGAGGAAAGATAGTAAAAGATGTTAGGACCGAGTGTATTGCAGGAGACATCAGAGCAGGTGTAATAGATTTGAAAATGTATGGCTACATCTGTTAGTATACAGAAGTCATATGTTGATTGATGGAAATGATACCTAGATTTTAAATAGGGTGATCTTGTATTCCATATGGTGTCACCTAGGATAGGATACTTTAGAATACAGAGGTAGGGAATGTTAGAACCCATATTTTAGGAGTGCTTGAGGTAGTGGAGAGAATTTGGCCGGTGGCGTACCAATTGACCCTTCGACAGAAATATGGTGTTATGCATGATGTTTTCCATTTGTCAAAACAATGACAGTATCACCCCCAAACATATAATATGATCGATGTGGTTAAAGACTTCCTTGATATAGATGCATCCTTTGAACATAATATGATACATTTATTGGATCATAGTGAGAAACTTTTTTGGGGAATGATCGTGTTGTCAGTTCATGTGTTATTACATCATGGAAGTGTTCATGAGGAAACACTGGAATGAGAAGTAGACTTATGGGCTTAACAAACCAATATTTTTGTCTTGGAATCTTCGTTATGTTTGGGAGTGTGGCTCATGGATGAGAAATTATAAATTAGGGATATTATAAAATTTCATACTTTTACGAAGTCATCATGGGCTCGTTTTAGGTACATTTTTATGTTTTTACATACCTTGTTTTGGGGTTGTGGGTTGTGGTGCATTTTTTTGAGTTTTAATGAATAATTAATGTATAGAGGGTTATTCATGGTTTCTGTATGGTTTGAATAACCGGGAGCCTAAATCTAGGTAACCATGAAAAACTGGGTAGAGGGGTCAATATGGTGGGCACACAGTTTACTCTAACAGTGTTCTTCTTCCGAGGAAACCATGTGCATGGGATTTTATTATATGAAATTAAGTTTTTAAATAATATAAACCCATAAAACACTTCTATTGTTACCTAGAAACAGTCTTGATGAATTATAGGTGATCCTAAAGCCTCTTTGAGGGATTCCAAGGTGATTTGAACACCATTCATCAAGATATAAGGCCTATATTTAAGATTTTGTCTCCACCCGGTAAGTGGATTTCATTACATTTATTTAATATTCATTGCATCTATTATTCGTTGATATTTACATGAAACATATCCATTGATTCCATAAATTTAAACATATTTGTTTAGATCTAGATCTTGGATTGTGGATCTAGATCAATATTTTTATGATCTTCATTCCATTGATCTTAATTTTGGGTTTAACGATTTAGAACCAGATCATGATCCACGTTGTTGTGCCACTCAGATATTGGGGATTTACATTGTGCTCAAATCCATCAACAAACTGAGGGAGGTTATCTAAATATAACTCCCATAGTCGTGTATTTTATATATGTATGTGAGATGATATATTTTCTAGCATACCATAGTAATTTATTACAAAAATTGGGCTAATTTGGACTGTTTGTTGACTTGTTTGATGTTTTGGAGATATGGATGATTAATTTATGATTTAGTCATGGAATTGATGGCCTGGCAACATAGATAATTGAATTTTTTAATTTTATATGGTTTGGTATATTTTAATTGAGATATAGAATGTTGTTGGGTTTGGGATAATTAATCTAGAAAAATTAATTATGAGATGATGTTTGGCTATGTGTGATAACTAATGGGAATTAATTATGTTCCATGATGTTTATTACGATAACTAATTGTGAGATTAATTATGAAAATTTGATATTTTGTTTGAGTAATTAATTATGAATAATTAATAATATAATATGATTTATTGATTGATTAATTAATTGATGAATTATTTATTGGGTTGTGTACTTAGAGAATTGTAGGGTTGCCAAATGGAATATGATATGTTTAACTAATAATTGGATTTTTAATTTAGTGATGTGTCTAATTCATATGAATTAGTGAATTATTTAAATAATTGAGAATGTGGGTGTTATAGACGGTGTTCTAGAATGATTGAGGATTTGGGACTTGTACATGGAATTCCTCCCCAATAGTTAACCTAGCATATGTGATGTGGACTGCTCGACCTAGCAATCTTCCCTAAATGTGATGAGGGGAGATAGACATGGTGTTCCAGACTGAATGATAATTGGGTTTCTTTACATATAATTCAACAAAAAATGAGTGACAAGAGTGAATTATTATTTAATTGGGAGACATGTATTGACACCAAGAATAATGTGATAAATTTAGAATACATGACAATGTGATGACTGTTAAATTTTAAAATGTATTTATTTCTTGATAAAATTTTCTACAATATATTTTTACATGACATTTTTTAGAAAGTATTGGTGGTGGCCTAATGAGTTGTACTAAAAACTAATTCAGTCCCCCCCTGATCGGAACCTGAGTAGACATTGTTATGATAGGTAAGGATAAGGAAACGACCCCCATATAGATTTTTGTTTGGGAGTGGAGAAAGGTTAGGGAAACTAGAAATGGTTTGGGAATTTCTTAAGAGTCATCGTGTCATTAGATTTAATTTCATTGTATACCCATGACCCTTACATTGTAATAACAATCTTTCCCATTTCAGTTTAGTGTTGTATTTCTTGGTATTGTCTATCATGTGACATGGTATTGTTCTGGTTATTTATATGCTTACACACTTGTTTATTATTGTTTGATTCCATTGGTGTCTTACTCTTATAAAAGATGGTATAGTCTCCCCATGACTAAATTACCATACCGTCTCTACTGGGAGGAACCCTCTATAGTATGAGGAGACGCGCTTGGGGGAATTTGACCAAACAGCTAGGGCCACCATTTAGTGGAACTGGGTTCTGGAAATTACACCATATTTTTTGGGGATGTAACTGATTTATAGGAAATTAATTTATATTTTAAAAGACTATATAAATTTTTTTCTCTGAAGAGACTGTTATTAAATAGAGGTAAACTGCATTAGTCAAAGTGTTATGGTGATATAGATCATATTCTCATGATTCATGGGATCTTCAGATTCAGATGAGGTAGAAATTTTATCATATGTTTTCCATAATTCTTTCTTCTATGTGACTTTTGGGGGATGTAAATTCCAATTGTGGGGAGTTTGTATCATCCATTTACCCATATTGCATGTAATTCGTTTCCGTTTTTATGTCGTCCAAATTAATTGGGTGCATATTATTAATCATGTGGATGGAGAACATATTTTGGATAAAATTACATAAATTCTATGGATATATGTTTTTTATTAATGGAGTTTGGATATATTAGTTTATTTTCATTGTGTGGTTTATCCCGAGTTCATTGAAAACCAAAGGTTGATTGTGTCTTTATGTAACTATTTGTTGTTCAGGATGCCTACCGGGTTTTTACATTCCATGTAATAGGGGTGTGTGATGAGTAATGATCTACATGATCATTTCATGCGATGAATACACCATGTGAAAGAATATATGAAGAGTAAGGATTATAAAATATACAATGTTAATGATCAGTTATTGACAAAAAGGTGAAAGATTTTTTAATCTGTATAGAACCCCTAGATCAAGCGATGTGTAATGGTATTACAAACCTTGTGAATGTTTTAAGACTGGATTTTAAGAAATTTCAATGCTACTGCATCATTAATTAATTCATTTACCTCTTCCTTATGAACCTATAGATCTTATTTGGAGATTTTAGAGACCTTCCATCCGTCCATATTGAATCATTCTGTGTTTTTCCATTACGATTGTGTGTACAATCACCATGGGTGAGTAATCCTTCATAATTCTTTATTTCCTTAAACAATGGTTGTTTTGTCATGTTGGATTATCAATTTTCTTGATATATTTTCTAATTCATATTTATTATTCATAATTATGTCACATAATCTAGTTCTGAGGGACAATTACTTATTGGTTGAAATGTGGTGGGTCTGTGTTCTTGAGGATTATTGTGATTTTTCCTTTTAACCAACCCATTTTTTGAATTGAATCAATTCTACGATGTGAAGATTCAATCTAGTGCCCTGGTTTTCATTATTGAGTTCTTCATATTGGTTGATTTTGTTTCTGTCCTATGAAACCTATGTTTTGAGTTATGTGGTTCCATCTCTAGCATATGCTGGTGAACTAAATATCTGTAGTTTTTTGACAAATTATTTTATAAGTAAATTTAAATGATTGACTGATTTATTTTGTGTGAGTAGAAATGGGCATGTGATAAAGAATTGGTTTCCCTTATATTTGGTACATAAAAAAAGTAATTCAAAGCCTTGTGAAATAGTTTTATGAAATATTTTTCAGGTAATGGTTTTTGTTAAATGGTCTATTAAAACAGTTTGGAATGTAGAGAACATGGAAATCCTTGGGTACTTAGGTGGAAGCTGTTAAAATTGGCCTCATCCACTATTATTGGTTTTGTTCATGGGTATTTTTTCTGTTACCTAGGCCCCATATTTTATTGAATTTTTTAAACTATAATGGAATTAAATTATAGGGTATTCAAATTCTCCCTATACTCAATTCACATATCTAGATGCATGGTGTGCATGTGATTTTATATGATACTTTTAGGTTTTCTAGCTATCTTAACCAAGTGTGATCCTTAGAATAATGATACATGTTATATGGATTATAAATTTTTTGTTATAATTTCCTTGATTTTATTTGATTCGTGATATATAAATTGGGTTGATTTGAAATATCTTTTTTGATTTATGTATATGAAATTTGATGAAAATTTTTAACCATCGTTATTTGGAATTGATGGAAAATGGAAATTAGAATTTTTCCCATGATTTTGATAAAAAAAATTATGAAATTGTATTTCATTTATTTTATTCACTAAATGTGACCAATATTATAATATTATTCAAATAATATATATGGAACACCTCAATGGGACCCTACTAAACATGTTAGATCACACCACACTTGCCCTTTCAAATTTTCCTAGACTTTGATATTATCTTCAATATAGGGAAAGAAGGGTGAAAAGTGGTGTGGAGAGGTTATATTTTAGCTGGGATTAGATTTTTGGATGGTGATATTGGGTTTATTTTCCCACTCCATCACATCAAGATATTGGAGTATCTATTTATCCTTACTATCTGTTATACATGGACATGTCTCTTGGAGATTAATTTTTAATAATATTTTTTGTTTGTCTTGTGTTGTTATATTTCAATTATACACAATATATATTATTTCTTATGCTAAATTTTATATCTTCACAATTATATATATATATATATCAGAGTTTGTGTGTCTGTCATGTTGTATACATTTGGTTAGGTGAATTTGTTCACTCTGTTTGTTGGTCTGGCCCAGGTGCTAGACACCAGCTCATAGGGATTGGAAATTATCATAGGGTATGTAGAAATTGGGTTCATGAACTAGTTTGATGTGGAATATAAGTTTCATTTGAAAAAAATATAATCATCACATCGGATCATTTTACATTCTGTGTAATGCATTAGTGAAAGATGAATCACATTTCTTCATGAGGCAGTAGTCTATCATACGCATGAGCGATGTTATTATAACCCTCAGGAATTTGATAGTAAATAAAAGATATATATGATACAATGACTGATGCGGTAGAAATATTGTATATATATCATATATATGTTTTATCTTTTTTAATTCTCATATTTTAAATGAGGTAAGAGAAGAATTAATTACATCAGCCTGTTGGGTGGTTGTCCCCTGCTCAAAAAAAAGATTGATTTCATAAAACATTTAATGGATATGGAGAAAGTTTTAGGTCACTCCATTTTTATTAAGACATTTCAGTAAATCTAAAATATTGATGTTATTATATCAGGAATTATTACAAAAAATTTAGTGAGGTGGAGAAATAACATAAACAATTATGCTCATGGAAGTACAATTACTCTTTTTCATGTATAATCCTTAGGTTTGTACTAAGGCTTTCTTTGCCTAGTTTTATACAAAATATATGTATTCAATGACAATGAAATGGAATTTTGGATGTGATTTGGTTAGGCCTTTGATGATTTAATGTGGTTTGAATGTGTTATGAAGATAATGGAGGGGTTTCCTTTTATAAGTGAGGTGAGTAACACACATGTAATTTTTTTGAAAAGACATGATAATATCCACGTTTTAATCACGAAAAAAATCATTAAAAAATGGAAAATTATCTAAAATATAATATTTTATATGGAAATAAGTCCATAAAATATGTCTACTACAAGTTTTTTGGACATTTTTAACCGTTATCTTCTTAGTTTTCCCCATGTAAATCCATTTTTATATTTACCATTATAGTGAATTTAGACTAATTTAAATATAAATTTTGATGAAAAATATCATTGAACATATATTAAATAAAAAATTACTATAATTATAAATATGGAATCACTTTTTTCAAATATAATTCACAACATTGGATTATTTTAATATAAAATTAGTCCTGCACATGGGACCAAAAAGTTGGGTTTTTGAGGAGAAAATTTACATCATTTAACAAATTGATTATTTCAAAATTCAATATGGAAATGATTACATTTAATTATATAGGAATAATGTTTTTCAAATTTAATTAATATTACTTTAAATAAAAATCAAAATATAATTTCTCATCATAAATTATATAAACAATAAATTTGTTATCAATTAAAATTTAGTATTTTCATTATTCCTTGAAAAATGATAATTTTAAAAAATATCCAAAAATTATTCCTAAGATATTTTTTAATGATATTTAAGAAATTAAAATTACATTTAAAATATATTTTCTAAAATTGGTAAAAATTTATTTCATATATTGTGTACAAATCATGATTAAATAATCTTTTAGGAAAAAATAATGTTTTTTTATAAAATATTTTTTATGATTATTTTTTTTATCTCTAATAAATATATATTTAGTTTTTATACATTTATTAAACATATAAATTTTACAATTTTCTTATTACTATTCATACCCCCTAATTAAACACATATGTTATTTTGGAATTCATAAAATAATAACATTTTAATTGAGTATCTTATTTCATTTAAACCATGTTTTGTGTGCATTTCATGATATTTAAGATAATGTATTTATTTTATAAGGCATAAATTCATCGTAAATTCATGGAATTTTATAATCCCTTCTATTATTGGTATTTCATTCCATACACGATATCAAATATCATGTTCATTGTAACACCCCGGGTAAATAAAGAATATGACATTTTCATATTTATCCATATTTGTGAATAAAGTATTAATATTACTTTAAAGGGGACGCTATGCTCGATGGCGTACCCAACACGCAACAACGAGTTTCTTGGGAATCTTACGTTGCACTCTAATAATAAAATAATATTATTTTAAATGGTAGTTAACATGTAGCCTTTGTATTGGAGGGAATGGATATAAATAACTAAAATATGATTATATATGTTTTTTAATGTTTTTACATTTATCTAATAAAAGATAAAGGCTAAAAATACGGAAAGAATTCAATTTTAGGCGTATATGTCCTAGTTTTCACTAAAGGTTCACTTATCGCCTTTTGATGGTGAACCGTCATTAAATATAGTTTTGTTCACACTTATACATTCAATTGGACCAAATAATACTCTTCTTAATAATTGGGATATCAAAATTTACTTTGTGTAAATTTTTGGTAACTTTCCGATAAAGTTCAATTTTTTAATGAATAGTGTAAAATGTTGTATTTTAATTCAAAACCTCTTTTTAATCTAATTTATTTATATGATTATATTATCATTTGAAGTGGTTTTAAAGTGAAATTAGAATATATTTTTACCATTAAATCCAATAGTGGTCGTTGGAATTAATTTCACATTGAAATCAGACTTAAACTGGTGTCAATCTTTTGATACTTATTATTTCATAAAAACACGCTACTTGATCTGACAGCGGGAATTAATTATTAAATTAATTAATGTGGCTTATATGTTTTTAATTTTGTAAAATAGACATCATTTTTGAATTTGGAATATCAAATATAGCTTAGGGTGAATTTTTGGTATTTTTCTGAAAAACTTCAAATTTTGATGAATAGTGAAACCACTAAGTGGTACTTATAAAAACTGAATTTTCCATTTAAATGAAATTTTTCCATCTTTGTGTTTTGAATTTCAAAAATCAGACATACATGGTTTTCATCAAGAAGTAAAATGTGGTTCAATGGGATAAAAATAATTTTTTTGGTGAATAGTAACTTATTAAGTTTTTAATCGCGATTAGATGTAATTAGTGTAGTTTAAGGTAAAAATAATGTTTTAATGAACTTGACACAAGTCTTAACCACATTGGATGTGTCATGGCCGACCAAGACAACCCATGGGTCAACTTGAGGACCCCATGAAGCCACTTTGGTTGGAAAATGACATTAATATCTTTTTATTTAAAGTTAAAGTAAAAATGAGACAAACATGAAATATTTTACTAAAAAAATTTTTACATTGTGTTATACAAATCATATTTTTGACTATAAATATTAATTGGAAAGATAAAAATATTTCCTACATCATAGTATTTTTTTTATAAATTTTAGACATTAAATAAATTAAATTATTTATCACATCATAATGATGCAGCGATGACCTCATTATTTAACGATTTAAATAAAATGGAAAGATAATGTAATATATAAGACCTAAACATGTCCAAAACCTATTGGATTAGTGGATTTAGAACCCTTATCATCTTATACTCGAAAAAACATCAATGTGGGACCTCTTAAATCCGAATACAATTTTAAAATATAGTGACTTTGCTTTACCTTCCAAGAGTGCCCATCCTCTCCTCTTATAAAAGGCCCCCACCTCTACCTCCTTACCTACACTCCCAAAGCAATTGGCTCGGCCAAAATCTGCCCATTTTATCTCTCCACTTCCCTCTCTTACTCCTTGATGCCTCACTTTGGGCAGAAGTCTTCCCAAGGAAGCCTTTGAGCTCAAACCAAATGGAGTTACCCGATTTTAAGGTAATGTCTTCACTTGAGTACTTTTGTTTTATTTTTCTTCTCCAACCCCCTAAACTCTTTTTATTAATTTATTTTGTAACAAATATAGTATCATAAATATACTATGATGTTGTTATTGGAAGGATTTTAGCTACACATTCACACACCTACATCTAATGGTTAAAGAACATACTCTTTCCGTGGATGGCGAATTTCGGCCTCCCGAAACGATGATTGTTCAAAATTCTTTTAACACCTTCAAAGGTGGCCATTAAGATGACACTATATTTATATATGATATATAATATGTTTATTATTTCCATTAGCTTCTGTATTTTTTCATTTTGGGCATACCTTTACGATTTCCATTATGGGTAAACGTGATATCTTCATTTAAGGAAGTGTGGACTACCGCCCCCTCAAAGTGATTTGATTCGTTAATACCATATGTGGTATGTATAAAGGATATATTTAATGATATTATATATTATAGCATACTGGAATTAAAATAATATTATGTACCATTATGTTTTAATTCCATTTAATATGAAATAGAAATGTAAGTAGCGTTCATGCGTACGTACGGCTTACCATCTCCAAGAACGGTACATTTCATTTTTTATCTCAAAATGTTATGTAATACTATAAGTACATATATATAATGGATATATATGTCATATATTACATCAAAATTATGGATATCATTATGTAATTATAACATATATATATCTCTCTCATTTTGTTTTAATTCCATTAATATGAAGAAAAAAAATGAAAGTAGCGTTCATTCGTACGTACGGCCTACCGTCTCCATGAACGGTGCTTTTCGTTTTTTATCTTCAAATGATATGGAATAGTATGAACTGAATATTTACTGGATATATATGATATTTTAATCATTAATAATATTCTAGAAATTATTTACTTATAACTACATGGGTAATCCTTTTTCAAACAAGTTCATTTTTGACCCATGTACCAAACATCGGCAGAAACGTCTGATATGAACTAACATTATTAAACAATTATTATAACATTATAATATGTGATATGAACTGAATAATAACCTCTATAGGAGGTACTTAGGCAATTATTAATTGAACAATTTTTATTATTCAGAAATATAAAGAAACGAACAAGACAAGTTGGACTTGAGGTAAGGGATCTTACTCCTCTCTTTCTTTTTAAGTACACTCTTTTATGTCATTCCCTCTAAAGCTCATCTTTCTTGTTATTGGGATGTTATTTTATATTAAACTTACTTTAATTTTTATGTTCATGTGATGAGAGACCCTATTCTCTCTCATCAATCCATTTTGGATGTTTTGAGTGGCGCCGTTAGGCTGCCGAATTTTCGTAAGAGATCTAACCTCTCTCTTTCTTTTTAAGTACTCTCCTTTATGTCACTTCTTTTAAGCTCCTCTTTGTTATGTTGGGGGAATTTCTTTTATACTCATGTTTCTAAAAACTTTAATTTAATATGATGAGATACCCTATTTTATCTCATCAATCCATTTTTTAAGTTTTATGTGGCGTCGTTAGGCTGCCGAGTTTTCGGAAGGGATTTTTCATCTCACTTTTATTCCCATGAGATTTATGATACATTTGCCACAATTTACATTGAGTGGTGTATGTACTGCCCATTATTCTACTCTTTGTGAAATATTCTTTCGTTTATGAGTATTTACATCAATGATTCATTGTCCTTCTTTCATGGGGTGTATGTTTTGAAAGATACCCAAGTCGGTAAGGGAACCTTTCACCGTCCTCATTTTTAAAAGACTTATTTTGTTGGGTCTTTTAATTTACATATTGTTATGTTAGGATATGTTCTCATATATCCTTACTGATGTAAATTTTATGTCCATGTGATGAGATACACTTTTTATCTCTCATCAACTCATTTTGATGTGACACCGTTAGGCTGTCAAGGGAACTTCATAACCCAATTTCGATTTCTTTGGGTTCAACATGTAGTTATTGAATATGTCACCCTTTGAATATGTGTGAATGAACTTTGATTATTTTACACTTTATATCCACTTATATTTGGTGTATTCGTTTGTCACACATAATTATGCAATTGATTTATCCTTAAACTAAGGATACCGTCTTTGTATGGGACTTCGTCTCAATCTCCTTTCATTGAGGCATATTTTATTTTATACATAACTTTCTTTTATATGGTTTATAAACCCCTTTGACTTTTATGTTTATCCAAAAGGAATTTTTTTTTACGAAGCATTTTACAAAATGACAAAAGGGAATGTTTTTGTCGTACGTATGCGGTGACAACGACTTCTCCGCCGCTGTGACCGTTATTTGAGTTTCTGCTTCCTCTACAAGCCATACCTTCTTTTTAAAAGAAACATAAATACCATTTTTTACTTTTATTTTATTTTGGTATTGAAAATTGTTTTCATAATGTTTTTATATCATTGTTTTGTATTGATACATTGTGATTGAAAGGTGGAAATGTTATGTTTCCTTTATGCATGTTTTATGTGATACAATTATGTTGAGGTTCTTGGGCATTATTATGAAGACAGGTGGTTTCGTGATAGACTATGGGCGGGTGAGCCCGATATAGTTATCCAATGCATTGGGTAACGAGACGGAGTGAAATGTTAAGGTTTCACCGAAGAGATTTAGGGAATATACTGTGATGGGTATTCCAAACGTAACCAAGAGGGTTACTCCCTACGTAAGAATGTTATGAATGCCTCAAGTTACCTTTATGTCATATGATTTCTTTGTTTTATTCATGATTTGATGAGGTATGTTAAAGTGCCTATGTTTTATGGGTAAATTATAATTTCATTTTTATGTATATATGAACTCATGTTTCCTTTCCATATTTTTATAACCCTTGCTGAGCTTTTTATGCTCATCCCAAGTTTTTTTGAAATGTTTTTCACAGATCAAGGGAAAGGTACATGATGTGATGATAGTTTCAAGGATGTGTCAAGAAAGAATCCATGTTTTATTTTCAATATGTTTCCTTTGATGGGAAGAATGAATACTATATTTTATGTAACCACTTTATTTAAATGTGGAAATAATGCAAGTTTCATGATCTAATTCTCTAAAAATCTAAACCTGAAAAGATCCTCAATGTGTAATCTTGTAAAAACGCCAGATTAAGTAAGGTTTAAGGCTGGGGCCTAATAGTTGGTATCAAAGGTAGGTTTAGATAACTTTAGAGGTTAGGGTATTCTATAAGCATAAGTGGAATTACCATAATGGTTAGGATTTCAGAAAGAGTCCTAGTTTTAGATAACGTGAATGAGTAAGTGTATCTTAGTGTTTACCTTACTCATTAGTACATGATGGTTTTGGTTATATACTCACACTGACATTTCTGTTTTTAGTGAATGGATGGATCTAGCAGGCACCAAAGAGACAACAGGTTTGAAAGAAACTGTGGTGGTTCTATGATTAACATACTAGATAAAATGCTGCATTCAATGAGGAAACTCGTGGTTTTTCTAAACCAACTATCAAGGAGTCATGATCAACCACTTGATCCTTGGTATGATCTTTAATGCATCATGTACGAGATGACCAATCCATGAGGATGTTCAGGTAATAATTATAAAGGTAACCATTAGAGTTTATATGATCCTTACTTTTGAGGTAATTATGGGCTATTATATGATATGCTGGAAAATGAAAGGCATGAGATAAACTTGAGGTTAAAATATGGCATGATCATTTTTGATGATTTTATCTCTTTTTGGGGAATGATTTAAGAATTATATAGTTTTGGAAAAAGTACAACACGCAGACCGTGTGACAACCCGTTGCGTAGGACAAAGCTGCGGGAATCGAACCCACAACCAAAGTGCGACTGGTATTTATCGCCTACCACTAGGCTACGTGAAGTCCCTGGTTAGTTTGACCAATTATTTTTAGTTATATGATTTTATGAATTAAGTGTATGTTTACTTTGGGTTATTTATGAAAATGATTTACCTATCATGGAGGATATGTGATTAGGTTAATTACTATTCAATATGAGACTTTAGGAGCAACTGATGTTGTTTGGAGATAAATGTTACGATTTAACTTGGAAGACTATGTGACTAAATCCTTAAAATATTTGGTTATCAATCTTATATTGGTTTACTTTGAATAATTTTATGGACAAATTGTATATCGGATGGTCCTCGTTGAACTTTGGGTTTTGTAGGACAAATTTTGAGATTAAAAATAGATTTTATTTTTATAAAGGGTTATCCTTTTTTGGATTATCTGACCTTGTACTAACCTTTCTAGTTTTGGTTTTGGTTAAATCCTAAAGACATGGGATGTATATAGTTCTCTTTTGTAGATTAGGTGATTCTCTAGAAGTTGATTATATTACTCTTAATGCGAATAAGTCTCCCAAAATACTCGTCTTTTGGAAAAAAAAAATATGAGTTTGATTAAGGAATCTAGTAAAAGTTGAAAGTCAATATGATAAGTGATTGTGTTTCGTTATGAATAAATTCCTCAATAAAAAGTAACTTAAAACAAAAATGTTGTCTATTATCTTTTCCTACTGGGGAACCCAACACCGTTTAACCCATCACAAGTTTGTGATTTTCTTATTGTTAACTTTATCCTAAACATGTTTTCTATCACTCTCCATTAGAACATGAACCTGTGTTTTCTCATCCATGTCCATGTCTTCCTACATGGAGTCCTAGTATGGGTTAACTTGGGTGACCTCTGTACTTATCTTTCATTATTTTAAAGTGATTGTTTTACCGACTCTTGTTCCGATGTGGGATTTTCAAAGATATTTCCAAGCTCAATTTTAAAAATTGTGAGGATGAAATTCCCAAAAGGGGGGAAGGATGTAACACCCTCGGTATATAAAGAATATGGCATTTTCATATTTATCCATATTTGTGAATAAAGTATTAATATTACTTTAAAGGGGATGTATGCTCAATGGCGTACCCAACACGCAACATCGAGTTTCTTGGGAATCTTATGTTGCACTCTAATAATAAAATAATATTATTTTAAATGGTAGTTAACATGTAGCCGTTGTATTGGAGGGAATGGATATAAATAACTAAAATATGATTATATATGTTTTTTAATGTTTTTACATTTATCCAATAAAAGATAAAGGCTTAAAATATAGAAAGAATTCAATTTTAGGCGTATATGCCCAAGTTTTCACTAAATTTTCACTTATCGGCTTTTGATGGCGAACCATCATTAAATATAGTTTTTTTCACTCTTATAAATTCTATTGGACAAAATAAAACTCTTCTTATGAATTGGGACTTCAAAATTTACTTTGTGTAATTTTTTGGTATCTTTCCGATAAAGTTCATTTTTAAATGAATAGTGTAAAATGTTGTATTTTAATTCAAATCCTCTTTTAAATATAATTTATTTATATGATTAGATTATCTTTTGATTTGGTTTTAAAGTGAAATTAGAATATATTTTTACCATTAAATCCAATAGTGGTTTTTGGAATTAATTTCACTTTGAAATCAGACTTAAACTGGTGTCAATCTTTTGATACTTATTGTTTCATAAAAACACGCTATTTGATCTGAAAGTGGGAATTAATTATTAAATTAATTAATGTGACTTATATTTTTTGAATTTTGTAAAATAGACTTAATTTTTGAAATCGGAATATCAAATATTGCTTAGGGTGATTTTTTGGGATTTTTCTGAAAAACATCAAATTTTGATGAATAATGAAACCACTATGTGGTACTTATAAAAACTGAATTTTCCGTTTAAATGAAATTTTTCCATCTTTGTGTTTTGAATTCCAAAAATCCATCATACATTGTTGTCATTATGAATTAAAATGTGGTTCAATGGGATAAAAATAATTTTTGTTGGTGAATAGTAACTTATTAAGTTTTTAATCACGATTAGAGGTAATTAATGTAGTTTAAGGTAAATATAATGTTTTAATTAACTTGACACATGTACTAACCTCATTTGATGTGTCATGGACGACCAAGACAACCCATGGGTCATCTTGAGGACCCCATGAAGCCACATTGGTTGGAAAATGACATTAATATCTTTTTATTTAAAGTTTAAGTAAAAATGAGACAAACATAAAATGTTTTACTAAAACAATTTTTACATGGGGTTATACAAATCATATTTTTGACTATAAATATTCATTGTAAATATAAAAAGATTTCCTACATCATAGTATTTTTTTATATTTTCTATACATTAAATAAATTAAATTATTTATGACATCATAATGATGCAGCGATGACCTCATTATTTAACCATTTAAATAAAATGGAAAGATAATGTAATATATAAGACCTAAATATGTCCAAAACCTATTGTATTAGTGGATTTCGAGCCCTTATCATCTTATCCTCGAAAACAAATCAATTTGGGACCTCTTAAATCTGAATACCATTTTAAAATATAGTGACTTTGCTTTACCTTCCAAGAGTGCCCCTCCTCCCCCCTTATAAAAGGCCCCCACCTCTACCTCCTTACCCACACTCCCAAAGCCTTTGGCTCGGCCAATATCTGCCCATTTTGTCTCTCCACTTCCCTATCTTACTCTTTGAAGCCTCAATTTGGGTAGAAGTCTTCTCAAGGAAGCCTTTGAGCTCAAACCAAAGGGAGTTACCCGATTTTAAGGTAATATCTTTACTTGAGTACTTTTGTTTTATATTGCTTCTCCAACCCCATAAACTCTATTTATTAATTTCTTTTGTAACAAATACAGTATCATAAATATACTAGGATGTTTTTATAAGAAATATTTGAGCTACACTTTCACACACCTACATCTAATTGTTAAAGAACATACAGTTTCCGTGGATGGCGAATTTCGGCCTCCCGAAACGATGATTGTTCAAAATTCTTTTAACACCTTCAAAGGTGTCCATTAAGATGACACTATATTTATATATGATATATAATATGTTTATTATTTCTTTAAGCTTCTGTATTTTTTCATTTTTGGCATACCATTATGGTTTCCAATATGGGTAAACGCAATATCTTCATTTAAGGAAGTGTAGACTACCGCCCCCTCAAAGTGATTTGATTCGTTAATACCATATGTGGTACGTATAAAGTATATATTTAATGATATTATATATGATAGAATACTGGAATTAAAATACTACTAAGTACCATTATGTTTTAATTCCATTGAATATGAAATATAAATGGAAGTAGCGTTCTTGCGTACGTACGGCTTACCGTCTCCATGAATAGTACATTTCATTTTTTATCTCAAAATGTTATGTAATACTATAAGTATATATATATAATGGATATATATGTCATATATTACATCAAAATTATGGATATCATTCTGTAATTATAATATATATATATCTCTCTCATTTTTATTTAATTCCATTAATATGACAAAAAAATGAAAGTAGTGTTCATGCGTACGTACGGCCTACCGTCTCCATGAACGGTGATTTTCGTTTTTTATCTCCAAATGATATGGAATAGTATGAAATTAATATTTACTGTATATATATGATATTTTGATCAATAATACTATTCTAGAAATTATTTACTTATAACTACATGTGCAATCCTTTTTCAAACAAATTCATTTTTGACTCATGTACCAAACATCGGCAAAAACGTCTGATATGAAATAACATTATTAAACAATTATTATAACATTATAATATGTGATATTAACTGAATAATAACCTCTAAAGTAGGTACTTAGGAAATTATTAATTGATGAAATTTTATTATTCAGGAATACAAATAAATGAACAAGACAAGTTGGACTTGAGGTAAGGGATCTTACTCCTCTCTTTCTTTTTAAGTACACTCTTTTATGTCATTCCCTCTAAAGCTCATATTTCTTGTTATTGGGATGTTATTTTATATTAAACATACTGTAATTTTTATGTTCATGTGATGAGAGACCCTATTCTCTCTCATCAATCCATTTTGGAAGTTTTGAGTGGCGCCGTTAGGCTGCCGAATTTTCGTAAGAGATCTAACCTCTCTCTTTCTTTTTAAGTACTCTCCTTTCTGTAACTTCTTTTAAGCTCCTCTTTTTTATGTTGGGGGATGTTATTTTATATTCATATTTCTATAAAAAATAAGTTAATATGATGAGATACCCTATTTGATCTCATCAATCCATTTTTGTAAGTTTTATGTGGCGTCGTTAGGCTGTCGAGTTTTCGTAAGGGATTTTTCATCTCACTTTTATTCCCGTGAGATTTATGCTACATTTTCCAAAATTTCCTTTGAGTGGTGTATGTAATGCCCATTATTCTACTCTTTGTGTAATATAATTTCGTTTACGAGTATTTACATCAATGATTTATTGTCCTTCTTTCATGGGGTGTATGTTTTGAAAGATACCCAAGTCGGTAAGGGAACCTTTCACCCTCCACATTTTTAAAAGACTTCTTTTGTTGGGTCTTTTAATTTACATATTTTTATGTTAGGATATGTTCTCATATATCCTTATTGATGTAAATTTTATGTCCAAGTGATGATATACACTTTTTATCTCTCATCAACTCATTTTGATGTGACGTCGTTAGGCTGTCAAGGGAACTTCTTAACCCAATTTCGATTTCTTTGGGTTCAACATGTAGTTATTGAATATATTACCCTTTGAATATCTGTGAATGAACTTTGATTATTTTACACTTAATATCCACTTATATTTAGTGTATTCATTTTTCACACATAATTATGTAATTAATTTATCCTTAAACCAAGGATACCGTCTTTGTATGGGACTTCGTCTCAATCTCCTTTCATTGAGGCATATTTTATTTTATACACAACATTCTTTTATATGGTGTATAAACCCCTTTGACTTTTACTTTTATCCAAAAGGAATTTTTTTTAAATGAAGCGTATTACAAAACGACAAAAGGGAATGTTTTTGTCGTACGTATGCGGTGACAACGACTTCTCCGCCGTCGTGACCGTTATTTGAGTTTCGGCTTCCTCTACAAGCCATAACTTCTTTTTAAAAGAAAAATAAATACCATGTTTTACTTTTCTTTTATTTTGGTATTCAAAATTGTTTTCATAATGTTTTTATATCAATGTGTTGTATTGATATATTGTGATTGAAAGGTAGAAATGTTATGTTTCCTTTATGCATTTTTTATGTGATACGATTATGTTGAGGTTATTGGGCATTATTATGAAGACGGGTGGTTCTGTGATAGAATAAGGGTGGGTGAGCCCGATATAGCTATCCAATTCATTGGGTAACGCGAAGGAGTGAAATGTTAAGGTTTCACCGAAGATATTTAGGGAATATACTGTGATGAGTATTCCAAACTTAACCAAGAGGGTTACTCCCTTCGTAAGAATGTTATGAATGCCTCAAGTTACCTTTATGTCTTATGATTTCTATGTTTTATTCATGATTTGATGAGGTATGTTAATGTGCCTATGTTTTATGGGTAAAGTATGATTTCATTCTTATGTATATATGAACTCATGTTTCCTTTCCATTTTTTTATAACACTTTCTGAGCTTTTTATGCTCATCCCAAGTTTTCTTGAGATTTTTTTCACAGGTCAAGGGAAAGGTACATGATGTGATGATAGTATCAAGGATGTGTCAAGAAAGAATCCATTTTTTATTTTAAATATGTTTCCGTTGATGGGAAGAATGAATACTTTCTTTTATGTAACTACTTTATTTAAATGTTGAATGTAATGCAAGTTTCATGATCTGATTCTCTAAAAATCAAAACCTGAAAAGATCCTCAATGTGTAATCTTGTAATAACGCCAGATTAAGTAAGGTTTAAGGCTGGGGCCTTATATTCATACTTCAAAATCTCAACATTTTATATTCTACCCCCGATAAAATAATTTGTGTCCTCAAAATGTAATCTTGATCTCAATAATTAATTGTTTGATATTTGAAAATTATTTTTCTGAAAAAAATATAGGGTTAATTAATCCTCATTTTAATATGAGATAAATATAATTACAAAGGTCATGTGGAATAAAAATACCTGGTTTCCAAATTTGATATCATATGTGTGAAGTGAAACCATGGACATAGAAGTGGAAAATAATTCCCAATTACTGGTGGAGAGTGATAGACACAATTAACCATAAGAAAGTGGGTGATTCAAAAAAGGTTACAGAACACAGATCTAAAAAACCTAGAGGCATGAAAATTTTTGTCGACATCGTCAATATTGAATGTCTTAGGAAACCTTTTTTTTCAAGATCTTTTTCCTATATAAAATTAATTATTTCCATCTTTAAGAATATATAGAAATATAATTAATTGATATAATTTCATTCAAGGTAGAAATTTCACCCATTATTCATCAATACACATCACCTTAATTACTTACTCTAAGAAATGAATTTTCAAAAATGATGTTTCTTATGCCATAATCCCTAAAAATCACATTAAATATATCATAATATCCACAACAGTATGAAAATTCAGTACTTTTATCTCTATTAATTATTAAAAAAACTTCATAGTACATGTTATCCAATATGCATAAATATTTATATTTTGAAGAATTAAATGAATATCAAAACCTTTTTCAAAATATAAAATTAAACCATTTCATAAATTTCTATCCTTATGAACCTTTAAAAAGATTAATATTTGTAATATTATAAAGAACTTCACCAATTTTACAAAATGAACATGTCATTATTCACCAAAATAATATGGAGTATCTCATAATAGTCACATGAAAAACATGTGAATAACACCATCATTTATTCTGTTGAAATAGGATATAAAACTGAGTTATGGTAAAACCTACATGATTCTATACACATTAAATGAAACACATATTATTGGATAACTTACTAAAATACAAAAAATACTTATGAATCCATCAATTATAGAATAAACCTATTTTTTAAAAATATTTAATCAATTCCAATGTAGTCATAACTATCTAATTTACAGTGTCCATATAAATCATATATTTATTCCTAAATCATTAACTCAACATTAGGAACATATTAAGGGTGTGATTTCCCAGAGTCATGTCTTTTTCAATAATTTTAAATTTCCCCTGAATCAATTTTCCTAATTCCATTCAATAAATTCTTTCAAATAATTATTGATATTGTAATGATGTGAAATCCATATATATTTTATAATTATTATGGCAAGGAATACATTGCTAAAATAATATAATAACCTATTAATTGAATCCAAACATATGTACATTAATTAGTAACTTCGTCTGTGGTAAAAGCATGGCCTTAACCATGACCTATTAAATAATTTTTAGTTATTTTCCTTCATTTATTGGGAAATTTATTTTTGTAGTTCCTCATCTCCTTTAGTTGAAGGTTTGAAAATTGGAATAATTTTAATTTCCATTGAAATCATGATCATGGCGTAATTTTACAACACACCTCTAGGAAAATCCATTTCCATCTTAGAATGAAGCAATTTATTTTCATCAACAATTATCACATGTGAGAAAATCCTTCACCCATATCATCGATTTAGTCATATGTTTCATAGAAATCATCTTCTTCTCATGCATCCATTTGAATTCATAATATTTTCAGTGTTATCTATCAATCTTGTAGGAACATGAATCTATTCTTTAATTTATGAGATTCTTGTGGAGGCTAGTTCTGTTTGAAATAATAGCTTAATCCCATCAATGGAATGATCTTTTTACCCTTTGTAATTTATGTATTGATGTACTTAACTTTCCTTATTCTACGATCAATTTCTAAACTATGTCTCACACTATTATTACTACTATCCTTGGTTGGGGTCCAGTGGGTCATGTACTGATATCGTTATATAAAATGGGGTTTTTCGTAAAAATTGTGTTATGGAGATAAAATGATCATTATGATTGCATTGAAAACATTAGGAAATGATGTTAATTTGTCTCATGTTCAACTAGAATGATAGGTAATCGAGTGGTGGTGTTGCGGATAATGTATCCACGCATCAAAATATTGACTACCCACTAGTCAAGATATAATGTTAATGCATTAGTATCAAGGAAATCACATTTACATGAATTATTTATTATTGGATCTTTTGACATTCATTCCTTTCATGAGTCAACTCCTCTTATATGCTTATCTAAATGTGGTATGTTGTCAATTTTATGGATTCCTCTATGATGAATTCCAAATAAAACTATATAACATGACTGTGATGATGACACTTTGAGTAATTAGTCATTAAAATATTTACCTATTCATGAGATGTTCCTTCCATGTGAGCATAGAGTAGTTATTTTTCATAATGATTATCGCAGGAGACCTCCTCTAGTTGTTCATGTAGATTATCATCTAGATAATCTGTAGCCAATAACCTCAGTAATCCAAGATGATTTTACATGTATTCATAGACCGTTTCCTAATTTATAGAAAAATATAATGATTTAGGTTCCTAGTGATCTAACCCTCGAGAAGTAGAGTATTGGCTCAACATGGTGATTTTAGTTATTCTGAATGCTTGAACCATGACCAATGATATGGTTCTAGTCCCTTCTGGCCTTCATCTGAGAGTATAAATACACTAGTTGGGACTGATCACTCAATTCAATGATTGTAAAAGACTACCATGGTCTTGTATTATATATTTGTTCCATGATAAATATTTCTATTTAAACTAGTTCTCATTTTGGATTCGAGATGTTCTTGAGTTGTAGCATGGTAACATGCCATTTGGAGAGTATGCATCAAGGTTTACGAATATCACATTCTAATAACATCTTATTTTT
Organism: Viscum album; assembly: GCA_963277665.1. Classification (NCBI taxonomy): domain Eukaryota; kingdom Viridiplantae; phylum Streptophyta; class Magnoliopsida; order Santalales; family Viscaceae; genus Viscum; species Viscum album. Next base: position 312,280,964 of record OY728161.1, read on the forward strand.
TATGATGGATACTTATTTTAATGGAATGTTAGTAGGATTTTTAGAGAGGCATCCAGTCTAGAATGGTCATGACCCCCTTCCCATGAGGTGTACCACTCATGGGCTAGTAATGTGAGTAGGAAGATAATGACCCCTGAGTCCTGCCACCAGTAGGCCTCTGGTTGGTGACTAGAACCGATGGTATATTGAACACACAAATGTGAGGCATTTCCCTCTAAGAGAACACATGAGAAAGAGAGAGATATAACAGAACCCAGACAACTCTAACATAGAATGAAATATAAAAGAAAACCCATGTGCAAATATGTAATGTTAGACAAAACTACTACAACTAAACTGGGAAAACTACAAGTACCAAATGAAAGTAAATACAGTAGAAACCACAAGCTTGAACACCTCCTGCCACCCCAACCTAGAAGAAACCTTCAGGATCTTGAACCAGCTCCTAGTGACCTGAATAATAGTTTGTATATACACAGAGTGAGTATAATAGTATACTAAGTAGGATCCTCCTCGGAGCCACTCATGAAAAATTAAATAAAGCATACTATATCACAGTGAAAAACAAGTGGAGCTAACTTTTCACCTAAATATGTATATTAAGTTCCCAGCCTCACCATGTATAATCTCACAAAGTATTTCATACAAGATTATATAATTTAATAAATAAAATCAGGTGTTCCCTGTTATTACTTCCCCAATGGTTTTCCGCTTTTACCCAGCATCGCACATCCTATGCGTCTCTCTCCAAAAAGGCACGCCCATACACACCTAGTAGGATCACCACAACATGAACCTCATGTAACAAAACCACCACGTCCATACAAGAAAAGTAACCAAGTCGTTTCCGGGAGCCCCCACATCACACATAATGTGTATAATAAATCCGGAATTATAGCTCAATCCATTACAACTCATACACAGAGTAAGGATCCTCATGCTATCAAACCCCATACACATTGCACCTATAGTATTCCATAGGAAACTATATCCAAAATACATGTGTGTGATTAACCAATAGCCATTAAATCCATCTATACACATATATAGAGAAAACTAACTGTTGTGCATAACAACACCAGTAACTGCCATGAGAAGAGAGTGGGGGAAAACGGGGTAGTCAGCCATCCATCCTCCCACCAGAATGTTGGCGAAACATCCCCAGAAATCAGAATTCCTAGGGTGTCAGTTTCCTTAACTGATGGTGTGGAGTAGCATATAGAAACACCAAAATTATAGAATACACTATAGCTCACAATCACAATATGAGCATATCATAGTCATAGACTCATCTGCAGATAACGTCTCTCGGACTCCAGTATGACAATTCTAAGACAAGGTATCATATAATCACAAAACCATTTAAAGGGCATTGTTCTCATTCTCTCATTCCATTTTTTTAGTTTCACTTTTAAATAATTAATACTTTAAAATTTTCAACTATTAAATAAATTCACATTATATTTCATTAGGATCACAATCAAACTCGATTTTTCCTTTAAATTGCAACTTCTATGTTGTTCCCTAACACACTCCAACCCCATGGGATAACATCGTTTATTCAATAAATTATTAAAAAAATTGTTACTTTCTCATATTCCCATGAATTCTAGAAAAATATTCTAAGATACTAAACATAAGGGACTTAACACAATGACTAGGAGAACTACCCATCGAGTCATTTCCACCTATAACAAGTGCATAGATGCATCCTCCTTTGAGAGGGTAAACATTGGAAGAACGTGTAATAACCCACGTGTCTTCGTCCCTTTTGGAAGAAGGGTAAGTAAGACCAACTTACATGAGAAGTGGGTAAATTAAAGCTGATAAAAAACAAAAAAGAAACAGTTAGCATCCAAACATTCACAGAGAACCCATTATATCCACTCTCTTTCCCTCCAAAACACCCACATGCCTAAACTGATGAATCTCAACACTCTAGGTGTCATCTTCTACAATAATCAATTGGACTCCCTACCCCACATATCACAACAGTCTTTTAGGCTCACATCAACACATAAGAAGCAGGGAAAGAAATGTCATATCAACTGGGGTCTTGGCCCTTAAACAAGCAAGAGGAAAAAGTAGAACCTTAAAATAGTTATCTAGTATCAAAACACCAATTATTTAATCCATATAGAATGAACTAATTTATTATTCACAGTTTCCAACATCAGTAATCCTAGACATTAATCTATCAAAAATTGATTAAACATGCCTACTACATTAATTTGATTAACATCGAATTTCAACAACAACTATTATATTCATCTACAAGCCTCTTTATCATTATCCAAAAAATTATCAATTAATTCCAACATTATGTTCATAACCAATTTATATCAAGAACGAAATGCTATCAAAGAAAAAATAGATATAACATTATATAGAAAACAATAGGCAATAACATACGATCGACATCAATTTATTTATCCGCTTAAAATATATATTATGTCAATTCAAGTTTGTTCCAGTGGAATAAATCATGATGACTCTACAGTTGAACATAAAGAAATAGAAAATCAATGAATCTCCTACCTCAAACAGTTCATAACATTTTTATATGAGAATGAGCCACACAACAGGTTACGATCTCCTCCCCTCATGACAACAATATCCACTCGAGGATGAGGTGACACCACCACACCGGTAAACACCCAAGAAAAGTACATTAGAAACATGGAGATAACATTCCATAAAAGGTCATGGAGAAACATAAGGAGATGAACCCAAAAAAATGGAGATAGATCATACCTTATATCGAATATTTATCGATACTGCTTTGTTTCTTCAAAACTGAAGGGAACCAATCCCAGGGGGAAAGATTGATCACACTAATCTAATGGGAAGGAATTTAAGGATATATAGTCTCACACTTGAAAACTAGGTATAGGAATTAGGCGGGAAAATATATTGTCCATTTATAAGATTTAATGGATCAACGGTTTAAGAAATGTTGGGTTTTCCATTAAAAATGAATCGTAGTAAACCATGTGTTTTGACCATGTAAAAGCATCCCGAGACTTGGGAAAATTAATATATGAGCTATGGCCTTTGAATTTTCCTTAGAGTCCTTAAAAAGATGCTTTAAATCTATTTTATGTCAAAGGAAACATCAAAGGGGTGAAACTCTAAGAAGATGGAATCATTGTACACCATACATGATATTTGAAAAATTAAATAGAGGCAACCACTAGAACCTCACCATTTGGTAAACACTGTATATGAACTAACATTTTTGAAATTGAAATAGAGGCTAATGTTGGAACCACACAATTATAGAAACATTGTTCATGAACATGAAAATTGGAAAAAAAAATAGAGGCTACCATTAGAACCTCACCATTCTAGAAACACTGTTCACATAAGAATAATGTGGGAACTGTTCACAAGGCTATTGTTGGAACTGTTCACATAAGCCTACTATTGGAAGTATTCATAAGGATACCATTCAAACTATTCACATAAGCCTGCCGGTGGGAATGTTCTCAAGGCAACCATTGGAACTTTTCACATAAGCCTTCCATTGGAACTATTCATAAGGATACTGTTAGAACTATTCACATAAGCCTATAGTTGGAACTATACACAAGGCTGCCAATTGAACTACTCACATAAGCCTACCGTTGGAACTATTCTGAAGTCCACCATTGGAATTGTTCACATAAGCATACCATTGGAATAGTTCACAAGGCAACTATTTGAACTGTTCACGTAGGCCTACCATTGGAAATGATCAAAAGGTTACCATTGGAACTATTCACAATAGCATACTGCTGGAACTGTTCACAGGGCTACTATTGGAACTATTCACATAAGCCTCTTGTAGGAATTGTTCACAAGGAAACCAATGAAACAGTTCACATAAGCCTATCATTGGAACTATTCACATATGCCAACCATTGGAACTATTCCCAGGGATACTGTTGGAGTTGTTCACATAAGACTACTGTTGGAACTATTCACAAGTATACCGTTATAATAGCTCCCAGTGGCCTACCGTTGGAACTGTTCATTGTTGTCTCATTAGTGGAACAATTCACACCTGTCTCACTAGTTGAATTGTTCACCGAATTTGAAATTTGGAATGGTGTTGGGGATAAGTCACCATAACCTCGTAGAACTCCTCAAACACTATATATCTACCGAGGAATGGACTAGAGAGGTTTGGGCCATTACATATGATAAATCTCAAAACATTCTGATCATCTATAATTAAAAACCCACATAAAGGGAAAGCAAATGAGGTCCGAACAACCACCCATCAAGATACCTCTCAAAAAAGAGCAAGCTATAAAAACAAACCAAAGAAAGAAATATGATAATCAAAATATGTCTACAACCACAAAAGAACACTTTTTTTCTTCAAAATAGTTAAACATCAATCAACATGGGGTACTGATCATGTATCTATGACTCATGTTTTCATGTACTCTCCTCCATGCCCCTGTGTCTCCACAAGACACGAACCATGGGGATTGATGTCACGACCCGTCCTTGGGGCCCGTGGCGTGACTACCCCAAGCCCGTCTTCCATAGGACAGGGGCTGGTGACTAGCACCAAAGGCGTAAATCCCGATAACTGGGAAGGTATTTCCTTTATAAAATTAAACAAAACACCACAGAGTACGAGCGAAAGTAAAACACTAAGTACAAAAGAAAGTGTTGAAAGTAAATGAGCCAAAATACAAACCCAACTGAAAGTACAACTACAACTGAATGAAAGTACAACAGAAAAAGACAACAACTAGAAGAATGGAAACTGCTCCTGGGTCATCCTCATCGGAACCTACCTGAAGGGTAGGTACATATGGCACAGCTCCTGGATCGTCCACCACAGATCCTACCTGAAGGGTAGGTACGAATAGCCTCCACAACGCTCCTGCCCGTCAATCCTCCTCCGAGCGTCGTCTCATGGTGATTTCCACCACCGGATGCTGACTCGTCATGTGGTCCACCTCCGGGTACTGAATCGTCATGTGGTCCACCTTCGGGTGCTGCCCATTCCTCGAACAATCGGCCTTCGCCAGCGCTGCCCGTCGTCTACAACCAACACAACGCGGTGCGGGCATAGCCCGTGCAGGGGTGAGTATAACGATACTTAGTAGGGACCTCGAGACCCTCAAGGTCTCACTAAAACCAACATGGATAACCACAAAGAAGATCTCAATAGATAACCTCTACTTAGGTATATGCCCAGACATATAACTAAGTCCTCAAGTAACCCATCTCAATCATGTGGAAACACAAAGATTATGAAATCAATGGATAACCACTACCCAGGTATATTCCAATACATATACCTAAGTTATCAAGTGACCCATCTCAATCAAGAGGTAAACACAAAGGTCAAAGATTCAGCTCAAACCAGTATTTTTATTATCAAAACCGTAACTGCTGAAGAGCCCCGTCTCTGGAGTGTACAGTCGTCCTGTCACGACTCTGAGGTACTTCTCACTAATCTACGACTGCTGAGGTACTCCTCTTGTCGAATACCGCGGATCTACCACCTCACACAGTAGTGCTCCTCCGCCATGGGTCTGCCACCTCACACAATAGTGCTCCCCCTCATAGCATACAGAGGTACTCCTCCTATCGAGTACCGCAGGTCTGCCACCTCACACAGTAGTGCTCCTCCGCCATGGGTCTACCACCTCACAAAGTATTGCTCCCCACTAAGCTATTCTAGTCACTCCGAATCAAATCGGACAAGCAGTCATCAGTCACAGCCAGATACACAGTCTCCTTACATTGTATGCTCATCTCCAAGAGGGTCCTCTCCACGAGCTATAGGTCGATACTCCACGTATCAAAAGTCCCACGAAAATGAATCTCAAAGGACCACCTCATCATAGAGTTCTCAGTGCAACAAACGACACGTCAATCGAACGCCCGGTCTTTGAGTTAGTAGCCTCATCGTCCCAGGGCCTGGTTTGTTTCGTGTGCGAACCAACCAGGCTGTATCTCAACTGTACCCCGAAATCTCATAGGGTATACCCATAGGGGCCGTTTCTCAATGTGATCACCAACGCCGCTGACGGTTCGTCAAACGGATGTCCGAAGATATCAGCTTTTCCGTTCCAGGGGCCTGGATGGATTTCAGGTACAATCCAATCCGGCCATACTCCAACTGCATCCAAAACTCAGGCGAAGTATGAAGAAAGTTCCATCTCATCAAGAGGAATTCAACGAGACAGACAACGCGTCAATCGGATGGCCGGTCTATGTGTTATTGGATTTTTTGTTCAAGGGGCCCAGTTTGTTTCGTGAGCGAACCAACACGACCACTCACCTACGGCATCCAAACCTCGAGTGGAGTAAGACAAATGTTTCGCCTCATCAAGAGGAATTCAACGAGACAGACGGCACGTCAATCGGATGTCCGGAGCTCAAGATATAAGGGTTTCCGCTCCGAGGGCCCTATTGGTTTCGTATCCGAACCAACTCGGCCGAACAAAAAGTTCTCTGAAACCATGAGTGTAATATACTGAAACGACCGTCTCTATCCAAGGATTGAATCTCAACTGACGGTGTGTCAATCAGAGGCTCGTAGCTCATGTTATGGGCAAAAGATTGGAAAGGTTCGGTAATATGGGGGTCGGGCCCGGTCCGACCCGACCCGATACCCCCAGGGTCGGCCCAAACCGGGTCGACCCGAACATGGTCTGGGTCCGGTACGCTTGGGCGCAGCCTGGGCCGGTCGGCGCGGCCCCGCCCGTCATGGGCGGCTCGGCCCGACATGGGCGGCTTGGCCCGGACCGGTGGCTCGGCCTGGCACGCTGGCACTGGTTGGTTGGCCAGGCGACCGGCTCGGCCGTTATTGCCGAGCATTGCTGGCGGGGGGCACGCTGCCCCCGAAGGAGAAAATCGCGGCCCCTTAATGGGTCCGCTCACGTCCGGCCAGCCGGGGGTCTCGGACCAACAGTTCTTCCACGGTCCGGTCGGCCCGCTTCGGCCGGCCGGCTTCTGCTACCACGGGACCGGCAGGGCCGGTCCCCTTACTCCAACACCGGCGGCCCTGTACCGGCTGCTGGTTCCCCTACATTGACGCGGCCCGGAACCGGCCATAGCCGTGGTTCATTCGGCGCGGAGCAACGGCGCCGCGCCCTTCCTCCGCATCCCCGCTCCGGCCGCGGTGCTTTTGAGGTCCTCCGGTGCGGCGCGACGGCGCCACTTCCTTTGTTCATCTTCTACAGCGCGGCGTGACGGCGCCATGGATTAGTTTGTTTCCAACGGCGTGGTGCGATGGTGCCACGCCTCTCCACCCTTCCTTTAACAATTTCCACGTGGTGGTTCGACACCGTGTTACCTTGCCCGTGTCGCATCAATATCAATAACCCAAAAGGGGAGGAGTGTCGGTCATGTTCATGCGGTCTGACCTCCTCCCGTTATTACGATAACAGGCGGTTCAATTTGAAAGGAATAAAATGACGGAAGAAATCAAGAAATAGAAATTCATAAAACCCCTACCTCGTGACGTGATCCCTTGATGGATCTGTAGAGAGGTAGCGTCGTTCATTGACGTCGGAAGGTGACGTCGTCATTTGCGATTTTCCCACGGCGGTGTATCCTTTTTTGATAGATACCAGGAAGCGTTCTTCGTCAAAGGACATAAAAGGGCCAACATCGCCCAAGTGTACTCAAGATTTTATGTATCTCCTCTTGTCGCAGTGATGGAATAAAGGGGTACGTCGCCTCTCTTTGGTGTCGGCGTTCTTCATTGGAGAGTTGTGTTCTTCGTGTTCTTCATGAAGGAAGAAGTTCTTCAAATCTTAGTGCTTTCTCTTCAAATACTTTCACACCATCAACTATTCTCCCCCGAAATAAGACTTAGCCTTATTTAATTAACACACAAGAAAAAGAAATTATTTTAAAATTCAAATTAATCCATGAATTAATTAATTGAAAAACCTACACAATTAAGGAGTTGACTTTATTTAAAAAGGGGGGGGGTTTCTTTTTGAGAGTTAGAAAATTAAAGTGGGAGGTGAGTTATGGAAGGTCAAGGGGGTTATTAGAAGATCAAGGGGGGTTAGGGTCTCTTGTGTTCCCCACCACCCGCTTAACCTCTCATGGGTTGTTCCCTAACATCCACTAAAGGATATAACCACTTTTAAAAAAATATAAATGTAGCTCAATTTTATTTTTACTTTCCACAATTTTTAACATCTCCTCCCGAGCAAACGCAACCCCAGAAAAAGTGTTCTTAAGCAATTATCTATGTTTCGGTTTCATCAATGCCCTCGAATTTTTATTTCGAGCACCGGTTCAAAAGATAGGAAAACCCGCTCTTCGTTCACTGAACGTACCCGAGCTAAACATCAGAAAATAATTCTAGGCACACCGGGCCTCGAAATCAGGCATCGTAAGAAAATGCTTTCTTGTAAAATCCCAATGAAAATTTAGAAAAACAATTCCCTTGAATTTTAAGAGTCTTTACATTACTCCCACCTCAGGGCTTTACGTCCTCATAAAGCATTAACACAGACTAGGGATACAAAAGCAGTATTGATCACGCATATGAGCCTTCCACTCCCATGTGCTTACCTGGAGGTTTCCGTACTGCCAAAGAAAGTGCACCCGATGAATCGACTGTCCTCATAGGATTTGCTCCTGTCGATCCTCGATCCCCACCGGAACCTCCGTGTATGTCACCCTGTCATCGATGTCCAACTCCCTAAGGTCGATGATGTGTGAACGATCATGCACGTATCTCCTCAGTTGAGATACATGGAAGTCACCGTGCACCTGGTGCAACTGAGGTGGATGGGTCAAGTGGTAAACTACCTCGCCTACCTAGATGAGGGCCTAGAAAGGCCCGTTGAACCTCAGATATAACTTTTCGCCTCAATCATATCTCTGTAAACATCATCATGGTGAGACCCATATAAGGATGTGATCGTCATCCTCTAACTCTAGAAGTCTCCAATTCCTGTTAGAACAGAAACTCAAAATGATTGCTGCCACGAGGGTAAGGTTGACCAACTCAAGAGTGATCGGTCGCACCCTCCTGTGCATGATTTTATCCTGTGATGTATGGGGTTTCCTTTTCACCGACCATGGAAAATCCATCCTGACGTCGTAGTTAAACCACAACCTTTTTTCCTAATACCGTCAATTTGTGTATGAACTGTGATTTCCCAGTACATACTCAAACCAATGTTGTAAGGCCTCGACGCTTCAACCAAGATATTCCAACCAAAACTCTCACCTCGAGGGTCTGACCACACTGTCGGCGTATGTGTGATTATTGAGTCTTCTCCCAAGGTATCTCCAGACGTGAGGGTTAAGTCTATGGCATACCATAAACTCTAGATCTGGGACAAGATTTGTGGAAGAAAGGAATGATTCATGTCAACGTTTGTTACTACGACAACTAGTAGTGGACACAGACTGTCCATTGAATCATTTTTGGATCCATTGAGTCACCCTCCTTGACCGCATTCAGCCACACTATTCCTCCGCCCTCCAGCTCCCTGAGCCTGGTGGGGAAAACTAAGGCGGGTGGTTGTAGCATGTTCAAATGTACACCACCTCATGCTGATCTCCTTGCTCTACCTCCACGTCCGCTTCTTCGCAGATTCAACTCTCCTTAAAAGATCCTCTTCTTGAAACATTTAACATGCCCGAGTCTCTAAGACTGGCAACAATTTCCTCTTTCTGGCTGCACTGTGCAGTCTTCATCTGCCCTGGATGATTTGCACCTTCTTTGCGTACGATATAAAAGAGCTGCTAAAATTCATCCTTTTTCCGAAAAGAGAAACTCGGTCTCATCCCCTGGATGGACCACGCCCATTGCCTAATACAATCAATCCTGACAGGAATGATGCATTCATGCCATGGATGACGTCGTAAGGCCTTGACGTAACTACCATGAGATCCAACTGTCAGTCTCACCTCAAAGGTTTGAGTCACACTGTCGGCATCAGTGTGAGGTCACTGGGTGTCCTCCAGTAGAAATCTCGAATGTGAGGGTCAAGTCAACAGTTTTAACCAGGACCACTCAGTATAAACAAAACAAAGGACATGAAAGCAAACATCACAAAGATAACTGTCTTTTTATTATTGTAGCTCATAGTACAAAGACACGAATACAACTGCAATATGGAACTAGATGTACAAGGGATGTATCCACTAGTTCCGCTCCTGTCCACCTTCTCCCGGAGCTCAACTGCCTTGTCCACTGATCGGCTGTTTCTCAAGCACCTGCCGCTGCTTCTACCTCGGTGGCTCCTCCAAAGACTACAGATCAACTGTGCGAGGAGTCGGATAGTCACCTTCTAGGTGACCCTTCCTGCCGCATTCATAACACTTCTTGATCCTCGTACGGCTAGCTCTGGTCCTCTTGGACCTCTGCATCATCTGTCTACATCCCACAAATGACTCGGCTACTGATCGAAAATCCTGCGGCAAAGGAAGCAGCTCAGGTACACGCTCGTGGTGTAGAGCTACTGGCACAAACTCCACCCAGAAGAAGGCCTCGAAGTCTTCCCATGTGATGGTCATCCCGTCGCAAAACAGGAACAAGTGGCTCCACCACCTACCTGCTACTGCCTAAAGAAGGCTGACAGTAATGATCACCATGAAGTCTGCAGGCATCCCCACTAGCCTGAAGACTCTCACCACTTCCTCCAGCCAATCCTCAAGCCGCCTACGAGTCCATCTCTCCCCAGAAACTGGGTGGCCTCTGGCGCTGTAACTTGTGCAGCGTGCTCAAGTGGCATGCATCGCCTACTATTGGGGATGGTGGCATCGTTGGGCCAACGTATGGTAGTACCGCTGGTGCCTCCGATGGTGCCTCAACTACAAGAGGGCCCTATACTGATGCCTCATCTCTCGGCAGGCTATCAGTAAGCACATCCCTCTGGAATCTAGCTGGTCGTCTGTGGAAAGGCATCCTGAAAGAAACAACATGACACTGTCAAATGATTTATACCATGTGAGCTGACCTGGTTTGAGCTGAAATTTAAAAACTTCTTGAAACACACATGAAATTAGTGTTTTCGTGCACAATGGCATAAATCAGTTGTCAGGGTCCTGGTTATGGATACGTTGGCCGCTCGCACCAACAATGGACTCCCTGATCTGAAAACCACACTTGGTACTCTTAACACTATCGCTTTAGAGAATGAAAATATCAAAGTTATATGTTCTGGGGTAGAACCAACTCCTCTAATACCAAATGTAACAACTGGGTCCCGGTGACAGCACAACCACCTCGCCTTAACACGACCGTCGGGTCCTGGCCCACCAGGTACCACAAGTTTCCCCGCAGACACGTGGGGCCCACCCTAGGATCCACCCACATGCCTGAACGGGTCATCTGACTAATGACAGTCCCCACAGGCCAACACATGTCATTTCCAGTGTGTTTTGTCCACACTCACACAAACCCTACGAAACTTCCCAGAAGTTCACCCATCCTGGTCACTGCTCCAGGCCAAGCACACTTAACTGTGGAGTTCTAATCAGACAGGCTCCCGAAACGGAAGGTGCACCTTGTTGACATGAGTCATATCATTTAGTAATTTAACCCTTTATCATTTGGGGATGTTACAATCACCCCCCCCCCTTTAGAGCACAACACCCTCTTTGTGGGCCCTACATCTCAACCTCGGCAGTGTAATGCACTTAAGGCTGGGTTCCTCCTCTGATACCAATTTGTCACGACCCATCTTTGGGGCCCGTGTCATGACTACCCCATTCCCGCCTTCCATAGGCTAGGGGCTGGCGACTAGCACCAAAGACGTAAATCCCGATAACTGGGAAAGCATTTCCTTTATAAAAGTAAACAAAACACCACATAGTACGAGAGGAAGTAAAACACTAAGTACAAAAGAAAGTGTTGAAAGTAAATGGGCCAGAATACAAACCCAACTGAAAGTACAACTACAATTGAACGAAAGTACAACAGAAAAAGACAATAGCTTGAAGAATGGAAACGGCTCCTGGGCCATCCTCCTTAGATCCTACCTAAAGGGTAGGTACAGATGGTGCAGCTCCTGGATCGTCCACCATGGATCCTACATGAAGGGTAGGTACGAATAGCCTCCACAATGCTCTCTCCCGTCAATTCTCCTCTGATCGTCGTCTCACTGTGAAGTCCACCTCCAGATACTGACTCGTCGGGTTTTCCACCTCCGGGTACTGAATCATCGTGTGGTCCACCTCCGGGTGCCACCCAGTCCTCGAACACTCGGCCTCCGCCAGTGCTGCCCGTCGTCTGCAACCAACACAATGATGTGCGGGAATAGCTCGTGCAGTTGTGAGTATAATGATACTCAGTAGGGACCCCGATACCCTCAAGGTCTCACTAAAACCAACATGGATAACCACAAATAAGATCTCAACAGATAACCTCTACTTAGATATATGCCCATACACATACCTAAGTTTTCAAGTAACCCATCTCAATCATGAGGAAACACAAAGATTATGAAATCAACGGATAACAACTACCCAAGTATATTCCCATACATATACCTAAGTTATCAAGTGACCAATCTCAATCAAGAGGTAAACACAAAGGTCAATGATTCATCTCAAACCAGGATTTTCATTATCGAAACCGTAACTGCTGAAGAACCCCATCTCTAGAGTGTATAGTTGTCCTGTCACGACTCTGAGGTACTGCTCACTAACCTAAGACTGCTGAGGTACTCCTCCTGTCGAGTACCGTGGGTCTGCCGCCTCACACAGTAGTGCCCCCCCTCATAGCCTACAGAGGTACTCCTCCTGTCAAGTACCGTGGGTCTCCCACCTCACACAGTAGTGCTCCTCCGCCATGGTTCTTCCACCTCACAATGTAGTGCTCCCCACTTGTCTATGCTAGTCACTCCGAATCGAATCGGACAAGCAGTCATCGGTCACAGCCAGCTACACGGTCTCCATACTTTGTATGCTCGTCTCCGGTAGGGTTCGCTCCATGAGCAACAGGTTGATACTCCAAGTTTCACAAGTCCCACGAAGAAGTATCTCAATGAACCGCCTCATCATAGGGGTCTCAACACAACAGATGGCACATCAATCGGACGTCCGGTCTGTGAGTTACTAGCCTTTTCGTCCCAGGGGACCGGTTGGTTTCGTGTGCGAACCAACCCGATCGTATCTCAACTGTACCCCAAACTCTCATAGGGTATACCCATAGGGACCGTTTCTCAATGTGATCACCAACGCCGCTGACGGTTCGTCAAACGGAAGTCCGAAGATATCATATTTTCCGTTCTAGGGGCCTGGATGGATTTCAGGTACAATCCAACCCGGCCATACTCCAAATGCATCCAAAACTCAGGCGCAGTATGCCAAAAGTTCTGTCTCATCAAGTGGAATTCAACGAGACAAACAGTGCCTCAAATCGGACGCCCGGTCTGTGAGTTATTGGATTTTTCATTCCAGGGGCCCGGTTAGTTTCGTGAGCGAACCAACCCAACTGCACTCCGACGACGTCCAAACCTCAAGTGGAGTAAGCCAAAAGTTCCGTATCATCAAGAGTAATTCAACGAGACAGATGGCACGTCAATCGGCCGTCCAGAGCTCAAGATATAAGCGTTTCTGCTCCGAGGGCCCGGTTGGTTTCGTATCCGAACCAACCCGGTAGAACCCAAAGTTCTCTGAAACATTGAGTGTAATATACCAAAAGGACTGCCTCGATCCAAGGATCACATCACAACTAAAGGTGTGTCGATCAGAGGCTTGTAGATCATGTTATGGGAAACAGACCGAAAAGGTTCTATAATAGGGGGTTTGGGCCCGGTCCGACCTGGCCCGATACCCCCAGGGTCAGACCAAACCAGGACGACCCGAACTGGGTCCGGGTCCGGCCCGCTTGGGCATGGCACGACCCAGTCGGCGCGGCCTAGCCCAGTACGCAGGGCGCGCCGGCACTGGCCGGGTTGCAGGGTGACCGGCACGGCCGTTATGGCCGAGCGCTGCTGGCGGGGGCCGCGCTGCCCCTGCGTGAGAAAACCCCGACCCCGTAATGGGTCCTCTCATGACTGGAAAGATGGGGGTCTCGGGCCCCCGGTTCTTCCACGGTCCGGCCGGCCCGCTTCGGCCGGCCGGCTTCTGCCACCACGGGACTGGCAAGGCCGGTCCCCTGCCTCCGACGCCAGCGGCCCGGTACCGGCCGCCGGTTCCACTACATCGCCGTGGCCCGGAACCTGCCGCGGCGTGACGGCGTCACGTCCTTTGTTCATCTTCTACGGCGCGGCTTGACGGCGCCGCAAATTAGTTTGTTTCCAACGGCACGGTGCGATGGCGCTGCGCTTCTCCGCCCTTACTTTAATAATTTCTGCGCAGTGCTTAGGCACCGCGTTGCCTTGCTCGTGCCACATTAATATCAAAAACACAAAAGGGGAGGATTGCCGGCCCTGTTAGTGCGGTCCGACCTCCTCCCGTTATTACGATAACAGGCGGTTCAATTTGAATTGATGAAAACAACGGAAGTAATCATGAAATAGAAACACATAAAACCCCTACCTCGTGACGTGATCCCTCGATGGATCTGCGGAGAGGTAGCGTCGTTCGTTGACGTCGGAAGGTGATGTCGTCGTTTTCGATTTTCCCACGTTGGTGTCTCCTCCTTTGATGGAGACCGGGAAGCGTTATTTGTCTAAGGTCTTGGAAGGCCCAACGTCGCCCAAGTGTACTCAAGATGTGATGTATCCCCTCTTGTCACCGAGAAGGAAGAAAGGGGTACTTCACCGCTCTTTGGTGTCGGCGTTCATCGTCGGAGAGTTGGGTTCTTCGCATTCTTCAAGAAGGAATAAGTTCTTCAAAGCATAGAGATTTCTCTTAAAATCCTTTCGCACAATCAACTATTCAACCACGAAATAAGACTTAGCCTTATTTAATTAACACACAAGACAAAGGAATTCATTTAAAATTAAAAAGAATCCAAGAATTAATTACTTGAAAAACCTACACAATTAAGGAGTTGACTTTATTTAAAAAGGGGGGGTTTCTTTTTGAGAGTTACAATATTAAAGTGGGTGGTGAGTTATGGAAGGTCAAGGGGGTTATGGGAAGATCAAGGGGGGTTAGGGTCTCATGTGGGCCCCATCACCCTCTTAACCTCTCATGGGTAGTTCCCTAACTTCCACCAAAGGATATAACCACTTTTAAAGAAATAAAATTGTAGCTCAATTTTATTTTTACTTTCCACTATTTTTAACATCTCCTCCTGAGAAAATAGAACCCCAGAAAAAGTGATCTTAAGATATTATCGGCGCTGCGGTTTCATCGGTGCCCTCAGATTTCAATTTCGAGCACTGGTTCAAAAGATAAGAAAACTCGCTCGTTTGTTCACTGAACGTACCTGAGCTAATCTTCGGAAAATAATTCCGGGCACACCGGGTCTCAGAATCAGGCGCCGTAAGAAACTGCGTTCTTATAAAATCCCAAAGAAAATTTAGAAAAAAATTTCCCTTGAATTTTACAGGTCTTTATATAGAACAACCATGAAACACCTTCTTGTTGCAGTCTTGAATGTCTATCAGCCACTCCTCAAAGGTCGCATCATCATCAACATCGATCTCTCCCCAATCGATGACATGAGAGTCATCATGAAGACAATTTTGGAGCTGTGACACATGAAAAACATCGTGTATCCGACTCATCTACATGGGAAGTGCTATCTAATACACCAAAGATCCAACATGATCCAAAACCTCAAAAGGACCAACAAACTGAGGAGAATGATTACTCCCACAAATGAACATTCACCTCCCACGACAGGTAGTCATATTCAGAACCATGTGATCTGCAGAATAAAATTACAAGGGTCTCCTATTTTGATCGGCTTATGATTTCTGATGATCCTGCACTGCTTTAATCCACTACAAATCACCTGAACCATATATGTTGTATTCTTCAATAGTTCTAGTCTGTAGAGTTGCTATCCCTCTGACCCTAGTATAGCACAATGGAGAAAGGTAAGGTAATCCATACAAGCCTTCAAATGGTGTCATGCCAATGGTGGAGTGAAAACTATTTTTTTCATAGAACATTACCAAGGGTAAATGCCTTATCCACGATCCGCTAAAATCTATAAAACAGGATCACAACATGATTTAAATAGTCTAGATGGTTCGCTTTTTTTGACCGTCCTTATGTGGATGGAAAGTAGTGTTAAGGAAAATCTACGAATTTAGAGCATTCTGGAGATCCCTCCACACCCTAGAGGTAAAATGTGGATCTCGTTCAGAAAGGATTGTACTTCGGACTCCATGAAGTCTCACCACCTCCTCCATATATTTCCGCAACAAAATATCCACTAAGATTGACTCATTGGTCTCTATGAAGTGGGTAGATTTTTTTAAACGATCCAATTCCACCCAAATAGCATCATGTCCTCCTTGAGCTCGAGGTAAAATAGTAACAAAGACCATTGATATTTTCTTCCACTTCCACTAAGGAATATCTAATGGCTAGAGCCGACCACCAAGAACACTGTGTTCGGCCTTAACCTTCTAGAATACCAAACATAAGGACCCAAACTCCTTAACTACATGCTTAAACCCATGACACCAAAACTGACTCATCATGATGTGGTACGTCTTTTTCATACCTGGATACAGTGCTAAAGGTGAACTGTGGAACTCTCTACGTACCATATCGTGCATCAGCCAAAGAACATATATCCATCCGTGATACAACACTCGATGATTTTTACCTTTAGACCAACCACCATGGGCCTCACCACAAAGAACTCGGTCTCTCCAGACCTACTCATCAAGATCCCCCAACATGGACTCTTCCACCAATTGTACTAGAGATGACTACACTGTCAATTGTAAATGAAAACCTCTACCCCAAACCTATCCCATATTGAGATGATATTCAGATTGTTTTTCCATAACTCTCCAGAAATCACCCGATTCATGAACTACGTCACTACATAACCTCCAGATCAGTGCATCAGCTACAACATTCCCATTTCCATGGTTATATGATATTTCAAAGTTGTATTTCAGAAAGGATTCCATACATTGATATTGTCGCATGATCAAGTCACACTGGAAGAAAACATACCTCATGCTCTTATGATCAATAGAAACCACAATGCTCTCTCCAATGCGGTGATTTCCCCACGACTTCAGAGCAAACACACCATCTTTCAAATCGAGATCATGGGTGGCATAGTTATGTTCAATGGGATGTAACTTATATGACCCATTTGAAAAAACTAATCTCTACTACATCAGAACACAGCCTAACCCCAGATGAGAAGCATTGCAAAAAACATAAAACTGGACTCCCTCTACTTGGAGACAATGAACTGTAGAACTTTCTAACTTCTCCATAAAATACTCAAGAGTTTCCTGACACTAATCAATTCTCAAGAATTAATGATACTTCTTGGTAAATGATAATATATGTGTCAAAACCTGAGAGAAATAGGCGACAAACCTCTTGTAGTAGCCTACTGGAACAAGGAATATTTTCACCACTACAACTATCTTGGGGGATTCCCAAGACACAATGGCTTCCATTATCAATGGATCCACTGCTACTCCCTAATGGGACTAAACATGCATAATGAAAAGGACTTCTCGAACCAAAATATTACACTTCCACAACTTCCCAAACAATTGATGTTGATGAAGAAATCCCAAAATAGCATATAGATGCTCATTGTGCACCTCCTTATACATGTAGTAAAAAAGGATGGCATCGATGAAAACCACCACAAACTTATCAACGAACTCACGGAACACCACCTTCATCATTCCCATGAACATAGTTAGAGAATTTGTCACACCGAATGACATTACAACGAACTCATAATGCCCATGACGATAACAGAGAGTAGTTATCAGGATATCCTCATCATTCACACTTATTTGATGATATCATGGCTGCATGTCAATATTTTATAACCAACATGCACACTTGAGTTGATCAAATAAATCATCAATAATTGAAATAGGATAGAGATTATTCATTGAAACTTTTTTTAAGCGATGATAATCGATACAAAACTGGAAACTGTCGTCGGCCTGATTCATTGACAAAATTGGTCCACCCCAAGTGGACACACTCAACCAAAAAAAACCACAATTTAACATACCATCATGATATATATGTACCCCTTGTAACTCAGTAGGGACCATCCTATATATTGAAATAGAGAGAGGATATGCTAATGGTAGTAGCTCGATCCCAAACTCAATCTCTCATCGAGGGGGTAATGCTACCACATCTTCTGAAATAAAATCAGGGTACTCTACTATGACCCTAATAAATTCCAACTACTAAAACATTGAAGAACTCAACATACGCTCTGCCATCATTGATGATAAGGATGTAACACCCCTACGACCTATAGGAGGGTCTCTCTCACCATCAAACAACAAACACTAATGGCTCTCCATCTACATTGATGAACACAAACTGCCTCCTAAATCCTTCCATGAGAGCCTACACCAAATACAACCAATCCATGATGAGGATTATATCATTTTTTTGTATCAGTAAACATATGAAATCTCTCTAAGAGCGGTGCTTCCAAAGAACTAGATCACTGTCTTTACATACTTCGAATAAGTCAGCTCGACCTCCAACTGGCGTATTCAACAACAAGGGAACTAAAAGCCTCTCTACCTCAAGTCCCAAATCATGGACATGGGTAGGTAATATGAAGGGTTGTGTCACTCCTGAATCAAAAAAATCACACACCCTAGTAGAAAACAATAAAATGGTACCTTGAACGAGATCTGACACACCTGGAACTGAAAACACTCAAGCACGAAGCTTACCATGACCTCCTACATGGCTGATCTGGCCCTGATGAAAACCACCACCATGGTCGTGCTCTAATATCCAAGGATGGGGAACATCAAAAGGTTTCCATATACCTACCCCATCCACCCTCTTCTGATATAAAGCTGGTGCAACTTGCTGCTACTCCCTCAGCTGGAACTTACTCAATGGAGGAATTGGGAGCAGAACACCTCATGCACGATGAATGCTCTGAATGTTATGTCAATATCACTACTAATGACCTTGACTACCACATGAAAAACAACCACCTGATACCTTAATATATTATTTAGAGCCTCCAACCCTGGTGAAACGAGATACTTAGGGATGTGGCCTACCCCTGACTGATCGTAAAATCTTCTTCCCTGAAAACCAGGAACCCCGGACCATTGCTCTGCTTCGTGATGTATCATGAAAAATCCCTTACCTTGATTATCTGGTTCAGTAAAATTTTCTATAGATGTCCTCTTCCCTCTACAACACCTCAAAATAATTCATCAGCATAAACGGGGTGACCTGGCACCACAAATCTGGACGAAAATCCTACTCAAAATGGATCACCCTTCCCTCCGCATTTGGAAATTTGTTCGAAGAATATCGTAAATGATTACTAAAAATGGATTCCAAACACACGCACAATGGAGCTCCCATATCACATGGTTAAAGGATCATAGATACTAGACACCATCACGATCAAATAAAGAAACATGACTCAAAACTTGTATCAGAACTCCTCAAATGAAAACAGAGACTCCTCGTTATCCTAGAGGAACAAGAACAACCACCTCCTCGCAGGTCCACACTGCATCGTCACAACCAATAAAACCCAACGACACATTCAAGAATGGATTGAACTGAATCCTATCTCGACCTCCAATAATGAGTCTTCTATGTCTGCATCTAAAACTTAGCCCTCGTACATCTGCAGACTCTAGCACTAAAACTCTCAGAGTGTCATCCTCCATGTGTCATCGTTGTCGACCTCTACACTAGGAATATCTGTTGGTAGAACCGTATGAACATCTTCTATGCGATCTAGATGAGGATGCCGACTGAGATCCATACCTATAAATTAAATAACTTATAGACATCAGAAACCTAGAATATGTAAAATTCAACATTAAATAATTAATTGTTTTTTTATTCATTTTATGTTATCCAATCCCATGTTCTACCCACTAAAACATTAGAACAAATAAGAATGATGAATGATCCTTTCCTAGGCCACTACCCTGAATCTAGTATCACCTTGTTTAGTAGCCATTGTAAACATAAAATTCCATGAAACAGATCACAGGGGGTCCTCAATGCCTATGTCTCAGCCAGTCACCATTGTTTATATCACTTCTTAAACAAGACTGACATTGTTTCCCCGCAAACCCATGAATCCCCACCAATTCCAAACACTAAATTCCATCATATCTATCTTTAAGAGCCTTTGATACCACACTTTCATGACCCCCTCTCCACGAGGTGTAACCTTCTTGGACCGACAATGTGTGAAGGTAGATAATAACCCCTATGTCCCACCTCTAGTAGGCCTCAGGTCGGCGACTAGCTCTGGGGGTATTATAAACACACAAATGGGAGACATTACCCTATCAGAGATCACATGTGAAAGAGAGAGATAAGATAGACAACAACTCCATGTCATAATGAAATACAAAAGAAAACCCATGTGCACATATATAATTTCATGTAAAACAACATCAAATAAAAGGGGAAAACTGCATGTACCTAAAAAAAGTAATAACAGTAACAACCACTAACCCGAACAGCTCCTACAACAGCAAGCTAGTAGAATCCATATGGATCTCAAACATAATCCATATGACCTAAAAAACAGTGTATGTAGTACCCCTGATTTGATGTATGTGGAATTTGTTGATTCATTTTTACGAGTTTAATGTGCATGGGATGAGTTGGGAAGAGGTTGGGTGAGTTTGGAATGGTTTTGGATGAATTTGGAGGCTTTTAAAGGGGTGCATAGTTAGTGGAAACCGTGTGGGTTCTCAAAGAAACCGTGCAAGGGAGATAGTAGGCTTCACACGGACTGTGCATTGTTTTCCAAACCATGTAAGGAAACCGTGTGGACCCTTTATCTTGTGGCAGTAGCGTGCGAATGGTTAGCGCATGGTTTTCCAAACCGTGAGGACTAACCGTGAGGCCATATAAAAATAGGCTTATAAGTTCTGGGCTCCCTCGGGATTGACCTAAAACAGTCCAATATTCCTCCCACTCGAGACTCACTTGGGATTTCGGGTTCTCAGGGGTTGGAGGGGATCTCCTACTCGGTTTGGAAGGATTTTGAAGAGGTTTCTTGGCGGTTTGAAGGTGGTTTCTCCCAGTTAAGTCTCTCCTCTTGGTTTCCATGGGTTTTCCTCTTGATCTACATCCCTATATTTCGTAGTCATATAGATATACACTTGTTTTGTGAAGATATAGGGTTTTGGTTTCATTGGGTGTTAATAATAATGCCTGTGGATGTTAGGGAAAAGGATCTTGTGTGGTTTTAGTGGTTCGTTTGCCGGATTTGAGGCGCGATTGTTCGTGGGTCGATTTCTCAGGAACCCTAAAGGTATGTGGCTTCTCTCTCAACTCCACTTTTTTAGAACTTTTGGTTCCTTGTTACAATCAATTGTTGTGTTGAAAATTAATTGTGAATTATTATGAGAAATTGGTTGGAAATCCCTTGTGTGTTGTTTTGGGTATTTTTGGGAAAAGGTTGTTTTATGGTGACATGATATTCTTGTGGAATTTAAAATGAAGATAATAAAATGGGATGATATGATTGATTTGTGAAAATGATTGATGGAAAGGGTTTTCAATAAAAGTGGTTTTTTATTGAAATTTTTTTTGGCATGAAAAATCGTTTTCAATAAATGGTTGATTTATTAATGTAGATTGATATGCAATGGAATTGTTTGGATACATGTTGGTGTGACCTTGGTGGGTTGGTTCTTGGTTCTATTTGATTAAAATGTTGTATGGAAGTGGGCGAGAAGTCTCACTATAAAAAGGGGACGGATAGTGGTCGGAAGAACCACCATATGAGTAGTGGTCGGGAAGTACCGCTATTTGTGAATGGGTGAATAGGTTGGGTGAAAGTCCCCCCATTTTGATTGTTTTAGTGTGAATGGGTGAATGGGTTGGGTAGAAGTCCCACCGTTTTGGTTGTTTTTGTGCATTTCATTACAATATGGAAGTTGTTGTACTAACGTGTAAATGATGAAATGGCTTGTGGAATGTTTGGTTGGCTTTCCCTTGGTTTCTTAGTTTGGGTTTGATGGATTGGTAAGGGCATGTTTGGCTTATGAAAATGGTTTCACAAGTTATTTAATTTATATTAATTGTTTTATATAAATGTGATAAAGGTTTTATCCTAGTGTCATGTGTAGGGATGTCATTTAGGGAAAACCTACTGAGTTTTAGTACTCACCCCCTGCTTTGGCACATTGGTGTCTTTGCAGATGTTGTGTATCGTGACATGGGAAAAGTTAAGGCATCTCCCTCCTTTAGTGGAGCATTGCAATCCCTTGGTGGAGCTTGGAGCGTGGAGCTTGGTGGGGAGCTGTGGCAGTGTCATGGCTCGTGGTTTTTGTTTTTTAGTTTCCGCTTTGTACACTGATGTTGGTGGAAATATCTAGTTATATTTGTTTTGGGTTGTATTGTGGATCAACATGGTTGTATTTTGGAATACATGAGTGGGTGTTTTATTGACATGCATCATATATTGGATGGTTTTATCTTAAGGGAAAAGAATTCCCCAATTCGTTCTAGAAGCCCTCAACATTTATTGCCAACCATTGGCACCTTGTGAACGTCTCTTAAGGCCAAGTAACCCTAAATGCCTCCTCAAGACAATGATGTAGGGGCGGGGTGTTACATGTGGTATCAGTTTGTTCGGTCCTTTGGAGTTGATTCTCGGATTTGGTGTTGACATTCGTTGTGTTACATTCCTTGAGTCATAATGGTATCAAGGAGTAAGAATGTTGTAAAATGGAATTTATAACATAAAAGGATGTAGCTAACCCTTTTATGTTGAAATTACAGATACTAGGGAGTTGGGTACATAAGTGTTTTGGAGACACTGATAAGCATTGGATTTATCGTTGCCGTGGGTGTAGCCAATGAGATAGGCATGACATGCATGGTAGAAATGACTTCCCACTAGGATGCATATTTCATTCTTGTATAATAATTTATGATGTGATATGAATCTGTGAAATTTTAATATGAATAAATTGGAATTTTGAAAATGTTTTGGTTTTCAAAATGGTGAAACATGGAAAATGTGAACTGGTGGAAATCCTTGTTGTGATAGTATTATGTAATGTCATTTGAAATGGGATTTCGTGATGTCTATGGATGTGAGAATCATGGTTGTTTGTTTTCTTTTTATAGAAATGTCACTGGGTAGGCATCGTAGAGACCAACCAGAGGAGGCTGCTGAGAATGTGGTTTCACCTGAACTTCAGGTGAACCGATAGTTAGTGCAAAGCATAGTGCATGCTTTCCAAGCTGTGGAAAGTGGAAATAAAATGGATGAACCAAGGCATGCGGATCATGTGGCTCAGTATCAAAAGCAGAATCCACAAATCTTTAGTGGTGATTCATAGCCAGAGAGGGCTGAATCATGGTTGAATAGAATGAATAATATATTTGAGTTCATGGAAACACCGATAGAGTTAAAAGTGAAGTTGGCCACATATGTGGTGGAAGATCATGCCCTTTAGTGGTGGGAGTAGGTAGTCCAAACTGGGACTAACTAGGGTATGATGTGGGAATGCTTTGAGGAATTTTTTAATAAACAATTCAACCGAAAAACGTTCATAATTTAGTGTATGACTGATTTCTTCAGTTTGAAGCAAGAGCTTATGTATGTGACAGAGTATGCACCTAAGTTTATGAACATAGTGTGCTTTGCACCCGAGGTGGAAGGAAGCACATCATTGAAGGCATGGATCATTGAAGTGGGGTTCAGGAAAGAAATCTGTTCAAATATAACGGTGTTGTGTATAGATGATTACATGGAGATGGTGATTAGAGATTTGGTGGATGAGATGGATCTATTGGGAGCTCCGGGTGGAGGAAGCATGGTGGTACTCGTGGAGAATAGTGGGAACTCTAACGCTGGGTTCAAGCGATGGAGGGACACTTATTCCCAGAGCGGGAATATGTTATATAATCTGACGTTAGGATTGGTAAATATTCCTATTAATCCCTAGAGCATGCTGAGATGTTTTAAGTGTGGTTCTACGAGCCACATTAAGGGGGATTGTATGGAATAACCTCAATCATGTAATAATTGTATGTAGATGGGGCATCTGTAGCGTTATTTTTGGAATTCACCAAGGTCGGGTGCATGTGACACTCCTCAGGGATCGCAGACGTCATATGCTTCGACTGTACAGGGACAACATCACTCGCCTCATCAGTAGAGTAAAGTGGTTCATGGTGATTCTCGGAATACCACGACGCCTCACCAAAGCAATAAAGATCATAGTGTGGAGACAAAGGCATTGATCTAAGCTGATCATGTTGTGGTGAGTGATTAGTCGGGACCATCCACGGTGCGAGGCACTATTATTTTAAATTCTACCTTGATGCAAGTGTTGTTTGATACGGGTGCTTCACACTCTTTTATTGTTGCACGAGTGGTTGATTTGATGGGTTTAAGTGTAGAAATGATGCCCTCGGTTTTGAAACTTCAAACTCATATAGGTCTAAGAGAATGTCGAGCATTCTTTTGTAGAACATGTTGTATCGTTGTGGGCGAGGATGAGATAACATGGAATTTCTCATTTCTTGAGATGGATCGGTATGATGTAATCCTGGGAATGTATTTGTTGGTGGCGTTTAAGTCCCACATCGACTGCGATTAGAGAGAAGTAGCTTTTACAACACACGATGGTGTTAGAAATCTCTCTAGAGGAGAGAATCATGAATGTAAAGGTGCAATAGGATTGTTTTCACCAACATGGGGTACGTTATAATATCAATTGGCGGTGTTGTCGTTAGAATCGGTAATGGGTGTTCATCAAAGTGTTCTTCCGGAAGTGGTAGATCAGTTCATGGATGTTTTTCCTGATGAATTCTCTGGGTTACCTCCCGTAAGAGAAGTGGAGTTTACGATTGATCTCTTTCTGGGGACCAATCCTTTCTAACTTTTGTCTTATCGGATGGCACCAGCTAAATTGCGGGAATTGAATGTACAATTGGAAGAGTTAGAAAACAAAGGGTCTATCCGGCCTATTACATATCTGTAGGCAGCACCGGTGTTGTTTGTGAAGAAGGAAGATGGAACATTGAGGCTATGTGTTTATTATTTTAGACTTAACCAAGTTATGATAAAGAATATATATCCACTCCCACGAAATTATGATTTTTTCGACTAGTTGAGGGGAACCCAGTGGTTCTCCATGATCGACCTGCGGTCAGGATATCATCAATTGCGGGTGAGGAAGGAAGATATTCCTAAAACATCTTTTAGAAGTAGATATGTCTGTTATGAATATGTGGTTATTCCCTTTGATCTAATGAATGCGCCAACGATGTTTATGGCATTGATGAATCAGATATTTCAGAGATATCAAGTTTCAGTTGTGGTGGTGTTTTTAGACGATATTCCGGTGTACTCAAAGACAAGGATGGAGCATGAGAAACACTTGGCGACAATGCTAGGGATCATAAGGGATCATCGGAAGTATGCCAAATTGTAAAAGTGTGACTTTTGGATACAAGAAGTTCATTTTCATGGCCATGTGATTTCTAAAAGAGGTGTTTTAGTGGATCCGGAAAATATAGAGGCTTTTATGTCATGTAAACCACCAAAGAATGTGTTTGAGATATGGAATTTTCATTGTCTAGCTAGTTATTATTGGCGTTTTTTTGTGATATTTCACGTTTGGCTTTGCCAATGATAGATTTGACAAGAAATAATGTACCACTCCAGTGGAATGAGCAGTTTCAACAGTTTTTCAAAGAGCTAAAGGGTCGCCTTACATCAGCACAAATCATGGTATTTCCAGTACCAGTAAAAGGGTACATGGTGTATAATGATGCATTAGGATCAGGGTTTGTGTGTGTTCTCATTCAAGGGAATCATGTGGTTGTGTATGTCTCATGACAGTTCAGATTTATTGAGAAGAACTACCCAACTAATGATTTGGAGTTCGCAGTAGTGGTCCATGTTTCGAAGGTGTGGCATCATTATCTCTTAGGTGAGAAATTCTCTGTATATACAGATCATAAGATATTGAAGCATATTTTCTCACAATGGGATTTGTAATTGAGGTAAATAAGATGGATAGAATATCTCCAGATGTTTGATTTTGACTTAACATACACACCAGGTAAGGGGAATTTGGTGGTGGAAGCATGAAGTAGAAAATCATATGCTCAGGTGGTGAAATAGGCATCAGTCCAGTGGCAGTTGATGTCGGTTATAGCTGAGATGTGGTTGGAATGTGATGACCAGGGAGATAGAGCAGTCTAATTTCTGATTTTGTTGATTATTGACTTGGTTGGCCTGGTTAGAGAGGCATCAATATCTGATTCTGAGTGTCTGACCATGGGTTTGAGACTCAATGGTGGGGAGACCATTGAGGGTTGGCAACTGAATGGAGATTCAGTTTTGTGTTTTTGAAACTGGATGGTTGTACCAGTTTCTTTTCAGGAGGATCTTCTCAGGGTGTATCATCATTCCAGGTGGTCTATTCATCCTAGAATTTAGAAAATGTATAATTCATTGAAATCAATGTTCTGGTGGGTTGGTATGAAAAGAAGTGTGGCTGAGTTTGTTTCGAGATGCTTGACTTGTCAGTAGGTCAAAGCAGAGCATCAGAGGCCAGCATGAATGTCGCAGTCTATACCAATCCATGTTTGGAAGTGGGAGCAGATAGCAGTGGATTTGGTCATAAGTCTCCCAAGAATGGTCAGAACGGATGATGCCATCTGGGTGATAGTGGATCGGCTAACGAAGTTGGACCATTTCATCCCAATTTTTGAATCTCATACGGTGTAGGATATATCCAAAATCTATATCTAGGAGGTGGTAAAGATGAAAGGTGTTCCAGTTTCGATTGTATCAGACATAGATCCAAGATTTAAATCTCGTTTCTAGAAATCCTTGCACCATGCCCTTAGGACACAGTTGAAAATGAGTACGGCGTAACACCCTCAGACGGATGGTCAATCCTAGAGGATGATACAAACTCTAGGGGATATGTTGTGGGCTTGTTCCATGGATTTGGGTGGCTTGTGGGAGGATCACTTGTAATTTTTTTAGTTCTATTACAATAAAAGTTACCATGAATCCATAAATATGGCTCTGTTGGAAGTATTATATGCGCGGCTGTGTCGTTCTCTACTATGTTTAGTGGAAACGGGTGAGTCCTCGTTGGTTAGACCCAGCCTTGTCCAGAAGACTATGTAAAAGATCAATTTGATTAGGAAGAGAATGGAGATGGCTCAACATCGTCAAAAATAATATGTGGATCATCGTCGATGGCTGTTGTCGTTCACATTGAGTGATCATGTGTTCTTGAGGATCTCTCTTAGGTTGGGACATCGTCAGTTTGAGAAGAAGGGAATGTTATCACTGTGGTATATTGGGCATTTTTAGATTCTTGAGCAGTTCGGTGAGGTGGCTTATCGTATGGATTTTCTACCAAGGTTCATTGCGGTGCACAATGTGTTTCAAGTGTCATAGTTGAAAAAGTATCAGCCAGATTATAACCACGTGATTCGATAGGATCATGTTGAGTTAGAACCGGATGATTTGATGGTGAACATGCCAGTTCGGGTTGTGTATAGGCAAGAAAATGTCTTGCATGGTAAAATAATTGGTTTATTTCATGTTTTGTGGCACCATGGTCAGATTAAAGAGGATACTTGGGAGTGGTAGAATGAAATTGTCGAGCAGTGGCCTGACCTATTTCATTAAATGGAGGGTTCACTACATTCTAAGGACGGAAAGTCCAATGGTGGGGAGAATGTATTACCCCAGGATTGAGGTATGTGGCCTTTATTTATGAATTTTTCTGTGTTTAATGTGAATGGGATGAGATGGGAAGAGTTTGGGAGAGTCTGAAATAGTGTTGGATGAATTTGGAGGCTATTAACAGGGTGCACCGTTGGAGCACGATAAGTGGAAACCGTGTGGGTTCTCCATGAAAACGTGCAAGGGAGACTGTAGGCATCGCACATCCTGTGCATGGTTTTCCAAACCGTGTGAGGAAACTGTGGGGACCCCTTTCTCTCGAGGAAGTAGTGTGCGCACGGTTAGTGCACGGTTTTCCAAACCATGCAGACAAACCATGCGACCACTTAAAAATTGGGTTATAAGTTATGGGCTCCCTCAGTCTTGACCTAAAACAATACAATCTTCCTCCCTCTCGAGCCTCACTTGGGATTTCAGTTTCTTAGGGGATGGAGGGGCTCTCCCACTCGGTTTGGATGGATTTTAAAGAGTTTTTTGGTGGTTTGAAGGTGGTTTCTCCCAGGTAAGTCTCTCCTCTTGGTTTCCTTGTGATTTCCTATAGATCTACATCCCACTCTTTCTTGGTCTTCTACATCTACCCAATTGTTGTGTAGATCATGGATTTTTGTTTCCTTGGAAGTTAATATTAAGGCTTGTGGATGTTATTGAAAGAGATCTAGAGAGGTTTTGGTGGTGCATTTGTTTGATTTGAGGCGTGGTGGATCGTGGTTTGAATTCTAAGGGAACCCTAAAGGTAGGAGGCTTCTCTCTCGACTCCACTTGGATAGAACTAGTAGTTCCTTGTTACAATTAATACATGGGGTTATTGGAACCTAGGCACGATCTCATTACCAAGCCACGACAATATCCTAGTCTCCTGTATAATATGCCACAAATAGTAAGATAAAAGACCTTGCCTCGATAAGACTTTGTAACATCCCTGACCTAGTGGCCACTATATATGGTTCCTCATTCCAAGTCATCACATGACCTCAAGAACACCACCCAATACACCAATGGTTTCTGACTATCAATGCAAGTAAATGGAGAAACATTGGAGATGTAATACCCACTCATCAGAGTAAATACACAATAGAAAATAATATCAACAGGTAAAGTACCCAGTAGTAACAATAATTGAAAGCATGCGAAAAATGCCAATGAGTAATCACATAGCACATGATATAACAATATGACGAATGCACTACATGTCAAGAATTCATAAAATGAAATCCCAAAACCAAAACTACCAAAAGATCAAATGTGTGGACCCGAGTCCCAACTTGGTCCTAACATCCCATGCTACAACTGAACAACCCATGCATTAACCAAATATCAGGTCCCTATCCTGGACTTGTACTAGAAAATAATTAACATATGCTCAGTTACCTATGTTCCATGGTGGTCCAAGCAGGGTGTGATTAAACCCAACCGTCCATCACCAATGGTGTCTAAAGCAATAACTAGTTAGAATAGATAGTGTATCTAGGTATATAATCAATAACAAGATAAATATAAAAAAACTAGGTTCCATATTTTAAAATGGGTCACATTAGTTACCTTCATCATTGGTTCAATTGGTTATCCATATTAATAAAATTTACCACGACCTATTCCAGACATATAAACTATGCATGAGGGGTCAAGTTCCCTAGATCTCATGGACAATCATTCCACAAAAACATTTTTCATTACCATAACTTGGAGCCTCAATCCAGGTACATCACCTCACCTTGGAGCCCCGATCTGGGTGTCTTACCTCACCATAGAGCCTTATTCTTGGTGTCTTAACTCACCTTGGATCTTCAGTCTAGGTGTATATCCATTGCATTCATTAGGTTCGTAGAGCCAAAGTTTGACAACATAACCCAGACAATACATCGATGGACCTAGAGCATCAGTCTGGTCGACCCATGGGAGGATCCTAAGTCCAAAATCCCATACTACCATTAATCCATGTGCACAATATTTTTTATTCATTTATCACATTCATCATTTACCAACCATTACTCACCATTCATATCCCATTTACAAGGAATAACTCATTAACATAAATAACCTTTAAAAATCACAACTCATTTATCACATATATCAATTCAGTACCTTAACTAATTTAACAAAATCACATTATTCCAAATTCCCCGTTTTAATATGTTATCTACTAAAATCATTTATTATTTATTTCATTTCATGAACTGTGTTATCATGCTGACATAATCGTCTTAGGTTTTATCTCACTAACCCATATATGAATTTAATGGATAATGTCCCAATAGACCTATTAAATCAAATCATGTCATAAAACAAAATTCAAAATAAAAATTTGTAATCATCTTGAATCCACCCTTTTAAACACGGTTTTCCCAGTTTGAAAATAAAAACAATCCCCAAGGCTTTCATTTCCATTTCAACCATCCAAAAAACCACTAAAAAAATTTAACAAAAGGGAACCTTTCCATCATTTCAAACATGATTTTGAATCACTTAATAAGACCCGTTTTTAAAATTAATTTTAGGTCAACACCTCCATTAAAAACATTTCTCACTTTCAAACATAATTTTCCTTCAATAAATCAATAGTCGGTTCAAAGCCCCAAAACACACCATTAAAACATTTTAAAAACCTCGAAGGCATTTACAAAATCCAACTTATAATCATTTCAATTAGCCCATTAACCATACCAACATATCCAATTACACTTTTACTACCCATTTCACTTTCATAATTCCCCTATCTCAATGTTTCCCATATTTTTTCACTATTTACAAGGGTATCGCTCACCCCATGGGTAGCCCTAGGTTTGGTCCCACTCATTAAAGTACCCAATAGGGTCCGTGAAGGGTTTCACACCTCAATATAATTCCCAAAACACTTTACATAATAAAAAACATAAAAATACAAATAGGTAATATATTGTAACAACTACATAAACATGTATATAACAACATGACTATGGGAAAAATCATTAAGACCACATTTCTCATGTTTGTTGATGAACACTTGTTTAACCACCACCATTTATCAAAACTCAAAAACCCATTAAATCCCTAACATTGAATTTTCTTGAAAAGTGATCATTTTAGGGATTCTCAATAAGATGAGAGATTCTAAAAACCCTAATCTAGAAAACAAATAGGATCGATAGACTCACCCGGATCTTCGATTCACAACGAAACACACTCCAAATGCCTATGAATCGAAGGAGAATCAAATCTTGGAAGTATTTGAGGGTTTGGTTCATCACCGAAGTTATTGGAGGGGAAAAATAAAATAAATATGGGTTAGAACCCTTAAATCTAGAGAGGGGAAAACATGAATTTTCATTTTTTAAAGGGAAACAGGATTTGGTTGTATTGTTAGCCAAACTGTGCGCCAATTGTGTGGCTCCCTCTATCCAAGAGGGTCCAAGCCACATGGTTTCCTATATGCATCCACACAGTGTGGAAAATTGTGTAGTAAACATGCATCAGTGTAGTACCCCTGGTTTGAGGCATGTGTCCTTTTTTTATGCATTTTTATGCATTTCAAGTGCATGGGATTGGTTGGGAAGAAGTTGGGGGAGTTTGGAATGGTTTTGGATGAGCTTTCATGCTTTTAAATGGGTGAACGGTCTGATCACAATTAACGGAAACCATGCAGGGGAGACTGTATGCTTCACATGGCCTGCGCACGATTTTCCAAACTGTGTGAGGAAACCGTGCAGACCCTTGCTCTCGAGATAGTAGCGTGCACATGGTTAGCGCACGGTTTCACAAACCATGCAGGCTAACCGTGCGACCACATAAAATAAGGTGTCAAAATCCGAGTTCACTCGGGCTTGCCTCATTCCAATCCAATTTTCCACCAACTCGAGCGTCACTCGGGATTTTCGGTTCTCAAGGGTCGGAGGGGATCTCCCACTTGGGTAGGAAGCATTTTTAAGCGGTTTCTTGGAGGTTTGAAGGTGGTTTCTCCTGGGTATGTCTCTCCTCTTGTTTCTCTTGTGTTTTGCTCTATATCTACATCCCTATATTTCATGGTTTTATAGATCTACATTTTTAGTGTGTAGATGTAGGGTTTAGGTTGCCTTGTATGATGATTTTAAGGCTTGGGAATTTTAGGGAAAGTGATCTAGAGAGGTTTTGGTGGTGTGTTCTCTAGATTTGAGGTGCGGTTGTTCATGGGTCGATTTCTTGGGAACCCTAAAGGTAG
Organism: Viscum album; assembly: GCA_963277665.1. NCBI lineage: Eukaryota > Viridiplantae > Streptophyta > Magnoliopsida > Santalales > Viscaceae > Viscum > Viscum album. The sequence goes on from OY728161.1 coordinate 312,312,901, forward strand.
GTGGATTCTCAATCAACTCCATGTGGTTAGAACTAGTGGTTCTTTGTTTACAATTAATTTTTTGTGCTAAAAAAAATTAATTTTTATTTGTTGTGGGAAATTGGTTTAAAATCCCTTGGGTGATGTTTTGGAGATATTTGGGAAAAAGGGTGTTTTTTTGGTAAAATGCTTTTATGGTGGATTTTAAAATGTAGATTTTAAAATGGGATGCTATGGTTGATTTGTGCATATGATTTATGGAAATGGTTTTCAAATAAAAAGGATGTTTTATTGAAAAATGGTTTGGCGTGGAAAATGGTTTTCAATCAATGGGTGATTTATTGAAGTGGATTGATAAGTAATGTAATTTGGTTGATTTCATGATATTGTGACCTTGATGTGCTATATGCTTGGTTGTGATTGATTAGAATGTTTTGTGGAAGTGGTGAGATGTACCACTATAAAAAGGGGATGGATAGTGGACGGAAGGGCTACCATTAAAGGATAAGTGTACGAGAAGTGCCACTAGGTGTGAGTCGGTGAACTGGTTGGGCAGAAGTCACATCATTTTGGCTTTTTTGGTAGTTTTGGTTGTTTGGTTGTGCATTTCATTGTTGGTTGGAAATTTTTGTGCTAATGTGTGAATGATGAAATGGCTTGTGGCATGTTTTGTTGTCTTTCCCTTTGTTACTTGGTTTGGGTATGATGGCTTGGTAAGGGTGTGTTCAGATTATGGAGATGGTTACACATGTGATTATTTTATATAAATTGTTTTATATAAATGTGCTAATGGTTTAATCCTAGTGGCGTGTGTTGGGAATTCATTTTGGTAAAAACCTTCTGAGTTTATTACACACCCCCAACTTTGGCATGTTGGTGTCTTTGTGGTTGTTTTGTATCGTGGCGTGGTCAAAGGTAAGGAATCTCCCTCTTTTAGTGGTGCATTGTGATGTCTGGGTGGAGCTTGGAGCTTGGATCTTGGCGTGGAGCTAGGGTGGTGTCATGGTTTGTAGTGTTTGTTGTTTGGTTTCCGCTAGTACTCTGATGTGGTGTAGACATTTCTAGTGGAGTTGGTTATGGTTTGTATTGTGCTGCAACATGGTTGTCTTCTGGGAATTCATGTTTGGCTGTTTTATTGACATGCATCATATAGTGGTGGTTAGTGGATTGTTTGGCTGGTTTTGACTTAAAGGGAAAATCATTCCACAAAATTGTTCTCATAGCCCGCAGAATATATTTCCAGCCTTTAGCGCCTTGTTAAAATCTCTTAAGGACAAGTAACCATCATCGCCTCCATAAGCTAATGAGGTAGGGGCAGGGTGTTACAAGTGGTATCAGCTTGTTTGGTCCTTTGGAGTTGATTCGCAGATTTGGAATTGACATTCGTGGTGGTATATTCCTTGAGTCAGGATTGTAGCAAGGCGTAGGAATGACGGAACTTGGAATGTATAGCATAAAAAGATGTAGCTAACACTTTTATGCTGAAATTCATGTTACCAGATAGTTTGGCACATAAGTGTTTTGGAAACACTTATAGGCATTGGATATCTCATTATCGTGAGTGTATCCATTGAGATGAGCATGGCATGCATGGTAGAAATGACTTCAATCTGGGATGCATATTTCATTGGGCATAATGATTTATAGGATAAATAGAGATTTTTTTTCAAATGTGTAAAATTGTAATGTGAATAAATTTGGAATTTTAAAATCATATTATTTTTAAAAATGGTGAAACATGGAAAAGGTGGAATGGTGGAAAGCCTTGTTGTGATAGTGTTGTGTAATGCGATGTGAAATGAGAATTTATGATGTCTACGAAAGTGAGACTCGTGGTTGTTTGTTTTCTGTTTATAGTAATGTCATTGGGAAGGCGTCGAAGAGACCAACTGGAAGTGGCTGATGAGAATGTGGTTGCACCTGAGACCTAGGAGAACCAGCAATTAGTGAAAAGTATAGGGAAAGCTTTCCAAGATTTGGAAAGTGGAAATAATGTGGATGAACCAAGGCATGTGGATCATGCGGTTCAATATCAGAAGCATTATACACCTATCTTTAGGGGTGATTTGGACCAAGAAAGGACAGAGGCGTGGTTGTCCAAGATGAATAGAATTTTCTAATTCTTGGGGATTCCGGTAGATTTGAAAGTAAAGCTACTGATGTATAAGTTAGATGATCTTCCTCTTTAGTAGTGAGAGTTGGTAGTCCAAGAGGGGAAGAACCAGGGTATTACATGGGAAGGCTTTGAGGAATTGTTTACTAAACAATTCTACCCACATACGTTTAGAATTCAGTGTACAACTAATTTATTCAGTCTGAAGCATGATCATATGTTTGTGACGAATTATGAGGCTATGTTTATGAACTTAGTAAGGTTTGCACCCGAGGTGGCAGGTAGCACATCGTTGAAGTCAAGGATATTTCAAGTGGGTTTAAGTCAAGAAATCCATTCAAAGATAATATTACTATGTATAGATGATTACAAAGAGATGGTGAAGAGAGCCTCGGTGGCTGAGCAGGATCTGTTGGCCGCTCTGGGCGGAGGAAGCACGGTGGTACCCATGGGGAATAGTGGGAACTCTAAAGTGGGGTTCAAGAGAAGGAGGGACACTTATTCCCTATGTGGGAATATGGCATATAATATAACAGTAGGATTGGTGAATCTTCTTCTGAATACCCAGATCAAGCTGGGATGTTTTCAGCGTGGTTCGACGAGCCACATCAAGCAGGATTGTACAACAAAACCTCGAGCATGCCATAATTGTAATCAGATGGGGATCTGCAGCGTTATTGTCAGAATTCTCTGAGGTTGGGTGCGCATGAAACACCTCAGGGATCGCAGACGTTGTATGATTCGAAGGGACGGGGACAACAGCACACCCATCTTCAGCAGAGTAAAGTGGGTTATGGTGAATTTCGTAATACCACGACGCCTTAGGAAAGAAATAAAGTGCAGAGTGTGGGAACAAAGGCAGTGTTCGTAACTGAGTAGGTTTTGGTTGATGATCAGTCAAGACCATCCACGGTACAAGGTACTATTCTATTAAATTCTACCTTGACGGAAGTGCTGTTTGATACAGGTGCTTCACACTCTTTTACTGCTACACATGTGGTTCATTTGCTGGGTTTAAGGGTAGAAATGATACCTTCGGTTTTGATAGTTCAAACTCCTCTGGGTCGAAGAGAGTGTCGAGTTTTCTTGTGTAGATCATGTTGTATCGTTGTTGGTGTGGTTGAGCTAATGTGGAATTTCCAAATGCTAGAGATGGATGGGTATGATATAATCTTGGGAATGGATTGGATGGTTGCTTTTAAGGCCCACATTGATTGTGATGCGCGAACAATGGATTTTATGACACATGATGTTGTTAGACATATCTTAAGTAGAGAGAGGAAAAAAAGGAAGGGTGAAAAAAAAAATTTGGAACCAGTAGTTGGAACATTATCGTATCAGTTTGCGGTGTTGTATTTGGAATCGGTAGACGGTTTTGAGCAGAGTGTTCTTCCGGCAGTGGTGGATCGGTTCATGGATGTTTTTCCTAAAGATTTATCTAGGTTACCTCCCATAAGAGAGGTGGAGTTTACGATTGATCTTCTTCCAGGGACCATTCCTATCTCATTTCCGTCTTCTCATATGGAACTACCTAATTATCAGGAATTGAAAGTGTAGTTGGGAGAATTAGGAAACAAAGGGTTTATCCGGCATAGCACGTCTCTGTGGGCAGCACCGGTGTTGTTTTTTAAAAACACAAATTGAACATTGACACTCTATATTGATTATCGTAGACTTAACAATGTTACGATAAAGAACAGATATCCACTTCCATGAAATGATGATTTTTTCAACAAGTTGAGGTGAGCCAAGTGGTTCTCCAAGATTGACTTGAGGTCGGGATATCATCAATTGCGGGTGAGGATGGATGATATTCCTAAAACAGATTTCATAAGTATATATGGACATTATGAATATGTGGCTATTCCATTTGGTCTAACGAATGCACCGGCGGTGTTCATGGATTCATTTGTTGTGGTTTTTGTAGATGATATTTTGGTGTATTACATGTTAAGGGTGGATCATGAGCAACACTTAGAGACAGTGCTAGAGATCTTGAGCGATCATCAGTTGTATGCCAAATTATCAAAGTGGACCTTTTGGATACAAGAAGTTCATTTTTGGGTCATCTAATTTCTGAAAGGTTTGTTTTAGTGGATTCATAAAATATATAGGTTGTTATCTCATGGAAAATTACAAAAAATGTATTTGTGATATGGATTTTCCTTGGTCTAGCTGGGCATTATCGGTGTTTCGTTCGTGATTTTTCACGTTTATCTTCACCGATGACAGCTTTGACATGGAATAATGTTCCATTTCAGTGTAATGAATAGTGTAAGTAGTGTTTCGAAGAGCTAAAGGGCTGCATTACATCATCACCAATATTTTTTCCAAGAACATGTAAAAGGGGACATGGTGTATTGTGATGCACCAGGATCATGGTCGGGGTGTGTTCTCATGCAAGGAAGTCCTGTAGTTGTGTATGGATCACATCAGTTGAGGGTGCATGAGAATAACTACCCAAATCATGATTTGTAGTTGGCAGTAGTGGTCCATGATTTGAAAATGTGGCATCATTATCTCTTCGGAGAAAAATTCACAGTATATACAGATCATAAGAGCTTGATGAAAATTTTCTCACAAAGGGATTTGAAACTGTGGAAATGTTGATGGATGAAATATCTCCAGATGTTCGATTTTGACTTAATGTACACACTAGTTAAGGAAAATTTTGTGGCAGATGCATTAACCAGAGAATCATATGCTCAGATGAAAAAACAAGCATCAGACTAGTGGCAGTTGATGTCGGTTATAGACGATATGCGGCTGGAATGAGAGGACCAGGTCGATAGAATAGTCTTATTTCCAGTTTTGTTGATTCCTGACTTGGTTGGCCTTGTTAGAGAGGAACAAATATCTGATTCTGAGTTTGTTATCGTGGGGTCGAGACTCAATGGTGGGGAGACTATTTAAGGTTTGCAACTGAATAGAGATTCAGTTTTGTGTTTTCGTAATCAGATGGTTGTACCAGTTTCTTGTTAGGAGAATATTTTTAGGGCGTATCATCATTCCAGGTGGGATGTTCATCCTGGAATTTAGAAATTGTATAAAGCATTGAAAGCGTAGTTTTGTTGGGCTGGTATGAAAATGAGAGTGTCTGAGTTTGTTTCGAGATTCTTGACTTGTCCACAAGTCATGGAAGAGCATCAGAGGACCACATGAATGTTGAAGTTTTTACCAATACCTGTTTGGAAGTGGGAGTTGATAGCGATGGATTTTTTCACAGGTCTCCCAAGAACGATCAGGAAGCTTGTCTCCATTTGGGTGATAGTGGATCAACTAACGAATTCGGCCCATTTCATCCTGATTTGTGAATCTCATACAGTGGAGGATCTATCCAAAATCAATATCGGGGAGGTGGTAAAGAGGCATAGTATTCCAGTTTCGATCATATTAGATAGAGATCTGAGGTTTATATATCGTTTCTAGAATCCCTTGTAGCAAGCCCTTGGGACACAGTTGACTATAAGGGCAGTGTATCAGCCTCAGACGGATGGTCAGTACGATAGGATGATACACACTCAGGAGGATATGTTGTGGGCTTGTGTCATAGATTTTGGTGGCTCTTTGGAAGAGAAATTGTCATTGGTTGAGTTTTAGTACAATAACAGTTGTCAAGAATCCATACATATGGCTCGGTTTGAAGCATTGTATGGGTGGCTGTGTCATTATCCACTATGTTGGGTAGAAATAGGTGAGTCCTCGATGGTTGGACTGAGCCTTTTGCAGGATACAACGGAGAAGATCAAGTTTATCAAAAAGAGAATAGAGAAGGCTCAATGTCGTCAAAAATCATATGTGGATCATTTTATACGGTCATTGTCATTCGAGGTGGGTGATCATGTTTTCTTGAGGATCTCTCCAAGGGTGGGACATCGTCGGTTTGGGAAGCAGAGAATGTTATCTCCGAGGTATATTGGGCCTTTTGAGATTGTTGAGAGGGTTGGTGAGGTGGCTTATCATTTGGCTTTGCCACCTTGGTTTAGTGTGGTGAACAATGTGTTCCATGTGTCACAGTTGAAAAAGTATCAGTCGGATTGTGACCATGTAATTCGATGGGATCATGTTGAACTAGAATCAGATGGTTCATTGGTGCATGTGCCAGTGAGTGTTCTGGAGAGGTAAGAGAAAGCCTTTCATGGTAAAATAATCAGTTTAGTTCTGGTTTTGTGGCAGCATGGTCAGATTCAAGAGGAGATTTTGGAGTGGGATAAAGAGATGAACGAGTAGTGGCCAGAGCTCTTTCGGCAAAGGGCCGGTTCCCTACATTCTGAGGACGGAATGTCAAATGGTGGGGAGAATGTACTACCCCCAGTTTGAGGTATATGGACTTTTTTATGCATTTATATGTGTTTAAAGTTAATGGGATGATTTGGGAAGTGGTTGGGAGAGTTTGGAATTGTTTTGGATGAGGTTGGAGGATTTTAAATGGGTACACAGTTTGAGCACGATTAAGGGAAACCGTGCTAATTCTCCAAGAAACTGTGCAGAGGAAGATAGTAGGCTTCACACATCCTGCGCACGGTTTTCCAAACCGTGCGAGGAAACCATGTGGACCCTTTCTCTTGAGACAGTAGTGTGCACAGGGTTAGCACACGGTTTGCCAAACTTTGAGGGATTACCGTGAGGCCACTTAAAATAGGGTTTTAAAACCTAAGTTCACTTGGTCATGCCTCATTTCACTCCACAATTCCTCCCACTCGAGCCTCACTTGGGATTTTCATTTCTCAAGGGTTGGAGGGGCTCTCCCACTCGGGTTGGAAGCATTTTGAAGGGGTTTCTTGGCGGTTTGAAGGCGGGTTCTCCCAGGAAAGTCTCTCCTCTTGTTTCTCTTATGTTTTCCTATAGATCTACATCCCTATCTCTTAGGGATTTCTAGATCTACACTTGTTGTGTGTATATCTAGGGTTGTGGTTGCCTTGGATGGTGACTTTAAGGCTTTTGAATGCTAGGGAAATTTATATAGAGAGGTTTTGGTGGTGTGTTCTCTATATTTGAGGCACAGTTGTTAGTGGGACGGTTTCTCGGGAACCCTAAAGGTATGTGTCTTCTTTTTAGAATCCACTTGGTTAGAACTAGTGGTTCCTTATTTACAATTAATTTGTTGTGATGAAAAAATTAATTGTAATTTTTTGTTTGAAATTGGTTGAAAATTCCTTGGGTGATGTATTGGAAATCATTTGGAAAAGGGGGTTTTATGCTGAAATGCTTTTGTTGTGGATTTTAAAATGGAGTTTTTAAAATGGGATTCTATGGTTGATTTGAGCAAATGATTGATGGAAATGGTTTTCAATAAAAAAGTTGTTTTATTGAAATATGGTTAGGAATGGAAAATGGTTTTCAATAAATGGGTGATTTATTGATGTGGATTGATATGCAATGAAATTTGGTTGATTGCATGATTTTGTGACCTTTATGGGTTATATGGTTGGTTGTGATTGATAGGAATGTTGTGTGGAAGTGACGAGATGTAACATTATTAAAAGAGGATGGATAGTGGATGGAAGGGCCACCATCAAAGGATAAGTGGATGCGATGTTCCACTAGGTGTGAATGGGTGAACCTGTTGGGTGGAAGTCGCACCATTTTGGCTATTTTGGTTGTTTTCGTTGTGCATTGCTTTTCAAGTTGGAAATTATTGTGCTAATGTGTGAATGATGAAATGTCTTGTGGCATGTTTGTTTGGATTTCCCTTGGTTTTTTGGATTGGGAACAATGTATTGGTAATGGTGTGTTTGGCTTATAGAGATGGTTGAACTTGTGATTATTATATATATATATATATTTATAAATGTGCTAACAGTTTTATCCTAGTGGCGTGTGTATGGAATTCATTTGGGGAAAACCTACTGAGTTATAGTACTCACCCCCGGCATTGGCACATTGGTGTCTTTGCAGATGTTGTGTATCATGATGTGGGAAATGGTAAGGCATCACCCTCCTTTAGTGGAGAATTGTGATACCATGGTGGAGCTTGGAGCTTGGAGCATGGTGTGGAGTTGTGCTGGTGTAATGGCTCGTGGTGTTTGTTGTTTGGGTCATGCTTAGTACTCAGATGTTTGTGGACATGTATAGTTTTATTGGTTGTGGCATGTATTATGGAAAACATGGTTGTATTTGGGATTACATGTGTGGGTGTTTTATTGACATGCATCATATGGTGGATGGTTTTATCTTAAGGGAAAATCATTCCCCAACTTGTTCTAGAAGCCCTCGGCATTTATTGCCAACCTTTGGCGCCTTGGGAAAGTCTCTTAAGGCCAAGTAACCCTCACCGCCTCCTCAAGCCAATGAGGTAGGGGAGGGGTGGTACAGTTTATATATACATAGGTTGAGTATAAATTAATACACCATTAAATCCTCCGCGGAACCTCTCGTGAAAATGTATAGAAATCGGGTTAATGCACAGTGAACAACAAGTGAAACTAACTCTTTACCAAAACATGTATACTAAGTTCCCAGCCTCACCATAGATACACTCACCATGTATCTCATACAATTTTTCATAATATAATAAACAATATCAAGGGTACCTTGATACTAGTTCCCCATTAGTTTTCCGCTTTGTCCCAATGTCGCACATCCTAAGCATCTCTCTCCAAAAAGGCATGCCCATGGACACCTGGGTGAAGCACCACTACATGGACCTCATGGAAAAAAACCACCACATCCATGATGAAAAAGTTACCATGATGTTTTCGGGAGCCACCACAACTTGAATAATGTGTATCATAAGTCAGGCATTATTCCTCAAGCCATTACATCCCACACACTGAGTAAGGACCCTCGTTCCATCACAACCCATACATGTTACACTTATATTATTCAATAGGAAACTATATCCATAATATATGTTGTGAATAACCTAAATCCATTTTTTCCCTTTACACACAAATATGGGGTAAACTAACTGTTGTGCCTAACAGTACAAGTAACTACCAAGAGAAGAGAGTCGGTCCAAAGGAGTTATTCAGCCATCCATCCTCCCACCAGAATGTTGTGGAAAACACCCCTAGGGATTAGATTCCCCGTGGAGTAAATTTCCATAACATAAGGGGTGGAGTATCATATAGAAACATAAAAATCAGGGAATATAATATAGCTCACAACCACACAATGGGCATAAACTAGTCTTAAACTCAACTGCATCTAAAGTGTCTCAAACTACTGGATACCACTTCTGACACAAGATATACAATAAACACACAATCATTTAAAGAGAATTGTTTACATTCCTTCATTACCTTTTTATCATTTTCGCTTTATGTTTATTATTTATTTAACATTAATTAACATTTATCAAAATTTCACATTATATTTCATTATAATCACACCCAATGTCAATGGTTGCGTCAAAATAACAACCTCTTCATTGTTTCCAGAAAGCTCCAAACATAGGTATTAACATCATTTTTATAGTAATTTATTGAAAACTATATTACTTTCCCATATTCCTAGCCATTATAGAAAAAAAATTATAAGATACAAAACACAATGGATCAACATGGTGATTAAGTGAACTACCCACTGAGTCATTTCCGCCTATATAAAGAGCATAGAACCAACCTACCTCACGAAGTTAAACACATAATGCACATGGAATACCCCATGCATCTTCTCCCCTTTTGGAAGACATGTATGAATGAATAGATACCTTGATTAGTGGGGAATTAATGTAGGTAAAAAACCTACCAGAAACATCAAGCATCCAGACGTTCACATACAACCCATTCCATCATCTTCAGTGTCCTCCCCGACACCTACATGCATAAAACTATGCATCACTCCACTCTAGTCGACCACTACTACCACAATTAATAGGCCTCCTTACACCACATATCACAACAACCTTCTAGGCTCACATCACCACACAAGAAGTAGGAAAACCATCATTTAAATAGGTCTCTTTGCATTTAAACAACTAAGAGGGTAAGTCAAAACCCTACAAGGAATTATCTATTATTAAATAACCAGTTATTTAATCCATATTGAATTTACAGATTTATTATTTTTAGGATCCAATAGAGGAAAATTTAAATAGTATGCTATAAAAAATGGATTAAACATGCTGACCGCATCAATTTGATTATAATCAATTTACAACAACAAATACCAGATTCATCCACTTGACACTTTATCTTTAGACAAAAAATTACCAATTAATAATATCATTACATTCATTAACAATTTCCATCACGAAAAAAAAGAAAACAATGAAATCATTGATATCACGCTATCTGAAAAAAGAGGTAATAACATACAATCGATATAAAATTATTTATCATGTTCATGTATTTAATATGTCAATTTCACCATGATTCTGTGGGATAAAACATGCTAACTCTACAGTTTCACATAAATGAAAAAAGAAGTAGCGAATCCCCTACCTTAAATGGATTTTGATGTTTTTTATATGAGAATGAGCCACACAACGAGTTATGATCTCCCACCTGACAATTGTATCCACCTAAGGATGCAGAGACACCACCACACTGGTCAACACCCATGAAAACCCTTTCAAGAGAATGGAGATAGCATTCCATAAAAGGGAAAGGAGAAAATAAAGGATATTAACACAAAATAGTGATGATAGATCATACATAATATCAATGATTGGTTGATACTACTTGGTTTGCATCAATTTAGAGGGAATAAAATCCAAGTAGGAATGTTTGATCGCACAACTCCTATGATAAGGAATTAAATGTTTCAGCATATCACACCTGAGAACAATGATGAAGAACTAGAGAGGAAGATATATTATTCTTTTAGAAGATTTAATGCAATAGTGGTTAATAATATGCTGGATATTCCTATAAACTGGTTCATATTAAACCACTTGGTTTGACCATGTAAGAGCATACCGAGACTTAGTAAAATTAATATAGAATTAATTGTCTTCAAATTGGCCTTAGTGTCATTTAAACATGGCTTTAAATGCATTTTACATCAAAAGAGACATCAAAGGGGAGAAAATATAGGAATCTGGAAAAACTGTACAGCAAAAATGAAATTTTTAAGGGAAATACAGGCTACCATTGGAACCTCACTGTTCTAGAAACACTGTTCATGAAGAAATTTATTTTAAATTATATAGTGGCTATCGTTAGAACCTTTCCATTCTGGAAACATTATTCATGAAGTCCAAAATTATTCAATATAATAGAGGCTACCATTGGAACCTCACCATTTTGGAAACATTAATCACATAAGGATACCATTGGAACTATTCACAAGGCTACCATTGGGACTGTTCACATAATCCTAACATTGGAACTTTTCACAAGGATACTATTGGAACTATTAACATAATCCTACCATTGGAACGGTTCACATAATCCTATCAATGGAACTATTCACAAGTCTATAGTTGGAACTATTCACATGGATACAATTGGAAATGTTCACACAATCCTACCATTAGAACTGTTCACAAAGCTACCATTAGAATAGTTCACATAAGCCTACCATTGGAACTGTTTAGAAATATATTGTTGGAACTGTTCACATAAGCCTACAATTGGAACTGTTCACAAAGCTACCATTTGAACTGTTCACATAAACCTATCGTTGGAATTCATCAGAAGGCTACCTTTGTAAGTCTTCATATAAGATTGCCATTTGAACTGTTCACAAGGATACTATTAGAACTGTTCACATATTCCTACCATTGGAAGTATTCAGAAGGCTACCATTGTCACTATTCACATAGGCCTTCCATTGGTACTGTTTATAAGGCTACTGTTGGAACATTTCACATATGCGTACCATTGGAACTATTCACATAAGACGACAATTGGAACTATTCACAAGGCTACCATTGGAACTATTTACATAATCCTTCTATTTGAAATACTCAAAAGGATACCATTGGAAATATTCACAATAGTCTACCATTGGAACTGTTCACAGTGGGCTCACCAGTTGAACTGTCCACACCGGTCTCACCGGTGGAACTGTTAACCAAATTGGGAATTTGGAAAAGTGTTGGGGATAAGTCACCTTGACCTCCCAAAGCATGTCAAACATAATATTTACTTAGAGGAGTAGTCATATATGTCATGACCATTACAATAATGGTATACTTTTACATTCCCACTTATGTTAGAGTTTCATATAGAACTTTTTTGATTGATTGTTTTCTACAAGAGGGGATTCATGAAGAATTTTATGGAAGTGGGAATCAAAGATCTTAGTATTATATATATATTATTTGGAATATAACATCTATGTATCACTTTATTATGAATAAATATGTCCAAACTCATACGCAGGGATCAGTTTCACTATGAATGTACAGGGGGTCCAATCATACTAGAGTGCGATAAAGAAATGTGTATGATGGGAGAGGTCAAATGGATAATGATTCCCCAACGAAACATTATTCAAATAGTGGTAATATTGTTGATCAAACACCATTTAAGAAGAATTATCTGGACTAGAGTTCAACCATGCATGATAAGGACATCCAATAAGAAGGTGATGTAGATATACTACCTGGAAGATCCCCAAGTGGAGTTGCAGTTTTTTGGATGGTGATATGTGTAATGACCCCAACCCCAAAACCTCAGATTCATTATATACATTATTACATTATCATAAGATAAAAAGAATATCATTTTGTAGTACTAATATTTTTTGTAATGTTTTTTACTTGTATACAGACTTGAATCAAATTAACATTTGAAGATATAGAATAAGAAACTCATTTTATATTGAACACCATTATTTTACATAGAATATCCCAATATATCATTCATAGAGAAAAAAGATTTTCATTTATAAAAAATAAAATAAATGGGTGACATCATATGCTTAGTAAAGGGAAGAATACATTGTAAGTGGTAAATAAATAAGGCATAATCAATATTTCATATTTAATTACTGAAGCACATTCCATTCAATAATTTACATTGGTATATTATGTCTATTATAAGTGATCATTAATTTTTTTCCTATTATTAATCACATGAGAATAAAGCATAACATTGGATATTCTATAAAATTTAATATTAATATGGAATATCAATAACTGAATTCATAATGATGTAATGAATAATGATGTAAATCTAGAATAGACTGTTGAGGCCCCACGCAAAGGAATATAATAATGTCGAGGATTCATGCCAAATAATATAATACCATTATGAAATACTTTCCATAAATCTACATAAATGACTAATGACTCAAGAAAAACCATATCTACCTCGAATCTTGTGACAAAGTGATTCATGTAGGGGTAATAAATGGCCCATGGTAACACACACAAGGTCCAATGCATTCCACAAATATCCAATAATCAATTTAATTCGGAAATAATGTTCCTTATGATACATTATTAATATTTAGTATAATATATTGTTTATAAATTTTTAACTAGTGAATCATATTTTTAATAATGTGTTGTCGTATTTAATTAAACATAATTTCAAAAAAATATCATTAAATCATTCTTGAAGGAAATTTCATTTTTATTTTGATAATAACAATTTATAAACATTGAATTTATAGAATACATTAATAAATTATTTAAATATTATTAAATAAACAATAAAAGGGAACATCAAAAAAATTATTGTCATAATGGCATTAAATTCTAAACATTCCATATAATTCATTAATAACATTCCTCTTTTATTGTAAAAATGATATAAAATTTCCTCATTCAAAAAAAGAAATGAATAATCCTTTCACATTTTTTGGGAAAGAAAAGCAGAATGTTTTTAAAATAACATAACATTATATTGATAAAATTTGTTAAATATTAAAAATGGGTAAAAATTACTTCAAAAAGTGAATTTAAGAATGCGAAAATCATTTACTAAAACCTATTTTGAATATATTTCTCATCAAAGAGAGAAAATATATTGAATTTTCATAAAGACATTTTGTAATATAATTTAGGGATAAAAAAATAAAAAAATAATTCTATTACATTATAATATTATTAATAATTGGATTATAATGGCAAGAAAAGTGTTTATTAGTAAATTTTCAAATTATATCCTTCAAATAAAATTTCAAAATAAAAAATCTCGATTGTAATGGGATTGTAAAATAAGGACTTACATTGATCATAACATTGAAGTGATAATCTATCAATGAATAGATTATGTGATTCAAATATAAATACACATAATGAAACTATAAATAAAGGATAATTTAATCAAAAGTAATTATACATGTAATTTTATAATTACAAGATCAATAATGTTGAGGTTTAAACCAATGAGTACAAACTGAGTTAAGATATCCCTGACATCATGCTTCCTTTTGATTGAATGTTTTTAACCCTATATATAGATGTTGTAAACATGATAATAAATTATAAAAGAACAAAATTTATTTTTATAATATCTCATATGATCCTTTTATGAAATCTTATGACACATTCATTAATAGTCATTAATTATTTTCATTGTTTTTAAAGATAATTTCACTTCTTACTCATGCATGTTTCATCACGAATGATGTGGTTCTTATGAATAATATATAGCTATACAATCACATAAATTATAATTATTAAATTATTATCAATTTTACCCAGTATTATACATTAATATCCAATCATAAAATATTGTTATTGAAGATGAATAATGTTGTGATCATAGAGATGGTAGGTCGTTTGGACACATGAGTAACATTCCATATTTCCACGATCGTTACGGAAAAATGGTAAGTAATATAGTATTCTAAAAAATTGATACTAATATAATATATACTATATTATATAATTACATATATAATCCATTTCATGTGTTGATGATAAGGTAGTGACATTGCTTTGTAAATGTGGAGTACATATGAACACTAATGATCTTATCATCATTATGTAAGAGAGAATGTAAAAAGAAAAAACATATAATTTTTTTAAAGGATGACAAATATGTCATTAGTATAATTATTATTTAATTAATATCAAATATAATCCTTAATTGTAACCATAATACATTCCATTTAATGCATCATTGAAATATGAATCACACTACGTCATGAGGAGGTTGCGTGTCGTACACATGATTGAAGTTATCGTAAAAAAATATAAAATGGAATATATATATATATATATATATATTATAATGATTCAATAGTAATAGAAACGTTATAAACGTCATATATATGTATATATATATATTTATATACTTTATATACATCATCATACCCAACTGTTAATGGTGATAATGGAAGAATAACAAACATTAGTTCGTGAGTCGGTACTTCTAGGTACAAACGAACAATGATTTTGTAACAAACCATATAGAAGTAAAGATATATGTTAGTCATTGGCTTATTATAAAAACATCCCAATATATGGATTATAATTGGGTTTTTATTTAAGTATTTTTTAATATGAATTTATGTAGGAAGGAAAAAAATAAAATAAAAAGTCTAATTGAAGAACATTACATCATCTTCAGGAATACTATATAGGTTTGGAAATATTCCATACTAAGATAGATTAAATAAAAATATAAGTCTTCTAAGACAATATAATGATATTTATTTTTTTATTTTCCTACATATTTGATGATCAAAATATTTTTTATGGTGTAAATAATTGAGGAGAGGGGTGGTGTTTTATAAGTAAAGTTAGGGCACACTTGTAATTTGTAGAAAAGATTCAATTATAAAAACATTTTTATAATGAAAAGGATTAAATAATGAGAAATTATAGAACCTATAATATATAGTTTAAAAAATGACCAGAAAAAAGGTTTTTTAAAAGCGATTAGGAAATTTTATCCATTATCTTCTTAGTTTAACACATGGGTAAAACATTTTTACCTTAAATGTGTTAATAAATTTTTACGATTTTCCCTATTATTTTTGGTAAAAATAAATGATTAACATATTAGATGTTATAAATTATTATGATTACAAATATAAATATAAATTATATAAATTAAATTTATAGAAGTTGAAAATTTATATTTAACATCAATCCCATAGACCAAATGAGATATTCGGCTTTTAAAGAGAAAATGAAGAAAACAGTACAAATTGTTTGTATGATAAATCAAGAACGAAATTATTCAAATGACCTAAATGGGAATAAATGAAACAAAATTACTATAATTTTACTCTGAAATTAATGAAAAACTTATTTATTATTATAAATTATATTAATGAAATGGTAGTATTCCATTAAAATTCAGTATTTTCACTATTCATCAAAAAATGAAAATTTTAATAAAAATACCAAAATATCAATAGTAGGTAATTTTGGAATTATAATTTCTGAATTTATTTTATTTTTCATTTAGTGTTTCTATTATTAGAAAAAATAATTTTTAAATCCTTTGTACAATGCCTGAAAATGCATTGTTTTTCGAAAAAGTACATATTTTTATAAAATATTTCATTTTCTTAAATGATTATATTTTTAACTCGAATAAATATATATAAATTTTATTTATTTAAAAAAATTATAAATCAAATAAATTGAATTATTTTTGTTATTCATATTGATACCTGTAAATTTAACATTAGGTTATAATGGAAGTGTTTAAATAATATTATATTAATGTAGTACTGTTTTTGTTCAAATAGGATGTTTCATGCATCACAATCTATAAAAAAGATTACATTTATATAAAAAATGATCATAATTTCTTGAGGGGATATATTCTATTTTATTCTTGTCATTTTATTCAGACATTATATTTAATATTTTGTTGCAATTTTAAAATTTCATTGCGCTATAATAATATTAACAATTGATGTGAATTAAAAATATGCATACAAGGATAGTCTGACTCTACCATTTACTATGTGATTTAATTCCATCATATTATTCTCTCTCTCAATAAACTAAGGTTCATCACTATTTCATATGATCCATTTACTTTTCCTACATCATGACGCACAATGTATATATACACACCAAAGTGTATATATTGGGGTTGAATAAACTATTACTTAGTATGACATCTCAATATGAGACTCATAGATTCTAAGAAAGTTTCTATCTATGAATGTTTTTGTTATTTCCATATATTAATTAGATAATTAAAAAATAAGACAAATAAAATTTCTAAAAATAATTCATTTTTCATAAATAAAAATATATTTTTCATTCATATGAAAATTCATCCCACTATATAGTTCGTGATATTTTATTACATATCTAATTCACTTGATATATACCGTTCATTAGGATACATAACCTCATTTACCCATCCAATTATATTCAATTAAAACAATTATAAATATAAAATCCTTTACTAACGGATTTATAATCATGATAAACAAAGTATATCATTTTAATAGACATCATGGGATGGTAAAAAAAATTTATAATCACAAATAATATTAGTCATATCTAAAATAAATCTTTATAATATATGTCAATTAATAGTCTGTGTACTTCTCACAAATTTATGATCATGATATTTATCATGTATGGTATGATTCTTATCACTAATATATTTGTTAAATCTCTCCCATTGGTCATTGTTTTACATTTTATTTAATTTACTAAATTAATTTTTAAACCAATATCCCTTTTTCTTATTCAAATAATTTTCAAAAAAATATGGTTATTATATTTTCAAAATAAATTCAAAAGAAAAATTTACACCTCGAATAATTTTTTAAATATTCATCAACTAGGTTTATAATAATATTTAACATTTATATGAAAAAAATTATTTGGAAATATAAAATTAAATCATAATATAATTTCCAACAAATCAAACAATTAATACCCTAGACGTATTTAAAAAAATAATAATTCAATATTTTTTATGATCATATGATATAATATTTATTTACTAAAAACTAAAAAACCATCAAATTCATGATTCTCCATTAAGAAAAAAATTATTTAAAAACAAACAAAACAACATTTGATAATTAATTTAAAATAAAACATTTTTTAAATCCCATTTCACAAAATATTTTCAATCATCGTTCAAATTATGAATATTATTATCCTATTTTACTTCCTACATCTTTGAAAATAAATTTATTTATAAAATTGGGTAACATAGTTCCCCATATAAACAACTATGTTATAATTTAAAAATTACCATTTTAATTCATGATCTTAATAAACAAAAAATAAAATTAAAAATATAAACATTTATTCCTTGAATTGTTCCCTTTTGAAATTACCCTTATCTACTATAAAAAATTATCATTTATGATTTCTAATATGTAGCATGGTTCCAATAATATATGGAATTTCCCTACATTATAGTCTGTTTTCTATTATTCTTCAAGAGAATATCTAAAACATATATATCATGAATGTGTAACTGACTCAATTTTATTTAGCATGACCTCACACCAAATGTCTGGACAATAAAATTTCCACTTGAAAGTTGAAAATTTAAAAATAAGTGTCTTATTAAATTTTCTTACCCTGGGAATGTAATGGAATTCTATCATACATTTATATTGGACAATTTTACAATTTATAATTATCATAATAAATATAATGTATCCATATTTTTTAGACATACCTCAACCCTCTAGTGAGAAAACTAATTTTTATTCACCATCTTACAAAAATTTTCCACAGACATCAATATTTTTCTAGTATTTTTTAGTCATTTATATAAGATATTAATTATAGAAAAATTTAAATAAGAGGGGAAATTTAACAAATTGTTATAATTTGGGAATGGATTCAATCTGTTTTGTAGCAATTAATTTGTTTTGGATAAATTATAAACAATTTTTTATAATAATAGAGGATGAATGAACAAATAATATAATTTTATGGTGTTGAACATTTTAAAAATGTCCAAACATTTACCAATGGTAATATAGGACCCCCAAAACGTATTGTGGATTTTAAAGGAGCCTTTTCCCTATAACCAATGATACGATGCTATCCCATAAAAATCCACTAACCTTATGGCTGTATATTAGGGTACACATGACTTCTACTGAGACCCCAATCAATATTTTTGGTACTTTATTCATTTTAGATTCTATGATCATTTTAAAATTATTAGATCTCTTTTTTTCTCACCCAGGTATATCCTGACAATGTCCTCACATTCCCTCTACATTATGGGATTATATAACTTCAATAAATGAATATATTTAATATATTTAATATATCATTAGTACAGTAGTTGAAATCTAGTTGACCATTAATCTCTTATTTCACTCACCCAATCTTTTTGATTTCCTCTAAATTCCAATATGGTGTTATGACATCTCCTTTGGGTACTTCCATCAACAATCCAAAATTAAATTATTGATACTGGAAGGAATTACTCATATGACTCTAATGAATATGGTTCTATGATTTTCCATATATATATCATGAGTTTCAAATTCTAATTTATATATTGATTGTGGTTGGTGATTATGAATGGCTAAAAATGAAACCAAATTTGGTTACATAATATATTGAGTGTTGGGTAATGACAGTTAGGTATTTGAGAGTTCCCTTAGGTGGTATACATTTTTTACTTGTTCAAATTTGGCTATATTAATCGATGAATGTGTCTGATTCATTAATATTGAATCATATTAGTTCCACCCTTATTCATTTTTTGATTTCATGGATATGTGTGGTATTATGGGAGTCCCATTTATATGGATATTAGACATATTCATTTAAGTTATCTACTACTAGATCCTAGGTATAACCCACCATATTCTTAACCAGTTTATGTAAATGGGACTCTCAGAATACCACACATATCTATAAAATTAAAGATAATCTATATCATTGAAATTGCATTAGGATTAGTTGATATAAACATTATTTAATGACATGGATTAGGGATTATATGTTATAACAATTTAATACTTGATATGGGAGTGGGAGTGGGAGTGGATATTATTCAAAAACATTCATTGAAATATATAATGGGATGGGTATGATACCAACTGAGAATATGGAATCCTGTAATTATAAGATGGTGAGTTAAAATGTATATTATAATTATGAATTCATTGCATATCTGGATATCAATTATGTTGACCAATATATTAGTTAGCTCTGTCTTTGGGTTTGTGATAAAAATCCTAGTTGACCCAACATTATTTTGGGAGACAAATTGAGAATCAACATTTTCATTGGTCAATGAATGTATGGTCATTCATTTTATATTATATATTTCACACAATTTTGTCATTATATTTTTTAATGATATAATTTTATACCATATAATATTGTTAATGTTTAATTATATGTTTATTTTATTTAAGGATTTTTTTGTGGTTTCCTACTAATTATTTTGACTATACTGAAAACATTTTCAATTGCTGTAATTTATACATCAGAATGCTTGATGATGGTAGTGGAAAAGTATTGATAATTGATAGATGAGTTCGAAGGATTTATAAGAGTGGTATGTAGAGATTATTAGTGCATTGGACCCAGTTTCTATTTATATCTCCATTTATTATGTCTATTTTAAGTTAATTTTTTAATATGATCAGCCAATTATATAATCTTTTAATTATAGTCTAATTCATAATGAATTTTATTGAGTTCAATTGTTGGTATAGCTTCTTCCAATTTACTATTTGTTGTCTATCACTATAATTGAAATATTTTAATTTTTTTTATTAATAATGGTTTATCTAGAATTTTTCAATTATTTATGGATATATAGATGAATGTATAGCCTCCCCATGGTTTTGATAAAACCTCACCACTATTTGAAGGATTCTAGAATATCATAATCCATTATTATCATCATGTTTCTCTCTATCTGGGACAATATGTTCTAAAATTGCACCTTTATATGGAATTTCCATGTTATAAGGGTGTGTGATTTTGATTCTTAATTTTCTAGTATTATTTTTTTTGAAATTTTTAGTAACTTGTATTGTGATCTTCTATTGATATTTTTTCATAAATATGGTGGAAGGGAAGAATGTATCTGTAATTCAAATTTAATTTATAGAATGGATATAATATCTCCATGAATCATATTTTTCATGCACGTTTAATATGTTTTTTGTTTTTATATGTTCTTGAGAACTAGGTGAAAATAAAATTTTTTAATGTCATATTTATTACTCATTCATCTATAATTTATTTATAATACTTTATATCTAAAACGAATAGTTTTTTGTTTCTTTTTGTTATATTATAAAATGATTAATTTTGTGGATATTTGGTATGTTGTGTACTAAAACATAAGTTTGGTTTGGTTGGGGGAGGGGATTTCATAATTGTATGGACCCTCATATGAGTAGGTTTTAAATATCAAGTATTACAGAATGTTTCAATTTATTTCATTCCTTTAACTGTGATGGAAAATTATACATATTATTTGATAGTGAAGTTAATACAACATATATTAGATATAATAATGAACTTGGTGGTAGGTAATATGTGTACTCAAAAGACTTAATATATGTAGTATCTCTGGGAAGGGTTTATTAGAAAGAGACACATTTATAAATTTCTGATATAATATTTGATTATAGCTATATGATTATGGATGTCTCATTGGAATAGTATGATGAGACATATTATGATATCACATTATTATTTTAGCAACAAAGTATGATATGAATTAAATCTATTTGAGGTTGGGTTTTATTTATGATAGAATCTCAGAATAGTGGGGATATAAAAAGAATATAGGTTCCATAGAAATAAAATAGCATTGGTTGATAATGTATTTCATGAAATATTACCAGATGAAATGTAATCAAATGTTTGTTTATTCATATGGATTTCACTCATAATTTATTTGTTATAATCATGGATGTTCTTTTAAGAGTAGGTTGTTGAGTCAAAGGAAGACATGTTGGATTTATAACCTAGTTTTTAGCTATTAAATCAATAGGATTATGTGCTAGGTTTTGTTATGTTATTAACTAATTATATAGAAAATTAATATTGTAATATAAACTAGATACTATATGTAATTCGAAAAACATTGATATTAGATAAGATGTCAAGATTATTTAAATAAAAAAAATAAATTATATATTATATTAATAAATGATACGAATAATTTCATTAATGGGTATTATTACATGGAAAATGATAGGGTCAGACACTTGGATAAGGGATGCTTTTATGGACTTATATATCTACAAATAACCTATGGATGAGGGATATGTGGAAAAGTATCAAATTTGATTCTGTTGATTATATTGTGAATTTAAGATGTTCTAAAATGTTTTTTATGGGTTTGTATTATCTTATATGATAATTGGTTTGTATTAGATGATGGATATGTATTGAACAAAGATGAGGTGACGTTTCATGGGGGTGGTGTCCTTGTTGATGTGACTTTTTCACTTGTTGTATTGTTATTATTTTTAAAATACGCTAAAGGACGTATTAAAGGACAAGGGATAACGGTAAGGGTTATCCATGATTTTGAAGAGTTATTAAGTCTAACCATTATAGGTAGATAAGGATACCCTGGATGTAAGACATGGATTGGTAATATCCAAATAACTTTTTAATATATGGGTATAATAAGAGAGTAGTATATTTTTATAGTGGTTTCCATGTCTCCGGATAAATCCAATAAATAGTGGATGACCTAGGAACACGAAAGGGAATCTCAGAAACCACATTCAATCAAAATGTACTCTTGGTACTCTGATGGGAATTTTCCCAATAATTTTCACCATTATGTATATTAGAATATTTTTGTATTTTTATAACTTGGGTGATCTATAGAATGTATACTACTAAATTTAAATAGTCATTTTGTATCATATCATAATTTTAGAAAAATTAGATAATAGAGGATCATTGTTTTGATATGTTCATTAATGATCAATTATGATTGTTATTTTTATATGTGTCTTAGGAAACCTAATTAGAAGAATGTAAATTGGTTCCAAAAATAGAGGTATACTTTTACAGAATAGATTAGGAGGTTAAAATCAATTTTATTTTTATAGAATCTTATGTGAAGTGATTATATATAAGATAAAAAAGATTGATCTATTAAATGATGTATCCATATGACTCTTCATACCATATAATGTATCCTAGGGCATTATTTCTATTTTCAGGCATAGTAAATATTTTAGATCATTGGGATATTTATTTTTAGTTGTACCTTATTTATAGATAGAAAAGCAGAATCCAGTGATTCTTCATGTAGTTCAAGTAATCTAGTTTCAGGTCCTATTAAATAGTGGCTAGAGGTTACATATTTGTTATGGTATGTTTTAAATGATTTATTTTGTTTAATAATTATATTATTAGTCTAAACATTTGGTTTTATCACTGCAGATAATTTGTGAAATATCTATGATAAATGGGTAATTGTTATTTATTTATATATCATCATTACATTTGGTGTAATGATATATTGTTGTTAGATCTTATAGTGAGTCTCATTGTATGGTTCAATTAGAACAACATTAGTATTTTTAAATATTTTTCATGTCTAGTGGGTGGAAAAATCATAGTGGTGTAGGCCTCGTTGAATAACTATAATTTAAATTAAATAGATTGGTGGACACCGTCCATTATTATTAATTGAAAACACTTTCACAATTATAATATAGATAATGTAATGTATGAACACCCTAGTAAAAGCATTCTAGGTGACTGTGTTTTAGTATGAGGGTTTGGGGAAAACTGGATAAGTTATGTTCAACTTTATGAAATTATGTATTATTAATAAATGTTATCGCAATTTGGTTATTGATGAAAAATTATCGAGTGTCGTAAATATATCATTAACAAGAGAGTCTAAAATTTTATCACCAAATTAATGTGGTGATCTAGTTGGGAGATAACTCTTATTATTTTTATTAGGATGTTATTAATAATATTCATGATGTTCCATATCATTGAATATGTCATTGATTAATGATATCAATTATAGATTATCAAATTTGGAGATACAGAGGGTAAACATAAATGGTCCATTTTCTAGCTTCGTACAATGTCATAAATTACATATTTATGACAATAAATAAATATTTTTATTAGATATCACCCATAATTGGGTAGAATTAATGATCTTGATGATCTACATAATTCTTATTGCATGAGATAGTGAGGACTCATGATAATGAAATTTTTTCAGTGTACTAGTTAATAATCTCAAAAATATCATTCAAGTAAATAATTTTTTATCTAATAAACTAAATTCATGAAATTATTCCATTAAAAATGATTCATACAAAAACTTATGTATATAATTGTAGGTATGTGATTAGGTATTTCAGGGAATTTTACATAGGTCGGGATATAAATTATTATGGAGATAAATAATGATAGTGTAATTTTTTAATTTTTATGTTTGGTATTTTTGAGATGATCATTATTTCTGTGGATTTTGATTTAATCTCATTAAATATATTCTGTAACACCTCATTATTTCATAGTATGTTATTTGTTCAAAGTAATTTAATAACTTTCACTACACACAACACGAAGTTCAAGTACACCACGACTTACCAAACTAGCTATTAAAAAGAAGTTATGAAATTTATTAACTGAAATATTAATTTTATATACTACATATAATTTTAGAATCCATATTATGTGTCTCTTAGACATAATATAAAAACAAATTCATTTTTTTCAGATAAAAGAAGTATTTTTCAAATAATGAAATTTTAATGCCTTTGAATGAAGAAACCTTTTTAAAACCAATATTTGACACTTTTATATGATCAATTTATTGAAATTAAATTTATTTTTAGAATAATAACATATAAAATTTAGTTTGGATATATATTTCCTACTTTTTTATAAAATTCAATTTTTTATGAATTGTGAAAAATACTAAGTTTTAATTAAAAAAATTTAATTGAAATAATTTATAGTGTTAAATTAAGAATTTCAATGGTTAGGAAGAATAATTAGATTATATTTTTATCATTTAATATAATGTATGTCATTATAAGTAATTGTTCATTTAAATATGACATAAACACATGTCAATCATTTAATTTTTTTTACTTTTTAAAAACACGCTTTTTGGTTTTGACAAAAGAAAATAATTTTTAATTAATTAATGAAACTTATGTGTCTTGAATTTGGTAAAATGGAATTATTTTTTGAATTCCGTATATCAAATTTTTCATAAATTGAGTTTTTGGTATTTTTCTGAAAACATCAATTTTTGATGAATAGTGGAAAACATTTCTTTATTATTTAAAACCGACTTTTTTTAAATTATTATTTATTTTTAATAAATTTATTTAAAGTAAATATATATATATATATAATATCTATATATGTTCAATGTAATTAATTGAAATCATTTTATAATAAAATTTGTTGTATAATATTTTATTGAATGTTTTAACGTCTTTTACGCATATTCTAGGTAAATTTGAAAATTTTCATAAAATGTAATTTTATAGCCTCTGTGAATTTAATTTCAGAAATCCAAGAGACATAGTTGAAATATTCACGTAAAATTTTGTTCAATAAGATGAAAACATTTTTTGATAAATTTACCACGAACAAAAGTAAATAGGTTAATTAAATGTAAAAATGATATTATAATTACCCTACCACATGTCCTAATACAATCAGATAATTGTATTTTGACCAAAACCATCCTTCGGAATAAAATATGCTTGTTTTGGTCCACATTGATTAGATTAGAATATTTATAATTATTTTATTTAAAAAGAGTTAAAAGATTTAAATTCAATGTTTTATAACTAATTTTTTTTTAATATATGGTTATACATAAGATAAATTAAACTAAAACTATTCATTATAAAGATAAATATATTTCCTACATAATGGTATTTTGTTTATAAATTTTAATTATGAAATAATTAAATTCATTTATGACACAATGACGATGCAATAATTACTTTATCAATGATTGATTATAATAATTGATATTATAAATACAAAAATAAATTAAATTGAGGATTTTGGTGCAATCCAATATTTTTAGATTTAATATGACATTTTAGGGTTTATTAAATGAATTATGTTTGACGTAATCATGCTGTTATGACTTTCAAAAAAACTAAATACTAAATATTGTCAAAATTGACATAAATGAGTTTTTAAAACAAATACTATATTATTAAATTATATAATATTCTTAAAAAATGAAGGATCAGACAAAGAGTTATATAATGATAAATATGTCATTAAAGAACCAATTTTGGTTCTCTTTTCTTTTTATAGTATTTTTATTTACCATTTATTATAATAATACAGGAGGACATGGTAAAAGGTAAGCTATTTAACTAAGAGATTGATCTAAAATATTGGGTTAACATGGTGACCTAAAATTGTCTAAAACCTATTGGTTGAGATGATTTCAACCCACCCCGACCTTATATTACATATAAATCAATTTTGAGACATTAGAAACCGAAATTTATTTTATAATAAAATAATATTTCACGTTTTTCCTAAGGTTCCCCTCATCTCTCTTGTAAAAGGGCACTTCCCCTTCTATTATTTTCACACCTCAAATGCCTTTTGGATCATCAAAACCATATTCAAATATCCTAAAAAATACCCTCAATTAATACTATAGGCCTTCCATTGATCAAAAATCCATCCTAAGGAGCCCTTTTTATCAAATCAAAAGTATGAACCCGGAGAAGTGGTAATAATTTCATCACCCTTTTCATAGTTATCTTCTTATTCCACATCCACTTTATTTATTTATTATATACCAAAATAATTAATATCATAGATCCTACATATAGTTATTTTATTAAAAATATGTTACAACCATATTCATTATTATATCCATCCTATGAATAACAAAGTCAACATACATGCGTACGTGCGACTTACCGTCTCCACGTTGTGGTGTAGTGTGTTTTTAAACACTTCATTATTTGGATTAGTATAATAATTAGTATACTTTATATAAATAATAATTATACCATGTTAATTATTCTATATATATAATATTTCATTTAATTATATATGATTTCCCAATCAATAGAATGATATCGTCACTCGTTCGTACGTACGGTTTACCTTATCTACAACGCAATGAGATTCATTTCCACGTAGACCAATCAACGATGATTATAAAAATATCTATTATTAATAACTATGTAATATATGAAATAATAATGCTAAATTAGAGAGATATATATATATGTACTTACATATATTTTATTCAATTACTTTCGTTAAAAAAGATTTGAAAACGGAAACAACGTTTATCCGTACATACGGCCCACCATCTCCAAAAAATGTGTCTTCCATTTCCAATATCTATCTATTATACATATTTATATTCTAAATATATATTATATATAAATTATTTTATATATTTTTTGAGTATTTATTTCTTTATATAAATGGTACGATCAAGAATAATATATTAAATCACATACGATAAAGACATCGATTATTTACTAAAATGTTAATTTAACAATGAAATCATTGTTAAATGGGTTAGTATAATGTCATAAATGAATCATGTATGATATAATAAATATGAATATGGTTATGGTATAATTTAATAACATACTATTCTCATTATACATGAGGTTAAACTTACCATCAACAAAGGAAAGAGCAAGGTAAGGGTTAATTCCTCAATCTCATTATTTTCTGAGAATGTTTATGTGTAAGTATTTTCTGGGAAATATTTATTATCCCTTTAAATGTTTAATAAATGAAATTTTGAAATGATTATTTCAAGGTAATCTTTAACTAAAACATAATTTTTAATGTTTTAAATATTTAATCTTCTAAATCATTCTCATTAATGCCCATGTTTTCAAAATTGTTTAAAGGATTTTTTATATGGACATGATTGTTTTAAAATGTTAATTCATTTCAAAATTTTCATAGTGTTATGGGACACTACAAATCAAAAATATCTTTTAAATGACTACCATTGTAAATGTATGCCATTTAAATGATTTCAAAAAAGGTATATTTCTCTCAAAAGGATTTACTGATCATTTTCCACTATTCAATATTCATTAATAGATATTAATCATTATTAAGGATTATTTATTAAAATAAAATCTTCCCTATTGTATTTATTGAGTTATTAAATGTTTGACTATGGATGTGCTATTTTTATACCCTTCATGGTTTATATTTGAAAAATTGACATTTCGTATGCTAGTTTTAATAAGAATGTTTATGTTATGTTTTGAAATTTTCACATGAAGAATGTAGTGCATTTAGTATGTGATGGGTGGGGCCTACTATAGCCCCTAGATGCATCAGTCGGTCTAATCAGACAAATTAGTTCCTTGGCACAAGGCCTTGATGAAAATTGTATTTATAGTATTGGCACAAGGCCTTGACTATTTGGTAATTATGTTAGGCATTAGGCATTCCCTCATTATGAAAGTAATTATTACTTGTGATTATTCAAACAGTAGCATATCAATGTGCATGTTTATATGGTAATGTTTGATTTATTTTATCCATATTATGTTCATGTATATGTTTAAAAGGTTTTTGTTTTTATTAAACATCTTGCCTTAAAATTTTATATCTTCCACTACATTATTTACCTTTACTGAGAACTTGAGCTAACCTCTTTCTTATGTTATCTTTTCCTAGTATTCCATGAAGTGTATTATGTTTGATATTCAAGGTTATGTTAGGGTAATAATGGCTTTATTAATGAATTATTTATGTTGTGTTTTATGTTAGAATGTTTATTGTTACATTCATTTATGTTATCTGTTAACCAAGACTACTAACCCAATCGGTCCTTCAATACATGATTCCGTGTAATCTTTACAATGCATTAAAATAATGCACTGGCTCCGAGATTCTGGGTTCGGGGCATTACAGTTGGTATGAGAGAAAGTTTAGTACAAACCGTGGAAACTATATTTAGAAAATACTCTGATTTGAGAACATTACTCTAAGATATACATTGAGGATTAGTATATAAGAACATCCAATAAATTTGGGAATGTATAGATTTTTTTGTATTTTCCATGCAATACATCCCTATCTAGATATGAGCAGGTAGAGGTGGATCTATAAAAGATGTACCTAGTAGTGAAAAATCCAATAAAGAGTTTATGGATTAACATGTGGTGTCATTGTACACAAAAATGGGCCTTGGTGTCCTCTTGGTAACGACACTTCCGGGGGATATACTTTGGATAATTTACATTTTCAATACAATCCATTATGAATTATTTAGGATTAAATACATTCTCAATGAAAACATTTTTTTGTGATTATAGAGTATACACATAATATTTTCTCTTTTCATTAGGTATTTTAGATATTTAAAATTATGCATTGTGATTCATAAACTAACCAATTTTATTCCATTATTTAGAAATGGCGCCGATTAGAAGTAATGAGAACTCCAATAATACGCATGATCCAGAGAGTAAGAAGGATCATATCTTTCATGGTATTAAGATGGAATTTAGAAGGGAAATAATCTCCAACATATTATCATCATATGAAGAAATATTATCATGTGTTCATAAGATAAGTAATGAAATATCTGAGTCCTATGGCTTTGAAAGGAAGGAAGGGAAGTAAAGGATGGTAGTGAGAATGATCAATAAAAGGAAGAGGGGAAATATGGATTTTCCCATATGTGATAACTGTGGAAAAAATCCCTTTGTTAATTCTTGAAGGTAATGGGATTTTTTTAAGTGTTGAGAAAAAGGACACCAAGTACATGATTTAAAGGGTGAGAAAAAGGTTTCAAATGTACAATACATCATCTACAAACTGTTGGGACAACACGTGAATCAATGTCCAAATCATCAGAGTATTCTATAAATGATGATATCAGATAATAATCAGGTTATGTTACTACCATATATGAAGAGGAATGAATAATGTTTTTATATTTTTATTAATGAATTATTTCATTTGAGTGTTGTATCAACTATGTACTGGTTATATGAATTATGGAAATAAATAAGGATTGTACTGTACTACCATTTCATTGAGTATTTGAGATTATATAGTTCTATGAAAATTGACTCAATAGTAATTTATACATTTTGGAAAATAAATGGTTGAAGGAAACATAAACCTTAATATGGTTCTGATACTAAGGTAGTGATATTGGAATAAGATATTATTGAATTGGATAAATTATATTTGATATTATTAACTACCTTGAAAATAAATAATTGTTTGTTTATTCCATTATTGTTGGAGTATATAACATTTTTTGATATAAGAAGTATATCTAGTATTATATATGGAACAAGGGAGAATGAATGTGATAAATAAGGTTTTATGGTAATTTAGGGTGTTCCCGTGTTTTAAAAGAATACATGATGATTGTATTCACATGTTATTACATGGAAACAAAGATCATTATTATGTTTACCTTCCTTATGAATTTTGGACTGTCAGTTTGGAAAGAAGTATTTTGGATAATTATAATAGTTGGAATGGATTTAGTTGGAAATTGAATACTATTTTTATGGTTAAATCATTTCATTAAATTATTTTTGGATTTTTATAAAATGGAAAACCCAGAGGTCAAGTGACACCTCGTCATGTCTGGAAAAGCCATGAGAATTGAAACTGCAACCGAAGGGTGATAAGGGTGCATTATATACCACAAGCCTACATGATGTCTTGGATTATATAATGTATTTTTTAAAATAGTCTGAAAAATAAATTTTAAATTCATTATTTCTATACCCCTATATGGTTAGGATAAATAGAATATTTTTGAATTCTATTGTAACGCCCCAACCCTAGTAACCCAGAGTCGGTGCATTATTTTAATACATTGGCATGATTACAAGGAATCAAATCTCGAAAGACCGATTGGTTTAGTAGCCTTGGAAACACTAGATATATTCATAAAGTTTTACATTACATCATAAAGTGAAAAAATACTACAACGACATAGTCTCCATATTCCACACTCATATCCCCACATACTATCCCTGCAAGTCATTCATAACATACTTCTTCACATCTTGGGAAAAATAAAACATATAAAAGGGGTGAGCTCAAATGCCCAGTAAAGATAACAATATAGGGGAAACTTTCAAAAATAAGCATAAACATTTAAGGCAATATATAACTAAAACGAAAAGCCTTTTAAACTTGAACTTCAACATAGTATGGCAAAAGAAAAATGAAATAATGCCATTTACTTATTCACATGGATATTCTACTAATCGAATAATCACATGCAATATCAATAACCACTTTCATAATGATGGAATGCCTAATGCTGAACTTTAATTTCTTGGTCAAGGCCTCGTCCCAAGACCTAAGGGCTAACTGTAACCGGAACCCAACCCGGAGTGCCTCTAATAACCGGACACCAACCCAGAGTCCCTCTAATAACCGGACACTGTCCCATAGTTCCTCTAATAACCGGAGACCAAATTGGAGTTCCTCTAATAACTGGAGACCAAACCGGAGGGCTTACTTTCACCAGTCCCCAACCCGGAACAGACTTGTCTAACACATTCATCTGAATGAAAGGTTGAAATATAACATAAACATTCGGATTTCAAATAACATATGAAATTTCAATACATTAAAAAAATACCATGAGTTACATAAGAATAATTATCCATAGTCAAAAATATCACAAAACCTTCAATAAAATATGGATGTTTTGTATCATAATAAATCAACTTCTAATAAGCTAAAAATCCATCAAAGAATGTTGACATAGATGAAATCAAGACTATTTTAGAAAAATATATCTTTCTATTTTGAAATCATTTAAGAGTCTTATATTTATGAAATAAAACATTTTATTGAAAATATTCTTATTATCTTGTAAGGGAAGCTTCGACGATTTTATAACGGCGGAAAATAACTGCACCCGCCGTATAAGTTAAAAAAACATTCTTACCTTAATATTGTCGAAAAGGTTAAAAAGCACCTTGTTTGGAAAACAACGGAAAGATTCCTTTATAAACCTCTTATAAAAATTCAAACAAGGGTATAAATGACTTTAACCCATATTCTAGTAAATAGTAAAATGTTTTGAAATACATTTTTAAGAAATATGGATGTGGATGATAAAGAGATCGCAATAGATTATTACGTATAAACAACCTCGGATAATGAAGAGATTGTGAAATAACCCTTACCAATTTGGTAACTTATGAATCATACAACCCATGAAAGAGGTATCATACAATTAATATGTAAATACACATAAATTAGAGTGTATTACACAAAGAATATAATTATGGGCAGTACATACACCACACAAAAGGTGATGGTGGCAATATGGCATGAATCTCATGGGAATAAGGAGTGAGATGAAAACCCCTTACCTTGTTCTTTTCCTTGGTTGGGGTAGATTAAACTCCTGTATAACGGTGAAATAATTGTTAATAAATTATACAAGAATCATATACATTAATATGATATCATATATGATCTTTTAATATTGATTTGATAATAATATCTTAGTATTATCGTTGTTTCGGGTGTTAACTTACGTGATTTATTTTATATGTTTTCTTATGTAAGCCATGTTTGTAATGGATAGGTTGTATATTATTCATATCCAGAATGATATAAAGTCCTTATACATCATTTTTAAATCAATAAATGATAATTATACTTGAATGGATACGATGGAGAATGAATCTCATCGCGTTCGTGGAGACGGTAGTCCATACGTACGCACGAGCAACAATATCATTATTTTTATATTAAAATAATATATAAATGGATGTTATATCATATATACAGAATAATTAACATGTTATATTTATTATTTACATGAGTTACACATCATTATTATTCCCATCCAAATAATAATATATTGAATAACAATTACACCACGACGTGGAGACGGTAAGCCGTACGTAGGCACGTATGGTGACATGTTATTCAAAAGGGTGGATATAATACTGAATATGGTTGTAACATATTTATAATGACATCACAGTATATATATGATACTAGAATTATTATTTTAGAATGGTAAAAAAAATTTAAGAAGAAGTGGATGAAGAAAGGAACTTGGAAAAGGGTGGTGAAATCATTACCTCTTCTTTGGGTTCTTCCTTTTGATTTGATCAAAAGGGCTCCTTAGGATGACTTTCTGATCAAAATAATGCCTCTAAGTTGTAGTGAGGGAAGTTGGGAGAGTATTAGGGCAGAGTTAGGCCGAACCAAAAGGCTTTGAAGGTGCGAAGAAATGAGAAGGAGGAGTGCCCTTTTATAAGAGGGGTGAGGTGCACCTTTGGAAAACCTAGAAATATTAATTTATAGTAAATTCATATTCGGTTTTTAATGGCTCCAATGTTTATTATTCAAGGGTTAAGGTGGGTATAGGTCGAAAAAAACTCAACCAATATAATTTAGACAGGTTTTGGTACTTATATTAACCTTATCGTTAAGTATTAACTCTAAGTTAATTAGTTTCACTTTTTCAATGTCTCATTGTATTTTTATATTATATGGTTAATAAACATACCATATACATCCAAGAGACCCCCAAGTGGTCCATTAATGATACAAATATCATTATATAAATCTCTTGGCTGAACCTTAGATTTTTAAGAATTTAATAATATAATATTTTGTTTAAAAACTCCTTTATGTCAATTTTGACACTATTCAAGAATTGATTTTTATAAAAATCATAACAGAATGATTACTTCGAAAAAATATAATTAAATCAGTCATAATATGTCATATTATCTTAGAAAATTATTTTAATTCATTAAAAGTCTCAAATTATATTTATTTGGATATTTATAATATCAATTATTTTAATTTTTCACTATTATGGTAATTATTGCATCATCATTGTGTCATAAATAAATTAAATTATTTAATCTCTAAAAATTATAAATAAACTATCATCATGTATGAAATCGTTTTATCTTTCTAATTAATATTTATAGTAGAAAATCTAACATATATAACCCTATGTAAAAATTGTTTTTCTAAAAGATATATACTTATGTCATTTTTGTACTTATTTTAACTTAATTAAAATAAAGTGTCCCTATCACCTACAAGTGGCTCCATGGGGTCCCAAAATCGACACAAATATGACTATGGTCAAACATGTATCAACCAATAAGTCTAGGACACGTTTTAGGGTAATTTAGTATTATTATAATATTATTTTTTAACCCTTATTTACCTGATTTACCCTTAACCATGGTAAATAAAATATTTACCGCAGTAATTATTCAAAATGTCTAAAAATAAAAGTTACCTATTTACACAATTTTAACATCCTTATTTTAAATATGGAATCCATTTTTCCAAATTCAAAACACATATGTGGCAGAAATTAATTTAAAATTAATTCCCGTTGTTAAAACAAAAAGCGTGTTTTTAAGAGATAATAACTATCAAAAGATTGACACTTGTTTATATCCGGTTTAATTGTAAACATATGTAAAATGACAAAAATTATATTAAATGGTAAAAATATATTTTAAATATACTTTAAAACCACTAAAATTCATAATTTATCACTATTAATAATTTTGATTAAAAAGTTGTTTTTAATTAAAATTTAGTAATTTTCACTATTCATCAAAATTTTAAAGTTATCCGAAAAGTACCAAAATTTCACCTTAAGATAAATTCGATATTACGAATCCAGAAATGAAGTCCATTTAAAAAAAATAAAATATATATAATTTCAAAAAGTAGGTATTACTATTCATAACAGCTAGTTTGATCGGTTGTGGTGTGTGTTAAAACTCGAAGTTGCGTACAACACATGCTACTGTATTATTCAAAGGAAAGCGTACCGTGGAAGCTTGGGATGTTTTATTTTAAATTTTTGATGTCCCCATTTAGTCAAAAAGTTTAAAATATTTTATTTTAAAATGGATCACTATTAAAAGTTGATAAAAGTGCAATACTGAAAATGAATTTTTTCTCCTAATATGGATTATAAAATAATACGGATTATATAAAGTTTAAAATTTAGTTAATACTATTCATAACCTCTTTTGAATGGCTTGTTTGGTATGTCATGGTGCGCTTGAACTCGGTGTTGCGTGTAGTGAAAGTTATTGAATTATTTTGA
Organism: Viscum album; assembly: GCA_963277665.1. Lineage (NCBI taxonomy): Eukaryota > Viridiplantae > Streptophyta > Magnoliopsida > Santalales > Viscaceae > Viscum > Viscum album. Next base: position 312,347,857 of record OY728161.1, read on the forward strand.
AGAAATAACACACTATGAAATCATGGGGTGTTACATTCTCCCCTCCTTCAATAAATTGCGTCCTCGCAATTTGAAATTGTTCTTCCAAAATAAATGGTTGAAAAAAAATATCTTTGTGGGAAAACCCACATAGGAAATTGGGTTACTAAAATTTAGCCTTAAAATGAGGAAAAGTGATATGAAAGGGTCACCACCAAATTATGATCTCGATTAGGAGAACATTGGTGGAAATTAGAGACATATAATTGGAGGAAAAACGTAAATATTTATAGGTAGTGATTGAGGTCATCAGTCAAAAACATGTTTAAAATTGTGGTCCTTAAATTCATAAATCTATGATGATTTAAAATACCATCGATTCAACAAAACATAAGGTATTAGGATAACACATTTTTGATGTTTCAAAATATCTTAGTTGAAATCCCACAACGAAAAATGAATTAATGAGGCCTCTATTTAAAATAATGAGTGGAAAGTATGAAGATTACCGAAAATAACACATAATAGGGTTCCATGTAGGAAAATATGGATATAGAAGAGAAACCTAACCATCAATTATCTGATGGAGAGTGGTAGAGAACATGGCTATGAAAAGGCCAACAATCCCAAAGCCATAAATTAGGGACGATTTAAGGCACCATCTAGGAAAACATTTTTGTTCTAAGTTCCTTTTATTAATGTTGAGGAATTTATTTATGATATTGGAAAAGATCATAAGGAGATATACTTACTTTATAATTAGAGTTTTATCCATTAATAAATTTCTACCACAAACTCATCTTTCACTCTAAAAGATAATAGAACGTAAAAAAATTCTATTTATACTATTCATACAGGGTTCCAGAGTAAAACAATTTATAATTCATCTACCAAATCTTTTAAAAAAACTACATTACATAATCCAGGACATCTCATGGGCCAGTGGTAGGTGATACACCCTTGTCGCCCTTCGGTTGCGGGTTCAAGTCTCACGGCCTTTCCGGACGTGACGGGTTGCCGCCCGACCTCCGGGTTGTCCTTTTATAGAAATCCAAAATAATCCAAACTAGAACTATCCAAAATACATCTGTCCAAACTCACATTCCAAAATTTATAAGGAAGGTAAACATAATGTAGATCCTTTTTACACCGTAATATCATATGAATACCTTCATCATGTACTCAAACATCCTGAATTACCATATTCCTTATTGATTAGATTCATGCTCCCGTATTCCATATAGAATGTTGGATATACTTCATCAATACAAAAATGTTTTAAGCCCCAACAATGATGGAATATACAAATCATTAATCAATTTCAAGGTAGTCAAGAATATCCAATATAATTTATCCAAATAAATCATGTATTATTCCAAAATCACTACCTCGGTATCAGAACTATATTATGGTTTATCATTCTCTCGACCATATATTTTCCAAAAAAATTTCCTGTTATTCAGTCACTTTTCTTTGTTCCACACAATCTCAAGTCCATAATGAAATAGTACAGCAGTACAATCCTTATATACTCCATAATTAGTATAACAAGAACATTGTTGATACAACACTCAATTGACATAATCAACATAAGAACTCTAATCATTCCTCTTCATCTGTGGTAGTATCATAACTTGATTATTCTCCAATAGCATTATTTGCGGCATGGTTTGATGACTGGGACATAGGTTCGCGTAGTGTCCAAACTCCTTGAAAATGAAGCATTGTACATGTGAAACCATTTTCTTACCCTTGCAGTCACGTACTTTGTGCCCTTTTCCTCCACACTTATAACAAACTCCCATTCCTTTCAGACAAGTTACTGGGTGTTTCTTCCCACAGTTATCACATATAGGAAAATTCTTCTTTTCCCTCTTCCCTTTATCCATCTTTTTCTCGTCCATCCTTTTCTTCTCTTGATTCCCTTCAAAGACATAGGACTCAGTAAAATCTTTACTTATCTTATCAACACATGATATTATTTCTTCATATGATGATAATACATGGGAGACTATTTCTCTTATAAATTCTAGCTTAAGACCATGAAAGATATGATACTTCTTTCTCTTTGGATTATGTGCATTGCTGGAGTTATCATTCCTTCTACTGGGCACCATTTCTAAACAATGGCATACAGTAGATTAGTTTATGAATAACAATACCTAATCCCAAACTTGTAAAACACATAACATAAAATAAATAGTTTATGGATATAATCCATAATCATAAAAATGTCTCCTTTGAGGATGTATATACTCATAAACCCTTAATAATGGTATGTAAAGAAAATGAGAATTATCCTAATCATATCCCCCGGGAGTGTCGTAACCAAGAGTGCAGTAAGGCCCGTTATCGTGCACCAGTTCCCGTTTGAGTCTAGCTCAAAGCGGTGTTTTCGGGTTTTACCCCTTGGAACATCTAGGCCAGAGCAGCCTCTACCTGCTCGTATCCAGACAGGGATGTATTGCTCAGAAAACTCACAAAATCTCTACAATACCAAAATTCTAGGAAGCTCTTCTATACTACTCCTCAAGGTCCATCATAAATCTATGTGCTCTAATCAGAGTTTATCTAAATCTAGCTTCCAAGGTTTGTACTAAACTTCCTCGGATACCAACTATAACACCCCGACCCTAGTAACCTAGAGTCGGTGCATTAGATTAATACATTGGCATCATTACAAGGAATCAAATCTCGAAAGACCGATTTGTTTAGTAGCCTTGGAAACACTAGATATATTCATAAAGTTTTACATTACATCATAAAGTGAAAAACTACTACAACGACATAGTCTCCATATTCCACACTCATATCCCCACATACTATCCCTACAAGTCATTCATAACTTACTTCTTCACATCCTGGGAAAAATAAAACATAGAAAAGGGGTGAGCTCAAATGGCCAGTAAGGATAACAATGTAGCGGAAACTTTCAAAAATAAGCATAAACATTTAAGGAAATATATAACTAAAACAAATGCCTTTTAAACATGAACTTCAACATAGTATGGCAAAAGAAAAATGAAATAATTTCATTTACTTATTCACATGGATATTCTACTAATCGAATAATCACATGCAATATCAATAACCACTTTCATAATGATGGAATGCATAATGCTGAACTTTAATTTCTTTGTCAATGCCTCGTCCCAAGACCTAGGGGCTAACTGTAACCGGAACCCAACCCGGAGTGCCTCTAATAACCGGACACCAACCTGGAGTGCCTCTAATAACCGGACACCAACCCGGAGTTCCTCTAATAACCAGAGACCAAAACGGAGTTCCTCTAATAACCGGAGACCAAACCGGAGGGCTTACTTTTACCGGTCCCTAACCCGGAACATACTTGTCTAACACATTCATCTGAATGAAAGGTTAAAATATAACATAAACATCCGGATTAAAAATAATGTATGAAATGTCAATACTTTAAACAAAAAACATGAGTGACATAAGAATAACTTATCCACAGTCAAAAATATCACAAATCCTTCAATAAAATATGGATGTTTTGTATCATAATAAATCAACTTCAAATAAGCTTAAAATCCATCAAAGGATGTTGACATAGATGAAATCAAGACTATTTTAGAAAAATATCTCTTTCTATTTTGAAATCATTTAATAGTCTTATATTTATGAAATAAAACATTTTTTTGGATATATTCTTATTATCTTGTAAGGGAAGCTTCGACGATTTTATAACGGCGAAAAATAACTGCACCCGCCGTATAAGTTAAAAAAACATTCTTACCTTAATTTTTTCGAAAAGTTTAAAAAGCTCCTTGTTTGGAAAATGACAGAAGGATTCCTTTATAAAACTCTTATAAAAATCCAAACAAGGGTATAAATGACATTAACCCATATTCTAGTAAATAGTAAAATGTTTTGAAATACATTTTTAAGAAACATGGATGTGGATGATAAAGAGATCTCAGTAGATTATTACGTATAAACAACCTCGTTTAATGAAGAGATTGTGAAATAACCCTTACCAATTTGGTAACTTATGAAACATACAACCCATGAAAGAGGTATCATACAATGAATATGTAAATACACAAAAATTAGAGTGTATTACACAAAGAATATAATAATGGGAAGTACATACACCACACAAAAGGTGATGGTGGAAATATGGCATGAATCTCATGGGAATAAAGAGTGAGATGAAAACCCCTTAACTTGTACATTTCCTTGGTTGGGGTAGATTAAACTCCTGTATAATTGTGAAATAATTGTTATTAAATTATAAAAGAATCATATACATTAATATGATATCATATATGATCTTTTAATATTGATTTGATAATAATATCTTAGTATTATCGTTGTTTCGGGTGTTAACTTACTTGTTTTATTTTATATGTTTTGTTACATAAGCCATGTTCGTAATGAATAGGTGGTATATTATTCATATCCAGAATGATATCAAGTCCTTAAACATCATTTTTAAATCGTCAAATGATAATTATACTTGAATGGATACGATGGAGAATGAATCTCATCGCGTTCGTGGAGACGATAGTCCGTACGTACGCACGAGCGGCAATATCATTCTTTTGATATTAAAATAATATATAAATGGATGGTATATCATATATACAGAATAATTAACATGTTATATTTATTATTTACATGAGTTACACATCATTATTATACCCATCCAAATAATAATATATTGAATAACAATTACACGACGACGTGGAGACAGTAAGTCGTACGTACACACGTATGGTGACATGTTATTCAAAAGGGTGTATAGAATACTGAATATGGTTTTAACATATTTATAATAACATCACAGTATATATATGATACTGGAGTTATTATTTTAGAATGGTAAAAACAATGGAAGAAGAAGTGGAAGAAGAAAGGAACTTGGAAAAGGGTGGTGAAATCATTACTTCTTCTTCGGGTTCTTCCTTTTGATTTGAATAAAAGGGTTCCTTAGGTTGGATTTCTGATCAAAATAAGGCCTCTAGGTTGTATTTAGGGAAGTTGGGAGAGTATTTGGGAAGATTTTGGCCCAACCAAAAGGCTTTGATGGTGTGAATAAATGAGAAGGAGGAGTGCCCTTTTATAAGAGGGGTGAGGGGCACCTTTGGAAAAGCTAGAAATATTAATTTATAATAAATTCATATTCAGTTTCTAATGGATCCGAAGTTGATTATTCAAGGTTTAAGGTGGGTATAGGTCGAAAACAACTCAACCAATAGAATTTAGACAGGTTTGGGTACTTATATTAACCTTATCTTTAAGTGTTAACTCTAAGTTAATTAGTTTCACTTTTTCAATCTCTCTTTGTATTTTTATTTTATATTGTTAATAAACTTACCATATACATCCAAGATACCCCCAAGTGGTCCATTAATGATAGAACTATCATGATATAAGTCTCTTGGAAGAACCTTATATTTTTAGGAATTTAATAATATAATATTATGTTTAAAAACTCTTTTATGTCAATTTTGACACTATTCAAGAATTGATTTTTATAAAAATCATAACAGAATAATTACTTCGAAAAAAGTTAATTAAATCCATCCTAATATGTCATATTATCCTATAAAATTATTTTAATTCATTAAAAGTCTCAAATTATATTTATTTGGATATTTATAATATCAATTATTTTAATTTTTCACTATTATGGTAATTACTGCATCATCATTGTGTCATAAATAAATTAAATTATTTAATCTCTAAAAATTATAAATAAAATATCATCATATAGGAAATCTTTTTATATTTCTATGTAATATTTATAGTCTAAAATCCAACATATATAACCCTATGTAAACATTGTTTTTATAAAAGATATATACTTATGTCATTATTGTACATATTTTAACTTAATTAAAATAAAGTGTCCCTATCACCTACAAGTGGCTCCATGGGGTCCGAAAATCGATCCAAAGAAATCTATGGTCGAAAATGTATCAACCAATAAGTCTAGGACACGTTTTAGGGTAATTTAGTATTATTATAATATTATTTTTGAACCCTTATTTACCGGATTTACCCTTAACCATGGTAAATAAAATATTTACCACAGTAATTATTCAAAATGTCTAAAAATAAAAGTTACCTATTTACACAATTTTAACATCCTGATTCCAAATATGGAATCCATTTTTCCAAATTCATAACACATAAGTGGCAGAAATTAATTTAAAATTAATTCCCATTGTTAAAACAAAAAAGCGCGTTTTTAAGAGATAATAATTATCAAAAAATTGACACTTGTTTATGTCCGGTTTAATTGTAAAATTATGTACAATGACCAAAATTATATTAAATGGTAAAAATATATTCTAAATATACTTTAAAACCAATCAAATTCATAATTTATCACTATTAATTATTTTGATTAAAAAAGTTGTTTTTAATTAAAATTTTAGTAATTTTCACTATTCATCAAAATATTAAAGTTATCCGAAAAGTACCAAAATTTCACCTTAGGCTAAATTAGATATTAAGAATCCAAAAATGAAGTCCATTTTAAAAAAATAAAATATATATAATTTCAAAAAGTAGGTATTACTATTCATAACGGCTTCTTTGATCGGTTGTGGTGTGTGTTAAAACTCGAAGTTGCGTACAACACACGCTACTGTATTATTCAAAGGTAAGCGTACCGTGGAAGCTTGGGATGTTTTATTTTAAATTTTTGATGTCCCCATTCAGTCAAAAAGTTTAAAATATTATATTGAAAAAGGGTTCACTATTAAATGTTGATAAAAGTGCAGTACAGAAAATGAATTTGTTCTCATAATATGGAATCTAAAATTATAAGGATTATATAAAGTTTAAAATTTAGTTAATACTATTCATAACCTCTTTTGAACGGCTTGTTTCGTAAGTCATGGTGTGCTTGAACTCGGTGTTGCGTGTAGTGCAAGTTATTGAATTATTTTGAAAAAATAACACACTATGAAATCTTGGGGTGTTACAACTATTATCTTTTGGAGTGAACGATGAGTTGTTGGTAGGTAGTAATTAAAGGATGATACTCTACTAGTCTGGTATAAATAATTTACTCATATTATATGGATAAATTAATTCTTAAAAATTAGGGAAAGGATCTTAAAACCAAAAATGTTTTATCTTAATACCTTATTCTTTGATAAACCGATGATATTTTAAACTATCATATATTGATTGATTTGAGGCCATCAATTTACAGATGTTTGTGATTGATGACATCAATCAATCCCAATAAATGTTTAAGTTATCCTTCCAATTATGTTTCTCTAATTTCCACCAATGTTCTCCAAATAGATATCATAATTTGGTGGTGAGTTTTTCATTTCCATATCCTTCTTATTAAGACTATATTTTATTATCCCAATTTTCAATGGGGGTTTTCCACAAAGTGATTTTTCTATTTATAATCTTTTATTTCCGAAGAAGAATTTCAAATTTCAAGGATGTAATTTATTGAATAAGGGTATAATGTAACACCAACATATTTCATAGTATTTTATTACTTCAAAGTAATTCAATAACTTGCGCTACACACCACACCGTGTTTGAGTACACCACGACTTAGCAAACTAACAGTTCAAAAGGAGGTTATGAATAGTATTATCTAAATATTTAATTTTAAATACTACATATAATTTTATAATCCATATTATTTGTTTCTTATACATAATATAAGAACAAATTCGTTTTTTTCAGATAAAAGAAGTATTTTAAAAAAAAATCAATTTTAACACCTTTTAATGGAAATATCTTTTTAAAACCAATATTTGAAACTTTTATATATTAAATTTAATGAAATTAAATTCTTTTTTGGATTATGTAATTAAAAATTTTGTTTGGATACATTTTTGGTACATTTATGATAAATTTCAATTTTTGATGAATACTGAAAAATACTAAATTATAATTGATAACAAATTTTTAAATAGAAATAATATATAGTGTTAAATTATAAATTTTAATGGTTCATAAATATAATTATATTATATTTTACTCATTTAATACAATTTAAGTCATTATATGTAATTTCACATTTAAATTTTACATAAACACACACCAATCTTTTGCTAGATTTTACTTTTTAAAAACCCATTATTTGGTTTTGACAATGTAAAATAATTATAAATTAATTAATATAGCATATATGAATTGAAATTGGTAAAATAGAATTAATTTTTGAATTCTTAATATTACAATTATCTTAGGGAGATTTTTTGGTATTTTTTTGAAAACTTTCAATTTTTGATGAATAGTGAAAAACATTGCTTTATTGTTTAAAACCGACTTTTTATTTAAATAATTATTTGTTTTATTTTAATTTATTTTATGTAAATATATATATATATATATATATATATATATTACCTATATATGTTCAATGAAATTCAATGGAGTCATTTTATAATAAAATTAGATGTATAAAATTTTATTAAACCTTTTAACGTCTTTTATCCACCTTCTAGGCACATTTGAAAATTGGCATAAAACGCAATTTTATCACTTCTGTAAATTGAATTTCAAAAATCTAAGAGACAGAGTCTACATCAATATTAAAAATTTTGTTCAATATGATGAAAATAAATTTTGGTGAATAGTAACTTTTGACTTTTATTAATCATGGTTAAATATAAATAGAGTAATTAATTTTAGAAATGATATTATAATTACCATAACACATGTATTAATTCTATTGGATATGTTTATATAGACCAGAACAAACATTTTTAATAAAATATGATCCTTTTGGTTCACATGGATTTGATTAAGAAATTTATTAATATTTAATTTAAAAAATAGTAAAATTTTTAAATTAAAAGTTTATTAACCGGACCATTTTTAATATAGGTTTATATGTGTGATAAATTAAAAAATAAATATAAATTATAAAGCTAAAAAAATATCTTACAAAATTGTATTTTATTTATAATTTGTTGAGATAAAAAAATAAATTAATTTAGGACACAATAATGATGCAGTGATTACATTATCAATGAATGATTAAAATAATTGATATTAAAAAAATTTAAATTTAGGCTTCTGATGAAATCCAGGATTTTTTTAGATTAATATGACATTTTAGGGGTTATTCAATGAATTTTTTCTAAGTAATCATGATTTTAGGACTTTCACAAAATCCTAATACTATAGTGTGTCAAAATTGACATAAATGAGTTTGAAAAAATACTATATTATTAAATGATATAATATTTTTAAAAAAATATGGTTTGTCCAAAAAACTTATATAATGATAATTATGTCATTATATAACCAATTGGGGTTCACATGGTTTTTTATTGTATGTTTATTAACCATTTATTATAATAATAGAAGAGTGCATGGAAAAAGTTAAACTATTTAACTTAGTGTTAAATCTAAAAGAAAGGGTTAATATGGTGAACTAAATTTGTCTAAAAGCTATTGGTTGAGAGGATTTAATCTAATTCCCACCTTATATTATAAATAAATAAATTTCGAGCTATTATAAACCGAAAATGATTTTAGAATAAAAATAAAATTTCAAGATTTTCTTAATGTGCCCCTCACCTCTATTATAAAAGGGAACTTCTCCTTCTCATAATTTCACACCTCCAATGCCATTAGGATCAGCCGAACTATACTCAAATATCTTCCCAACTACCCTCAATTAATATTGGATGACTTCCATTTATCATGCATTGAACATGAAGAGCCCTATTGATCAAATCAAAAGGATGCACCCGAAAAAGAGGTAATAATTTCTTCACCTCTTTCAAAGATATATTCTTCTTCCACTTCCTCTTTCTTTATTGTTTCAATACCAAAATAATAACTCCAGTATCTTATACACAATGTTATATTATTATAAATATGTTATAACTATATTCATTATTATTTCCATCATATGAATAAAAAATTCATCATACGTGCGTACATACGACTTACTGACTCCACGTTGTGGTGTTGTTAGTTATTCCACACTTCATTATTTGGATGAGTATAATAATGAGTATAATTTATGCAAATAATAAATATAATAGGTTAATGAAAAAATATATATAATATTTCATACAATTATATTGGATTTAACCATCAATAGAATTACATCATCACTCTTGCGTACGTACGACTTACCGTCTCTACAACGCAATGATATTCATTTCCACGTTGACCATTCAAAGATGCTTGCTTCATCCGATCGTGGTGGGTCCAAGGCCGCGGAGTCTCTGGGTTCTGGATTCTACAGTTTCGGTCATCGGCTATGGTTCTCCTCCCACATGGAGGCTTCACGGCTATACACATGAGGGGATGTCGTCAATCAGTGGTGTTATATGGGTTTTTCGGATCAGCTATCAGTTTTCAGCGGAGGCGGCGATGGGTTCTCGGCATTCGGCCTTCAGCAGCCACATGGGAGGAGCTTTCAGCTAAGAATATGGGGGTGAAGTAGATGTTACGTAGGCTATGTTGATGGATTATATTTATTTAGAGATCATTGGGGATGTTTTTGAAAATTTAAGATGCAATAGAGAGGGTCTCACGGCTGATGTTGCGCAGGAGAGGCTTACCATTTTCGGGCATAACAAGTTGAAGGATCATATAGATCAAGCATTTTTTCACTATTTTATACTTGGTTTAGTCTGATTTTTGTGGACTTCATCCCTCATGGGTCTCAGATCATTGACTTATCTTTGGGCTTCATGCATTTAATGAAGGGGCTAATCCCTTTGGCCCTATGGGCTTGTAATAGGCTTCCCTTACCCAGTCTAAAAGGGGTTTCTATTTACGTTTTCATCATTTTTTAATAAAGGGGATTGACCCCAAACATATGATATATATATATAAATATGAACTTACATTTATCTTATTCACTTACTTCTGTTCAATACGATATGAAAACGGAAACATCGTTTATTCATTCGCAGTTCCTACATTCTCCGTAAATGGTGTTTTACATTTCTTATATCTATCTATTTTACATATTTATATGCTAAATATATATTATATATAAATAATTTTTTATATTTTTGATGTATTTATATCATGATCTAAATTATACAATCATGAATAACAAGTTAAATCACATACGATAAAGAATGCAATTATGACTTATAATGTAAATTTAATATGGAAATCATTAATAAATGTGTTGTATAATGTCATAAATGAATAATTTAATTATATAATATATATTAATATTGTTCTTGTATAATTTAATAACATACTATGGTCATTATACATGAGGTTAAATGTACCCTCCACCATAGGAAAGTGCAAGGTAAGGGTTAATTCTTTAATCTCATTTTTATCTGATTCTATTTATGTGTACGTATTTTCTAATAGATATTTGTTATCCATGTCCATGTTTCATAAAATATATTTTAAAATGAATCTTTTATGTTAATTTTTAACTAAGATATCATTCTAAAAGTTTTAAATATTTATTCTTCTAAATTTATTTCATTAATGTCCATTTTATCAAAATGTTTTTAGTTTTTTTATACGGGCATGATTGTTTTAAAATGTTAATTCCATTGAAAATTTTCATATTGCTATGGGACACGGTGATTCATAATTCTATTTTAAGTGAAATCCTTTATAATTGTATGACATTTAAATGATTTAACAAAAATAAATATTTCTATCAAAATTTATTACAGGTTATTTTCAACTATGTCAATATTCATTACTCGATATTATTCCTGATTAAGGTTGATTTATAGTAACACAATATTCTTTATTGAATCAAATTAATTATGATATGTTTGACAGTGGATGTGCTATTTATATTAACTTTATGGTTTATGGGTTATGTACTGTCATTTCATATGCTAGTTTTAATATGAATGTTTATGTTATGTTTCAATATTTTCATATGAGGAATGAAGTGGACTTAGTAATTGATGTGTGGGACCCGTTATAGAAATCGATGCAACGGTAGGTATCATTAAGAAAACTTGTGTCTCGGAAAAAGGCCTTCACAATAATTTTACTTGATGTCTTGGCACAAGGACTTGACTATGTGGTAATGATGTCAAGTGTTAGGCATTCCCTCATTATGAAATTAATTATTACATGTGATTATTCGACTTGTATAGTATCCATGAGCTTGTTTATATAGTAATTATTGATTTATTTTCTCCATATTATGTTTAAGTTTATGTCTAATGGTATGTTGTTTTTATTTCACATCTTCACCTAAAATATTATAGCTTCGACTAAATTATTTACCCTTACTGAGAATCTGAGCTAACCCCTTTCTTAGGTATGGTTTTCCTATGATTCCAAGAATTGTATTATGTTTGATATGCTGGGTTAACCTTGGGGAATAATGGAATTCTCAATGAATAATTTAGGTTGTGTTCTATGTTTTAATGTGTATTGTAAAATTAATTTATATAATCTATTTTCCTGGACTACTAAACTGATCGGTCCTCTAGGACTGGATTCCTTGTAATCGTGACAATGTATTAAAATAATGCACCGACTCCGGGATTTTGGGGTTGGGGAATGAAATATTGTGTGATATATGACGTGTGGGATATATCATTTCATTAGAAAAAAATATCAAGAGACATATTTTGTGATCAAAATCAATGAAGTTGAATTGAAGGTAGATATATCATTGACAAATTGACATGTATATATAGTGAACTAGAAGGAAAAGACCAATCATCGAGAAAATGGTTCTATTTGTTCATGTTCATTAGAGAAAACAAACATATCCTAAATGAAACATGGGATTAATAGGTAGATATGTGAGCTCAGTAGCTTCATATTATCATTAAATGAGATCTATGACACATTTCAAGGATGGTATATTAAAGAGTATAGAGTTTATAATGACCTATATACACTGAAAAATGAAATCAACTTATCTATATTCATTTAAAAAGTATTTTTACCTATTATATATATTGAATAATTTGGTGTAGTTGTATTTAAATAGAAACTCATAGTGAAATGAGAGGTTTTAGAAATATTCAAAAGGATTTGTTTCTTATTAGAGGCCTGATGGGGGCCACTATGCTTCTAATGTTAATGGAAAGGGCCACATTTGCAAACCCATGGGGTTTCAATGGTTGGTAAAAAACAAATATTATAACCATGATTATTATGGTCTAAACTATAATTTTTATAGGATCCCTACCTGCTAAATATTATAGATTAATTATAGATATTTTAAGGTCCTCCTTTTTAAAACCATTGGTTCCGATCTTTTTTAAACCACATTCAATTAAAACAACTATTTTATTTTTCACCAGCATTTCGGTCTTATTATTTTGAATCATGATAGTTTAATGGGATGTCAAATTTTATCATTTATCAAAAAGGATAAATCCATGGAACCCACAATCAAAATATTATCTTATTTCATATTTTTTTTCAATATAAATCCCTAAATTTGGTTTGTTTTAAATTTTATGGGTTCTCAGTTTATTAATTTATAAAAACGTAGATATATTTGATAGTATTAACTATATATCTCTCAGTTATGTTCTTACAGAATTTTTATTTTTTGAGTTCCTTTTCCATTTTAAATGTTGGCTTTAGTGGGTGAGTTTAGATATTCTAAAATATAACCAATATGGGTTTCATTTTATGTCAACATAAGAGTGTTTATGACCAAATAAGGAATGTACTCTAACATTATTACTCTGATATGATCCTTAAATGAATGAACTCAAATAATATAATTATAAGGGATTATTAGACTCATCAAATAAGTAATAAAATATATTTACAGTAGATGCATGACTAATCACACAATAAGGTATTTATAACCACCAAGAACATTTCAGTATCTAGTAATATAGTAATGAGAACTTATTATCAAGAGTACGAGATCGATGAAATCACTAATTAGAGTAAATTTTTCTCTAGTATTCATAGAAAATTTTAATGTATCCGCCAACCATATTTTGGATAAAAAATAATTTTTCACATGTATAACAAATTGTTTTATAAGAGAATATTTCCTTTAGCTTCATTTTAACAACTTTAGAGAAAAACATATACGTCATTTTCAAATTTTATAGCATTGATGGTTAGGATACTTATAAATGATGTTTATCAAATTTTTCGAAGTATCATCCCAATTTAACTTCATGATAGCATTTACATGAGATGTATTGTGTTTCATAACAAAGTACTATCTTAATTACATTTTAATTATATTTGTGTGTAATAATAAAGCAGTGCTTTCCCAATTGAGTTTGTATGCCCTCCTTTTTGATTCATGTGTTCTAACTTAGATAAATCCCATTTTTGAACTATTCTAAATCACACATGTGAACACTTTCAAAACATAAAAACACACAAGTGATACTATACATGTGAAAGATGAACCAAAAGTACATTCCATGATATATACCGTGTGAAAACCATTCTAAAACCACCATTAAACCCATTCTTTCCCTTTCCATCCATGACTTAGTAAATCCCCACATGAAAACCATACTTAGTATATTCATGTTAATTCCCACATCAAGTTCTACACACCCTTGTGAAACACTTGGGTTACCATGACTTGATTTACTGTAAAATTATCTCTACAAAATATTATTTTGAAGTGTTTTTATCTATATTTTCTAAGAATTAAATATCATAACTAATATCCACTTAAGATAAAATGTATTATCCTATGACTTACAAAATATCCACCATGTTATTTTGAATTAAATACTACAGAATAAAATATAAAATATTTTTTTTCCTAAGAATCCATATAGGATAAGTAAAAAAATTCCCTTTCAAGAAGCTCTGCTTAGAAATTAATCTAATGACCAGAACAATTATAAATAAAATGTCAGATTTTTGATTTAATTAAATGTCTTATTATGATATGGGGATATAGATAAAACGTACCTATTTGGTTTTATTATATCCTATCAAATTTAAATTATTGTTATTCATTATTTTAATTAATTATATATCCACTGAACAGATATCATATAGTTAGTATAAATATAGGGTTTTAGAAAAACCAGTTGACAAATATAAGGGAAGTGGCCTCAAGAAGTAGGAACATTCACTATGAATCACAATTATCAAGTATTCCAAGGGAGATAGTGTCCCTTAGATTCACCCTTGAAAAATCCTAAGATGAGATTTTACAACTTAGTCAGGATTGAAAACATTTACAGTGGAAGTTCAATCTCATCGAGATCATAGACAAAACAATGTATGATGAACCGCCCCATGAAAGTATCACCACCACACACCATAATCATAGGGATATTTCTTGTTTATTAATGAAATATGTATTGATACCCCAGAAAAATGATAATGCAAATTATATTTTATAAAATAATTGTATATTTTTATCTGATTATTGTTACATTATAATAGAATTTTTTTTGATAAAATAAAAAAATTATTTTTGGGTAATATACAAATTAAATTAAATAAATTATTTATATGAATTAATGAATTATTTAGATATATAATACATCAATAAAATATTATTATTGTTTTTAATATATTATTTAAATGATCATATAATTATTAGGAAGTAAACTATATCTTTTGTACGGGTTTGAAAAATCATATGTTCAAATAACCCAAAATTTCTAAGTATATGTAAATATTATTTTAAAATTAAAAATGAAAATACTTATAAAATTATTTAGGTAAAAAAATTAATTTTTGGAATAAAAAATATGAAATTATCTAATGGATAATTTTTCATTATTTTAGGAGGAAACCAAATTTTTTATTAAATAAATATGTTGTATAAATATAATTTTTGAATTATGAAATCATAATGACCCAAAATTAATGTAATAAATACCATAAAATTTATCCATGACCAAATATATGTTTGTATCTATAATAGAGTAATTTTATGTTTATTTTATTTATTTTATAAGTCCATTACTAATCCTCCCAAAATAATAATATATTTTATGGCTTCAAAATAATTTCATTAAGAGTTTCACTCACCTCCACATATTCATGGGAAAAAGTTATTAATATAGGTCCTTAGAAATATGATATACTTAAATCCAATCCATTTTATAAGAAACCATTGTAAAAACCAATGATAAGGTTTTTGGTTTTGGTTATTTTATTATACAGACCCCAAAACCTTTGTTTGAGGAAAAAAAATCCCCACTCATTTCCAATATAAACCAACCAAAACACCAATTTATCTTAACTAAAAATTTATAAACACATGATTACTCATATATCCCCTCTCTATATTCATCCCAGGCACCCTTATTCTCTTAGGAAACTCCCCTAAAGCATTTGGTGTCACAAACTCATGTTAGAGATCTTTACCTACACTTCTTCATTCATGTTTCTTTATTATATTCTAAATTCCATATCAAATTCTTATTTTTGGGAAATTTATATAAATTTACCTATTTATTCCGATTTTATTTCAATATTATTAGATACCCCTTTATCTCCCATCAACAAATTTTATGAATTTTCAAGTGATGTTGTTATGCTACCAAAATTTCGCAGCAATATTTCAATGAAAAAACAATTTTGTAGTGAATACCATACCCATTTTATAAAACTGGTGTTTACCTTTATACACATATAATTTTTTGGAAATTTTAAATACATGTTTTTATTCTACAATATATATTAATAGAATTAAATATGATAATAAATTATTCCATGTATTAGGATCTATGTGGCACACTTAAGCGTCAGAGTAAAATGAATGTGACGGGTAAACTCGGAATTATATAGTGCTAAAATGCATTTGGTAATGTATTGTATCATGATACATCATGATTGGATAGGGAGTAAACCAAATTCCTTTATTTTACTTTTACTATTAGGATTTTTTTGGTGTTAGTATTAACCTATGTATGTGATGTATTGTTTAAGAACTTTTCACATTTTCCATGTTATGATTATAATACAGTATTCCACCTTATTATTCATGTTCCCCTTTATTCCCCCTTGATAATTATATTGTCTAAAATGTATTAATTTCATCATGTAATGATATTTTTATTCCATTTCATGGATTTATGGATCTACCTTTTATAATGTCTGTCCCCAGGTTATCCAATGCAGTTTTATGTGTGAGCCAATTAAGGACGTTTTAAATAAAGTTTTTGTTTTTCCTATTTTAAATTGAAATGTAGTTTACATAATTCTAAATTACACTATAAATATAAATATTCCATGTTTTATAATATAAATTATATTTAATAAATCATGTATTAATGTAAAATAATGATCGGAGGTGGTATAGTTGTTATCAATAGAAAAGTTCATTTGTTTTGGATTAAGGGGAAGGCGAAGCATAATTTTGATAGTATGAAATATAAATGAAATAGTGTTATGAAATTTCATTATCAAACACTTCAAAGGTGAATAAGGAATCAAACAAGAAATTTACTATAGGGGTAATGGAAAAACATTAAGTGTGGGAAGGAAGGGAAACTAATTAGTGATTTTCGGTAGTGGAAACCCACTAATGTGATATAAGAATTGAATTCCCCATTCAACTCTCACCACATTGTTCATTTCTTCAACAACAAGTAACCATGGAGATTTTCTAACCATTTACACAAGCCAATGATTTTTGGGGACAAACAAAAACTGCTAAGGTAGCAAGGGATATATATTTAAATCACAACCATTGAGGAGGATCCCAACAATAAAGTGGTGAAAAGTATTCGAGTTATTCATTCAAAAATAGAAAATGTAATTTTTTCTGGTTTTAGTAATTCCATCTTATTATTTATTTTTAGTTGAATAATTCAATGACCACCATAAAAAATTAAAGTAGAGATGTCAATTAAAATGTGAAATGGGTAAATTTTTGCATCTGACTTATATAACTACTCCATTATCAAAATTTGTGGGATAACATCCTAGAAAACCATGTCATACTGCCTTCGGTTTAATTTTATGAAATTTTGCGTCTGGTTTCTCTTTATCTATATAGAGGAAACATAAATTTCTATGAGAATTTAGTCGCTCTCCATAGTGAAAAAAACAACTTATTATATAAAACTGAAAGGAGAAGGATGAATCTTTATTATCACCAATATCTGAAAAATGGATATTATTTACCACCGAGATATTGTATTGAGATTAAAATGATAATTATATGGAATAAACCACCCTTAATGACATGCCTATTTTTAAGGAATGAACTAATGTGATTCTCGATGAATTGTATGTCCTTCATCATCGATGAGATGTTGAATTTTTCAATAAAGCATAAAAATGGGGGTTTTCCATTATCCAATACTTCATATATAATAGTTGTGGTGAAAGCTAAGGATAATAAGAAACAAATACATGAGAAATTTGATAATGGGATCATATGACGATGTGATTCACCATGGGGTGCTCCAGTCCTCATGATCAAGAATTTGGATATGTCTATGTTCTTTTTCATTGGTTATCAAGCACATAAAAAATCTTGATAAAGAATAAGTATCCACTATCATAGAATGATGACTAGTTCGATCATCAAAAAAGATAAAAATACTTCACCAACATGGATCCCCACTCAGAATATTACCATGATAGCGTGAAGAAGGAGAATATCCGCAAAACTACTATTCATACAATGTACAAGTAGATTTAGTTCATACTAATTTCATTCATACTTACGAATGGTCTAGAAATATTTACAAACATGATGAATAGAGACTTTTGAAACCATGTATATTTTTAATGTTGATAATATAATATACTCTAAAAAAGATGAGAATAATGCGGAGCATATGAGAACTATTATAAAAATGTCATGAAAGGAGAATAATTATTCCATGTATAGAAACATTGATTTATGGTATAAGGAAGTCCCATTCTTGTGGAACATCATGAAAATAAATGAGATATATTTGGACCCTCCAAAAATATATGGAATTGAAGAATGGTTAAGGGAAATATTTTTGATATATATCTCTTGTTTCCATATGTTATGTTTTTATTATTGTCTATTTATGACGAAATTCATGAAATTTTCAAACCCTCTAACTAAGATAAGATATATGGGGGTCATGTTTTCATGGAATGATGAATGTGAAGAGAGATTCAATGGACTTAAAAAGAGTCTTTTCGCGGAACATGTTCTTACACTACCCATAATTAAATAAATTTTAGGGGTATTTAGCGATGCCTCGAGGAAGAGTTTGGGTTGTGTGATTATGAAGAATGATAATGTCATAGCATATGCATCAATGAAATTTAATTTTCATGAACTGAACTATGCCACGAATAATTTGGATTTTTCACTAGTTGTCTTACCTTTGAAAATATATAGCCCTAATCAATTTGGGGAGAATTGTGAAATTTTTATGGATCAAAGGATCCTGAAGTATATATTAACACAAAAAGATTTGAAGATAATCCAATGAAGATGGTTAGAGATGACCATGGACTATGAATTCTTTACTCACTACAATCCTGGGAAAGATATTAAAGTGGTCAGTGATTTTAGTATAATGGATCTAGAAATCCAATCATCTAAGAGAATTGAGAGGGATTAGATAATCATATATTTAGAAGGATGGAAATTGGAATCATAAAAAAATGAGCAACATCAATTACTTCACAAATGATTTGTCAACCATCCCATATGGAGAGGATAATAGATTCTCAATAGGATGATGTTTGAATTCCTAAGAAATTGGAAACTATAATAAAAGGGAAACCCTTAATGTTCATTGTTAATAAAGTAGGAGTTGTGAGATTTGGGTATATGTTATGTGTACTATCATATCTTGAGTTAATGGAGGAACTATACTATGTTGCACATAGTTTAACTTTGGCCATTCTCCCGGGTAGCCCAAAAAAGTATTATGATGTTCAAGTGCCTTATTTGGGAGGTAATATGAAGAAAAATATAACTTAATATACATCATTGTTCCTTGTATGTAAGCAAGCTAATTCTTAAAGGATGAAGTGTAATGGGATTATTGAACCATTACCCATACAAACATAAAAATAGAAATAAATCACCATAGAATTTGTTACTAGATATACGGAGACATCCATGGGATTCAATGCTATATAGGTTATTGTTGATTGTCTTAAAAATAAATATAAAATAATCACAATTCTGTAGGACGTCTCACTAAATAAACATTCCTTGATATATATTAGAGCATTAGTAAGGTTGAATGTATTTCCACTATCAATTGTATCTGATTGAGATCTGATATTCAACTCAATTTTCAATAAAATAATCCAAAATCCTCTAAACACTGAGATGATCTTTAATAAGAAATATCATCCTAAAAATGGTGTCTAATATTATTTTAATATTCAGAAAAAGAAAGACATTTTGCGAGCATGTTCTCTAGACTTGAAAGGAGGATAGGACCAACATCACCCTCTGGTCATGTTTTCTTACAACAATGGTTTCCACATGAGCATCGTAATGGATTCCTATGAATCCCGTTATGGGAAGAGGTAAAGAACACATACATGTTGTGATGATTATGGGGTAACATAAACTACTAGTTCATAAAATGGTCATGGAAAATGTTGAAAATTATAAGACCATTCATCAACAAATCACTAGTTCATAGAGTTGATAAAATTGCTATTATGAAAATCATTGATGAGACCGAGAGTATGATTTTCGAGTCATGGTATTTCTTCACAAATTTCCAATGAATAATGTCTTGAGATTTGGTAATAAGGAAAGGCTTTGTGAAATATTAATTGTCCCCTTTAAGATCCTTTATCGCATCTAAGCGGTGGCCAACAAACTCTCCCTCCCACCGAACATGTCTCAAGTAAACAAATTCCATGTATCCTTAATTATAATGTACATACCATTGAATTAAATTCTAAAAAATCCAATGGTGTTTCCATTATATAATAAAAATTAATAAGAGGAGGAGAAGTTTTAAATCATACATCGTATATAGAAATTTCTAAGGAATATGAAAATCACCTAGTCAATGTGTTGTGGATAAATAACAAGCATGGAGATGCAGAAGGGGAACTGTAGTAGATGATGAAACATAGTTACCCTCTTGTCTTTCTGTGGGAAAAGAAAATTTCATGTGTGAAATATATTAATGGATGAAGATTGTAACGACCCGAACAATTAAAAATAAAATGTTTCCATTTTTGATTTAGTCTAATGTGTTATTATAAAAAACAAAAATATATAATACATCCGCTTTTATGGATTTATTATATCCTATCATTTTTATATTAAAATTAAATATATTTTATATTTATTTTGTAACCATTTAATACTGATCACATTATTAGTATAAATATAGGGTTTTAACAAATCCAATTGACATAAAGATAGTGATGGAATGAACAAGTAGGATCATACCCTATGAATCCCAAGATATGGAGCTTTTGAGAAAGATATTGTCACTAATATTATCCTTGGGCCATTACCAAGCCATGATCAAATTAACTTATCATTAGAAAAATTGGTTATATGATATATTCCAGATCACTGGGATCATGTCCCAAACTGTGTACGTTGAACCACACAATGAGTGTCTTATTGTCACAAAATTAACTATTAGGGATTTGTATGGTTTATTAGAGGGATATGAATGAATACCCTAGTGAGATGAGTATATAATTTATTTCTTATAGAAAAATTCCTATGTTTTGATCCTATTATTGATACATTATAAATTATTTTTATTTTGGTACAATAAAACCATAATGATATTTTTTTGGTAATATTCAAATTCAATTAAAAATATTATTTTGATGAATTAATGGATTTGTAAAATAAATTATATTTCAATATAATATTATTATTAAATAATTTTTATTAAATATAACTGATCGCATAATTTTTAATAATTCAAATATAATTTTTACTACGGTTTGAAAAGTATTATTGTAAAAAAATCCATCATTTCAAAATAAATGTCAAATTTTTATTAAAGGTCAATGTTCACATATTAAAAAAATTATTTAGACAAAATTAATATTATATTTTCCATCAGAATTTCAAAATTATCCAATAATGATTTTTAATTAATTTTCTAAGACAGTCGCATTTTAAAGTAAAAATTAAATAATGTATAAGTACTCATTTTTTATTATAACATAAAAATGACCCAAAAGTGATATAATAAATACTATAATGTTTTCAATAAAAATATATAGGGATTATTTTTACAATAATGGTATTTTTTATTTAATTTATTAATTTTATATAGCCCTTACCAATCATCCAAAATGATTAATATATTATAAGGTTTTACAATAATTTATTTAATAGTTTGACTCACCTACCCATAAGAATGGGAACTATTTTATTATGCTCAGACCTTCGTATTGTAAAATAATTTAACCACTATATTTTTTAAGAGGCTATGGGAAAATATAATTGGATGGTTTTTTGTTTTGGTTATTATATTTTATAGAGTCTGAAACATATGATTGAGAAATAATAAAGAAATACCGACTCATTTTCTATATAAACCTCCCAAAACTCCCATGTTTCATCACAAAAATCCATTAATAACTTCATTTATATGCTTTTATATTTCAACTGTCATCCCAAGGTATGCATAGGCTCCCAAGAATCTCCTCCCAATCATTTAGAGTCACATAATCAAGTAAGATATCCTTATATTCTCTTCTTTATTAATTTTATATTAATTTATTATACCTTCCATTTAATATTTCTATTTTTGTGACACATATTTACATGCCTATATTACATCCCATTTGAATTCCAAATTATTATAGTCCCCTTTATCTCTCAACAACTCATTATATTAATTTTTATCTGGTGTTGTTTTGCTACCAAAATATCATCACAATATATCCAAGCCAAAACAATTGTGTATTGAATACCATTAAAATTTCATATCAAGGGTGTTGGACATTATACACATATACCTCTTTTACTTGGTAAATAAATGTATTTATACCAGACTAGAAGTTCATGGAAAAAATGTGATCTTAAATGGTTCCATGTATTATGATCAATGTGAAACACTTAAGCATGAGATTAAAATGAATGTGGCATGTGCACCGAGAATTATATATCACTCTAATTAATTGGGTAATATTTAGTCTCATTTGAGGCCATGATGGGACAAGTATTGACACTGATTCATTTATGGTACTTCTTCCATCATTATATCTTAGTAGTTTGCCTTAGTTTTCTCTATATCTCACCTCTTTCTTATATATATCACATGGTTATACCATGTAGTTTTAAGTGAGAGCATGTTAATTATGTTTTAAATAAAGATAAATCTCTTACATTATTAAATTTTTATGTAATGTACATAATTCCCAATGACACTATACACATTGATCACGCTGGTGGAATTAATTGTAATATTATATAATAAAATAAATATTAATTTAAAATAAAGTGTATGTTTGTCATAATTAGGTGGTTATGATAGAACCTAGGCTCCTACCCATTGGATATGCACCCATACCTCATTGTGTCCCTATAGAAAATCATTATGGAACCCAATATCATATAATTTACACTATATATCATCCCAGCAGAACTCATTTGATACCCCATTAACCTAAACCTTTTCCTTTCTAATCCAAACCCATTTGAACTGATAATGTCCATGCACTAGAGACACTTCTTCAAAACAACCCCATTAAATAGCATTATTACCACTATAAATATTTTATTTTTATAAAATGTAATTGGGATAATGATACCAACAATATCAAAAATTCACTGGAAAAATATTTGAGTCAGGGTACTCAACATGGTATCCTAAAATTCTTGGAGCTTTGATACTTATATTGGATTTCTAATGTTTTTTAACATAAGATCCTCCAAAAAATTTCATAAAATATATTGAGTTAATATACTAATATTATTTTTCTCAGAATCCTTAATTTAAGATTCACCAATTAGTTTTCTCAAATTTGATGACTAAATATACTTCTCTTAAATTTCCAAAATTCCTAATATTCTTATAGAACTAAATTTCCCAATATTACAATACTCAAGATATTTATCTATGTTTTCTGAAACTCCTTGTGATAAAATCCTTCTCTTGGTTTCCCAAAAAAATTATTAGATATAAACCTATAGTTTGTCTCGAATTTTATGTGTAAAGACACTACTTTTCATTTCCAATAATTCAACAATTCATAAATTTTAAATTTTTTTCCTCTTAGAACATTATTTTAGATACTACTATCTATTTCATAAAATTCCTCGACTCATGATCTATCTCATTTATTCCTAAAATACCATGGGTTGAGATCTTCTTAATTATTTCATAAAATTACATATCTTGGGAACTCACCATAGTTTCCAAAAATGTATGATGTTTAGGTTTATTTATTTATTTAATAATTTTCATAGATTATTAGTAGTCCAATTGGTAAAATTCATTTATTTGATGTCCACATCTTGGTTCCCATACATAAATTGAGTTTGTAACATAAAATCGGTGTACAAAAATTCCTTGACGTAATGTAATTCTCTTTTTCCCTCCAATGCATTATGTTGAGATACTATACATAGTTTCTTAAAAGATAATCACCTTAATCATCTATTAAATGAAATTAATGTGCGCTACACAAATCATGTCCCACACCAAAACATTTATTGGTACATTTCATAGACTATCCCACTCTTCATGAAATTATACTGCTTGGAAACAATCTGAGTGACATGACCTTAAATATAGTATCATTTCATTATGTTTCATGGACTTATAAATAACAAAAATGGTTATTGTCAAATTACACTAAAAGTTATGATGTTCTTAATTATAAAGCACCGAACTATGTGGGTTTCTGAGTTAGATTTCAGGGATACATTGGAATCCACAATTATGTGAAAAAACTAGCATAGAAACATGTTATACCTCCATAGATAGTGGTAAATATCATAGTTCTCTACATGATGGAAATAATCCATAGAATAATTTACTTGAAGGTTATTATTTAGTAAATATAATACGCAAAATTTTCTAAAATATGAAATATATCAGTCAATCAATTTAATGACAAGGGAAGTATATATTATTACAATTAATTGTTTCCTATATATATGTTAAATCATTATGTGATTACCATTTTTGAAATCAAGAACCTATGTGGGATGAGTATACCTCCTTCATCAGGGTATTAAATAATAATATATAAACCCAAACTAACTCATTTTAATGTACCTCCAGGTTTTGAATGTAGTATCATGGTAATAAATAATCATAATTAATCTAAAATATAAAATTGTGAATATAACATGAATCAGTTAATTATGAAATAAAATAATTAGCTATGCATTTTTAATTGTGATACTAAACTGATGTGGATTTTTTTGTTAATATTATAATCTAAATATCATCCTCGATTACAATAATGTAAGGAATCTTGTACCCCAACTAGCATAAGTGTAATTACATAGCAACAAGGGTTACCATAAACCACTAACTATTATCTAACTAATTACAAATGGTTTCTTTTATTGTGACTACTTCTACACAAAGGGACTAATAAATTCCATCATCAACATAGCTCCATCAGCTCTAGAGGGTGAATTCTATAGTAAGGTTTTTCCTAAACAACGGAATAATTAAATATATAAAGATATTTCATGTCATTGAAAAAACATAGACCATAGATGGTGTCACATTATAGAAAAATAACATACATAATGTTTCATAATTATCAATCTAAAATGGATTCTGAATCTTCTATCATGAGTATGAAAATTCTTAGACCCATTATATTTAAGAATATTTCATTCATGTATTCTTTGTTGATGTTAATTCATGGGATACTCCAAGGATGGATTCAACGAATCATCATTTTCATCAATTCTATTGTCCATTGTGTCTCAAATGGATTCTAAGGATACTCCAAACATGGTATTCCCGATAAAGGAACCCTTATGGAGAGTCGTGTTTGTGAAAATTAAAGCTGTGGTCACAGAAAAAATTCATATTCCTACAACCATTTTTTATATATATACATTTCAACAAACATTTATCCGGAAAAAGTGTATTTTTTTTTCAATCTAATAGGATCCAAAATCATCATTGAAAACAAATTGGGCTTCCTCAACTGATTAACCAATTGTAAAATCAACCAACCATTATTTTGGTGGTCCAACCAATAATGAAATATCAAACAATTCTGAAGACCCCCATCCATGAAAATCAATTAAAATCATTTTCCATACAAAATTATATTTATGAACACTGTAATTCCTCCCATTAGTAAAGTGAAATTAATGTTTTAGGATTCCTATATACTACATCCATTGTGAAGGACTTACTCATGATTTGATTAAATTATCTCTCTATTAACACTGAAGGATATCCTATATTTTTCACTCATTATAAAATGACCTTCATAAGTGAATAGTGTCATAGTTATATATGAATTATCACATTGGAAACTATAACCTATTGGACTACATGATTTCCTTAACAATGTAATTTTATCAAGTATCAACCATTGGATATGAATATACCATGAATATTGATATAACTCCAATAAAAATATATGGATCCCATAGAAGATAAAATTTATGTGAATGAAAAAAATTACATAATCGATTCTTCATAAAAAGAAACTACTAAAGAATATGTAAATGTAAAGGAATTTTTAGAGAATACTAGTTTGAGAAAGGTACAGAAATAAGGATATAATACATGATATCAAATAAAATTCCACGATTTTACATCCGAGCATTATATTTCACATTCTATAAATTCTTTGAGTTTTTCTAAATAAAAATTCATTTACATGTTTATATAATTCATACAACCCAAATATGGTGATACCATTTTAGTATAATAACATATTCCTCTATTCAAGGAAACAATAATCCATTTTGGGAAGATCAATGTTATATTTTTTATGAGAAACATAACCATTGAGTTAAATTTATATTTTTAGTGACCACATATTATAAATAATATTTTAGGATAAGAGGAATCTTCTCATCCCAAAAAATTAAAATCAATCCACCTGATAAATTTAATGCCACCGTAAGATATCTAGATAAAGATGGAACTAGTCAACTATTATTAGATTCCTCTATTTGAACTCCATCAATCCCAAATTCAATAAATTCACTTTATGAAATCCCATATGATTAGTTTAGGGGAAAACTCAATAAAATGAATTGATCATAAGAATAAATATTATATGATATCACAACATTCATGAGGGATAGGTAAAGTTGATGTATATCTATACCCATGAGAAAAAAGAATAAAACGAGTGGGGGGAGCTTGTACATTATCCAAATTATCTTGTAGCTGTAATTTCCCAAATTTAATTTAGATAAAAGACACCAACTGACACTACACACACTATTCCTATAAACATAGTCTGATAGTGAGTACCTGATGAAAATATATGGCACAAATGCTTAAATGCTTCCTGAAAACATTGAATGGTGTTACCTTTTTTGGTACACTATTCTATCAAAAAGCTCGATTACTATTGGGGAGGTTAGTTATTTTTAATTAATTTAACAAATTATTGGAACAAAAGGAAAAATAAAATTTAAGACCTCTTTAACTAAATATCGATAGAATAAAACATACTTAGATTTAAATATGTTATTGATAAATCTGCCATAATCATTAGTAATATATCTTCCATAGGAATACATAAATGAGATTAGTGTGGAGAACCTAAATAATATGTTTTTCACCATCTTTATCTAATAAATTTTCACAAGGTCATTTTTTATAGGTTTAATCCAAATAAAAACAGTTAAGTTATTTATTTTAGTGAGCCTTGGTAAATCTTTAATATAAACTATAATCACAACTACGTATATTTATAAAAATTAAATTTTTTTGTTACTCTCATGTTTCTTACAGTATATACTCCATCAACAATATTTATATCATGTATCATTTCAATTGGAAATTACATAGATTATTCAATTAATATTTATTAAGGTCGAATGAATATGATTTCTAATATAGAGTAAATTTAAGATAAAATATAGTAATTCAATAATCCATGTTTAGGTGGGAAAAATAGTCTCCATAATTGTGGAACCTTACATCATATACTTGATTACATGATCAAGTAATGGATTTTAATAATATATTATCTATAAATAATGGTAATAAACGGGCATGTAAAATTGGACTATCCTTTGGACCCACACATGTTTTTTATCCATTATCTATAAAGAAAAAATTATTGGAATGGTAAATATATAGAAATGTGATTTTTTATAAATAAATGTTCTAGATTATAGAAAATCAGGAACATATCATTTTATTATAATGTGTTAATCATATAGTCATTATACCAATTCCATTAATGGGTCTAACTTTGTCACCATCTACTTATCAGTCCCCTAAGATCTGTGTAGTCAGTATAGGAAAAAATTATTAAGGGGAGTACTTATGGATTACAAAACAAGTCTATACTATCATGTAATGAAATACATCATAATTTAGAGAATGTATACTATTCCACAGAATGAGATCCTCTTTTGATTACCACATCAAGTCAGAATCATTGGATTTTATCAACTTGATTTAAAAATGATGTGAAGAAGAATAATTTTATAAAATGTTATCCATCCTTAATATCCTCATGAAATATGTTGAGTCTAGGAAATATAAATTCAGTTTTTATTTCATATTCAAGAAATATATAGTTTTATTCAAATGTAATCATTTAATTCCAACATCATGAATCCATATTGTATCCCAATTTTTTCTTATATATTTAAACATAGAGATTCACCACCTACTTAAAAATATGTTTTTATAGACCTGTAAATGCATAAGAACATATAGTTAATCATGGGTTAGTTGGGGATGATGCATATTAGTAAAAAAAATACAACAATACAAAAAATTATGTATATAATTCTAGAGGAAATCCTAGTCACTAGTGTTCCCTACAAACCTTCTATAATCATTCATTATTCATGAAGAAAATAAAATTTAATTATTAGGAATATTATTCCCAAAACATCTATTTCTATATAATAATAATTTTTGAAGAATAGATAACTCATTTTTATTGAGAAAATTAAATTTTCTAGAAAATAATTATAGAGGTTCTTAATTAAAGGATCCCACATTATGGTAATTTTTTGTCTAAATACCGGTATTTACTATCTTAAATAGTAAAATATCATCTCATTCATTAAATAACCATAGAGATGTATTATAATGAATTTTCCCCATGGTGAAATTATTGCCTTATATTACCATAGAACACCATGTGTTAAAGTTACATAGCCCAAATTTATAGGAAAAATTTAATATTATTTCCAATTTATATTTTGGTTTCCAATGATGGGAACTAATTAGTGGACAAAAAAATTCAAAAAAATTTCCAGTGTTATCTACTGTTTGGTTAATCCAAATAATTTATAGATATCAATAACTTAATCCTATAACCATAAATTAGTTAGAATGATATTTTTTAAAATTATTAAGGCTTAATATGTTTGGGATTAATTTTTTATTCATGTAACTTTTAATATAATTTACTCTTTCCTTGGAGAATATTTTGATCAATATCCAATGTATCAAGAGAAGTATAAAAATGAACTTGAATATACATTCCAATTATTTCCCCTATAAAATTTTTATTTGCTATAAAATATAGAAGTGCTTGGTCTGTTTGGATTTGATTCCTAAGTTGGTAGATAAGGGGGACAAAAAGGTTAAGGATGCAAAAATCTATAATGTATCAAATGAATGTACTTAATTTAAACATATATGGGTTACCAAAAAATAATTATCACTCAATAGTATATATTGTTTATTTTAGTCCAATAAATGTGGATAAATATTTCATATATTCATTATATGTTAATAATTAGATGATATATGAGTATGATACTATTATATAGTAATTTTAAAAAAATTTACCACTTATTTCCTCATCCAATATCTTATGGGATATATTTATTAATAAAATTTTCTATTTAATGAATGTATTTTTGGAATTTAAGAAAAGGATATAAATCTAAAGAATTTTTGTGAACCAAGAATAGAATCTCAACACAATGAATTTAAGGAAACTAATAGATGTATCCTAAATCAAATAATTTCTAGGCACTAAGGGGTGTATATCAACTCATGTTATTTTAAGAAACCAAAACGAGTTCTTGATATGAAGCATTTTGAAAAAAATTAGTGGGAATATTGATTCAACATATTTTACAAAAATATATGATGATTCTGACTCAAGGAATTTTAGAATATTATTGATATGATCTCAAATTAGTTATTTTCAAGTCAAGAAGATGATTATTCCACGTTAAAGAACTATTTAATTCAAAGATAATATTTTTCATGTCATGACTTATATGATATTTGACATAGCCAAGATATTTCACATTGTGAACCATGAAATTTTTTGTCAGTGTTGGGTTATGTAACCCCATATATATAATAGTTTAGTTTGGTTTTTGAATAATATATAATGGAATGATCCAATATTAATGTGGTTCCCAATTAAGTCTATGAGGGATAAGTGTTGATCTAAGTTGAAGGAACATTGGTTTTATAATGGTTATCCTAGGTGAGGCCTTGAAGACAGGGTGTGACTTTGAATTAAAAATTCCATTATTTATTCATGGAATGTTATATAATAGATCATTTTTTTATCCAGGGTGAAATATTAGTTGGGGTTTCTCTTTTACATGAAGTTATTTATTTAAAAATTTCTAGATTGAGAGTTAGGAAATTATTGGTACATTGGTGTGTCATAAGGTGGATCTTAGTTTGGATCTCTCAAGAATAGATGATTTTTCACTAAAAACCCATGAAATAGGTGTCAAGTAGTAATCATTTTTATTATTATTATACTCAGTTCCATGATTTATGTAGTAATTACATGTAATCATAATAGTAAATTTTGTGTTTCACAAATAAAAACATGTATTGATGATCGTATGTTGGTGGATGTACTTATAATGGGATATAGAGAGAGATTCACTTCAAAGACCATGTATTTTTATGTTAAAATATACATTTTGATCTAATTAGCGTGCATATGTTGTATTCAATATTGTGTGTGTGTGTGTTTTATTAATACTTTTTATGGAATTCTAACAGCGGACTTCTAACAGCGGACTTCTAAAAGCAGACTTCTAACAACAGACTTATAACAGTGGACTTATAAAAGTAGACTTCTAACAGTAGACTTCTAACAGTGGACTTCTGATAGAAGACTTCTAACAGTGGACTTCTATTAGGAGACTTCGAGAAAAAGACTTATAACAACGTACTTCTAACAGTGGAATTCTAATAGCGGACTTTGAAAAGTGTTTTCATCTTCTTACAGTTTCACACCTTTGACATTTACATTGACATAAAATACATTTAAAGCCTAATTTTAAGTACTCTTAAAGCCTATTTAAAGGCCATAAATACTATATTAATTATTCCTATGACTCGGGATGTTTTTACTTAGTGAAATATCATGGGTTAATGCGATATGCTTTTATTGGGGTATTAAGCGTATCTTAAACCCTTGCCCCATTAATTCTTCAAAATGGAAAAGTTATCATTCTCCCTTTTTCTTCTTCTTTTTTCATGTCTATGAGATGATATAACCTTTCAATACTTCCCGTATGAGTTGCATAATCAATCTTTACTCCTCAGATTGGTTCCGCTCTATTTTGATGCAACTGAGCTATATCTTTCAATCATCGATATATGGTATGTTTTATAGTCAATCCTTTTTGGATAATCTCCTTATATTTGTTCTTTCCATGTTATATCATGTAATCTCCATGATTCTAATGGGGTTTTTCTTGTGTTCTGGTTGGTGTTGTTGTACCGTGGAATCCTCGGGTGCAAGCAGTTGTCGCGAGAAAAGGATCGTGACCCATTGTGTGGATAAAAAAAGTGAGGAACTGTTTGAGGTAGGGGATTCCATTATTGTATTTATTATACATTCAACAGTATTGTTATCATGTTTAATCCCACTGGATGACAATGGAATTGACATAATAAATATTTTAACCAGAAAAATAATTTGATATCGAACATATGTTATTTACTCCTATTTTTCTAGATATTGTGATATCTATTCTTGATTTGATTAGATGTTTTTTATTGATGGAAATCAGTAAATAACGTAAACATGGATTAATTGATAATATTTGGCTATAGATAAAGTGGAATTAAAATCAATCTCAGTCTTGTTGTAATTTGATGTAATCAAATTTGTTCATTAAGCATGTTTATTTATTTGTCATTACATACTAGTTAGGTTTGCCGAATTTAGAACCAAAGAATAATTAATCTGTTAACCCAATATGGATTAATGAACTGGTGTTTATGAAAAGATAATTTCATGAAGGGTTCTAAGTTACCCTATTGTTTGTTTAAGTGCCATGATCCCAATTGTGATGATGTTTGTTTTACTGCTGCTTGTGTTTTAAAGTGAGCCTGGAAGGTTGTGGTAATATGTGGAGGAATGGAGGCCCTTTTGGTTGTGGTAGTAGATATTTCCTAGAGTGGCGAAATGCATTAGTTTATGCATGTGGGTGTTAGTGAGGACACCATGTGTGATGGAATAGAGTGGATGTGATTGTTGGATTCTTGGTAATTTTGATTGGTTGTTTATATGCTTTAAATATCCCCACTGCTAAAGGATGTTGGTCTTACTTACACTTCCTCCGAAAGAGGCGATGACACACGTGGTGTGCCACATGCTTTCCGTGTTTAGCTTCTCAAGGAAGCATGCGTATATGCTCTTGTTATAAGCGGCAATGACTCGACGGGTAGTACATGTACTCACCGTGTTGAGACCCCTTGTTTTTAGTATCATATAATATTTTTCTAGAATGACTAAAAATGTGGGAAAGTATATCTATAATGAATAATTGAATAAATGGTGTAAACCCATGGGGATGGAGATGCTTGAACATAATGATGAGGTTGTAATTTTTGAAGGAACAATTGAATTTGGGTGTGATGCTAATGAAATTTAATATGGACTTGTTCTTTGTTAATTAATTTTTAATGAAATAATTAACGTATAGTGGAACTGGTAAAAAAATGAATGATGTCATCTAATAAAGCTATTAAAATGGTTTTGTGCTTATAGGATACATAGTCTTAAAGTAGCAGCCTGGTGTCTGAGAGAGGTCAGCTGTAGTTTTTTCTAAGACTAGGAAATGCCCATAGTGTGGTTGTGAGATATAATATATCATGTACGTTTTGTGTTTCTATAAACTACTCCACCCTGTAAGTACGGAAAACTGACACCCAAGGGATTATGAGCCCGGGGGGGGGGGGGTGTTTTCCCCAACATTCTGGTGGGATGATGGATGGATAACTACCCCCTTTGGCCCCACACTCTTCTCTTGGTAGTTACTGGTGCTCGTAGGAAAATTGGTTAGTTTTCCCCATATATATGTGTAGAGGGATATGATGGCTTGTGGTTATTCACACACAAAAATTCGGGATATAGTTTTCTATGTACTACTATAGGTGTAACAAGTATAGTCTATGATGGCTTCAGGATCCTTACTCAGGGTATGGTATGTAATAGGTTGAGGTATAATACCTGACGTATGATACACATTATATGAGCTGTGGTGGCTCCAAGAAACTACCTGGTTTCTTTGGTTTGTGGATGAGGTGGTTTTGTTGGATGAGGTGCATATTGTGGTGCTTCGCCTAGGTGTCTTCAGGCAAGCCATTCTGGAGAGAGATGCTCAGGACATGTGACATTGGGGAAAAGTGTCAAACTAGTGGGGAAGTTGTAGTAGGGTCCCCTTTATATTCTTTATTATATGATATATTGTTGTATGTGTTACTTGATAAGAGTAGCCATGGTGAGGTTGGGAACTTAGTATACCAGTCTAGGTGATGAGTTAGTTTCAATTGTTGTTCACTGTTCTCTAGCATGCTTTCTTTACATTTCACGATAGGCTTAGAGGAGGATCCTACTGAGTATACTATTATACTTGCCCTATGTATATATAAATTGTTTTTCATGTCACATAGAATGGTTTGGAGATCAAGCTGGTTTCATCTAGCATGGGGTTGCAGGAGCAGTTTTTGCTGGTGGTTGCTACTTTTTTTACTTTCTTTTGGGTATTTACAGTTTTTCCCCTTTCAGTTGTAGTAATTTTTCATGGAATTATATATGTGAACATGGGCTTCATTTATATTTCAGTTCTAAGTTGGAGTTGGTTGACGTCAATCTTATCTATCTCTTCTGCATGTGTTCTCTTAGGGGGTAATGCCTCCCATTTGTGTGTTTATTATTCCCTTGATGCTAGTCGCCAACCTGGGGCCTACTATGACGGGACTCGGGGGTCATTATCTCCCTTTTCACATTGCCGACCCAGGAGGGGTACACTTTGTGGGGAGTTGGTCATGACCGAGTGGTATCAAAGGTCTGGTTGAGGGATAAGATGGAGTTAGGAGTTAGGCACATGTGAGGTTTCATGGGTTGGTAGGGAAAAACTGTCATTCATGTTTAGAAAGTGAGGTAAACACTGGAGACCAGCTGAGACATTAGCATTTAGGCCCCCCTATGATCTGATGTACGAACCATGAAGTTTATAATGGCTACTAAACAAGGTGATACTAGTTCCATGGTAGAGACCTAGGAAAGGATCATGCATCATTCTTCTTAGTGCCTATGTCTGAATGGGTAGACTTAGGGATATGATTACCTAAAATCAATGAAAGAAAACAATTAATTAAGTAATGTTGAGTATTCCATATTCGAGGTTTAGGAGATCTAATGGCTTTTTTATGTTACAGGTATTTCTCCAGTTCGACGTCCTCGTCAGGTTTGCACAGAAAATGCCCATTAGGATATTCCAGCAGATCGCAGCATGGTAGAGGTTGATGACGATTACACTTGGAGGACGACACTCTAAGAGTTTCAGCGCCAGAGCATGCTTAAGTACGAGGAATTCTTTTAAGATGCAGTATTGGAAGACTGGTTAGAGGAGGATAAGATAAACATCATTTTTATTTGTGCTCAGAAGGATCACTGAGTGTCCTTGGTTGTGACGATGCTGTGTGGAGAGAAAGGCAGTCATAGTTCTGGTTCATCGGGGATCGTTAGGAGTCAGCGATCTCGTGGGAGAAGTTCCAATACAGGTTTAGAGTCGAGTTTATTTCTTCAACTACGAAGGCGTCCAGTCGCTAGGAGCTTCTTACCCTTATAAAGGGGAGCTCCAGTGTTAGAGTGTTTGGAATCCATTTCAAGAACCTTTTATGATATGCTTCAGACCTGCTACCATATGAGGAGGCTAGGGAGAGGCAATTCAGGGAGGCTTTGCATCCAGTGATCCAGTGCCAGGTCACCCCATTTATGCTAAAAACATATCTAGAGGTATTGGAGAGGGAAAAGGTTTTCTATAGGACTTTGGCCATAACATGATCATCATGAGAGGAGAATCATCATGATTCCTCATGAAGTGGAGCTGTGGTTTGGGGTTCTCGGTTTTCAGGGTAGAGGAGTTTTTGTTTAGCTGGGGGTAGGTCCTAGCCCTTCATATCTCGTTTCTCCAGTGGCAGTAACTCTCAGGCCTATGACAAGGGATCATGCGCTTGTTTTTATTGAGGTGGTCATTGTCATCAGCAGCAGGAGTTCCCAACCTTTCAAAGCGATAATCGTGAACCAGACGATACACTCCAAGTTCCTCCATTGAGTCAATTCCTGTCGAGGCAGCGGCAACTGGTTTCACTAGCATTAGATCAGGAGAGGGTAGATGGGGCAGGTATAGGAAAACCCCATGATTCTACTTGTCCTCATAGAGAAGATCACAACCATGGTGGTGGTCATTATCAGGGTAAGAGAGGCCATGGAGGAGGTCTTGGTCAGCTTCATGCTCTAGCGTTGCCAGCTCCAGGTGAGCCAGACGTCATTCGAGGTACCATATTATTTTTTTTATAACTTGGTGTATGCCTTGATTGATTCAGGATCAACACACTCCTTCATATCCCTTATCATTGTCCGTGCATTGGGACTTGAGGTAAAGAGGCTTCCAGTGCCCTTGGCGTTGAGTACGCCAGTTGGAGGTCGAGCTGACTAGTTTGATGTATGTAGAGACTGTGAGCCAGTGATAGGGAAACACCGCTCTTGGGGAGAGTTCATATGTTTATGAATACAACCATATGTTGTCATCCTCATCATGGATTAGTTGGATTCGGTGTAGTCTATCATGGATTACTTTTAATAAAAAGGTCATCTTTATTGGTGCGGATGGAGATAAAGTGGTGTTTGTTGGTGAGAGAGACCCTCAGATGGGTCATAGGGTCATTCCATCCTTGTCATCCATGATGGCTAGGTTGATGCTGAGTAATTTATAGGTTTAGTAGTTGGAATTTCCTATGTTCGTAGAGGCGTAATAGGACGCCTTTCCAGAAGAGGTTGTAGCATTACCCCCTCGATGGGTGATTGAGTTTGGGATCGAGCTACAACCAGGAGTGTCGTGTATCTCTATATATCCATATAGGGTGGCCCCTTTTGAGTTATGAGAGCTACATATATAGCATGATGGTCTGTTATAGTGCAGTTTTGTTCGGCCAAGTGTGTCACCATGGGGTGCACCGGTTTTGTTTGTAAAGATGGACAACGATAGTTTGTAGTTGTGTGATGGTTATCATCAAATAAACAATGTGAGAATAAAAGAATAGCTATCATATTCCTCGAATTGATGATTTATTCAATCAAATGAAAGCTGAATTTTTGTTCTGAAAGACCGACTTGCATTCGGGATATCATCAGATGCGTTTGAAGGATGTAGATATCCCGAAGACTGATTTCTGTTGTCGTCATGGGTATTATGAGTTCGTTTTAATGCTATTTTGCATGATGAATGCTCCCACTATATTCATGATATTGATGAATGATATATTCCATTAGTTCCTGGAAAAGTTTGTTGTAGTTTTCAATGAAAACATCCTTGTATACTCCAAATCTTAAGAGGAGCATGCAGAGCATCTACGAGCCATTTTGGGAGTTCTTGGACAACATCAGCTATTCAGGAAGCTGTCGAAGTATGAGTTTTCGGCTCGAGAATTCCTATTCATGGGGAATGTTGTGTCCCAATAGAGAGTAGATCTGGATCCAAAGTAGATATATGTAGTTGTGTCTTGGGCAGCCCCCAAGATAGTGCCAGAGGTGCGAAGTTTCCTTGGTTTGGCAGGTTACTAAAGAAGGTTCGCAGCCGATTTCTCACGAATTGCGACCCCACTGACAACTTTGAAAAGGAAGGATCAGGCATTCATATGGATGGATATGTGTTAGGCATCATTCGAGTATCTAAATGAAATGTTGGTAAGTGCTCAAGTCCTTTGTCTTCTAGCTGAGGGAGTCTAGTTTGTTGTTTTCTTTGATGCTTCACATCTGGGGTTAGGCCACGTTCTCTTGTAGTAGTTGTCAGTTGTTTGTTATGGGTCTCAGTAGTTGCATCCCCAAGAAGGAACCTATTCCACCCATGATATTGAGTTGGGAGCCTTGGTGTTTACTCTATCTTTGTAGAGGCAATGCCTAATTGGTGAACTCTTTGTGGTTTTCACAGATCATAAGAGTTTTAGGTATGTTTTCTCCCTACGTGACTTGAACTTACGACAACATTGGTGGATAGAGTTCTTACAGGAATACAACTGTGAAATATCGTATACACTTGGAAAAGGGAATGTTGTAGCTGATGCACTGATCCGAAATCCACCTAGTGATGTTGTGAATCAATATGGTGATTCATAGAGAGTAATGGAAGAACTATCAGCATTGCATATTGATATGGGTGAAGATGGGGGTAGATGTTGAGTTTTTCAGATGACGGTATAGTCATCCCTGGTGAAAAAGGTGGAAGAGTCCCAGTTGGGGGATCTTGAGGTGGAGGTCTGGAGAGACCAAGTTGTTTGTGGTGAGGCCCCTGATGGTTGGTCAGAGGACGAAAAACACTGAGTGTTATATCATGGAAGGATTTGTGTTCCCTTGAAGATGCGCAAGACTGTTCTTAGAGAGTTCCATAGTTCGTCCTTAGTAGTACATCATGGCGTAACAATGAGGTACCGATCCTTGAGGAGTCAGTTTTGGTGGCCTGGGGTGAAGTGTGCGGTTGCAGATTCTATGCCTCGATGTATAGTCTGCTAGAAGGTGAAGGCCGAACACCGTGTTCTTGGTGGTCTTCTCTAGACATTATAGATTACTCACTAGAAGTGGGAGGATATCTTAATCGAATTTGTTACTAGTTTACCTAGAGCTCCGAGAGGACATGATTCTATTTGTGTGGTAGTGGATCATTTTTCAAAATCAGCCCACTTCATTGAAATCAAGGAGTCAAGCTCAGTGGATGTTTTGTGAAGGAAGTATCTAAAGGAGGTGGTGAGACTTCATAGAGTCCCTAGGAATATCATTTCTAATCGAGACCCTCATTTTACCTCTAGGGTGTGACGAGGTCTCCAACATGCTTTTGGTTCTCAACTATTCCTTAACACTATATTTCTTCCTCAAACGAATGGTCAGACAGAGAAAACCTTCCAAACTCTTGAAGAAATGTTACACTCTAGTGTTATTTATTTTGGAGGCTCATGGATAAGGAACTTGCCCTTGGTTGACATCTCTTACAACAATATTTTTCACTCCACCATTAGTATGGCACCATTTCAAGCTTTGTATGACCGACCTTTATGTTCATCGTTATGCTGGAATGGGGTCGAAGAATCAGAAATTCTCACACATGGACTAGTGCAGAATACAATAGAGATGGTCCAGGTGATTTGTGAGAGGTTGAAGACAGTGCAAGATCATCATAAATCATTTGCCGATCAATGATGGAGACCCTTAGAGTTCAATTTTGGGATCATGTGTTTCTGAAGGACTCTCCCCATCATTGGTAGAAAAGGTTTGGTCAAGGAATCAATCATTCTTCCCAGTTTTTTGGGCCTTTAGAAGTGTTAGATCATGTTGGAGCTGTGGCGTATCAAGTAGCACTTCCCCCACAGATGAGTTGGATACATGATGTTTTCCATGTATCACAGCTCTGTCATTGTCTTCATGATGACTCTCACATCATCAATTGGGTAGGGATTGATGTTGATGATGATGCAACCATCGGGAAGCGACCTGTGGAGATCGAAGACTGCAAGGAAAAGGTGTTGTGTGGGCGTTCTATCCCCTTAGTTTGTGTCTTGTGGTGACACGGTGGCATGGAGGAGAGTACTTGAGAACATGAATCACAAATACATGCTCAATACCAAGAGTTTTTTTATGTTTAACTCTTTTCATGTAATGATGTTCCGTTTGTCGTTAGACAATTCATGGTTTATTTATGAATTTCTTTTTTTTCTTTCACGACTTTCTCTCTATTGAGAGTTATCTCGATGGGTGGTTGTTCATACCCAATTTATTTTTTTGTCTATTTATGTTTGTTTTTAATTCTCGAGTATGAGAATGTATTGAGAGGTATCTGATGTAATGGTTCGGACCTCTCCGGTCCATTACATTGTGAAAATATGGTGTTTGAGGTTTTTGGGAGGTCAAGCTGACATATCCCCAACACATTTCCAAATTTCCAATTCTATGAACAGTTCCATTAGTGAACAGTTCTATCAGTATCCTATAATGGTAGGTGAAAAATATTCTATCGGTGAGGTTCATGAATAGTGTTCTATCAGTGAGGATTTAGTGAACAATGTTCTATCATCGTGGATTTAGTGAACAATGTTGTATCATTGAGGATTGAGTGAACAATGTTCTATCAGTGAAGATTTATTGAATAGTGTTTTATCAGTGAGGATTCAATGAACAAATTTCTATCAGTGAGGTTTAGTGAATAGTATTCTAACAATGAGGATTCATTGAATAGTGTTCTATCAGCGAGGTTTTAGTGAACAGTGTTATATCAGTGAGGATTTAGTGGATATAGTTCTATCAGTGAGGATTTAGTGAACAGTTTTCTATAAGTGAGGATTTAGTTAACAGTGTTATATCAGTGAGGATTCAGTGAACATTGTTCTATTAGTGTTGTTTAGTGAACAGTGTTCTATCAGTGAGGATTCAGTGAACAGTATTCTTGCATTGAGGTTTTAGTGAACAGTGTTCTACCAGTGAGGTTCTAACATCAGTATTCTAAAACTGGACTTCTAACAGCAGACGTCTAATAGCGGTCTTTTAAAAGCGGACTTCTAACAGTGGACTTCTAACAGCGGAATTCTAACAACGGACTTCTAACATCGGACTTCTAACATCAGACTTCTAATAGAGGAATTCTAACATCGGACTTCTAACATCAAAATTCTAACAACAAACTTCTAACAACGGACTTCTAACAGCAGACATCAAACAGCAGACATCAAACAGCGGACATCTAACAGAGGACTTCTAATAGCGGACTTCTAACAGCAGACTTTGAACAATGTTTTTAGCTTCATACAGTTTCACCCCATTGACATTTCATTTGACGTAAAATACATTTAAAGCCTTATTTTAAGGACTATTAAGTCTGATTCAAAGAGCATAAATCCTATATTAATGTTTCCTATTGCTTTGGATGTTTTTACTTGGTCAAACCGCATGGGTTAATGTGATCCTCTTTTAATGGGGAATTATGTGTATCATAAATTGTCGCCCCATTAAATCTTCAAAAGGGACAATATATAATCCTCCCTTGTTCTTCCTATTTTTTCTTGGCTATGAGATGTTATAACCTTTCAATCCTTCCCCGTAGGAGTATCACAATAAAACATTACCCCTTTGGATTGGTTCCACTCTATTTTTATGCAACCGAGCTATATTGGTCAATCTTCGATATAAGGTGTGTTTTATAGTCATTCCTTTGGGGATCATTTCATCTTATTTCTCATTTCAATATTATATCATGTAATCTTTATGCTTCTAATGGGGGTTTTCTTGGGGTTTGGTTGGTGTTGTTGTATCGTGGCATCCTCGGGTGGATGTAGTTGTCGCGAGTGGAGGATCGTGACCTATTGTGTAGATAAAGAACATGGAAAACTGTTTGAGGTAATGGATTCATTGCTTCTCTTTATATTACATGAAACTGTATTGTTAGCATGTTTAATCCAACTGGATGACAATGGAATTCACATAATAAATATTTTAACCGGATAAATAAATTGATACTGATCATATGTTATTGCCTCTTGTTTTTCCAGATAGTGTGATATCTATGCTTTCTTTTCTTAGTTGTTTGTTATTGATGGAAATCGGTAAAGAACATAAACTGGGATTAATTTATAATTGTTGAAAAAAGATAAAGAGTCGTGGAAACGAATCTGGTTCTTATTGTAATTTGATGTTAATCATATTTTTTCAGTAAGCATGTTTATTTATTTGTGATAACTTACTAGTTAGGTTTCCTGAATTTGGAACCAACTAATAATAAATCGTTTAACCCAATATGGATTAAAGAACTGGTGGTTATTAAAATATTATTTCTAGTAGGGTTCTGAGTTACCCTCTTGTTGGTTTAATGGCCAAGACCCCAATTGTAAAGATGCTTGTTCTGCTGCTGCTTGTGTTTTAATGTGAGCCTGGATGGTTGTGGTAATATATGGAGGTATGGAGGCCCTTTTAGTTGTGGTAGCAGATGGCACCTAGAGTGGAGAGATGCATCAGTTTATGCATGTGGGTGTTAGGGAGGTCCCCATGGATGAAAGATTGTAGTGGATGTGATTGTTGGATGCTTGGTAATTTTTATTGGATATTCATATGCTTTACTTTTCCCCACTCCTCATGGCACCTGGTCTTACGTACCCATCATCCCAAAAAGTCAAAGACACATGGGGTATTCCACATGCTTTCTGTGATTATCTTCTCAAAGAAATATGGGTATATGCTCTTTCTTTAAGTGGCAAAGACTCGACGGGTAGTACATCTACTCACTGTGTTGAGACCCCTTGTGTTTATTATAATATAATGTTTTTCTAGAATGCTTGGAAATGTGGGAATGTATTTCTATAATCAATAATTGAATAAATGGTGTTAACCCATGGGGATGGAGATGCATGAACATAATGATGGGGTTGTAATTTTTGAAGGATCAATTGACTTTGGGTGTGATGCTAATGAAATTTAACGTGGATTTGATCATGGTTAATTAATGCTTAATGAATTAATTAACGTATAGTGAAACTGATAAAAAGGGAATGAAGTAATCAAATAAATCTCTTTAAATGGTTGTGTGCTTATTGGACACCTAGTCTTAGATGTAACAGCCTTGAGTCTGATATACGTTAGCTATAGTTGTGTCTAAGAATAGGTAATGCCAATAGTGTGGTTGTGAGATATAATATATCCTATAATTTTTGTGTTTCTATATGCTACTCCACCCTATCATTAAGGGAAACTGACTCCCTAGGGGTTCTAATCCATGGGGGGTGTTTTCCCCAACATTCCGGTGGGAGGATGGATGGCTGACTACTCCCTTTGGCCCCACTCCCTTCTCTTGGTAGTTACTGGTGCTAGTAGGCACATTGGTTAGTTTTCCCAATATATGTGTGTAGAGGGTTGTAATGTATTCTGGTTTTTCGCACACATATATTATCGATATAGTTCTCTATGTACTACTATAGGTGTTCTATGTATAAGTTGTGATGGCTTGAGGATCCTTACTCAGTGTATGGGCTGCAATGGTTTGAGATATAATACCTGACGTATGATACACATTGTGTGAGCTATGGTGGCTCCCAGAAATATCCTGGTATCTATAAGTTATGGATGTGGTGGTTTTTTTGCATGAGGTGCATATTGTGGTACTTCACTCAGGTGTCTTTGGGCAAGCCTTTTTGGAGAGAGATTCTCCAGACATGCGATTTTAGGGAAAAGAGGAAAACTAGTGGGAAAGTAGTAGCAGGGTACCTTTGATATTCTTTATTATATGATATATTCTTGTATATGTTTCATGGTGAGAGTAGCCATGGTTAGATTAGGAACATAGTATACCTGTTTAGGTGATGAGTTAGTTTCACTTGTTGTTCACCGTGCTTTACATCCTTTCTTTACTTTGCACGACAGGCCTTGGGGAGGATCCTACTGAGTATACTATTATACTCACCCTATGTATATATAATCTATTTTCAGGTCACTTGGAGCAGGTTGGAGATCAAGCTAGTTTCTACTAGCTTGGGGTTGCATGATCTGTTCGGGCATGTGGTTGCTACTATTTTTACTTTCTTTTGGGTACTTGCTATTTTCCCCATTCTGTGGTAGTACATTTTCATGGAATTACATTTGTGCACATGGGTTTCTTTTATATTTCAGTTCTGAGTTGGAGTTGGTTGGTGTATATCTTATCTCTCACTTCCGCATGTGTTCTCTTAGAGGGTAATTCCTCCCATTAGTTTGTTTATTATATCCATGGTGCTAGTCGCCAACCCGGGGCCTACTAAAGGTGGGACTCGGGGGGTCATTATCTCCCTTTTCACATTGCCGACCCAGGAGTGGTACACTATGTGGGGATGGGGTCATGACATAAGAGGTGATAGCGGGGAGACTATTCCCTCATAATAGAGTAAGCAATGGCAAAAAAAAGTATCACACAAAGTGGAATAT
Source organism: Viscum album (assembly GCA_963277665.1). Lineage (NCBI taxonomy): Eukaryota > Viridiplantae > Streptophyta > Magnoliopsida > Santalales > Viscaceae > Viscum > Viscum album. The sequence continues at coordinate 312,391,237 of OY728161.1, forward strand.
TTGTAGAGTGTATAAGTAGTAAACAACTAATGTAGAAGGAGTTGTAATAAAAAAATTCAGTTAAAATCCAGAACAACTATTTAGTACAATACAACATGAGTCACCCACTAGGACAACCAAGGGTATATTGGATTATAAAAGAAACTGAAAGTAAAAGTACAGGGATCTATAACTAACTCCGAGCAAGACCATGTTCCCAATCTTAAGACACTATCGAACTACAATAACTTAATCACTAGAACCACACGAGTGTATTTTCTCATGCAAGAAACAATGGGCCTCATCCCTATCCACCATGTAACTCATGCTCAACCAAAATAGAATATGTATGGTCCATATATACATTTGGGTTCACATGCATGGGTGATAATGAATCTCAGTAGAAAACACCAAAAAGGGATTTGAATTGGTGCCGATATAAGTGTACGAAAAAGTGAACTACCCATCTACACTGAGGCATAACATAATGGAGGTAAAACTACGAGAAACCACTGTCAATCTCATGGTTAGAAATCTTTGTCAACTGGGAAATTTTAAACCATGGATGTCCATACATATATACACACACATATCTTTTCCCTTACCTATACATATATATAAATATAGATATGAATATTCTATGGCATGTGAATCAATGAAAATGATACCACATGTACATTTGATCCGTAGTTCCTTAATCTGGATCGCATAGGAAAACTATTCATGTGCATTAGGATGGATGTCATACCACTAAAGAAATGTAACATTAAGCCAATATATGGGTCAATAATCCCAACTGACATATACCTTCTTCTCCTGACACCGGAAAAGTATCTGAGTAAGATATATCACCACAAGAGGATACTCATCCTACCCCTGGGTTCACACATACTCGCCTCCAATCACTGATTCATGGATATCATATATCGGTGATAACATAACAATAATACACAAAGTTCACTAGTCAGAAAATATGGAGAATCATCCCATGAATCCAACATTTACTAGGAATACAATGTCTGACCATCCCATGGATTAGGTTATAGGTCAGAGAATAAGGATAATCAGTCCATGAATCAAACCGATACTCCAAATGCAATGTATGACCATCCCACCACATAGTCTCGTAACTAATCTAGAAGAGTATAATTGTTCCCTTCATATTACATCCATTATATGAGCCCATACAAAGAATTTCTCTATTTTAAATCCATGTATCAATCATGGTGTATAAGTCATGATCCCATAGAGACCGTCCTATGAATTCCAAAAATCTTAATCCCATTATTGCTCGTGTTATATAAAAAAAGATTGTAGTTCTCATCCATGGAATCCTTCAATGAACCCATGATTCTATCCACATTTAATTATTTCCTCTAGGATCCCAACCAAAAAAACAATGGATCACTCATGACTTAACATAATACCCTATTTGAGTATGTCCATGGAATCGAAATCTTAATCTAGGGTTTACCCATGGTATATGGTACAATTCTCATATGAGTATTTCTATGTCCTTTTGATTGAGTCCATGGTTTACCAAAAGAAATTTACCATATTAATCATTTTATAATTAAATAAACATTTCATTAGGAATGCAAAGGTTAAAACCTAAAATCATCAAGGCTCAACATCTGGATACCAGGAGGAACCTATGGTCATCCCAATAAGTTATGTATCTCAATTTGTATATATAAAAATTTAGGCTCTTCATTCATGTCCCAGTAAATACATTTTTGTATCATTAAAATAATAGAAATCTTATGGCTCGAAATCCGGGTACAAGGAAGTCACATCAGGGTATCCCTATATGAAAAACGGATCCTAGGAAAAATGCCCGGGCATCTAAACAGGAAGAAGGACGCAACACATCTGGTTCAATATCCAGTAAACCATAAGAACATCTGGTTTACATCGATGCATCAATAACAAACTTGTAAATATATTAATAAATGGGTTTGGGATTCTTGAAAAAACAACCCAACGCTTCATCCATAGTATCACGGGATTACCGGTTCAGAACGAGTTTTATGTGACACCTAAAAACAACTTCTACCCAAAAACAACATAAAACATTGGGTTAGACAAACAAAGGGAACACCCTGGGTACCTCATGTCAAAGACTTAGTGGAATCCTACATGGGATCCTCTAGGTAATCACGAGCAAAGGCATCCTACCCAACATCCTTACCTATAGAGGAAAGGGTGGAATCCTACTTGGGATCCTTGAATGATGACAATGAAGTCATCCAACAATGGATCATCAAAACGATAAACATGTATAGGGATCCTAGAAGGGACTCCATAGATCAACATGTAAGAAGATAAATCCCTAAGGGGATCCTTAGAAGCAACCAGACTCACGACCTCATAATCTAGTAGTCTATGTCTCGTAAGGGAAATGTTCTCAAAGTATAAGTCATGGAAGATGGATCACTCTAAACATAGATCAAGAACTCTACATATTTGTTCTGAACACCAATCCAATCATTAAATTTCAAGTGTCTCTCACAGGATAATACTGAATTTATAAACTAGAGGAAGAACATCCCTATTTAGATAGTGGACCCAAAACACCCATTAGATGACCTAAGAACGCTCCACAGGTTTCACATCATGATATAAATGAAAAAATACACAGAATGGACTAATCTCGATCCAAAAATAACATCAGGGCATAAAAACATGAAAACCCATCAAAGGGTTACAATGAGATAGTACATGGACTGTCGCTTTGGGTACACGACGTCTACTCCCAAAGCCCCACATATGCGTTTAACTCTGCTGAACTAGATGTGTACAAGCCCCAGGTACACGACCTGTAAAATGCGTACATGGTTTTTACACAACATATGGTACATTCCATTGTCCCTCAACCACCTTTTCCATTTACCTAGCTATGTCATGTACTTCTACATGGGGTTTGGCTGTGTATGCCACACGACCATGTACCCAAACACTGGTAGACATGCCCAGCTACTCAAACACATTCTCAGGTACCATTACATGTTGTGTATACACCATACATGGTTTGTAATGTTTAATTAATCATAACCCCCAATGGGAATAACACATGGAGTGTCTCCCAGGACTACACACCATGTAACCTATTTTCCCTAAAATAGAAACTCTCGAAATACCGAAAACCCGCGTTTTCTCCCCCGAATAAACAGATAGTGCCACAAGAAGACACAAGCTAGAGATATTTGGATATAAAAACCTGAAACAATACATTTATGGGCTATCTACAATGAAAACCTAAATGTGACTACCTTCGAGTGGAAACCACCAATGCATTTCATGATTTGATGGTCAAAAACTTCCTACACTGAATTAGTGCATCGAGAGATTCATGATGGATCCTACCAAGCCTTTTCTCCCTTATCATTCTTCCTCTCCATCTCCTTTTTAGGTTTCATGGTACCAAATCCCCCCAAGGGGCATATGATTGGAGTAAAATTATGAGAAATGAAAATAAAATCAAATGAAAAGAAAAAGGAATGAAAAAGGAAATATCGAAAAAGTGGCTTGGTCTGGCCCTAGTGCCCGACTCAGGTTTTTTGCATCACCTTGGTTAAAATACCCACTCCGGACTCAACATTGTAAATGGATTCTTAATCTGACACTCCGTTCAAATGATATGGCTGAACAAACATTCTTGAATAAATTAATATTTAAAATATTTAAAATTAAATACTAATTATTCATCCAAAATTCAAGAGGCTCAAATTTCCACAAAACGCTTTTCTAGGGTAAATACCCGTTTCTATGACTAATGAAGTGTTAAAAAATTATTTAAGATCATCTACTGGGGAAAACGTACAATTTTACCCCTCATGGGAATCTAAAAGAAAAAATTGAAATTTCATCTCAAGTGCATTGCGGAAAAACACGGTTTCTTCCAAATTCATACACAAGAATAAAATGAATATTTATCCCATTCATAACATAGGATGAATAACATATTTTAATAACTCGAATTGATCACAATTATGTTTGTTATGAATGATAGTGTTCTCTTATATCTTCAGTGTACAATATATTCTTCATTCTATATTATGCACAGTTTTGGTTTCCAAACATGAATGGTCATATATATTAATTATTATCTCTTCCAATACTTTAATTCGTGTTATTATATCATAGGAAACAATAAATGTTTGAAATTAATAAAAATATATATATTTAGTTTATATATAGATGGGTTTTTCAATGGATTCTCAAATGACCAAATTAGATTTAAGTTTATATGTTCAAAACTGAAACTGAAATTGGTTGATGTAGGAATGATTATTCATTGAGTGGCCTGTTTTTTCACTAAATGATATGATATGTTGTTATTATTAGTGTTTATAATATAATATCACATATTTTATGAACTAATATATTTTTTATTTTTAATGGATGCCATTGTTAGTGGTCCATTGAGTTTGTTTTCTACACTCTGTATATATATATATATATTGTTTTTGAAAAGTTTAATTAACTTTTATAGAAGGATGTCATAGAAAATCCTGTTGATTAATTTTTGATCCAGATAGATAAATTGGAGTTGTTAGAAAGACATGGAAAATTCTTGGACACTATTTTTGTATAGGTTTCTGTTCGTTAAGTATAATTTGGATTAATTTTTTTTAGTCAACCCTTAAAGAAATCTAGAACATGAAGAATGGATCATATAACATTACAGTGTTTTCATATATTTTATATCATGTGATTATTTTTTTATTATTAGGATAAAGTTGGAATTTCCATATTATAAAATTATGAATGGATGATGTTTTACTTTAATTTTTATGTTATATATGGTTATTTTATTCTGGTTATAGTCCCCACTCAATATTGAGAGACTCCCCGTATGTAGTTAATAATCAATGGAATTAAAGGAGGCACATTTCAGGTCATATAAATCTTCATCATTTAACTAATAGGGTCGAATGAGTATGAGATTCTCTAGAAAACACTGATAATTATTCGCAACCATTACTCCACTATTATAATTCATCATTATATAATCTCCAATTAAATAATTCTTCCACTGTCATATCTATTATCAAAATATATATGCTAGGGAAGAATAATTACTTTTTCCAACTGCTAATTTAAATCTATATTTTGATTCTCTCTATATAAAAATTGAATAAAATAACTTCAAAATAATAAAATTATACTAAATAAATAATACATAATAATAATATTCCCCTTGATAATCAATTATAAATAATAGTAGACCAATTTTTAGCAACATTTATAATAATAATTAAATAATTATAAAAAACTAAATGATAAATTCAATATTAAAATGATAATGGTGGGAATATTCATCTTATAGTTCTTTTTATCCAAAAAAAACACTCAACTTCTTATTTTACAAAATAGATTATCCTTTATTGTAACATATGGGATTAACTCAATTCAAAAACTTATGTAACATTTCCACAATTATGAAACTGACAACACAATGTAATATGTTGTCCTCATATAACAATATATCCCATGTAAATAATATTAATAGTCCTCTCCCAAACATACTATCAATATCATAACAATTTGTAAAATGGGAAGGATCTAGGTAGTATTTTTCCAATGAAAAATGTGAAAAATATCATGAATATTAATATAATATGGCATAAATGTTAAATATTAAGGAACATTATTATTTAGTTTAAATACATATAAAGTATATTTATATTGAGGTTCCAACATTAATATTTTTGAGACAATGGTGTCCTAAAATATTACACACCCTATGAAGTACATGAGATCTGAAAAAAAAACTCCAACATCCTTAATAAGGATCCTTTTATTATTTCTATAAAATATAAGGAAAAATAATTTATTTATGATAAATAATTTAATCTATCATTTAATTAAAAAGACTACGATATGAGAGATCCATCACCCTCATCTCAGTCCATCACGGTGTATTTCCACATGTTTTACTGAATATTTCTTCCACTGGTATCATAAACAATTAAATCTTGAAAAAAATTACTATATTAAAATTTAAAAAATGGAATATGGTGCTTCCATGATCTTTTAAAACCCAAAATAGAATAATGATGTATATATATTATAATTAATTTCATTATCTCATATTGAACATCTATTTTATGGTAACAAATAATTCTAGTTTTATCATAAAACTCATCGAAGTATAAAACTTTTTATATAGTATTTATGTGAAATGTAAATCAATATCTAAACATATATACCAATATACACAAGAAAGTATCACAAGTGATTTTAAGAAAAAATTAAAAAAAATCAATTATAAATTTCATATGAATGGGTAAAAATAGATAAAACAACATGATGACCCATAATAACCATAATATAATAACAATTTTGTGAAGATCATAGTAAGCCAACCAAAATGTTATAAACATATTTTCAGATTTATGTATTGTCATAATAATGGGTTTTTAAAAATATATTCATTATTTATGTCAAAATTTATCTTCTAATAATGTGATATATAAAAGTGATAAACAAATTATGTATCTCTTCATTAGATGCCTCCAGAATAATTACACCAACACAAAACATAAGTAAAAAAATATGAATTTACTAACCATTAATTTGGGAAGGATAATATAATTTTTTCAAAACATATGGAAACCACTAATATATTTTAAATATAGAGTGTTTACTTTGTTTCTAGAGCTCATCTATCAATCGCCACTATAGAATTTAAGGGATATATATAATTATTTAAATTGAATTTGAATTATTTTTCCTCATTTAACTGATTTCAAACTGTATATATGATATCTAAATATGATTATGCAATAAAAAATACCCCAACATCAACCTATAAGAGTAAATCCATGCACTAATCAATATATATCATTGAATTATTCATTTTTAAACAATTTATTTTGAAATTTCCTACTAAATGTATCAAACAAAAAATTCATAAATCCCAATATATATGAACGTTCAAAATAAAATGTTTAAAGATAGTTGACTTATATAATTTTGTCTTGATTTAAAATATCATTATTAAAGAACATATATTATACATAAATGATAAAAATATAACACAATGTTTTCAAGATATAACTACTTATTCATCATTTTCAATGAATAAAAAAAATTTCCAATTTCCATTTCATACATTCTATATTTCATTTAATGACATGTTATTTTTTTCAAAAGGAATGATTTCATAATTTTACCTTGTATATGAACATGATCCAAACATGTAATATATGAATAACCTAACAACACTTTACCATTTTTATGTTAAGGTAATATCAAAAATATATTTCAAGATATTAATCAATTCAATTTACCATGTATTTCAAAACACTTCTCATCTTATTGTGGCATCACACCATTTAATGTTATATTTTTCATCCACAAATAAAATTTTGAAAATTTATAAAAAAAAATGAATATTTCTTTCTAATATTTGAAAAATTCATATTTCAGAAAACCATCAATTATCATAGTATATGACTACAGTAATTTTCCAAGATAAAAAATAATATGTTCCTTCAAAATGTAAAGTCCCCACAAATTAATTTCATAAAATAAAAAATTACATTTAATGAACATAAAAAAAATTATATTCTATTATAATTTATAATATAATTTCTTATGGTCTACAATCTACTAAATTTCAGGTTTAATAAATCAGAATATTATTTATAATGGACATGAAAAAATAAAACATTTCAATTGATGATATTATTCATCTATCCAATTAATATAACATTTGAATCAGTAAGAAAGAGTGTCATTTCAAGAAAATAATAATACACATGATAGCATAAAAAATTAATCTTATTAATTTTCTACTCCCTAAATAATTATTGATGTTTTCCAAATCGAAATTAACTATTGAAAAACACCTAAAATTCATGTAACTAATAATACAACCATCAACATAAGATTAAATATATTAATTATCGAATTTTAGTGGGTAATAGTTTTTGGTAGTTAATGAATATCAAATGACTATAGTTCACATTCCTGGAAAAAATAATTTTATATATTAAAGTTTTTGGTAAAACATTTCCTTACTCACCAAATTATCAATATTTATATATCAGTATTTCAAACATACCATTTCCATGTGATGAAAACAATCACTATAGGTAAAGAATCTATAAAAAATTGATATCTCTTTCTGATAATAGTCACACCGAAAACATTATGAAATAATATCTTTATAAGTAATATTTTGATTTTTAGGTTGTTCTAATAATTATATTAAAGTAATAATAAGTCCAAAAAACGGACATGATGCTTATTGGGGATTTCAAATAGTTATAATTACTTGTATTATATTAAAATATCCATCTCTTATTAATGTATAAATACTAATATTTAAGGGGATAATATAAAAACTATAATATTAGTAGTTATTTTATGTATTTTATATAAATAACTAAATCTTTATTATGATAAGTTCATAAATATTCATAACAATAATTTTTATGTCCTCTAAGATTCCCAAATCACATAACAAAATTGAATAACATATATATTTATATAATATTTCTCTTTATAATACTAATGGTGAACAAGTTCTCGTCAAATAAGTAATTAATGATAACATGAAGAGTAGTAATTATACAACTTGTAAAAAATATAAATTAATGTGTTATATTTTATAAAATAATCTAATATAAACATAGATGTAATGGACAAGATACCTCATGCTATCACAGATCTATCCTCATACATTACAAGATTTGGATTTTAAATAATTATACATTCTCAATTTTTGTAATTATAATGTCTCCCAACCTTTAAGGGTTTCAAATCATCTTATATTGAGATCTTAATCTATGAATATAGGCTTATTAAATTGAAGATTTGATACTAACGTCTATTTAGAAGCCCCAATACTAACAATTTGATTGACAATTAGAAAAAATCACTATATTTTCCATCATTTTTCAATGATGGAATACTCAGTGTAGAACTTTAAAAATGGATTTAATGTATCCAAAAAAACTAAATTACAAACATATTGGTTTACTTAATCCTTTTTGGTAAATTTGTTTTTGTGATTTTTTTGGATAATTCCTTATTAGTGTAGTTTTTTTATTCTAATGAAAAAAATAATTGTCCCCTAAATCATATCAATGTATAAATGTTTTCAAACTAAAATATAATTATATTATATAACTAAACATAACAATATTTTTACAAACATCAATACATATAGATAAATAAAATAAAATACACTTTAACAAAAAAACATGTAAAATATTCATTTTAATATATAATGAAAATATGTTATTATTTTTGAATAAAAATAGAAAAAATAAACATGCTAATGGGTTTATATGGAAGTGGAAGTATCCAATGTAAGATCAACATTGTCATTATATTGAAAAAATATTATATAAAAAACACGATAAATACACTATAATGAACTGAACCTAGTATTCCAGAGTCAGTGTCTTATATCTTTTACATTGGTATAATAATGAAAGATGTAACATCAATTTGGAACTAATAATTTAGAAAATTTGGAAAACCTAATACACATTTAACTATTACATAACAATTGGAAATGAAATAAAACATTGAATATTTTTTGGAAACACCTATAAACTCGTTCATTATCCATAAAAGACAGTCATAATATACATATTCACATCATGGGAAAAATAAAACATAAGAAATTAGTGAGTTCAGATGTTCAATAATAGTATGAAATTCATCAAAATATACCATATAAAAACATATGTAATATAGAATAGAGAATAACTAAAACACATTCGATTAAAACAAAATCTTGAGCATAATATGGAAGGAGTAAAATGTTATTTAATAATCCATAAAAAATCACATGAGAATGAAACATAAACATAGATATTCTAAAAGTCGATTAATCACATGTATTATCAAGTGCTAGTATCATAATGAGGCAATACATAATCATAGACAACATAAACATATAATCAAGGATTCATCCTAGATCCATACACAAATTGGTAGAAACCTTACCTAGGTTATCTCATGAGACCTAATGACACGTGGAGGGGCTATAATGGTCCCTTACCATCACTAAGTGAAATGAAGTATATAAATTAAATTTTTGAAAAATAATCATCTTAAACTTCTATATTGAAACACGAACATGAAATGTAAAAAATATACCCATACAATAAACATAGTTATAAACCATCCATAGAAATATGGTGAATTATATCAACATAGTACATCCCTGAAAATATTCAAAAAAAATTCAATAAAACATGGTAGGTGGTAACATAATATATCGATATCAATTAATAATATGATTCAAAAGATTTTATTTAAATTTATGAAAATACACAAAAAAATAATTAATAAATTCTTGAGGTAAATACCCATTCACATTTGAATGAAGTATTTGTTGGGAAAAATAGTTTTTATTTGACATGAAATTGTAAAAATTTATAACCCGGAAAATAAAATTAAAAGAAAATTAAATAATGTATGGGCCCTAAATGATGTCCAACTAATTTGAGAAATTGTAAAAATAGTTTTGAAGAAACATTATATGTGGTCTGCATTACTGTGATTTGATGGAAAAGATAAGAGTATTTAAGGTAAATAAAGTAATAACTGTAAACATAATACCGAAAAATAAAAAAACATGATCTTCATGAAAAAAAATTTATTTTAGAATAAAAAATTGGGTTGTTTAAAAATATTATGAATTCTACATTAAAATGGGTAAGAGATTATGATGTTCACTATAAATAGGCTTGCTTACTAGGAAGAATTTAAAATGTATCCTTATAAAACATGTATTTACCATTAAATGAAATATAGAATGATTTAGATAAATGGGTTTCAAACATGTACACATAATATAGAATAAATATATAAAAATAAATAATAATTACATTTGGGAAAATATATAGAAAGGGTAACCCAAATGAAAAATGGAGTTTCAGGGAGAATCCCATACTATATGTCTGAATGTGTTATGAACTTGTATATAACATCCAGGATAATGAATTTAGATTCATTAGTAATTTAAAATTTAAAATATTAAACATTTATTTGATATATTATAACTTTATTAATTTCATTTAGGGTATTTTTAATGATTTATAATATACTTTTTCATTTTTAATAATTGTTTATTTCCTTTTTTTTCATGATTGGATCACTTGTATATATGTACAAATGATAATGTGAAATGGAAATATTTATCCTGAATTGAAATTATATGTTACTAATAAATATACATAATATTTAATGGTCTTAAATACCATTTTGATTCAAGATATGAGGGTGATTTAATGGATAAAACATTAATGATAACTGTTTGAAATGTTTTCACATTTTTTTCAATCATAACCCACTATTTTGGATTTATTAATTAATATTATATATATATGTTCGAGAATAATAAATAATTTTTTATATACATATTATTATATTTTTTAACAATAAAAAATATTTTATGACCTGAATTGATGGTGTTAAATAAAATAATAGAACCATTACCCATGAAGTTGGTGAATCGACACCTCAATGTAAATTTTTTATTTTTCAACAAAAATTGGATGAGAAAAGATTTGATGGTGGATATAACATATCATAATTACAATAAAGTATATATTAGATAATATGGCAATAATTCATTTTTTCATATACTAGGTGAGTTAATGATAAGTATTGAAAATAAATTGTAAGTTAATTAAAAGAATGAAAGGGGGTTTTACCAATTGAATTAATATCCTTGAGAACATCCTTAAGGATCAGTGAAATTGTATTTTCCTAACAACAGGAAGACAATAATCCCAGGGTGAGTTCTAGGTGTTGAATTGTGTATAAATTAAAAAAACTAACATCTTTAGAGGTTTCGGGATAATAGGAGGTGAGGGGTGGATATTGTAGTGGATGAGAGGGGTGTTTTCGATTATTTCATTAATTAGTTTATTATTTTGGATGATGACTCTAAATAATATTGATTCATGCAATGCAATTCAATAACAAGTGTCTAATAGTTCAATAATTTTTTAAAAATATTAAAATAATTAATAATATAATGGTAATATTGCATTACATCATCCATACATCATATATTAATAAATATTTCAGGAATTTATTAAATTTCATAAATCATAATATTTCACTATTCACAAAAAATTAAACTATTTTCGAAAATTAATATAAATTAAGCCTAAATATATTTCTATGTATTGAATTCAAAAATCATTTTCATTTTAGGGGAAAATTTCTAATTATAATGAATTTAATTTATAAATAAAATCACTATTTAATTTAAAAATTACAATTTTAATATTATAATTTTATTTATGATACATTGAAAAATTAATAAAGGGATAATAATATTAAATAATAATCATAAGAAGAGAAAATATTAATTTTAGAATATATTTTATGAATATAAATTTTCATTTTAATATTATATATATTTCATAATTAAAAAATAATATTTCTATTTCACAAAAATACCAACACATCCTTTATGATTTTTTTAAAATATTAATTCTATTATTCATTGATATAAATATATCATATTTTCATTTATAATTTACAAAAAATGTATTTATACATTCATAAGTGATGTTTCAATTTAAGTCATCATATTACTATTCATAATTGTCACATTACTATTCCAACATTCATATTTAATAGTATATTATGGTTTTAAATTTGGTGTTTCATGATTAGTAAAATATTCAAATATTAAATTTTCAAAGATACATAACATAAATTCATGCGGTGTTACATTATTAAATCCTTCAAAAAAAAATTCATTCTCATATTTTTCAATAATGTCACCTCATTAAAATATTTTAGAAGTTATACATCATAAATTCATATGGTTCCCATATCACCTCTTCAATTTAATGATTTTTCCAAATTACTATTACAATATAACACATCCAATTCCTTAACATGTGCTCCCAAGTGTCAAAAATCATGATATGATATTCAAAATAATATAAATCGGATTCCAGTTCAATTCCTTCATATGTTAGTATATGTATTGGGTCTTCCTTTAACATCCATTACAAAACAATTTGGAACAAATTTTCTAATTTAGAAGGGTGATGTTGTATCACTAAAAGATAATCCATGGATCTAATTCTATATGGGATTTCAAAAGGACTAGTATACATAGATATTAGTTTCCAATTCTTTAAAATTATTATAACATCCATCCATGGAATTACATTCAAGAAAACATGAACTCCCACTTGAAATTCAAAATTCATCCTCCGATTATTGGTGTAGTCCTTTTCCCTAAAACGAGATTCTTTGTTATGGGTTTGAAGAATCATTATTTTTTTTCAATTTTCCTCCATATGTTATATACCTACAAGCTTCCTTTCATAAACATCTTCCGAAAAAGTTGGTGTATGGAATATCTTTGAATACAATGCTTCATATGGTGTAATTTGAATACTCCAATGTAAAATAGTTTTTCTAGAAAACTCTACAAAAGGGAAATATTGATTCAGCATATCTTGATTTTCAAGTGATCTTGATATAAACATGCATTGTAAAGGTATAATGGTCCTTTTAGACTTCTCATCCATTTTATGGTGATAATATATACTCAATTGAAGCTTAGTGTGTACATATTTGTGGAAACATTTCTAAAATTTAAATTTAAATCATGGATCGTGATCACACAAAATTGAATGAGGCACTCCATGAAGTATTAAAAATTCAATAATATAGAGTCATTCAAGGATATTTAGTGTAAAATCCAATCTAATTTTTTGGAAAAGTGAATATCTCATATTTTGATCAACAATTACCCATATTGGATTATTATTTAATTGAGTTTTTGGTAATACTATGAAAGCATCACTTTTAATGACATCCATTTCCATGTAGTAATAACCACATGTTTCATGAATCATGTATGATGTTGTTATTTATCCCCACATTTTGAAAGACTATACATCTTGATACAAAATTAGCAATTTCCTGCTTCATTTTATCCCACATAAAATGTTCTTTCATTTCTCTCTCTATATATTTTTTCTAGCAAGGTGTATATTAAATTTTGAGCTCTGGTAATCATCCAATGACTCATGTTTTAGGTTAGATATAGAGTTACACATAACAACTTCTAAAATTTTATAATTACATACTCATACATGAAGTCTTCCTACTTCCCATTAATCAGATAATTAAATTTCCTTTGAGAATTATCATCATTAGGTAGTGAACTCTATATACATTCCAGTAAATATGGTTGGGAAACAAATTCATAAAGAAACGTTGTTTCACCTTTATTTATAATTATGATATCTATCCTTTTTAGATCCATTCCCGATGTCTCTTTTTCAATACTCATTTTCTTCAAAACACCATTATCATTCCTAATCAATTCATAGGCTAACTTATTAACCTACTCTATGTGGTAGTGTATTGAAAATTCATAATCCATGAGTAGCTAGATCCGTCACCTTTGATTTATGTTGAGTTGTTTCTATGAGCCGATATATTTTAATCTCTTGTGATATGTATATATCTAAAATTATTCAACATATAGATAGGGTCTCCATATATTATTTTAAAATGTTATGGATACTAACTCAAGATCATGAGTTGGATACTTTTGTTCATGATTCATTAAATTTCATGATGAATATGTAAATATGTTATCATTATACATAATGACACAACCAATTCATTTCATTGATGCATCACTAAAAATCAACAATCCACAATTTCATGATGGTAGGGATAATATAAGATCATTAACTAATCTCCCCTTAAATTCTTCAAAACATTATTCACATTCCTTTTTTCATAAAATCATAACCCATTTAAATGTATTTTTTGTTAATGGGTTAGATAATTTTGTAATCATCTAAATGAAACACCGATAGTAACCTGCTAAAACAATGAAACTACGTACCTCTGTTATGTTCGTTCATGTCATCCATTCCTAAGATACAATTCCTCTAATGACCCGACATCGGTTATCCTGAGACGGTGCATTATTTTATTACATTGGATTGATTATAAGAAATAAAATCTCGATGGACCAAATAGTTTAGCAGTCTTGGAAGACAAGATTACATTCATAATTCCCATAACACTTTTGTATAATAAAATAGAACATGATAAAATATAAAATAAAATAAATTGAATACTTTAAATATTATACAATGATTTGTTCGTTATCACCTAGGGAAAAGAAACATAACAAAAGGGTGAGCACAGATTCTTTATAAGGGTAATAAATACAACATAAGATATCATAAACATAGATACTGGGCATGGTGAATACATAAAAGTACACATTCCATTAAAAATAATCATCATCTCAATATGGAAGGAAAAATATATGAATAAATAATACCACAATAAAACATAATCAATGATATAATCCTAATTTAATAAATACATGAACAAAAAATTACTATCTCCATTTTGAAGGAGTGCAAAATGTCTTACATTATTACCATATCATCAATGCCTCGTGCAAAGACCATAAATAACCATACTATCAAGGCATCATGCCAGGACTCCAGTTTGTCTCACGAGAGATACTGATTTATTGAGGGTATATAGTGGGCTCCACCTATCACTTAATATGTCCAATACATTTCTCTTAGGAATAGGATGAACATAATAAACCTATAAATTCATATTGAAACTAACATATGAAAGGTAAATAAAATTCCCTAATCATTAAACTTATTCACTAACCAAATGAGTAATGTGGTAGATAATATCAACATAGCACATACATAGTCAAACTAGTTACAAGTCCTTAAAAAATTATATTATATAATAATAGGTAAACATAAATGAATTAATGATTCAGAAATGCATGTTGAAATATATTAAGATACTTTAATTGATAACATTGAAAATTTATTGGGGAAATAATTCATAAAAATTACAAAGTGTTCCATACCACCTTGAAACATTCAACTCATAATCACATGGAATATCATGTGAATAAGGAAATATTTATATAATATAAAAAATGGAATTATTGACACCACAAGAATGGAAAAATTGGTGAATATGGAATATATCAAAAAAAAGTTAAAGTGAGATGAGAAAAATATTTTTACTCATGAAGGAATAGTTTTTTAGAGAAAAATTTGTGTTTGTCATAAAATAAGAATTTAAACATGTATATCCTATCAAATAAAATTTAATAACATTGAAATTATAGTTGAGCATAAATGATTTCTCACAAATGTGATATCATGGAATAATATTTTTTAAAGAAGCTTTTAAAGTAAAAAATTTTAGCGTGGTTTAAGAATCATATTAAAGATATTTTAAAGTAGAAACACTTGTTTTTTTCAATAAAACAAGATATGAAAAATTTATATTTTAATGATAAAATATATTTTATAAAAATAATAATTTCTTAAAACATATTATATAGTTCCCTTCAATACATTAATGAATTTGAAAAGTTCCCTTGAGTCAGTCTTGTATTTAAAGAAAACTTTTTGAATGATTATTTTCAAACATGTAACTACACAAAAAATAAAGAAGGATTATGATTGGTACACATATATAGAAAATTAGAAGAGAATTTATGAGGATTAAATAAAAAATGATAATTTCATTGAGTTATTTAGAGAATAAGATTAACCCCAATGAAAATAGAGGTTTGGGTAGAAAAACCTTGCCACATTGTAATCCATAAAATCATATTACCCATACTCAATAATCATAAAATTATTCATTTAATACCATTACAATTAATATATTCATAATAAGATACATCAATGGTCATTATAAAGACACCATACTCACTTATTAATAGTGAATAATGAATATCTCACAAAATGAACGAGTGATGAGGAAACCCTTACCTTATGTTAACTAGTATTCTGTATTCGATATTAATGTCTATAATAATCAAATTATATTGAATAATTAATAATCTCATAACCATATCAAAAATAAATAAATTTATTTTTTATTTATTAAAATTATTTTTGTCCTTATAGATGGGTTATGTGATTCAATTTCATCATTTGGGAGTGCATGTTTTCTAAATTTTCATGACTGGTTCCCTTGTATAATAGTTTGGAAGTTCATGTAATTTGGAAATTGAACTCCAAAATAATATTTATGAGTTATTATTGACAATATATAAGGAAAAAATTTCATATAAATTATTTGGATATTTTTCATAGGATGAATCATTATATTTGATTTTAATAATAAACGATTTGATTAATTTGGTTGTTTTTCGATCACCACAAATTTTTTTTTAAAAATTTAATACCATGTGTATAAAAAGATTATAGAACATTAAATAGGATATTATATATATATATATATTATAATCTGGTTCAAGCATATAAATAGTTTTGAGACCATAATTTATAATGGTAATTGATATTAGAAACATGCCGTCCTTGATTGTGATAACTTAACATATCTCAGACAGTGTTATCATTTTTAATATAAGAGGATGGGGAAATAGGGATGATGATGTAATATTACATTATCATAATATCACTACATTAAATTTATATTAATAGAATTAACAATGAATTTTTCTTTTCGGAGGTGAATACGGTGAAACAAAAAATGGAACTTGTAAAAGAAATTTAATGATAAAGTAAGAGAGGATTATCTCTTGAGTACTCCTCCTTGAGAACCTCTTTAAGGCCTTTTTCCCTTTTTGTGAGAACATAAGGTCTTGGATGGGAGGAAGGTTCTCAAGAAGAGTAATTGGTAAAATAGAGGCAATGATCAAAGCATGAGTGGTGTGTGAGAAGAGTGGATGAGGGGTGGTTTTTATTTTGTATGAGAGGAGGGTTTTCCATTTTTAATCATTATTTGATTATTATGGATCAATACTATGAATTGTAATGATTCATGTGACTTAAAATAGTAATAAGTTTTTGTGAGTTATAAGTAAATGTGATTAAATCATCCTTACACCCCATATTACTCTATACATCATTTATTTTCATCAATCATAAATTAACACATGTCCACTATTCTACAAAAATTTATGTATTTTTGAAAATTCACAAAAATTAAACATAAAAATTATATTATATTTAAATTATTAAAATGAACACCATTTTATGAAAATAATTTTTATATTTGATAAATTTATTTTATGATTACAACCACCTTTTACTCAAATAATATTATTTTTAAAAATATAATTATTTTTAAAATACCCTTAAAATTATCTAAGGTCTCGTAAAATTTTCACAAAATCACAGGACAAAAATATATTTGATTATGTATACATTTTATGAAAAATGAGTTATATTCTATATTAATTTATTATTTATAAAATTATAATTCATATTTATTACTCAGAAATATACCAACAATTAATTATTAGTGTTTAAAATAATCACATTCATTTACAAGGTACCTATTTTTTTATACATAGATGGGTCAAGTTACAATCAATAAGGGTAAACTACTATTCATATGTGTTATGTTAATATTCATAATGTTACATTTTTATTCATATATATCAAGTTACAATTTACCAAAAATTATGTTGATTCTATCACACTCAAAATATCTTACCGAACACAACGGTGTATGTTCATTTTTTTAATACAAAATACTTAAGTGGAAAAATTATGTTCTATGTCAAGGTTATAACTATAACAATGTGTTTTTTCGTAGTGACTTGGTGTCTTTTGAATATAATATATCTAATGAATTGAAATTATTTATGAAGAAACATAAAATTCACTCTGGGGATGTCATAATATTAGTGAATATATTTAGAACATAATTTAGTATTCATCAAAATAATTGTAATAGTCAATATGTACATAAAAAGTTTTCATAAAAATTATAATTTTAAAAATAAGTAAACATAATCATATAAAAATACTCTTTTTCAAAAAATCATACTATAAAATAGTATTTTTTTCAAATTAATTTAATTCTATAAATTTAAAATATAAGTAATATTAATTAAATCTCATAATTTAAATTTTTTACTTTTCATAACATAATGTATTTAAAATAATAAATCAAATTACTCAGGTGTTACAATTATTTTTCCACTATATAATTGCTTCCTCGAAATTTGAAATTCCACTTCGAATCTTAATGTTTGATACTTGAAATTTTTTTATAAGAACAGAATATAAAAAGTAGGGTGAATAAAATATTCTCTTAATAAGGGGGAAACTGAATTTCATAGGTTAACATAAATCAATGCATTCAAATAGGATAATATTATTGAGAAGTGAAAATATGGAAATGGATGAATAATCTAAAAATCATGTTCTAATGGAACATGATAGGTAACATGTTCAGATGAAGGTTTATTACCACATAATATTAAACGACATTTATGAAACATTTCATTTATATCATAATAATTATTGATAATATCAAAGGTTTTTATGAGCCTTTTTATAGAGTGGAAGAATTATTCCACTCTATAATTTTATAAATATTAACAGAAATATTACACCATGAGCTATATATACTTCATAACTTATCATAGTTTTTCCATATGGTAAAATAATAAATTAAACATAAAAATCGTGTACAATGATCAATATAAACTATTCATAAATGGTTAAACATACGATCATTATTCATCACTTTAGAAAGAAGGTTTATAAATTTCCATGTTGATATTACAATTATCCCTTAATCAACCTGAAGAAGCTCTAAATTTATATATTCCAAACATGAGAATAGCATCATCATGTATCCTCTTGAAATATGGTAATAACTCCATCCAAATATTTTTAGTGGTATTTTCATAAATGCCACTTTATGGGCAGAGTGGGAACCAACTGAATTACACCATAATGTGGGAGGGAAGGACATTAAAACATTAAATTTAAGGGGAACAGTGAGCTAAAAACAAAAACAATAGCCGGATCATGATACATGAGGGAACCACATCATGAAAAATAGATCCCGCAAATCAAGTGATTTTCTAGTGAAACCCGCATCGAGGTATCATGTTGAGCCCACTGCATCTCCGACGTCATCATCAAATAATATTAATCATCACGTTGTCACCATACACTAAAAACATCGTCTATATTTCTATCACCTTCCCACGAGTAGAGCTGTCAAAGATCATTTCATCTTGCACAGATCTGAAACAAACAGAGCTGTCGACCATTGCATTTGTTGCAAGACCTCACATTGTAGTCAACGCAACAGGCACAAATGAATCACTGGATTCGTCACCCTTATGAACCAAAATAGATCACCATACCATAGAAAAATCACATAATAAAAATCCATCAGAACAAAAAATAAAAAGAAGCCCAATGACAATCTAGAAGAAAACATTTGAAGAAATGCCACAACGACTGAAGATGAAGGAATCCAAACATGTGAGAAAGAAACAAACTCTGGAAAAGAAAAACTGTTGACACAAAATCCAGCCCTCCTCCCACACCATCCCAAGAAGTCCCAAAACCCGCATCGAGGCCGACCCAGATGGGGTAGTGCACGATGGTAGAAAATACAAGTTTTCAACAAGTCAATAATAATTTCCAAGATAGTCAGTACTTATCCAAATCAATCATTTCAGCATCACTTTCTCAACATCTGGAATGTATTTTTGGTTTCCTTTCCATCAATAATGAATATCAAAATCAATATTTCCTTCCCTTGAATATATTTTCGTGGTTCCATTTAATATATGGTTTCAAATCCTAAATGTAAAAGTACTTCAGTACAATCCTCATACATTCCCTAATTCATATAAACCAGCACATTTCTGATTAAAATGATAGGATTCCTGAATAGGCATATTTATCATTCTAATTAATCTTTAGAATAATCATAACTTGATCCTTATCTAGTAACATGATTTGGTGTATATTACTTTGATGCTTGTGACATTGACTCACATTGTGTCCGGTCTCATTTCTGTTGAATCATTATACATTGAAAACATTTTTCTTACATTTATAGTCATGAACATAGTAACCTTTTATCCAAACTTATAACTAGCTCCCATTAACTTCATGTAAGTATCTGGGTGATTTTTTCTTTAATTATCAAATGTTGGGACACCATTCTTTCCTTTATGTCCTATTTTCCATCTTTTTCACTTATATCCCCTTCTTATTTTTCTTTCCTCAAAATACATAAGTCTCACTTAATAATTTACATACCTTGTTAACACATTATACTATTTCCTCCTATAATGAGGATACATGGGAGAATATATTCCTATGATACGAAGGATTAATATAATAGGATATATTATCCTTATTACACATTACATCACATGAATTGGTGCAGTTATCATTCCTTATTCTGGGATCCATTTCTAATCAATTCCATATATTACATTAGCTTAAAAGTTTACAAACACTCTATAACATTAAACATGGTTTAAAACAAAAACTAAATTCATTCATTGGAAATCCTACAACCATATACTTTTCATAAATTGGTGGCATAAATACTCTGTAATGAATTTTTAAGAAATTAAGAATAATTATAATAATATTTCCCAAGATTGTAGAACTCAGTTTACAGTAAGTCTCATTTTAATTTACTAGGTTCCCCAGGATCAAACCTGAAACATCTTGTCAGAGTTGTTACTACTAGGTACTTCTATTCCAAAACTATGTCAACTATTAGTATCCAAACTATGAGGTAGTTTATATGAATATTCAAATAATATATAACATAAATACATTATATGATGTCCTTTTATTTAATCTTCAAATTCAATCTTGGGGTTTTTTCACTAATCTGAAAATTCTAGATCCAGTTTCCATGTTTTTGGCTAAACATTATATAATACCAAAATTAACACCCCAACCTCAGTATCCTGGAGCCAATGTATTATTTTATTACATTAGTATGATTTCATGAAATCAAATCCCAAAAGAATATAAATGATTATCAGTGTTTGAAGGAAAGATTACATTCAGGATACCATTAATACATTTGATTAAATAATAAATACCAAATAATTTTAATAAAATAAATTGTATTGTATTGTTGATAGATTAAACAATTATTTCTTCTTGATCACCAATGGAAAAGAAACATAAGAATGGGGTGAGATCAAATGTTTTGTAAGGGTATTCAATTCAATGAAAGATATCAGAAAAATAAATAGTAGGCATAGTTAATTAATAAGAGTACACATTCCATAAAAAATAAACCTTAATACAATATGGCATGAATAAGAGATGAATAAATAAATACAAAATAAAATGTAATCATGGGTATTCTACTAGTCGTATAACCACATGAAATATAAATTACTAGATTCATAGAGAGGTAATGCATAATGAAGGACATCATAACTGAACCATCAAGGCCTTATTCTAAGAATATAAATAAACATACTGTCAATGCCTCGTTCCAAAACTCTAGTTTGTCTCATTAGTCCTGCCGATGCATCAAGGGGTTATAGAGGGACTAGAACATTACATACTCAGTACAATGAATTTCTTATATGAATGGGGTAAACATAATCATCATATACATTCATATTGAAACTGATATATGAAATGTAAATAACTTTACCCAATCATTAAACAGAAAAAAACTATTCAGAGTAATGTGGGGAATCGTATCATGATATCCCAACCATAGTTTTACTAATCATAAACAGTTAAAAAATAATTTATTTGACATAAAAATTGGTAAACATCAATTAGGAAAAAGAATTAAAAAAGTTATGTTTACATATATTAAGATACTTTTAAATGATTCTGTTTAAAATTTCTTGAGGAAAAAATCCTTAAAAATTCCAAAGTGTCACATACCAACTTCAAAAATTAAAATTACAATCCATTTTAATATTATGTAAATATGGGTACACCTGATATAATATACCAATGTTCATTACATAATCCACATTTATGTAAAATGTGGTGAACCATGCATATATCTCATAAAAGATAAAGTGAGATAATAAAAATACATTTTACTCCGGAAGAAGAGTTCATTTGGAAATCATTTTTATTTTTCATGAAATCAGATTGTAAACATGGAAATTCCCTAAAATAAATGGGATGGAAATTGAAATTATATTTTAAGAATAAATTTTTTCCACTATATTGAAATCATGTCAAAAAATGTTTTTTATGAATCTTTAGAAATACAAAAGCGTAGTGTGGTTTAAGAAAAAAATTAAAAGATATTTTAATGAGGAAAGGCATGTTTGTTTATATGAAACAAGAAATTAAAAAAGATAATTTTAAATGATAAAATTTATTATTTTATAAAAATAATTTTGTCTTAAAATATATTATATTGTTCCTACTAATATATGAAACAATTCGAGAAGTTTCCTTGAATCATCCTTATATTTCGGGAAGAATTTTTTAAAATATTTTTTTAAAACATATAAATACCCATAAAATAAAGAAGTATTCAGATTAGTAGATAGGAATGGAATATAAAAACATAAATTGTTAGATTATATATGAATTTATAATAATTTCATTACAATATGTAGATAATTAGAGTTACCGGAATGAAAATAGTGGTTCTGGAAGAAACTCCTTACCACTTTGGAATCAATCCTTCTATAACCCCTAATATTAATTATAACATAATTATAAATATATATCCTGAAAATAAATATATTTATTACATGGTACATCAATTGTAAATATACATAAAAAATACTCAACTAATAAAACTAAATAAATTTTATCATGATAAAATGGATCCGGATGGAGAAAACCCTTAGCTTATGTCTAGTTGTATTCCACACATGATTTTAGTGTCCTTAACAATAAAATTAGATTTATTAATTTTTAATCCAATAACCTTATCTACACGGATTTTTTTATTATATCGTTTTTATGTTCATTTATGGCCTTTAATATGGGATACGTGATTTGGCAGAGCACGGTTTCTTGGTTTTCAGGATTGGTTCGCTTGTATATGGTTTTGGAAGTTCATGTAAAATGGAAATTGAAATATAAAAGTTATGTTAAAAGTTATTATTTATCATCCAGAAGTTTAAATGATCATATAAATACATTTTATAATTAGTGAGAGTATAAATCACTTGATAGAATATTAATGATAAATGGTTGGATACATCTGGTTGTTTTTTAGCCACCAAAAACTCATCATCTTTTATAGTTTAATTCCATTTGTAAAAAATAATTACCGAACATTAAAAACGATATATAAAATATATAATGATATGATTAATTCATCAAAATGTATTAAGGACAAAAATTTAAGATGATAATAGAAATTGATAACACATCGTCTTTCACTGTGATAAATTAACACATCTCAAATGGTGTTTTCATTTTTAGTATAAGAGGTGGGGGAAAAGAGATGATGATGAAATAAAAAATTTGAATAATATAATTGTGTTAAAATTAATGTACTTTAATTATCAAATCAATTAGGTTATGGGATTCAGGGAGAGAGGAATAATATAATGGAACTTCTTAATGAAATTGAATGAAAAAGGGATAGTGGTTTACTTCTTGAGTTTTCCTCATTGCAAACCTCCTTAAGGGTTTTTGGATTTGGAATTTCAATGAGACTAATATGTATTGGAATTATGTATTGGGATTGGTAAGAGTATTGGGATAAAAATAATAATGCATCAATTATTGAATGGTGTTAGATGAAAAGGGGGTTAGGGGAGATATTTATAGTGGAGAGTAGGGTTTTTATATTATTTTAATCATTATTTAATTATTTTGGCTCAATACTATCTATAGTATTGATTATTGTTAATAAAAATTTTTATAGGATCATTTGGGTTTGAACCAAGTGTGATTACATCAGCCTTCAATCACTTATTACTAAATAAATCTTGTATTTGGCATTTATAATAAATTAACGTATTCTCACTATTCACAAAAAATTAATGTATTTCAGAAAAATACAAAAAAAATCCACTAACTATTTATTGATGTCTATAATCCAAAATGAAATAATTTTTATGAAAATAATTTTATAAATATGAAATTTTTAATTTTTAATTCCAATCACCATTTACATGAAAAAATCATCTTTTAAAATTGTAACTTCTTTTAATACCCAGAAAAATTTACTAAGGTCTCATTAAATTATCTTAAAATCATAGCCCAAAAATAAATTGATTTATGAAAATAGTTATGAAAAATTCATTATTTTTTATATTAATTTTTTAATTACAAAATGGTAAATAATTATTTATTACTCACAAAAATACCAACACATAATTATTATTGTTAAAAATATTCATGTTCATTTATAAGGTGCCTAAAATTTATTTATACATACATGGGTGAGTTTTATAATCATAAGGGTAAACTACTATTCAAATGGGTGATGTTTCTATTCATAACTGTACATTAATATTCATAAGATTAAATTTAATATTCACTATTAATTATCTTGAATCTATCAGACTCGAAATTTCTTACTAAATGAAACCGTGTATGTCTGTTTTTCGAATTTGAAAGATCATAAGAGGAAAATTATGTTTGACATGTTGGTTACAACTATTACAATGTTCTATTTCTCAATGACTCGGTGTTATGTGTATATATACTATCTGGTTAATTTAATTTATTTATGAAGAAACATACCATAAAATCTTGTGGTGTCATAATAATATTGAATATATTAATAACATAATTTAGTTTTTACCAAAATAATTATAATAATCAATATTTATATATAATAAAATTCTGGTAAAATTTAATTTTTTTAATAATCAAATACACATATTAAAATTAAAATATTATTTTACAAAAAATAATACTATAAAATAGTAGTTGATTTTAATTTATTTTGAAAGCAATAAATTTGAAATATAAATTTTATTAAATAGAAAAAATAATTTTAAATTATTATGTTTCATAAATTAATATATTTAATTTCCTAAAACAAATTAATAGGTCGTTAAATGTCTCTTTGAAGTATCAAAAATTATTTTGTCATTAGAGGAAATATGGTTAGAATAAGAAAATGTTTGAAGATATAATTCACATTTTCTCAATGCCCCATTTAACTTTTTTCTTCAAAGAATCTATAGAACAATCTGTTTGTTTTTCTCATGTTTCTCAAATATTTTGTAGTATAACAAGATATCATCTATAAATACCAGAATAAAATCCTCATGATATTCCTATGAAACATTGTTTAGTATGTCAATAAAAATAGATGTTTCTATAGTATAACCAAATGGAATTACTGTAAACTAGTAATGTCTATACCAGAATCCAAATGAGCTCTTTGGAATATCATTCTTCTTCACATGCAATTGACGATAACCCAAAAGAAGTTAAATAATTGAAAAACACTAATCTTAATGAACTTGGTCAAAAATTCATCAATTTTATGAAGAGGATACTAGTTCTTCATTATAATAGAATTGATCATCCAATTTTCCATAAACAACCTCGTAGATCCATCTTTCTTCTAAACAAAATGAATAGGAGATCCCCAATGTGAAACACTAGGGTGTCTAAAACCCAATTGAATCAATTAATCTACTTTTTTATTCATCAACACTTATTATATAATTTCCATTTGATATGGATTATTTGATATACATCATGCATTATAGATTAAATGAATAGAAAACTGAAATCCCCCCTAAGGAGAATGTTCATGTAAATTCTGTTCTAATAAATCAATGTTATCCTCAAAAATAGATACATCCTCAATTTAATGATCACCATTTTCATCCTTAGGAATTATCTACTAATATTCTATAATAATATCATTTATAAGAGCAATTGGATGTGGATATAGATATGAATAAAATGGAAAATCGCCCCATCTAAAGATAATAAATTCCATATCATCATCATAAATCATAATTTCCATCTTTTAAAATAAAATTTCCATTATATTTAGAAATCCATTCCATAATAATAATTATATCAAAATAAACCATTTTAATGATTGTTAAATAAATAATTATAGAAGATATACATTTCATAAAAGGAACTAATTGACATATATTCAATACAATCTATATTCTACATAGTTTTTTTACTAGAAAATCCCATGATAAAGTTAATTGGAATTATATAATTTTAAATGTAAACTAAGAAGATATTATGTAATATGAGGATAAATAATCAAATAAAGACTTGTCTAGATTTGAAGATGTTATTAATATACCTTCAAATTTTTCGTTAGGATATTTTACCTCATATATTGTGACTATCGATGTAGGGACTTCTTCTCTTTGAATTTTCTGGGCAACATTTCCATAGCACTTAAGACAATCATTTTCATAATGTTTCATCACATTATAATTTTACCATTGTCAATTGGTATCTTCAATATTTATCTTTAAATCGTGGGATTGATGTAATTTTTATCTAATAATTTAATGAGCTCTAATCCCCAATAAAAATGTTCTATGATGTTTCTTTCCACGATTTTTCAGGATGGAAGTCAACATTTCCCGTCTTTTCCATACTTTCATTTCTAGACTGTTTATCATCCCTATTATTCTATTTACTTCCACTATATTTATAAGATCTATAGAATTATTTCCCTTTTAATATTTCACGTTAGAATATATCTTCATCTAATGAGAATGTGGGGAAGTCTATTTCCATTCATAAGAATGGTTTTAACCCATCTATGAATCGATCAATCTAGCACATTGGATTTTTCACATAATCCAGAGAATCCTTTCTAACCTTGTAAATATGGATTAGTACTTAACAACATTATTATCATACATTTTCATCAAATTCTTGAATAGTATCTCCACATCCACTCAAAGTTTTCTAGGGAAATATCTTTCAACGAAATTTTCCTTAAAATCCATCCATTCAATATTTACATTTTCAACCTCTTACATTTTTTATGAATCATTGAACACAACTGATCTACGTATCCCAGTAGAAAGTAAACATCGATGATAATTTTACCCCTTTAATTACCCCCCAATGAATGAAACATCATTTCTATATAACGTATCTGATGCTCAATTAAAAATGGGCTTGTAGTACCATTGAATGATGGAGTTTATTATCACATGGTGTATTCTAACATAGATTCTTCAAATTATTGATAAGGATTATTATGTCAAGATATTTTATTATTCATATTCAGAATTATCATTCATAGTATAGTTATAAATTTCTCTACCCCAGTTTCATCTGACTACTCCAACATCATTATCTTGAATAGTAGAGAAATTCCTATATGGAATACGTGCATCGATACAATTTACATTCATTCTAATTGGTAAAATTTCTAAACAATGGAATATAATATATTATTTTATTAATAATAATGTATAATTTCAAACTAATAACACTACATCAATTGAAAATTTTATGCATACCTAATCTCGTAATCATAAACTTAGTATTTTGGGGTACATATTTATTTTTAAATACATCATTGTGGTCTGTAATGAAAATATAAATTATCCTAATCATATCCTCTGAGAGTGTCAAACCAAGATCATTATAAGTTTGGTTGTCGTGTTTCATGTTATGCTATGTGAGGCCAGATACACCATGTCAGAGTAGTTATCCCTTGTTACATTTATGCCAAAACTATATCCACATGAAGTATCAAGACATAGATGTATGTCTAGGAAGACACACATAATATCCACCATATATAAATTTGAGAATATATTTCTACTATTTTCCTAAAATTATATTTTAGGATTTTGTTACCGATTTTTTTCGTCAAAATCAAATTTCCAGGGTTTCTACTAATGTTCCTCTTAAAAAAACTATAAATACATGACCCCAGTAGCCAAGATCTGGTGCCTTACTTTTATTATATTGGAATAATAACTAAGGAAATAGTATCCCAAAGTAATTAATTGTTTAGTAGCTTTTGAAACCCCAATACAAACCCAACTATTACATAAAATCTTTAAATGAAATAAAATATACAAAATCCTTTGTAAACACCCTTAAACTCCTATATTTTCTCTAAAATTAATTAATAATACACATCTTCACCTCATATTGAAAAATAAAACATAAGACAGGGGTGGGAATAGATTCATATTAAGGGAAAGAAATACAGAAAAATATACCATAAGTAAAAATATGAAATAAGGCATGGTGAATTAGTAAAAACATTCTATTAAAACATAATATTCCACATAATATAGAAAGAATAGATGTTTATTAAATAATTCCATAAACAATCACATGAGAATGAATATTAACCATGGATATTATTATAATCAACTATTCACATGGAATATAAATTAATAGTATATTAATGAGGGAATTCATACCAATGGACATCATAAATTTATCTTCACTGCTTCATCAAAGAAATTATATATATGTTTTTATAAACTATGTCTATCTTTACTCTTGAGACCGACTAGTTAATTGAGGTGATATAGTGGGAATCTCCCTTCACGTACTACTTCCATTTCATTTATCATATGAAACGGTTGAAAAAAATTCAAATTAATTATTTGTGTTGATAGTATCTTATAAAATGTGAATATTATCCCCAAACAAGAAACCGAATGATACACTATATAGAGTAATAGTGAGAATAGTTTCAAGACAGTACATCCCCAAAAATATTTTTAAAACATTCAATAAAATATTTAAGGTGGTAAAATATTAATATTTAATAATATTCAATGTTATGTGATGAAATAGTTGAAAATAATAAAATAAAATCATTAAGGAATTCTTGCGAAAGGAACCCATTTTCTTATGATGTAAGTGTTTTTTTAGATAAATCATTTGTATTTATCATAAAATAAAATTTAACTATGTATATAATATAAAATAAAATGTACGGATAATGAAATCAATTTATAGGCATAAATGATATCCATCTAGAGTGAAAACATGTAAAATGTTTAAGAATATTTTGAATAGTGACACTTCTGTTTGATTTTTGGGATAACATAAAAGAGTAGTTAAAGAATAAAAAGGTTTTATTGTCTATATATGACCTTAAAAATAATATAAATTTTCATGATATAAACAGTGATTTTAATAAAAATTTTGTAGCTAAAAAAAGAAAATGTAGTGTATATAAAAATTTGTAAGAAGTTGGGATGTTCCCTTTAATCGGGATTGATTGTCGGGAGGATTTGAAGAAGGAACCATATAAACCATGTATTTCCGCAACAATGAAATATGAAATGATATGAATAAATTAGATTGAAATATATATTTAGAATAAATAAGAATTATATGAAAATAAATTCTAATTATATTGGGTTAAAGAGAAAGAAGGTGTAATCAAATGGAAAAAAGAGTTTCGAGGAGATTCCCTTACCTTATGTATGCATGGTTTCTTCACATGTACATAATATAATGGATAATGAAATTAAATTAATTAAAAATTTAATTCTGAAGCTATTAATCAGGTTTTTTATTTATTATAATTTTATTAGGTTCATTTATTCAATTTAGAAGATTAATAATATTCAATTTCATTATTAGGAAGTGTTTGTTTCCATGGTTTTCATGCTTGGCTAACTTTTATACAATTATGATAGATAATGTGAAATGGTAATAGTTAACCAAAATTTAAATTATTTGTTGTTATTTAAAATATATAATATTTAATTATATAATATTTCATTTTTCTCTAGATTTGATGATGATTTATTAGATACAAAATTAATGATAACAATTTGGATTATTTGGCTTTTTTGATTATCACGCACTAGTTTTATAATATGAAGTCATATTATTGAAATATATTTGTCCATGATCACTAATTAAGATATAATATAAATTTTATAAAATTTTTTAACAATAAAAAATGTTTATGGAAAGCCTTTAATATGGTATTATAAAATGTAATAGTCCTCACCCACAATGGTGGTGAATCAACACCTCTTGAACAATGTTTTCATTTTTTGAAGTAAAATGTTAAGAGAAAGAAAATAGTAGTTGATATAATGTTATCATAATAAAATTAAATTATACATAAGATAATAGATTTTTCATTCATGTTTGTACCTTATATTTTCCTAATGTATAATATAATAAAATAAATTGAACGAAAATTTAAAAAAACAAAAGGGGATTTTGTATCTCGATTTCCACTCATTGAGAACCTTCTTAAAGAACATTAAAATGATTTTTTGGTGACACTAGAAAGTATATAATATTTGGGAGTGGATTTTGAGGGGTATTTGTCAAATATTATGCAAGAATAGAGGTTTTTTAGGTTCACGTATTAGATGTGGTGAGGGCTAGTATTTATAGTGAAGAAGGGGTGTTTTTTATTATTTTCATAGTTAGTTTATTATTTTTGATAAAGGAAAAAATATTATGTTCATTAATATGAATAAATATAGTAATTAGTTAATTTTATTCATAAATAAGGGTTCATACCACATCCATACATCATCCATGATTCAATAATTCATTATTTAACAAACACTGTAAATTACTCCATTTCAGTATTGACCACAAATTCACCAAATTTAAAATAATACACAAAATACACCTTAATCATTTTTCGATATGTATAATTAAAAAATGGACTCTATTTTGAATAAAATTCTAATAATGATAAATTTATTTTCAATATAATTATAATATTTACTCGAAAAATATATATTTTAATATTATACCCGTTTTCATGAAACTTTGACAAAATAATTAAGGTCTTATAAAATTATATTGCTTTAATAAGGTAATAATTTATTAAATTATGAATCTATTTCATAAAACTAAATTTTATTTTAAATCTTTATATTAATTATAAAAGTTTATATATACATTTCTGTTTCAAAAAATACCAACACTTTATCATTTTTTATCATTTAATAAATTATTATATGATATAAATATACCATATTTTCATAAATAAGTTTCCCAAATTTTATGGAACTTTCATAGGTTAATTTATGATTCAATTAGTAATATCACTTTTCTTAATGGTCACGTTACAATCCCAAAGGTCATATTTAATATTATATTACAGTTTTAAACATAGTGTTTCGTAAACCATAAACTTTTGAAAATGATAAATTTTTAAAGAGACATAACATAAAATTTTGGGGTCTAAAATTGTTAATGAAATTTCATAGAAATGATGAACATTTTTTTATATTTAATTTAAATATAATTACCATAACCACAATATTATTATTAATATATTCATAGTATCCTGTACTAAATGTGGTATCATTCCATTGAATATTCCCAAAAAAGATCATTATACACATATTTACACATGGGACAACATAATATGAATGCAATATTCAACCTCTTAGGTGATATCAGAAGAAAAACAAGTGTTTCACATAATTCCTCATTGATCACAACCCGAATATATATTTTTTATATAGGTTATTTGGACATAAATAATGTATTTATTTTCTCTAGAGATAATGATAATGTATGAAATCATATACAATGGAAACGATATGTTTTAGAAAATATACTATGTTTAAAATAAGTTAATTTCACAAAGTCTCTTTTCATTTTATTTAATCGAAGTCATACCAAATATCTTTTTTTAATAAAAATAAATTATTATTATTCTTGAAGGAAATATAATTTTTATATTATTATATATTAAATAAATTAATATTTATATATTTTCATGAAGTAAAATAAATAATTTTCATATTATTTTTAAGTATTATTGACATTATTCTATAAAATTTGATATAACAATAAGAAATATATATTCATTAAATAAAATAATATAAATTAAATATTCACATAACATAAAAATAAATATTTATTGTATTATAATCACAAAAATTTAAACGAATTAATTTTATAATATTAACAGACATTGTAAATATTTTGTTTAATAAATTTAACTATAAATAGAAAATAAATTAAGTTCAACTCGTATGGTCATAATATAAATAATATTTATTGAAATTTAAAATTAAATTCAGATAAATTGATTTTATTCTATATGGAAGGAATAAATTTATTCTAAAATATAAATTCAATATATTTTAGTATGATTATGGATAAACCAATGTTTGTGGCCCTCTATACCCCTTTCTGATTAAAATAAGATCACTATAGATTGGAAAAATTAGAATGATCATTTCATTAAATGACTAAACTTTTCTTCTTACATTAAAATAGGAGGGTTAAAACATTTTTACCATTTTACTAACTATATATATCTTATGAAATTAATAATTCATGATACCTTTCACAGAGTATATTCTATTGTGATTTTAATCCATTAGTTGCGATTAGATATTCATGATACATATTAATAGTCATCTTAGGTTGAATTTCAAATAAAAATTCTCAGATATTAGAATATAATATAACACATAAAACATATCGAAATAAAAATTGTAGGTATGTATATATGAGAATACTTTTTGAAGTCCCCAGTGTGTGAACATTAATGAAAAAATGATGAATTATTTTGAGTCCATAATAACTAATATTTTGAGATACTTTTATCCTATTAGATTGATTTTTAAGACAATAATACATATGAACTTATGAATATCAATGTGGAATCATTATTTATCATTATAGTATGGTGTTTTTGTAACCTGTTTATGTGAATAATACTCTAAATACATTATCACATTAATGATATATACATAAATGATAAATATTTTACAATATATATATATATCAAACGATATACATGATTTTGTAATTAGAATTTAAAATATATGATTGATCTAGGGAACCATTCCAAAGAGACTTTCTTTTTCCCTAGATCACAGTGATAAATATTTCAAACCTATTAGCATTCATGTTACATTTATGACTCTATTATTATAATGCTTGTATCAATTAATATTCATCATTTTCTGTAGTGGTAACTATATTAAATGTTACATCACCACTTTTAATAAAATCTTCCGAGAGATTAAAACTATAAAAATATAAATCTTTCATTTATAGGTCCTAGTAATATTGTCTTGGAAATATATTCTTATATTATAACAATACATTGATATAAGATATATACAACTTGGTACAACACCATGATCTAGGAAAAAAAGCATTATTCACACAGGTTATATAACTAGATAATAAATAAATATATACATGCATTTTTACTTGGATTTATTATTACAAATTATGTTTATCTCAACTATATCCTCATACCTTCATTGAGGAAAATATTATCTTGAATGTTCTTAAAAATATTAATTATTTGTTTAGAATATACTTTTTGTGTGTCCTCTCATAAATAGTTCTTATTTTTCCCAAATATTTATAATATAACTTTCATAAATATAAATTACATATGGATTGAATAATTTTATCCCAACACAGCTCTCCAAAATATTCCTGATATCATTCATGCTCAACAAAAAAAGAAAAATAATGTCAATTATATATCATGGAATACATGATAGATCCAATTTCCAACAAACATATAGTTCTACACATTCTTTCTCTATCTTCCTGTGTTTTTTGATACATATTATTATATAGATGGACTCCTAGTGTCATTGGTAATAACCCCCATTTGAATTATTCCTTATATAATAATTTCAATACATTTTCAATTTACACTTTTTGATATAGTCCATATTTCCTACTAGATGTATATATATATTATTTTTAAGGATATATCATGTTTCACAAATTTCCTTTATCAAATATCATTCTTTTATCTACATATTAAATAATAATAATACTAGTATCTGATTATACATTAAAAATATATAGTTAGAATATATCATTAAGAAAATTACCACACTCACACTAACCTTATTTCACAATCATGGATCACATTTTTCAAGATTGAAACCAAAAAAATTTATGGGCTCATCAAATTTATTGTTCCATTTAAATGTATCTACGTAACATGGAAAATATATTTTACTAAATTTATTTAACAAAAACTTATATTTATTTCAAATTAGAATATTCTAAAACATTCCCATTTGGGAATGTTTTCTTGAAATTCACTTTCCATATTTTGTAATCATAAATTTATCTTAAGTTAAGTAAAATTATAAATGAATTTATAATAGTACATTATGAAAATGTCTCTTTATAATAAAAAAATTTATGTTTCTTTAAAATATTTTCATATAATAAATTCTTAATGTTACTAAAATTTCAATTAATGACTTGGTTCAACTTGAATGACCAAGTATAACCCATATATTATATATCACTAATGGGATCTATGAAAATATATAATATGTTTTTGTATATATAATAAATTTTATAATTCATAACTACTTTATACATATAAAATTTTAAGCTATTTATTATGTACTTAAAGAAAATTGGTTAGACATTCTGAACAAATAGTTTATCTCCCCAATAGGGTGCAAGAAAAACATATCACATTGGTTCCCTAACAACATTCATTTTCCAATATAGTAATTTATTCTGTTGAATTTTTTTGTTTATTTGGTCTTATGTAATTTTTTCAAGAAGCAAGTCATTGATATCTTGAGACTAAAATTCATCAAACTCTATATTGTATCCCTATATCCTTGATAAATCTAAATACATTCCATAATCATGGAATTTAAATTTTCATTTTTTTTGCTTCATATAGATAATTTCATCGAGTATATTTGGGATACCCCATTAAGATATACTCACTGCTTCAGGGAGAATGTTTGTTTCTAGGATTATCCTTAGTAATGTATTATCTTCCTAATATTTCAATATGTAGAAAAAAAAATCCATTCCATATAAAAACTCAAATTATATTTAATTTTTCACTTTATTTATAAGCTAATTTAGTGTGTTTACCAATAATTTCAATGCAAAACAATAAAATTATAATTGATGATTTGGGGGTCTCATCATCGATCTCACCATATCTAAAAGGGTGAAATTGTTCCTTTATATAATATCACCCTAGTAATGTGTCAAAGGAGTGGTGAGTTTTGAAAATATCCCAAACCCCTTTATATTATTTTTTAATTAGTGGTCTATATATTTTTACCTGTTATTCATGTGATATTTCTTGATTTTTTTATCATTATTATCTCTACTTTAGTTATGTATTCATCATATTTTATAAAGTAATTAAATATATACCTCTGAATCATAATATATTCAATTATTCTATATGAAAATACATCATTAGGCTCTATTGGAAATGGTTCAAACTCATTTACATGAACTAATTCTCAATTCACTTTGCTTTATTATCCTATTAAAATGAATGATGCCTTGTTCATTTATCCTAATAACAGAAAATACAATGTATAAAAGTGTTTCAACACAAAAGAATCTAAATAATCTTATAGATATAGTTTAATAAAATTATTTTGGTTCATAATAAAATTCTATTATTCCACATCATTATGATCCTTGAAACCTGTAAGTTTGTTTATTTATAAATTTCAAATAAATTCTTTTCACAATCATGTATTTTGGGACAATTATTTAGATATTTCAAACTATAACATATATTATCTTCATAAAAATATAATCATTGATTCAAAAAAATTAAATAAATACTATATATGGGATAAAATGAGTGGAAAATGATATTTTGTGTTATAATGATATCATAATAATTGTTATTCAAAAATAAAATAATTTCGATCGATATAGTGAGAAAACAGTATCTTAAATCGAACATACCAAGTATTTCTCCATTAGTAACCTGAAGATCCACCAAAACTTTTCTAATAATTAAATCTCTACATTATGTACCTAAATTTATATAAATTATCTATAAAAAAGTTTTATTTATTACCCAATTAATATATCAAAATATTATATTTGATAACAAATAAAACATAAGCTTCCATATTCTTGTTCAATAATTTATAATTCATAATCATGAGGAATTTATATCCATATATAATATTTTTAGTTGATATATCATTAAATTTCTTCTAAATATTTCATATATTTTAATGATTATATAAATAATTATTTAACTTGGATTTTACCAACTTAAAATTTCCATTTTATAAGCATTAGTGGTGAATATTTATTTTTCAAAAAATATGATTACATTCTTAAAGAATAATTTTCAAGAGATACAAAAGTTTCTTCACTATAATGGTTAAATTGATTTTAATAATAAATCAAGCTCTTCTAGAAATAAAGTATGATAGAATGAGAATGGTGGATAACTCCTAATCCATCTCAAATTTAAAAAATAATAATTTTTAAATATACATTATCACCATGAATTGATTACTCCCGAGACATTCCCCTTGAATAATAGTGTACATAAAAAGATTTTCTGATATCTCAAAATATTACTGTCTATCTAAATCTTATTATAATTTAATAAAATGAGATGACATGAAAATAACATCATTACCATAATCCTATTCCTATAGCTCACTCTACGTGGATGAGAGAATAATTAATTATACATCTAAAGTATAATACAATTGTTTCTAAATAGAGTCTTTTTCATCCTTTCATACTTCTTGAGAATTATTAATAATTAATGGGGATTTTAATATGTCTTAAATCCTCTCTTTTTAGAGTATAGATTGTTGTATCCAATAATAATCCAAAAATTACACACTATTTATGATATTTTTCTTATATGATAACAACTATAATGATATTTTAGTCAATGTATTGATTTCCATTATTAATGACCAATAAAATATCATTTTATTAAATTATATTGTTTACTAGTTATACAATAATTCATTAAATATTTAATTACATCCCCCAATAATTTTATCAAATCCAAATTTCCCGTAGAAATATATTTCAAATATTCACTTGCTAACAATTTCCAGTGTAATGGATTGATATTTACTATAACATAAACCAAACTAGGGATTTAAAAATTATTATAATTTTAATAGGTAGTATTATATCTATACATATAAATTAAGTCTCATTTTATTGAATTTTTCAGGTAATAACATAATGTTAAAATTTTATAAATAGATTTAATAAACACTCTACTACAAATCTTACCCAGCATGCTAGAGAAAACTATCTTGACTAAATTTTAGTTATGTCAGCAAAAAACTTTTATTAAAACGCCATGATATTTTGAAGCCCATAATTATGGCCAAATTAGTGATTTGAACTATTTTTATATTCTAACTCAAGTGATTGTAAGAATTTAGTAGATTAATATATTATTTTCAAGTATTTTGTTTCTTTCCTATTAATTTAATTATATTATTCTCTACATGATTGGAAAATATTTTTCATGAATCTTATTTAAATTAGTAATCATGTCTTCTAAAATAACATTGTTTTTTTATACTTAACAAATATTATTTTTTACCATTTTATACCTTTTCCATATTTAAATGAGAACATACATAAATAATTATCTATAGGTGATAAAATAAATCTTAAACAATTCATTCCAATTTATCTACAAATTATTGTCTCTTTATTTATAATATGTGAGTTCATTTAAATAATATAATATTTTAACAATGTATTAAATTTATAAATAAATAAATATGAAATGAATAAATAAAATAAGGGAATTAAAAAATCATGAGAATTATCTACTTGTTGGAATTTAGTAACTGATCAACAATCATAAAACATAGGGGGAATTATCATGGAGCCTTACGTGGGATTTATTTTCAATATCTGCAATTCTCTCATATACTTCCTTGTTTAGATCCATTCTATCCTAGGTTATGAGTAGTTTCATTTAATATAGAAGTCCCTCTGTTAAAAAAAATATACCTACATGCAAGTGATATGTTTGAAAGTATTTGAGTTATATTTAATAGTTATTGGACCTGAATATTCATACATAATAAAGGATGGAGGTTTGGTTCAGAGATCGTCATATTAATCTTCATAATAATTATTACATAATAAAGTTATAATTAATAATTAAATTAAATTTATAATGTCATCACATATATTGGGAAATATAATCTCATTATAATTCACAAATTGAAATGTAAATATCATCTCATAATTTATCACAATAATTTATAATTTTATGAATTTATGAAAGATTATATTATAATGAATTAATAAATTACTTCAATATATTATTATGTATCTAATGTTCCTTGAGATATATTAAGGCACCATGTTAATTATTAATAAAAAAATTAAACTATATTTAAAATAATTATATACCTAGTGTTTGTTTTCAGGTTACATGTTGTTGATAAAATTAGTATGAACAATCCCCATGTAAGGAAATGTAATGATGAGGAAATATATTATAAAACAGGACACTTCATGCTGTAGGAACTATATTCAAATCATACCATATTTCATGTAGTAAAAACAATTGGGCACCTCATGAGATGAAATTAAATAAAAGGTATGTTACTCAATGTGTTAAAATCACATACAAAATATGAAATGTTAGACCACTTGAATCATTATAAATGTTCAAGGTGTGTACTACTAGAAATTCTTGTAAAGTACAAAATGTGTTTCTTACCTTCATCAAATTTTGAGGATGTTAAAGGTCAATATATGACATATTTATGATTTATCATACTAATCCATGGGACATAACACCTACAAAACAGTATAAACCATGTGTGGAGTGAAACCTTTAACATTACATGGTATTCAACACCACATTCATTGTATATTGGAAAAGTATCCATCAACCATAGAAAATTTACTTGGATCCTTCAAGT
Source organism: Viscum album (assembly GCA_963277665.1). NCBI lineage: Eukaryota > Viridiplantae > Streptophyta > Magnoliopsida > Santalales > Viscaceae > Viscum > Viscum album. The sequence continues at coordinate 312,430,592 of OY728161.1, forward strand.
GGTCTTCACATATTTATCGTATATTCTTGGATAATTAAGAAACATCAATTGTGGGTCCAATTATCATTTTTTCAAAATCCAATTTATCAAATTAATGTTAAATAAAAAATACAACCCATATTATTATATATTATATAATTAAAATTAATTTTAAAATTATTTAAAAAATAATTACTATAATTGAGATAAACTTGTTGATCGGTTTTTTTTCTCATTGCTCTATTTCATTGTTTTTTCAATGAATAGTCTCATAGAGGATTTTTTAAGATTCATCGACAAAATCCTCATGAAACTATAAATCATTATCTTGATATGTCATGTTCTACTTGGATAAGAATAATTGACTTAGATTGACATTTTCTAAATACAATATGAATATTTTTTTATCTTGGTTCGTTAGAGATGAAGAATTTGAGTACTATCTTATAGGGTCATGTGAATGATATCAAACATCTATGGTAGAAATTTAATATTTTAAAATACATACAAAAGATAAAATAAGAAAATTTCACAATGGCCCCGATATGTTAATTGAATAAATTTCATAACCCACATCACATTTAATAAAAAAACAATAAAAGAAGTAATATTTTACCCGACATGTGATTTATATAATAACAGATAACAAATAAGTAAATATTTATTTATTAGTTTATATTAAATAAAATAAATAACTTTTATCAGATTATTAAAAATATATCACATTACCTAGTCAAAATCATGAAATCTTTTATTTAATTATATTTGTATGAGGAAATAACTGAGATATCATACTCACATAACATTAAAAATTAATACTAATTTTAATATATTGTTTTATAGCATGAATAAAATATTTATTTTTATATATTCTCAAAACCCTGTAATATATAAATATTATAACCACAAAAATTTTGAATATATACATTTTGAGGATAAATTTAATAAATAATATCTAAACATAAATATCACATTATATAATTATATGATCCAAATAACTAGAATAAATTTTAAGCCATGAGATTCGAATAAAAATATTCATAAAATTAAATTCAATATAATTTATTTAAAATCTATGTACAATTACTATGTGTCCCCAAAAACTATATTCCCAATAGATGTTTGTTATATAAACAGCCCAATATTTGATTCTAAAAAGTGGTTAAAGGCCAAATAGTGAATGAAGTTAGTGTATTATTTTGAAAAACTATTTTAGGAATGATATTTTAAAATATTGAATTTTTTCTACTGATTAATGATCAAGGATTTTGTATTATTGTTTCATTTACTTTTGTCTTTGATATACATTTCATTGACTTTCTAAAAAAGTAATCTAATATCATCATGTCCATGTAATATTTTTAGAACATTCAATTAATAATAGGGATAGAGATATATTCTTCCACAAACTCGTAACGGGTGAATTTATTGAAAATATTCAAATTAATTTCATGTCACTTATGAAATATCCAACATATGAAACCCCATCATGAGAATATTCAATCATAGTTTTTATCGATAGTTGAAAGAACACGAATCATGATATTCATTATTAATTGTGATTTTTGGAAGAACTAATATATAAAATAACATAATTGAACATCAAATTTCATATAAAACCTGTGAAATTCCTATTCACAAGTAACTACACTTATCATACTTTTATGCAGATCACTACGTGAAGATATCGTAATATAATTTTTCATTACATAGGAGCCCCCCCCCACTCTAGTAATATTAATAAATCATATATGTCACATTAGATTCTTGTAACTTGACCATAAGACATGAATTTACGATTATCATCAGGTAACATCCAGGTTCTCATTAAAGTGGGGATCTGTTGTAACTAATGGATTCGATAAACAAATATAAGTAAATTATCGCATTAATGTTCCAAAAAATAAATAAAATTTTTGAAAACAATTTATATATCAATATTTATAAATGATATGTTCATTTAATGTAAAAATATCAATTGGATCCCTGAAACTAAATCTAATTTTATCTCAAAAAGTCAATCTATTTATTGTATCATAATCATACACTCATGAAAATGGTAAAAAAAATCATGTTTTCATTATATCATTATTATCATTGGATATAACTATTTATTGAATAATTTTTGAAATCCATTCCAAATCAAATAAACCCGGATCTTATCCTTTGTATCATATTCCCACTAGTTAAAATTTAGACAATAAAATATATTGGTATATAAATCATTACTAGAAGTATCAACTATACAAATATATTGAAATTTATGGTTTATCCTCACCAAAAAATATGTATATTCTAAGTGCCTTGTAATTATTCTAAACACTTGAGTATTATAAATATGGAATTACAAGACTCTAGCCAACTATTATAATTAATCTCAGTTGATCTCATAACCCATAGCCTAGATAGTTCAAACAAAAATATTTAGTAGCTAATAATCAAAGGGAATATCTCCAATTATCCATGCTTATCCACACTATAAATGAACTGATTCCCATTAAGGTATTATCTTTAAGATACTATAAAAAATACATTAAATAGAATTATATATAACATATTATCTCTTATCATAACCAAAAACACATATTAAAAGCATTTTCATAGTAATTATTTCACATATTTAATAAAATGATCATGTTTTTATATATTAATCACTTTTAATATTTCAAATTTTTATTTACATATATTTATATTCTATCTTTACACTATTACATATCTATTAAAAGTAAATATTAATAACTAAAATGAAAAAAATTAGTTAAATTTTTTGGAAAACAATTTTTAGAATATATATTTTCAAAAAAAAGTACCACTGGTATATCTGTTTAAAAAAATAGTATAATCAATTTCCAAATATTGAGTCAATGAAAACATTTTAATAACATGAAGAATTAATTGTAATATTTAGAATTCATTCATATGTAATTCAACACATATCCATTTTTTCAATGATTCCAAAACACAGTGTGCATCCAACTCATCGTGGATAAAGAATCTAGTCATGTTATAATATAATAAAAACATTTATAGAATGTTATCTACAAAATTTTTCTACCGTAACTCCAATGTAATTTAAATATAAAAAAATTTTATTTAGTTAAACCATTTTATAAAATAAAAAAATATACTAGTACACCTAAAACCTAACTTATCCAAAACAGAAAAAAATCATGAGTTTGTAGTAATTTGAAATTTCGTGGTTTAAATATCCACATTGATACAAGAGCTATGATACCATAATTACACCATCATTATACCAAACTAGGCTGTAAATTACTATTTATATATTGAGTAATACCTAATTTTGACTGATTTTTCATTAACAATAAAAACCCAAACTCTATATATTTTTTAAAAATATGAATGAAAATTATATACAAACTCATTCAAAATTAATGATAATTTTGAAATGAAAATAATATTAAAAATATATATATAAAAACTAATAATAATAATATTAATCATAAATGGGAAAAAAGAAAACAATTATCCTTTATGAATACAATTACAATAAAATAGAATTTTCGGTAAATCAACCTCATAAAAATCATCTTCCATTTCCCATAAGGTTGATCTATAATGAACAATGAACCAATAACATTATTGTATCATTACAAAAAATATCTATACTTTTCATAAGTATACATGTGGTGGTGAGAAAAATATTACCTAGTAGTATTTCCTTAAATGAATCACATAGTTTCAAATCTATGTGATGAATGAAAATATTTCTATTGATGTAATATTTTAATAAAAATAAGAAAATTAAAAAAAAATTAAAAAGAGAACCAATTTTTCAAAATGAAAATAAACATAATAATTCATTAGATAAACATAAAACTAAATGGGGATTTACTTGTGTATTTTTATAAGTCAATCCATAAACATAGTTACAATTTACAATGTATTCCAATCAACATTAATAATTTATGAAGTTTTATTACAAGATTAATGAATATCAAACCCGTCGTATATCTATATCTTATAAAAACATCATATTTCATCTAAATAATATACATTAATATCTATTATCAATTGGATATATTTTCAATAATGTTCAAACAGTCAAAAAAAAAAACAAATTAAAATCTGATAAAAGAAATAGATTCCTAGTACACATGATTCATTTAGAGTCATTATTCTTATTATCGATTTTATGTTGAAATATATTTTTTATAATTATCACCACATTGTGAAGGATATTATTTTGAAATCATTTTCTATTTTTTTTGAAATTATTATCACGATCAACCTCCATTTTTATATTCTAATTTTTTTAAATATAGGTTTCTTCCTTTTGTTTAATTGACTTAAAACAAAAAAATCACCATTAACAAATTTTTGATAAGAATGTGACCTCTATGATAAAACGAAGATTAAAATATGTTTTAAAGTAAACTGATTATTTAAAATAATATTCTCTAATCAAATCATTCCACCATAAACCCTAAATTGATACTGAAATCATTTTTCATCAATTAATGTCATTTTTCTAATAATTATATTATCATTGAATAAATCGTAAATTATCTAAATTGTGAAATATTGAAACTCCTTGATTTTACATGAAACTAATTATTTATTAATAATTTACCAAATTAATTTTTATAAAATTGGTTATATATCAATATGAATTTTAAATAAAATCAAATAAATATCAATAAATCATCCATCATCATATAATAAAAGGAATCACCCACCTTATATTTTTCTTCTGAAATAAATGAATTCTGTGAATTTAAAGTCATAATTATCCATAGAAACCACAAATACCTAATACTAATAATCATTATACAATTTGAATATATTAATCATTGAACGAAAAATTTCAATATTAACAGTTACGAAATGATACAGTTTACTTTTGGAATAATACACGTGTTAACAATAAGAAGTAAGGAATATTATTTTAAAATTTTTCTATTGTGTTTTTATAATATGTAATTACCTCCAGTTCAATTAATTATAACTATCTTGAAGAATAATAGCAAAAATACATAATTTAAAAATGAGCCAGTTAAATTTTTCATCTAACATTACTCTGTTCCAACTACTAGAAGCATTGAATCAATATATAAAAACTAAAAATGAGATAAGATTTATTTTTATATAATTATAATAACATTATGAAAAAGTGATACCCCACCATTAATTTTGAAAATATAATTCAAAACATTATAATTTTTTTATTTATCTAAATAATTAATAAGGGTCTTTAAATTCCTCAATCACATATTCAAAACAATATTCTCTCATCATCACCATTCATTTACTTTTCCCTAAAGCATCATATATTCCAAGATAATTTTTATATAGGGAATGAAAAACATATTTCAAAATGTTATGAAGTTTAGTAGATAATAAACATATTTGTACAAAACCATTCAATCTCTCACGAAATTCCTCCAAGAATAAACAACCAAAAATAATTTATCTATCTTCCTCATTATTCTCAAAATACTTATGGGGGACTAAATTACCCATATAAATTAATATTATTCAATGTCCATAATTTAATTCCATATATGTTAACTTTGATAAAATTTTAATTCATAATTATAATAATATAAGAAAAATAAATAAAAAAAAGAAATAATAATATTAATTCCCATGAAAATCAAATAAAATAAAATAAACCCCAACCTATTATCTATATATAATCTCATTAAAAAATATAAAAATTTATAAAATTAATTTAATATAAAAATATAGGGTGGTGTAGATCATTTGGAGAATAATAAAATTTATAAAAAAAATAAAAAAAGAAAAAATATATTAAATTTTTAATATGAGTTTGTATAAAACATATGGAATAAAAATAACATTTTTTAAGCTATAAACCCAATATAAATTTAAGAAATTCATATCTAGGTGATTGAAATTATTTTTATTGAAAAATTGATAGGATGTAATTATATTTGAAAATACAATAACTTATTGAAAAAGAAAAAGATATTTAATCAACTGAATATATTGAATGGGTTGAAGGTATGATATATTACAATATTATAAAATATTCAAAAATGTTAACAATTTGTAATAAAAAAAATAAATATAGTCATCACCAAATAATATTTTATGTGGAAATAATATTTTTCCAATGTCATGGTTATAAAATATTTTATTAAGATGATGATGTTTGAAACTAAAGCTATGTAGAATAAACAAACATAAAAAATGAGTTCATAAGAAAAAATATTTCTCTAGAATGAATTAATGAATTGTTTCATTAAAATTATACTTATTACATTATGTGAATAATCATTTAATAATAAACATTAATAGATAAAGTTTTTTTGTAAAATAATTTATTTTGATGATATTATGAACAATTGTTATCGAGATTTAGATATTAATAAATTGAATTTTAATTTTATATAGTTAAAAAACTATTCTATAAAGTATTCATTATTAATTACCAAAACATGATATGGTAAATAATATTTGACTATGATATTTTGATATTTAAATGTGAATATATGTGAATTAAATATTTATAGTCAATGATGAAATAATGATGAAACCATTGAAGCTGATAATTTTATATTCAATATTCGAAGGAAACCATATAAATAAGAAAATTAATTGATTAATATATATATTAATTATTATTAAATGATAATTTAATTAATTTTTGAGTGTAAAATAACTATTTTTATGAATTAATTAATTTCTATGAATTATAATTTGGGAGAAATTTGGTTTAACAATGATTACTGAATAAGGGATTTATTAACGGAAATCAAAATGGAATATAATGAGAGTTGATATTTGATGTAGATTCATTGAAGTGCTGTTGGTTGAGATATTTTGTTTATTTTTTGTATTGAATGGTAATAATGAAATAATATTATAAAATGTGGTATGATAAATCATGTGTTGTATGAATGATTCCTTCCCATAAATATATTATATTCACATGACGATATTAATTCCACATTTGTGATTTGTATTTAAAATAATCATTGAATTTTTGGAATCCCCAACATTAAGGGATGGACATGGTAAAAATATTGTTTATACTATCAATGTTTTATTTTATTGCATAATGTTAAGTGTGAGTTTAAAAAATTAATGTATACATACTCTAATAACTAATTCAGTGTGATATTTGTGACTTGATAACAATTTTTTTTAATAAATTTGATTTTTCCTCCGTTATCAGTGGAATATCCAATCTTTATCAGGATATGAATCATTTCAATCAAATAATTCTCACTCCATCTATTTCGGATCCATCAATGTCAAATATTAATTTATTATGATTATTAAAAAATATCTATTCATTATTTATCTATAGAAATATTGAAAATATAAATTCATGTTTCCATAAATAAATACATTATTTTTAGGGGAAAACCATGTAATATATTGAAAAATATTCTATATATATAGAATATGGGTAATTGGTTCTTGAATATTCTATAACATGAATTGTATATATTTTATGAAAATTTATATCTTATAATAATTAAATATACATTATGAATTATATAAGAGTATAAAATAGAAAATTTATATATTTTTTGGTAAAATAATTATTGAATTGATCAATTTCACAAGTTTTAAGATTGTAAAAAATAAGAATATATTTGAAGCACCCTGGGTAATAATATATAAATAAGGGAAAAAAATATAACATTATCAATAAAATAATTTAAATCTAGAAAAAATATAATGATAAATCAACTATCAATATTAAAAATGAATATGACTATTGATGGCGTAAAAATATTATATCTTTAATTTTAATGAATTTAATAAAAATAAAAGGTAAATTAAAAGTTAATTTTCCATTATAGTTATTATCTATGTTTTGATTAGATATTCTTATATTAACTTGCCACATAAAATTAATACAATATATATGGAAGATAATTTGAAAGATATAAAACCAAGAAGAAAATATAGAATCAGATTTAATAAAAATTTAATAAATGTTATATTAATGTAATTGAAATATTTTAAAGATACCAAATAAGAATATTTATAATCATATAATAAGGATGAAATAAAATATCTATTAATAGAAGTTAATTAGAAGATGATGGTCCCACTAAAAATTTAACAATTTAGGATAATGTTAAAAAAGTTAAGAAATCGTACAATACTAAAAAAGATTGTAAATTTAGATACTAATGGTATATGAAAAAGATTTAATTACATAAATTTTCTTAAAATAACTCCACTGTAAGAAAATAAATCAAGACATTAATAAAAAAAATTACAATAACAAAGATAGTATATTTAAATTTAAAGGAAAATGTATTGAATATGATTAAGGAATAATAATTTAAATGGAAATTATGAAAAAGTTTTAATAAAATATCAAATAAAATTTTTACTGATTTATCTAACGATATAGAATATATTATGGAAGAAAAATAAAAAAATAACACAAAAAACAATTTGAATAAGTTGAATGTATAATTGGACAAATCAATAAATGTAAAATGTTAATATTTGATGCTAATAAGAAAATATTTTCTTCATGAAATAAAGGAAAACACTAAATTTTATTTTAGGGGGATGAATTATATTAATGAGATGTTAAAATATAATGATATTTGAATTCAGTAATATATAAAATGTTACGCCCCGACCCTAGTTACATAGACTCAGTGAATTATTACATAACATTGGCATGATCACGAGAAAGATCAAGTCTCGAAAGACAGATTAGTTTAGTAGCCTTGGATTAACTAGATGCATCCATAAAGTTTTACATTACATCATAAAAAAACATCGTGTCTTCATATCCCCTCATACTATCCCTGCAGGTCATTCGTAAATTACTTCTTCATAATCCTGGGAAAAATAAAACATTGAAAGGGGTGAGATCAGATGCTCAGTAAGCATAACATTATAGCAGAAGCATTCATAGATAAGCATAAACACTTAAGGCCGTTTATAACTAAAACAAAGGCCTTATAAACTTGAACTTCAGCATAAAATGGCAAGGATAAAATAAAATAAAGCCATTCACTTACTCACATGGATATTCTACTAGTCGAACAATCTGATGCAATATCAATAACCACTTTCATAATGATGGATTTCAGAATGCCAGACTATCATAACCACATAGCCAAGGCCTCATGCCAAAACTACAAATAAGATTTTTCCAAGGCCTTGTGGCAAGACACTAGTTTGTCCCATGAGACCTACCGATGCATTGAGGAGCTATAGCAGGCTCCACCCGTCACTTATTAAGTCCAATGCATTGCTCATATGAACAGGTTTAAACATAACATAAACATTCGTATTAAAACTAGCATACGAAATGTCAATACTTTTACCACAAACCATGAATGGTATAAAAATAGCACATCTACAGTCAAACATAAAACATTCGATACAATATAGAATATTGGTATTGTATCACATTAACCTCAATCAAAAATAATGAAGGATGTTGACATAGATGAAAATAATCATCAAAACTATTTGGGAGAAATATCCCCATTTTCTTGAAAACATTTAAAAGTCACAGTATTTGTCATGAAGCCATTTAAAAATAGATTTTTGAATCAATGTGTCCCATACCACTTTGAAACTTTTAAAAGGAGTTTTAATTTTAAATCTTTAATGTCCATATAAATAAATCCTTAAAACCATTTTTTAAAACATGGACATTAATGAGAAATATTTAGAATAATAAGTCTTTAAAATATTTAAAAATGGTATTTTAGTTAGAGATTCTAACCAAAAGAGCGACAATTGAATACAAATAATTGAGGTAATCAAAACTTTGTAATATCATGAGAATAAATGGATTCATGATATACTATGTCAAAGTACATTATATACACCACATAAAAGTGATTTGGTGTATAACAACAAAGAAGTATCAATGGAATTTAAATTGAGATGAAATATCTCATAAAGGCCATATCCTTAGGTCAAGGATAAATCAACGACAAAATTATGTGTGAAAAATATAAATACACTCAATATGATTGGATATTTTAGTGTAAATCAATCAGATGACATTCACACATATTCTTGTAAAAACAACACCAATGAATTGGATATTTAACTCAACAAATGGAGATTGAGTTAAAATTAATCTTATCAACTTCATACCGATCACTTGATAATTTATCAATGGAGTGATTATGTGTATCAAAATTATATCCATAGAAAGGGGAGTGGAAAATATGACATAAGAAAATGAATAGTAATTCCACACATAATCTCGGAGTAAAATAATCAATGAAGTTTGCGTAAAGCCGAATAATTAGAAATTGAAATTTCAAATTCCCTTATCCATTTGGTAACATATCAAATATGCACCCATCAAATAAGGATCACACAATGATGATTCAAATACCCATAAATTAAAGTATATTACACAAGGAATAGAATCATGGGCAGTACACATACACCACATGCAATAATTAAGTGGTGATCAATGGAATTCTCACGGAATTAAAAGTGAGATAAGAAACCTCTTACATTGTTAATCAACTGAGTCGTATGGCCAAAAGTTAATAACCACCAAATTATTTATAGAATAACATGAATATAAATAGAATCATGATAATATATATCAAATGGCAGTACACAATACACCACTTTCAATAATTTAGTGGTGAATAATGGAAATCTCATAGAGTTGAAAGTGAGATAAGAAAATCCCTTACCACGTTAATCAACTGAGTCGTATGGCCAGAAGTTAATAACCACCAAATTATTTACAGAATAACATGAATATAAAGAGAATCATGATAATATATATCAAATGGAAGTACACAATACACCACTTTCAATAATTTAGTGGTGAACAATGGAAATCTCACAGAATTGAAATTGAGATAAGAAAATCCCTTACTTTGTACTTTTTCCTTTGTAGACGGTAGGTTTACCTCCTGTATAATGGTGAAATAATTTTTATTGAATTATACAAGAATAATTTTCTTTAATATTATATCATATATGATCTTTTAACATTGATTTGTTAATAATATCTTGGAATTATCGTCATTTCGGGTGTTAATGGGTTCATTTTACTTTATATTATTTGTTATGTGATCCATATTAGTTATTAATGGGATGTATATTATTCATATCCAGAATTATATCAAGTCCTTAGATACTATTTTTAAATCATCAAATTATAATTATACTTGAATTGATATGATGGAGAATGAATCTCATCGCGTTCGTGGAGACGGTAGTCCGTACGTACGCACGAGCGACAATATCATTATTTTGATATTAAAATAATATATAATTGGATGGTATATCATATATACAGAATAACTATCATGTTATATTAATTATTTACATGAGTTACACATCATTATTATACCCATCCAAATAATAATATATTTAATAACAATTACACCATGACGTGGAGACGGTAAGCCGTACGTACGCACGTATGGTGACATGTTATTAAAAGGATGGATAGAATACTGAATATGGTAGTACCATATTTATAATAACATCACAGTATATATATGATACTGGAGTTATTATTTTATAATGGTAATAACAAAGATAGAAGAAGTGGAAGAAGAAAGGAACTTGAAAAGGTGTGGTGAAAACATTACCTCTTCTTCGGGTTCTTCCTTTTGATTTGATCAAAAGGGCTCCTTAGGTTGGCTTTATGATCAATCTAAGGCCTCTGGGTTGTATTGAGGGAAGTTTAGAGAGTATTTGGTCAGGGTTTGGACGAACCAAAAGGCTTTGAAGGTGTGAATAAATGAGAAGGAGGAGTGCCCTTTTATAAGAGGGGTGAGGGGCACCTTTGGAAAAGCTAGAAATATTAATTTATATTAAATTCATATTTGGTTTATAATGGCTCCAAAGTTCACTATTTAAATTTTAAGGTGGGTATGGGTCGAAAACAAGTCAACCAATAGAATTTAGACAGGTTTGGGTCATTATATTAACCTTATCTTTAAGTATTAACTCTTAGTTAATTAGTTTCACTTTTACAATGTCTCTTTGTATTTTTATATTATATGGTTAATAAACTTACTATATACATCTAAGAGACCCCCACGTGGTCCATTAATGATATAAATATCATGATATAAGTCTCTTGGCCGAACCTTATATTTTTAGGAATTTAATATCAATTAATAATATAATATTTTTTTAAAAAACTCTTTTATGTCAATTTTGACACTATTCAATAGTTGATTTTTGTGAAACACATAACAGAATTATTACTTAAAATAAATTTAAGTAAATCAATCCTAATATGCCATATTAACCTAGAAAATTATTTTAATTCAATAAATATCTCAAATTATATTTATTTGGGTATTTATAATATCAATTATTCTAATTTTTCACTATTATGGTAATTACTGCATCACCATTGTGTCATAAATAAATTAACTTTTTTAATGTCTAAAAATTATAAATAAACTATCATTATGTAGGAAAGATTTTTAGCTTTCTAATGATTATTTATAGTCTAAAATCCATCATATATGACCCTATGTAACAATTGTTTTGATAAAAGATATATGCTTGTGTCATTTTTGTATTTATTTTAACTTAATTAAAATAAAGTGTCATTGTCACTTACAAGTAGATCCATGGCGTCCCAAAATAGACCCAATGATTCCCATGGTCGACCATTTATCAACCAATAGGGTTAAGACACGTTTTAGGGTAATTTAGAATTATTATAATATTATTTTTTAACCCTTGTTTACCGGATTTACCCTTTAACCATGGTAAATAAAATATTTACCGAAGTAATTATCCAAAATGATTAAAAATAAAAGTTACCTATTTACACAATTTTATCATCCTGATTCAAAATATGGAATCCATTTTTCCAAATTCAAAACATAGAAGTGGCAGAAATTAATTTAAAATTAATTCCCGTTGTTAAAACAAAAAGCGTGTTTTAAGAGATAATAACTATCAAAAGATTGTCACTTGTTTATGTCTGGTTTAAATGTGAAATTATGTTCAATGAACCACATTGTATTATATGGTAAAAATATATTCAAAATATACTTCAAAACCACTCAAATTCATAATTTATCACTATTAATTATTTTGATTAAAAAAGTTGTTTTTAATTAAAATTTAGTAATTCTCACTATTCATCAAAATATGAAATTTATCCGAAAAGTACCAAAATTTCACCCTAGTCTAATTTCAATATTCTGAATCAAAAAATGAAGTCCATTTTGAGAGATAGAATTTATAAAATTTCAAAAAGTAGGTATTACTATTCACAATGGCTAGTTTGATTGGTTATGGTGTGTTAAAATCTCGAAGTTGCGTACAATGCACGCCATGGCATTATTCGAAAGGAAACGTACCTTGGAAGCTTGGGGTGTTATATTCTCCCCTCCTTCAATAAATTGCATCCTCGCAATTTTTAAAATTGTGCTTGGGAATATAATGGAACGTCCCACATCGGAAAAAGAGTCAATAAAACTATCACATTAAAATAAAGAAAGAGATGTATAAAGGTCATCCAAGATAACCTATACTCGGATTCCATGTAGGAAAACATGGATATGGATGATAAAATACGTGTCATGTTCTGATGGAGAGGGATAGAAATCATTATTAGGAGAAAGTTAACAATAAGAAAACCACAAACTTGTGTTGTGACAAACGGACATTAGACTCCTAGTAGGAAAGTAAACAGACAACATTTTTTTTGTTTTAAGTTACATTACATAAGGACGAGAAATTCATTTATGATATTGACTAAAAACATAAAGAGATATACATACTTTTTAAGTAGAGTTTCATTATTTAATAACTTTTTACCACAAACTTATTTTTTGTTGAACAATGAGTATTCAAGAAGAGTTGGTCACAATAAAAGAGCTAGAATAAACTTCTATAGTAATACATGATCCATGTAAGATAAACTATATATTTAACTTGTCTTTAGAAATTAATCAAAACCAAAATGGTTAGTGTAAGATCTGATGATCCCCCATATGTATATTCCATTAGAAAAAATACTAATCTTAATTTCTAAAATTAAACCAACAATACCCCAAAGTTAAATAAATACCATTCAATAATAAATTCTCCTTAAAATCCTTCAATATAATCCAAAATAATATTGAAACCCAAAACTTATAAGAATGTAGTCTTCCACGTTAAATTGTATCTCTGAATGACATCATCTACTCTTAAAGTCACATACTTAAAAGTAATTAACCTAATCACATATTCTTTATTATAGGTTAATCATTTCCATAAATAACCCAAATCACTATAGATCCTCAATAAAAACATAGATAAAAATCCACCATTACTCCTCTAATGACATCCTATACTATTCTATTTTACTTGGACATATAGTGTTCCCAACAAAGTGAACATCTTCCAAAATAACATTTTTCACTTAATAACCAAATCATTTTCCTATACTAAGGGTATTCATTTGATAAGACATAAGAACCCAAATCAACATATTATTGATCAATAAAATCATTTAACTAAAGAAAATAGTCACACTAACCAAGGACTTAACTTAGTCCAGTGGTAGATGATAAATCCCAATCCACTTTGGTTGTGGGTTCAATTCCCACAGCTTTGTCCGACGTGATGGGTTGTCACACGGTCTACGTGTTGTCCTTTTTCAAAAACTATATTTTATAATATTACCAAAATGAGATAAATTCCTCAAAATAACATAATTTAACCACAAATGTTATATCATACCTTGCATTTTCATCCCAAATTATAATAACTTATAATTTTCTCAAACCCCAATGATCATATAAAACCAAATGGTTATTTATACCTATATCCACAAGAGAAGAGACAATTCTTCCTCAAATATTATTCAAACATGGAAAACTGCGGGGTTACAAATACAAGAGAAAATTATTCCAAAGTAAACCCATCAACAAGGAGCACTAATACTTTTTAAACATTTCTCCAACCATTTATTTCCACATAGCTTCTTTTTTGACCAATAAAATATCCTATAGAATAGGAAATTCACTCGGGTAATGGATAGGTCACCTACATTTACGGAAAATGACTGTAAATGGACTCTTGGGACCATTTTTATCTTCTTCCATAATACTCTTCATTTTTTTTAGCAATTCTTCACTTTATGTCCTTCCTTCCCGCTCATAAAGCATTTTGTTGTCCCATTGAGACACTTTCCTGGGTGTCTCCTTCCACATTTCCTACATGATGAAAATTGAGGGTTCTTTTCTCCATGGTCTCCATTGCTGGAGATCTTATAATTTATCACCTTTCTCTTCCTTGTTGAGTCTGGGATTTGGTTAATATATATGTTGTTGATCATATTTTTGGAAAACTGATTTGGCATAAAGATGATATCTTTTACGCCTATCAACATTCCATTTTGTTGCTCATTTCCACCACCGTTCCCACCTTGTACATCATTCTCAAAGTCGCTATGACTTACTTGGAATCCATCCATTAACTAAAACCAGAAAGCATTGTGTGAGTAACAGTAGTCGTAAAATCATTTAGAGATTAAAATGTCACCATATTCTCAATTTGAAACATATTAGGATTAACCAAGGTCATTTAATCTCAGCTTATATATATATTACCTAAATCTGTTTGTAAAGAAAATGTAAATTATCCTAAGCATACCCCACATGAGTGTCGTAACCAAGAGTGCAGCAAGGCCCGTTGTCGTGCACCAGTTCCCGTTCGAGTCTAGCTCAAAGCGGTGTTTTTGGGTTTTACACATAGGTACATCTATGCCAGAGCCGCCTCTACCTGCTCGTATCCAGACAGGGATGTATTGCTCAGAAAACTCACAAAATCTCTACAATACCAAAATTCTAGGAAGTTCTTCTATACTAATCCTCAAAGTTCATCTTAGGTCTACGTGCTCTAATCAGAGTTTATGTAAATCTAGCTTCCAAGGTTTGTACTAAACTTCCTCTAATACCAACTGTAATGCCCCGACCCCAGTTACCTAGAGTCGGTGAATTATTACATAACGTTGGCATGATCACGAGAAAGATCATGTCTCGAAAGACCGATTAGTTTAGTAGCCTTGTATTAACTAGATACATCCGTAAAGTTTTACATTACATCATAAAAAAACATTTTTTCTTCATATCCCCTCATACTATCCCTGCAGGTCATTCATAAATTACTTCTTCATAATCCTGGGAAAAATAAAACATTGAAAGGGGTGAGCTCAGATGCTCAGTAAGGATAAAATTATAGCAGAAGCTTTCATAGATAAGCATAAACACTTAAGGCAGTTTATAACCAAAACAAAAGCCTTTTAAACTTGAACTTCAGCATAAAATGGAAAAGATAAAATAAAATAATGCCCTTTACTTAATCACATCGATATTTTAATAGTCAAACAATCCCATGAAATATCAATAACCACTTTCATAATGATGGAATGCATAATTCCAGACTATCATAACCACATAGCCAAGGCCTCGTGCCAAGACTACAAATAAGAATTTGCCAAGGCCTTGTGCCAAGACACTAGTTTGTCTCATGAAACCTACCGATGCATCGAGGAGCTATAGCGGGATCCACCCGTCACTTATTAAGTCCAATGCATTCCTCATATGAACAGGTTTATACATAACATAAACATTCGTATTAAAACTAGCATACGAAATGTCAATACTTTTACCACAAACCATAAATGGTATAAAAATAGAACATCTACAGTCAAACATAACTCATTCGATACAATATGGAAGATTTGTATTGTATCACATTAACCTCAATCAAGAATAATGGAGGATGTTGACATAGATGAAAATAATCATCAAAACTATTTGAGAGAAATATCCCCCTTTTCTTGAAAACATTTAAAAGTCATACTATTTGTCAAGAAGCCATTTAAAAAAAGATTTTTGAATCAAAGTTTCCATACCACTTTGAAACGTTTAAAAGGAGTTTTAATTTTAAAACTTTAATGTCCATAAAATAAATCCTTAATACCATTTTTTAAAACATGGACATTAATGAGAAAGATTTATAAGAATAAGTCTTTAAAATATTTAAAAATGGTATTTTAGTTATAGATTCTAACCAAAAGAGCGACACTTGAATACAAATAATTGAGGTAATCAAAACATTGTAATATCATGAGAATAAAGGTATTCATGATATACTATGTCAAAGTACATTATATACACCACATAAAAGTGATTTGGTGTATAACAATAAAGAAGTATCAATGGAATTTAAATTGAGATGAAATCTCTCATAAAGGCCGTATCCTTAGGTCAAGGATAAATCAACGACATAATTATGTGTCAAAAATATAAATACACTCAATATGATTGGATATTTAGTTTAAATCAATCAGATGACATTCACACATATTCTTGTAAAAACAACACCAATGAATTGGATATTTAACTCAACAAATGGAGATTGAGTTAAAATTACTCTTATCAAGTTCATACCGATCACTTGAGAATTTATCAATGGAGTGATTATGTGAATCAAAAGTATATCCACAGAAAGGGGAGTGGAAAATATGACATACGAAAATGAATAGTAATTCCACACATAATCTCGGAGTAAAATAATCAATGAAGTTTGCGTAAAGCCGAATAATTGGAAATTGAAATTTCAAATTCCCTTATCCATTTGGTAACATATGAAATATGCACC
The DNA here is from genome assembly GCA_963277665.1 of Viscum album. NCBI lineage: Eukaryota > Viridiplantae > Streptophyta > Magnoliopsida > Santalales > Viscaceae > Viscum > Viscum album. The sequence continues at coordinate 312,448,166 of OY728161.1, forward strand.
CATGAAATAAGGATCATACAATGATTATGTAAATACCCATAAATTAAAGTATATTACACAATGAATACAATCATGGGCAGTACACATTCACCACATGCAATAATTAAGTGGTGATCAATGGAATTCTGACGGAATTAAAAGTGATATAAGAAACCCCTTACCACGTTAATCAACTGAGTCGTATGGCCAAAAGTTAATAACCACCAAATGATTTACATAATAACATGAATATAAAGAGAATCATGATAATTTATATCAAATGGAAGTACACAATTCACCACTTTCAAAAATTTAGTGGCGAACAATGGAAATCTCACAGAATTGAATGTGAGATAAGAAAATCCCTTACCACGTTAATCAACTGATTCATATGGCCAAAAGTTAATAACCACCAAATTATTTACAGAATAAAATGAATATAAAGAGAATCATGATAATATATATCAAATGGCAGTACACAATACACCACTTTCAATAATTTAGTGGCGAACAATGGAAATCTCACAGAATTGAAAGTGAGATAAGAAAATCCCTTACTTTGTACTTTTTCCTTGGTCGACGGTAGGTTTACCTGCTGTATAATGGTGAAATAATTGTTATTGAATTATACAAGAACAATTTACTTTAATATCATATCATATATGATCTTTTAACATTGATTTGTTAATAATATCTTAGAATTATCGTCATTTCGGGTGTTAATGGGTTCATTTTACTTTATATTCTTTGTTATGTGGGCCATATTATTTATTAATGGGATGTATATTATTCATATCCAAAATGATATCAATTCCTTATATACTTTTTTTATATCATCAAATTATAATTATACTTTAATGGATATGATGGAGAATGAATCTCATCGCGTTCGTGGAGACGGTAGTCCGTACGTACGCACGAGCGATAATATCATTCTTTTGATATTAAAATAATATATAATTGGATGTTATATCATATATACAGAATCATTATCATGTTATATTAATTATTTACATGAGTTACACATCATTATTATACCCATCCAAATAATAATATATTGAATAACAATTACACCACGGCGTGAAGACTGTAAGCCGTACGTACGCACGTATGGTGACATGTTATTCAAAGGATGGATAGAATACTGAATATGGTTGTACCATATTTATAATAACATCACATTATATATATGATACTGGAGTTATTATTTTATAATGGTAATAACAAATATAGATGAAGTGGAAGAAGAAAGGAACTTGAAAAGGGGTGGTGAAAACATTACATCTTCAACGGGTTCTTCCTTTTGATTTGATCAAAAGGGCTCCATAAGTTGGCTTTATGATCAAACTAAGGCCTCTAGGTTTTAGTGAGGGAATTTTAGAGAGTATTTGGGCAAGGTTTGGCCGAACCCTAAGGCTTTGAAGGTGTGAATAAATGAGAAGGAGGAGTGCCCTTTTATAAGAGGGGTGAGGGGAACCTTTGGAAAAGCTAGAAATATTAATTTATAATAAATTCATATTCGGTTTATAAATGATCCAAAGTTTATTTTTTAAATTTTAAGGTGTGGATGGGTCGAAAACAACTCAACCAATAGAATTTAGATAGGTTTGGGTCATTATATTAACTTTATCTTTAAGTATTAACTCTTAGTTAATTAGTTTCACTTTTACAATGTCTCTTTGTATTTTTATATTATATGGTTAATAAACTTAATATATACATCTAAGAGACCCCCAATTGGTACATTAATGATATACCTATCATGATATAATTCTTTTGGCCGAACCTTAGATTTTTATTAATTTAATATCAATTAATAATATAATATTTGTTTTAAAAACACTTTTATGTCAATTTTGACACTATTCAATAGTTGATTTTTGTGAAACACATAACAGAATTATTACTTCGAAAAAATTTAATTAAATCAATAATAATATGTTATATTAACCTATAAAATTTGTTTAATTCAATAAAAGTCTCAAATTATATTTATTTGGGTATTTATAATATCACTTATTCTAATTTTTCACTATTATGGTAATTACTGCATCAACTTTGTGTCATACATAAATTTACTTATTTAATGTCTAAAAATTATAAATAAACTATCATTATGTAGGAAATATTTTTATCTTTCTAATGAATATTTATAGTCTAAAATCCAACATATATAACCCTATGTAAGAATTTTTTTGATAAAAGATATATACTTGTGTCATTTTTGTATTTATTTTAACTTAATTAAAATAAAGTGTCATTATCACTTACAAGTGGATCCATGGGGTCCCAAAATCGACCCAAAGATGCCCATGGCCGACCATGTATCAAAACATAGTGTTAAGACACGTTTTAGGGTAATTTAGTATTATTATAATATTATTGTTTAACCCTTGTTTACCGGATTTGCCTTTTAACCATGGTAAATAAAATATTTACCGAAGTTATTATCCAAAATGTTTAAAAATATAATTTACCTATTTACACAATTTGATCATCCTGATTACAAATATGGCATCCATTTTTCCAAATTCAAAACACATAAGTGGCAGAAATTAATTTAAAATTAATTCTCGTTGTTAAAACAAAAAGCGTGTTTTTAAGAGATAATAACTATCAAAAGATTGTCACTTGTTTATGTGTGGTTTAAATGTGAAATTATGTTCAATGAACCACATTGTATTACATGCTAAAAATATATTCTAAATATACTTTAAAACCACTCAAATTCATAATTTATCACTATTAATTATTTTGATTAAAAAAGTTGTTTTTAATTGAAATTTAGTAATTCTCACTATTCATCAAAATATGAAAGTTATCCGAAAAGTACCAAAATTTCACCCTAGTCTAATTTCGATATTCCGAATCAAAAAATGAAGTCTATTTTGAGAGATATAATTTATAAAATTTCAAAAAGTAGGTATTAATATTCATAACGGCTAGTTTGATTGGTTATGGTGTGTTAAAATCTCGAAGTTGCGTACAATGAACGCCATTGCATTATTCGAAAGGAAACGTAACTTGGAAGCTTGGGGTGTTACATAAAAAGATGTAATAAATTTAAAAAATTATTATTCCTTTAAAAAATTACTCTAATAGTGATGATTTTTTAATGAAATGTTCGAAATATTATCTTTATATTAAATAATAAAATAAATACATGATAATAATTATCCCACTATGACCCCTCTATGCTAAAATCGTGCTGAGTGTGCCACCCTAAGATGACCTCTAATTGGATTGGGTATGGTGTCTAGAACTAATTACACATATCACAACATATGGGAGGTCATATCCAATATCACCCTAAAAGAAACACATATCTAAAATTTATAACATAACCAACAATAAGAAAATATATAAATAAAACTAATGTATATATAACACATGTGTGAGAAATAAAATACTATAACCAATCCACATATGAAAATAATAAAAGAACTATATATTCGATAATACTTCAAATCTAACATTCATAAATAATTGGAGATATCCATTACACTTTTTATACTCTGGGTTGATATATAAACATAAATATCACTAACACTATAAAAAATCACCATGTTTAATCATTAATAACTATGTTTTAGCTTCAAAAAAGACACCCCATCACTACATCCACCATGACCATATCTAATCTATACTTTTCCAAAAAAAATTATAGATATAGTTACAAATCCAATGTTGGGATGAGTATAAATAAACTATGTTGGATCCCTGATATAATAATTTTATTAATAATAAATCATCCAACTCAAAAACCTTAGTATGAGAGATCAAACATGAGGAAATATATAAAGGAATCATGTTTTACCATCCACTAGATATTTAGTGATGGAATGGAGTCACAATCATCTTATATATAGTCCATGTTAGTCACAAATCACAAGAAACTCTGAATAATCATTTTAATGAAATGAACATATTTTTTGAATTTTGTAACCATCAAAACATAACATCTGAAATGAAACCATGTGGTTCCAAAAGATTTACATTTTTTGAAGCATATAATTCCCTAAAATCCCAAACTTCAACATCACCGTTGGAAACTTTATTGGGGAAACCACCCATCTATAAATTGTGTATGGAAGTTAATGGAGCATGATGAAATCCATTCATAATTTCCATGTAGTTGTCTACAAAATATATAGGGGATGATATGTAATGTACATAGATTGTTAATTTCTAAGAGGTTTCTAACCCCTACTATTATAATAACCCATCTATGATGAATCCGAAATTACATTACTAAAAAGATAGGGGATGAACCTCACCATGTCTAGGGATAAGTATCAGTGCAGCGGATAACTAACTATAGAGGATGACCCTTTTACTATTTCAGCTCTCAATTTTTATGGGGTAACAAAATATATTTATAGATTATTTATTCCATGTGTATGTGTGAGAATACCAACCATATCTGTAATTTTTGGGACCCATGCTCGAACATATAATCACCACCATAGTGTACCAACCCCAATTATCTGATTGCCACAATAAGACCTCCCCATCCCTCTAATGAAGAAATGATATATAATATTCTTGTACAACCTTTCATACCAACATTGATGACAATTTTAAGTGTACCATCATAAATTATATGGGTAAATGCTCATCATGGACAAGTCACACTCCCAAACCTGATTCCTGAACCTGAATATACAAATAACCACACAGGCTAGTAGAGAACCAAGTGTGTACTTTAGTGATACATGGAACGTATCCCATATACTTTATTTTTCCCATTTACATACTTATTATATGTCTGTCAAGGGATAACTATCCATATTGCATCATTAGGTACATGGTGTGTGTGAATGGTTGGGTACATATCATGAACCACCAAAGCCTCTATTATATAAAAAACATAGTGTAAAGAGTGTAACTAATGGTAAATGTCATGTTGAATCATGTTTCTCACATGTTGTGTATTGTTAAGGAGGTTGAGTCATATAATTAAAATGGTACTCTATGTATGGTCTGAACTAACAAGGATTCTATTTTTGACTGACCATATTGGTGTGTACTCCATGTACATACCATTTCATTCAACACATGGGGACACAATGTGTATAGATAAATCACATGACTTGCGATTATTTTCTTCTCTAAAACCGTAGAAGCTATATCCAGTGATGTAAATGACATGTGTTATTCTAAAATAAACACTATGTGATCATTTTATTATATAGAAATTATATATTTCACATAGAATAACATATTCATGATAGTTCATACATTTTATGGTGAATAAAACTCATCAAATAAACGTTTTTAAGATTATATGTTTTAATAGTACAATTTTTAACAACATCTCATTGAATAAAATGTTTTTGATAGCCTCACACATATTAACATCTCAGGGCATTTCAATAAACATAATACATCTAAAACATCATACCTCTAATAAAAATTCATGTCGAGATGATACTCCAAAATTCTAGATTCATTGAATTAAAAAAAATTAGACATTGAGTGGTATTTTTACCACATGATCATCTATGAAAATATTTCATGAACTATAATCCATATAAATAGATGGTGATTAAGCTTGATGAACGGGGCAGGGATATCAAATTAAATTACATATAAGGGAATTTATGGGGGATTTTTCAAACACTAGTAACTCATAGATGCGATTGAATTTTATAGAACACGATAAAGGTATTATGAAATTATAAACACTAGGAAAAATATACACTCATAAATTACAAGGGGTGGTGTAAATAAGATATCAATTTAAAATAATCAATACATGATAAAAATAATAAAAATATAGGGAGTTACAAATAAAAATTACTACCAAATGGATTAAAACCCATTACTTTGGCATGTCATGAAAAATATTATTTTTTTCATTTATGATATATATTATCATTGATATCATCAAATTATTAGTTATTTTCATTCAAACTAACATCGAACCTAGATATATCTGATGACTCTCATTTCTCCCAGTCTATGAATATAAAAGGGACAATAGATAATTACCCTATGAATGATCTATATAGATGTATTTATAAAATAATTAAGGTTTTTCCAATTCTAAATAATTTAATTATATAATAAATAATTTCAATAATGTGCACCAATGCATCGAGTTGTTCTGGGGGCCTGATGTCAAAATAAAGGATATATCACCCATATGATATTCTCAATATTCAAAACACATCAAATCATTATGAGTTTCTTTCAAAATTATATTTTATATTATATGCCCATTTGTTCTCCTGGAATATATATATATTTCGTCTAATAATTATTAAAAATAGCTTAAAATTCAAATTCTTTTAAATTAACTAAAACTTATCTGACTCATTAAACAATACTCTTTAGGGTCATCTAGACTATTATAAAAAAAATTTATGATGTCACAATCTTTTGTAAATTTACCATTATACTCTTGGGTAGGTCCTAGTAATTTGAAATATCCAAATTGAGGTATTTTGATATTCATCAAAACTCAGGTCATTATATCATCATCACTTTTAATTAGTTTAATCCTATAAATGTAAATAACATGAGCACCTCAAGGAATCATTCAAACAAAATACATGCTAAAATGAACATATATTTCATGAACATCTATCATATACGAAGTTCAAGGTTCTAAAAAAACAATTACACAAATTATATGGAAGGGAATATCCACATTTCTCTTCATGGTTATCGATTCTAACTCATCTCAGAGAAAGGCTATAGTAGAAATATGCATCTAAATTAAATGAGTCTTTATCAGCTTCTACACCAAAACCCTTTTCTCATCTAAAGTTAATCATATAATATTATAAATTGTGGATATAATAAACTCCAATATTAACCTCAAAATGGTTCATTATTAGGGTTAACACTTGCGAGAGTAATTCACTTCTCACCTTCAATGTGATTTTTTGTTGGATTTCACATAAGAACCACCCACCAACAATTAATTCCAATACTATAAAAATCATAAGTATTTTAGAATATAACCCAAATAATTACATGAAAGAATGATCCAGTAGACATATGTCAATCCTCTATCATCACATAACAGAAATGAATAATCCCCTATATTGGTGAATCATGTAAAAATGTGATGTGGCCCATCATTCGTAACATCAATGTCTAGGATAATTTTCTATATTCATCTTAATATCATTATATTTTACATCCACAATCAATGAGTTCTTACTTGTACTGTAGTTTTTCTTTCTCAAAATCTATCAATAACCACTTTCTGAACAATTTCAAACCCTTGAATAGCTGATGATCACCCCATTTAACTTTTATTGTACTAATCAACCAAAATACCATGTAGGTGTTCCAAAAAATTTATATCAACGTTCTCTATCATCTACATACTATTAGATAATACTATATAAAATATGAGCAACCAAGATTCACATCATCTTTAGAAAATATTCCCATAAATAATATATTAATTGTTTCTATGTGATGGGTACACAAATAATTATATGGTGGACATACCTATTTAGGGTCACAATCTACTAGGGTTGTTTCTAGTATGGATGACCATCCTAAAATACATGAAAAACACGAAAAACCCATAACAATAACACTAGGGGAGTGGTTTTTGATCAATTCAACAACAAGGAAACCCTTCAGGTCTATCACATAATAATTTGTTTTTCACTCATGAATATGAAATTGATATGTCCCACATGGGAATCTCTCACACAAAAATATTATTTTATGGGTATCAGACATCAATAAATGGAATGGAATGTATCACTATCTACAAATTAATTAACTACACTAAAGGTAGCTACTCATGCACTGACACCATCTAATAACTTGAGAATCCTCTACATGAATTATCATCCATCACACCACTATGCACTACTATGAATGTGATATATCACTAACAATTGTTGTCTCAACACACAAAGTCTAATCACATCTCCATGAATCTATAACTCAATTTACATGAGGTTAATACACATATGAAATTTTCATAGTGACACTAAATCAGTTTCACTAAAATATTAAAAGATCCTCCAAAAACCAGTTCCAAGAGAGATTATATCTTCATACATATACATACTATAGGGCTGTTAATAATTGCACAAATAAAAACATGAAAATACTATTTTTAATTTAGGCTAAGGAACGCATGTTTCAGTTTATTAAGGAAAACCCCATGGTATCTCTTGGAAAACATAATTACAATAAGCCACACTAATAGGAATTAAATTTTAATCTAGAAAAATTTTCAATAATTTCATTATTACCATATGAGGGGTTCTTAAGCATTACTACTCGATGGTCGCCTCATCTGACCACACCTATGGGGACTCTACTCAATGTTAGGGATGGATCTCACATATTTTGCTGGAATAAATATTACCATACTTTTTAATAAATAGTTCCAAATAAATTACAGGGTATTCAACATTAGATTGAATATATATTAATAATGAATACGAAAAAATAACTCTATCCTAACTTAGGATAACCATACAATACCTATTTGGGTGAGTGGAAATAAAATCATCATTGGAAAATCTCTAAATTAAAAAGTTATTTCTAGGGGTTATACATGAATATGAAACACCAAAAATTAATATGTAGAAATAATAAATTTCTCTTGGGCCCCATATATCATGGAATAATGAATAAGGATTTGAATCAAACATTAAACTTCAATATTGAATTTTGGCCTTACCCGTACTTCATATTCATCTTCCAAAAAATTTAACTATCAATAACCAACGTATGATAGGAACAATCCAATAATTTTTATGCCATGATACAATGAATTTTTCATAAATCATTATCGAGTCTTTTACCACACACATCCCACATTAAATATTCATGTTAGGTCACTGCCTCATGTAAATTACAAACCATTCATTATTTTTATCTTTAAGGTGGATATCCATCCCAGAAATTCCTATGGATATATCCATGTAAAATGAACACCATATACCAAATATGGGGTCTATCTACATGAAAAATTACAAACTACCAATTCTCAATCTAGTATTTATTTTATTATGTGGAGTTACATGTTAAGAAAATCATATCTTTAAAAATCGTTCATCAATTTTTTCCATCATACAACTAATATATAATTTAATGTCTATGAAATTATGTGTAATTTTTTATTTATATAGAATTATTCTGAGACCACACACATGACAACACACCATTCTGAGGCCCTGTGAGTCCAAAACAGAATTTTTATCCTTTTTAAGTAGGCTGATGTAAACGTGCGATGTATTTTTTCCATCATTTGAACCTGTGACACCAACGATCATGTACTCAAGATGTATAAGCTCTCACTTGGAATCCAAAAGACCCTAGATCAAATAATGGTAGGGACTAAATTCAAGGTACTATAGAAGTTCTGTAGCAGGCACTGTAGCAGCATTATAGCAACAGTAGAACTACAGTAGCAGCGACATTGTACCGATGAAGGCATAGTATCAGTTACTGTGGAAGAAGGGTATTATAGCAGTACTATTCACCAAGGGGTCATTTGGGCCAATGAAGGGGATTTAAAAACATTATTTAGGCCACATGACATTGGTTCATTGGGCTATGTAATAGGTCTCCCTATACCAACACAAAAAAGAGGCCTTTACATTTATAATAAAATTGAGGATTCAACGCCAAACATTAATAAAACAAACTAACCGATGATCAGATCGAAAATATGAAGTCATTTTTGAACACATAATGCTAGGATTCATCTAAAAATGACTTAACTTCGGCTGGAATGGGAAAAATAGATATGTTATTTTTCATACTTCTCCGAAAATAATAAAATTACTTTAAAAAGTAATTTTATTTTATTTTCTTATCCATTGATAGACGGATGGGGAAGATATGGTGCATCAATGAGTCACTTCATAAGGCTCATTTTTGGCTTGTTAATTCACTGTGTAATGACATTTTAATGATGCATAACAGCGTACTGACATGATGTGGCTATGTAAATGAAACTGTATGACCTGTTTTAATTTTATTTTTGCTGACACATTGGTGGAACGAGTAATTAAGCTATGAGTATTATCTTATTGACCCATAATGAACAACCCCTCTAACAAATAATGAAAAATTATAAAGAACATCAAACATTTTCGATGATAATTGAAGAAAGGATCTAGAAGGGACAAACGATGTCAATATCTTGAAACCTCGATTACGTAATGATGCTATAATGAATTTCAAAGTGGTAGGGGTTATTTAATTTTAGTATTATTCATCGTTATTATTATAAAAATGAGGAACACAGATCAACAGATGAAAATTGTGATCTATGAAATTAGAATTTATGAGGGAGGGTGACTTTTCTTTTGTGATTTATCATCCAGGATTAGTTTATCTCTAGTTTGATTAAGGAATAATCCATGAGCCTCCCCATGATTATAAACCGCTAATGTGGTGGATGCGGGCCAACATGAACATTTCCTGATCACCTCTGTTGTGTGATTTATTTATGGAAGCATCATAAAAATGGTTGAAAGATGATTCTGAGACCATTATAGTGAAGTGGAAATTCCCTAGAGACTGCAGGTAACAGTGGTGCGAAGAACAGACCACCAGAGCTCGTCAGGTGGACCGCTTAACATATACCGGTGTGCTGACAACAATTTCATGTGATGGCGGTGGTGGTCATAGGTGTAGGTGGGGGCACGACCCTATTCACGTTGATGTGGAAGGAGTCTGTGGCTAAATTGAACTCACAATAGTGAGGAGATGCAGTGCCCACCCGATGTCGCATGGAGGGATGACCTTCGTCCGGGCCGTCTGGGTGGCTCAGCGAGCCACGATCACTCAACTGTGGCAGGAGGGCCCTGCACGTCCGTGGGGCCATCAGAGGATGGATGCATCATCCAGTAGTGTATCAGCTAGGTGGCTCATTACCGACATACACCGTGCGGGATGGGCTTTGGGATGGAGGGTGGCACTCCCGACAAGTGGGTTGTTCCAACACCAATGGGTCGAACATGATTCCCAATGGCCCGGTCTTGTAGCCCAAGGGCATGAACTGACAATGTTGGTCTAGAACCATGCTTGTGGAATAGACCGTTACCAGTAGGCACGACCCACGCCCTTTAGGCTGGGCCAGACTAGACCTGGTCACTGGGCAACCCGGTAGGCTAGACCCTCGGCCAAAACGGGCCGGGTCCAGCAAGGCCCATTGGGACCAGCCCACTAGCCATGTTGGACCAAACCAAACTAGATTCGAACCAGGTGATTTTGAGTCGGTCGAATGAAACCGGGCTATGTGGGACCTCCAGGTCGGGGTGGTTGGGTCGGTCCGAACCCAGACGCAACCGGCCCTGGATTACTAAAATGCTAATAAAATGAAAATTGGGTGTCTGATTAATGAGAAATTTGTGGAATTGAGCCCCTCTCGATAAGGAAGAACTTTTGGAATTCCTTGATAAGGCTTTCATGGATGTTAAGGTGTGATGAATGGTTTGAGTAGTGGTTCTCCAGGTAACACTACATACGGAACCCTGTAGTTGGATGAGACCTTAAGAATGTTGACATTCGATGTTGTGTGACTCAAATATGGCCCAACGGGAAGCAATTAATTGTAAATTTTCATCCCACTGAGAGGATCACTTATTCGGAACTTTGCAAACCCATGGTACCCGACGAGGAGGAGTACATCAGTGGGCCAGGATTAGTGGTATTCACTTATGTGTGACCATTCAGGGCCATGGAACGTGATGAGGAGTATTACCTATGGAGTCCAAGGTCAGTTGGAAGAACATCTTCTTGACTTTGTTGGCCTAGTGTACTCGATATAATATGTGTTATCCAATAGCTGAGGTGTTCGATGATGTGACTGAGGATTCTTCTATTAGTACCCTATATGCATACACGGTGCGATTTTTCTAGTGATTCATTCTTTACTTTGATGATTGATTTTGGGTCTTTCATTTTTGTTTTGGGTTCCTTAATGAGCTTGTTTTTACTCACCCCTGATTGGACTTTTGGATGTACTTGTAGTGCCTACTGTAGACGATCAACATTTCGGTAGAGACTTTGGTGGACCAAGACCTAGAGGTGCTCAAGGAGATGGGGCTGATGAATGTTACAATGGTGTACATGATGGCCTAGGACCAGTCAAGGCCCAGTAAGATCAGGTGGAAAGGAGGTTCTACTTTGGATTCAATTAGCTAAAATAATCTCATGATTAGGTGGGGTTTTCCGTGAATGGCAATCATAGTTTCCTTTTTTCACTTTTTTTTAGTTCTCTTGTTGGTTTTGTATTATGTCCCATTTATATTTGTTGTAATTATACTCATCCTTTTTTAGTGATACTCGTTACGTTTCTTTGTGTGTTACTTGCTTGGGTGTGTGTGTTTGTGTGATTGTACTTAGAAAAATTCCTCCCACATGCAGGTTGATGCCATCAACACTAGTTGCAAGCCCATGGCCATTAGGAAGTGGTATAAGGGTAGTCCCAGTGCGGGCCCTATGGGATGGGTCATTAAAAATAGGTATCATAGGTCAGTTAGTCTTACCACAATTACTGGTAGTCTTTATTTGTTTTTGAGAAACAGTGTTAAGTGTTTCGAGTCTGACTTCCAAATTTTGGGAGTCCAGTGTTGGTGCAGTGGCCAACGTATCCATACACCAGGACCTTGAATTCTATTTTTAGCTCTATACATGAAAAAATGGTTGCATAAATTTATCCTTAGGTAATTTTTATTAAAAGTAAACTCATCAGGTATAACGTTATAAATGTGGTACATCTGGTTCAATCTCAAGATGCCTCCACATAGACGGCCAGCCACGACCCCGATAAGAGGTTATGAGGACAGCCCGCCTAGTGATGAGGCATATGTTTTGGGACATGTTCTAGAGATTGGCCCATTGGGTGGTGCACCAATGCTACCACCACCTGATGGTCAACATCTACTATCGACGGTTATATTAGAGGACGTGCATAGACTCAGTTCCCAACATGAGTCTCAAGGACATTGACCTCCCAGGTTCCGGGGAGAGGCTGATCCTCAGGTCCTTGAGGACTGGATGGAATTAGTGACGTGGGTCTTCCACTTAGTGAGGACATTGCCTGACCAGATGGTGATCTTGGTAGTGAGACTTCTACAGGGCATAGCTTGGAGACAGTGGATTTTGACAACACAGATTCATGATGAGGAAACCCTCACCTGGGTAGAATTTGTGAGGATTATCCTAGAGAATTTTGTTTTCCAATGACCTTGAAAATTGTGCACATTCAAGAGGTTCTTCACCTACAGTAGGGAAGCAAGATGGTGGATGAGTGCTGAGTGAGGTTCATAAATCATTATCTGTACATAATAGATTTGGTGCAAAATAATTTCTACAATGCTTTATCTTTTGAGCAAGGAATCTAGTGGGAGATCATGGCATCGATGTTTTCTCTCAACATCCCTATATAGGTTGGGGTACTGGAGCCAACCCTTCTGGTAGAGAGATTCATTATAGAGGTGGAGCCGACAACTAGTGCCACCAGCAGACCCAAGACAGTATAGTCTTTGGAATAAAGTGAAAGTAGACACGAGGGCCCAAGTAGGATAGACCATTCAACAGAAGAACCCCAAGACTCACAGCCAGCAGTATGGGGCTGCCAAACAAGATGGATTCAGCTAGGAACAAAGCTTTACATCTTTTTCTGTAGTAAAAGACACATGGAATGTGATTGCATGACCAAACATATATATGAATAGTATATAGTTAAGGCGATGCTGAGGAAGACGTATCGGATTGAGCGAGAAGGTATGTAGGGCGGAGGACATTAGAGTTGAGCAGGTCGAGGAGCAGGTAATGTGGAACAATTTTAGGTGTTACCACGACCACTACGAGGTGGTCCACCCCAACTTCAGGGAGTCATCGGACAAGGCTAAGAACATCTTCATGTAGTAGAGGCTTCTGACCATGGTGCACCAGAAATGATCCAAGGTACGATCTATATCTTCTCAAACCTAGATACAGTTATTATAGGCATTGTTTCTAGTCACACTTTCTTAACCATGTATCTCATACAGAGATTAGAGATTCTGGTGGAGCTGTTTGGATTCATTATTACGGCTAGAATACTCCTACGTGGGGGTACTCAATGATTACACATAGGTTCTGATAGTGTGAGCCTACTCTAAGAGGTGAGAGATTCAGCTGTGATCTCTTAGTATTGGTGTCAAGGCCTTACAACATCATCCTGGGTATGTACTGGTTATCAAAAACCCATGATTAGATTGAAAATTTTAGGCGTACAGTGCGGTGTTTACATGGAGATGGGACTGGGTTTTCCGTCATAGGTGAGAAGGAAACCGTTGTAGGGAACAATGGACATTCTCAAATGAGGGTGAAACCGATCACTCCCCAGTTGGATTCCCACACTCTCAGTGTAGTGGATGAGAGGATTCCCTGATTTCCTATAGCGGTGGATGAGTACATTAATTTTTTTATGAGGATGTTCCGGGGATACATACCCATAGAGAGGGAGAGTTATGCATCGACTAGTACCCCAAGACAACACTGATATACTCACTGACATATCAGATGTCTCTCGTGGAGCTTCGTGAGCAGAGGGTACAACTATAAGGCTTATAGGAGAAGGGCTTCATAAGGCACTGCATTTCCCAATTGGTAGATCTGATGATTTTTACCAAGATGGAATATAGATGTTGGAGGTTGTGTGTGGACTTCAGATGCCTGAACCAGGTGACCGGGAAGAACAAGTATCAAGTACAGAGGATCGATGATCACTTTGACAAGCTGAAGGGGGTGAAGTAGTTCTCAAAGATATACCTCAGATCAGGCTACCACCATCTTCTCGTCCAGGAAAAGGATGTATCAAAGACATCCTTCAGGTGCTGGTACGACCACTATGAGTTTCTGGTGATGCCATTCGGTATGGACAATGATCCGAAAGTGTTCACGTGACACATACACAAGATATTGAAGCCTTAACATGACCTGTTATTTTTGGTACTTGTAGATGAAATCTTAGTGTACTCGGCGTCAGAGGAGGAGCACACTACACACCTATAGATCGTCTTATATACACTCTGAGAGAAAGAGATTTATGGGATGCTCTTGAAGTGTCACTTTATGATTCGAGAAGTCCAATTTCTGGGACACATCATCTAAGAGGCTTGAGTGTTAGTAGATTCGGCGAAGATAGAGGTGGTGCGTCATAACTACCACTATTTATAAGTCCCAATTAAATCAAATAAAGAACTATAATGCCTAATTAATATAAAATGCTTGATATTTCATTAATAATTTAGTTTATAGATATAAATAATTATTCATTACATACCAAGAGTGGAGATGCAATTTATCACATAAAATGGATGCTTGAGTACATTAAATAATTGGTTTCTTAGGTTTTACACATAAAATGATAACTATTATCAATTAGAATAAGGTTACACATAAATATATACCATATATTAGTAAATTTAAAATAATATATCATTGTATATTGATCATGGAAATAAATAATTACCCCCTTAAAATAAAAATATAAAATAATATGTGTTCTTACACACATATATATATATATACATATACCATACAAAAAATAATAATTTTATGGAAAACACTTGAAAACCCTTTGATAAATTATTTATATTTCAAAATATTTTCTTAGAGATAAAATTTAAAACAAAAACATTTATTAAAATGTATAGATGTTAAAAATCATGAACCATATATAAATATATCGGTATATATATAATTATATATATGTGTATGTATTTCATTATAATCAATAAAAATTGACCAATAAGAAAACTAATTTCATGAAACTCTTAGACTTATAATTAAAATTTAGATCAAAACCATCGTCTTTTTTTAAAATAGGTAATTATACACACTCACACACACACACAATCATATATATATTTACATATTTGTAAAAAAAATAATTTTGATTACATAAATTAATTAAATCCTTATATAAATCTTTAGGAATGATGGATTTGTTAAGAATTACTTAAAACATATATTTAAAATAAATATTTGTCATAAAAATTTCATTTGAAAAATAGGTGTGTGTATATATATATTTCTGTATACGCTTATATATATATAATTTTTTAGACACACACACACACCAATATATATATATATATAAGGGTATTGATGAAATAAAACATAATTAAATTTGATTTCATAAAAAATGAATTTCAAAAAATTATCTTTCATCAACATTTATTAAAAAAATCAATATATATATATATATATATATATATATTTACATACGCATATATATATAAATCAGTCTTAAAAATTAATGATAAATTGAACACTTACAAAATCAGTTTAAAATAATAAAATCACTTACATGACACTGGAAAATTGAGGATGGAATGAAACTCATGCCTATTAGATTAACTTGAACAAATAGAGGGGTTTGGTTTTGGACTTGTGACCATTAAGAAGGTGTTATCCCGAGTCTCATGTATTTATTAAGAATATTAAATTTTCGTAATCTTCTTAGAGAAGAAAAATTATTTTCATTATTTTATTAAAAACAAAACTAAATAAAGACCCTTATACATGGGACATAACATTCTTATTATTTCTATTTATCATTTTCTCTCTAACATCCCATGGGTCTTTGATTCTACTTAAATTATTTTTTATCCTTATTGACTTTTGTTCCAATATGTAACACATTACTCGTGATATTATATATTATTATCATTACTGTTCATAATTGTATTTATTCACTTTTAAAAAAAACATTTTTCATCATTCCAACACATGTAACGTATATCTCTTCCCTAATTTTCACTTTTCTTTTAGTAAACATATCATAATAATAATATATTACTTTTCATTTTATTCCATCATTAAAATTTAAAAAACGTAAACGTAGTTTTTTGAAAAATCAATATATGTTTTTTTTTACAAAACTCATAAAAACATTTTGAATGATAAAATAAAATATATATAATAATAAAATAATGATATATATTTATAAACACACATATATGTCTGTTAAATTAAATAAAACACAAATATATTAAATGATAATTATATTTATTTATAGAAATATACATTAAACAACATAAAAATTAAATATAAAATGTATGACATGAAGATAATATAAATTGATATATCTATATAATATATTAACATAAAAATAATATTTTTCATAAAAATATGTTTCCCATTATGTATTTTTATTGTTATTTTTTATTTAATTTTTTTAATTAAATAAAATATTACTTTTAAATTGTAAACAAACCCAAAAATTATTGTTTTAATATCATGGGTAGTTACATTATTCCCCCATCAAAATAATTATATCAGCTCTATCAATCTTCAAACTAATAGAAATATGAATTTATGTCTTCAAAATTAATAAAACAAAGAAATATAAACTATAAACTCAACCACAAAGAAGAAATCTAATCTATAATGTTTTCTAGACCATTCCTTTGACACTAATTATAACACCCAAACCCCAGAGGCCCAGATCTGATGTAATAACATGGTGGGTAATTTCATTATAAAAGGAACTGAATAATTACACAACCCTTTAAAAAAATGAAGACATATTTTTTTTTAAAAAGAAAATAATATTTGATGTAAAAAACATAATTTAGAGAGTTTTCTATAATAATTTTATGGGTGTCACATGTTTAATATTACTTCCACTATATATAAGTCATATAAAAAATAGATAAATAACTATAATGAATACTTGATCAATAATGCATGATATTTAATTTATAATTTATTTGTTCTCAATAACTAATTATTCATGACTTACCAAGATTTGTAGATGAAATTTTATATTTTCTTTATTAGGTATTTTTATTTACTTTTTAGTTAATTTGAAAGTAAAGGTACATAACATATAGAATTACAAAACACTCGAGAATTAATATATAAAAAATATCCAAATATGGCTTGTTATTATATTATAAAAAATTACATATATTATTGAATAACTTATATTGTAATATGTAACACAAGATATGTACTTTCTATATTGGAATGGTGATTATAAAACATTTGGAGTACACTAAAAAATCATATTAGACAATTCTATATGTAATAATATTTGAGTAGCTTCAATGAATATTTGTTTTCTAGAGTATCAAATGACTCAAAGACCCCCATTTAACATGATTAATTTGAAAGTATTATTTTCATGTAGTTAATTATAGTTGATATAAAATAGGTGTGAACTATAACATTTATGGTTCTATTCAAATAAAAGTTCCCTAGAACAAAATATTTTTTATATGCATTTGAAATTAATATATTAAAGATAATGAACATTTCAAAATCTGTAAATTATTATTAAAAAGCGTGTAATAACACATTATGAATGTTTGTTATATTAAAATGGTAGAAAATATAACATTTTAATAACATATTTTTTATGTCTAGAACCCAATAAACTAAACATGTCACTCTGTAAGATGTTATGGGTGTGAATAAACATGCATTCAGATATATAAGATGTATTTCACAAGATTAGATGGAATAACATAATATTAGAAATATTATTCCCACATTTATAATGATGAGGACTGATAAGGAATAAATAATAATTAATAATCATTTTTTTGAAATAATAATATAAACCCATATATAAATTATTATTTTAATATCCCGTAATTATGTATGTACCTATGCGCCTCTTTGTATGATAATTTTAATTTTATTATATTTTATGAAATTATAATTTTTAAGATATTTTGGGGAAAACAGATTATAGACGAGGTAGCCTAAAATCCATAAAAAACCAATCAAATAGAAGAAACTAGAGAAACAATCCATACAACAACAAACCCAATTTAAATAATTTGTAAAACCAAATACATAAAATACACTAAAAATGAGATAAAACAATTATAAAACATTATTATTGTCATTTCATAGTAATCTACAACGGACATAGGTCTATAACCAATGACAAACAATACCACCCAAGAACCTTCCACCGTGATCCACCATAACACATGATAATGAGAGGTTATAATCCTTATCAAGACCTAACAAAAAAATTCCACTATCACATATAAGGATTAGTGTGGAAATGGTAATCACTGCTATATTAATCAATAAGAGTTTAATCATGACACTAAAAATATAGTTCTCCAAGTCAGTAGTTTAGTAACCCAACAATAACTAGCATGCCGAGATGCAATGAATATAAGAAAAAGAGAGGTATCAAGTGATTAAACAAAAATGAAAAACAATGATCGGAAAAAAAATTCAATATGATCCAACAAGACATTGTTACATTTGAATTATTATTTTTGAATTATTAGTAAAAGAAGTGAATTTTTTCCCTAATTCATAAATGAATATAAATAAAAGGAATATTTCTAAATTTCAATTCATTTTTATTGGGTATAAAAGTATGTAAATTGAATAAAATGTTTATAATTTTTTTTTGATATTTTGTAGTGAAAATATTTAAAATAAAATTACAAATATTTTTCTTGGGACATACCTAAATATCCGCTAATAGAAATATTTTCTATATTATATTCCTCCGTTATTAGAAAATAAAAATTTGACCATTTAAGTGGAGTGTGATTATAAAGTAATATTTAGATTAATATTTAAATGAAAACATATATGACTTTAATATTGTGTGCTTTACCTTATTATAATTTTTTTAATAATTATGCAGATAATTTTAAATTTTAATCTATGACTAAATTAATATAAACTATTTAAATTTTGAAAAAAAGTGTTCTTAACATAAATAACTGTTTAGCATTATGATAAAAAAGATAGAATTATAAATAAATAAATAAATAAACCAATCAATTATAAATCAACATATCACTATAATATAAAATATAATAATTATTTATAATTATAAAATCGTTTAATCATAATATAAAAGAGATGTTATAGTCTGGATGATGATTGAACTGTAGGGTACAATTGGTCAAGGGAAGAAAAATTGCGAGGTATAATAGCTTAACTTTGTTTTATGGTGGGAAAACATCTAAAATAGTTATTATAATATTATTATAGTGTTATATAAAATGATAAAGATAAAATTAACTATTTTTAAAATATCATAAATGATAGTATAATTTCATTGAAAATATACCAAATTTTTTGAAGGATTCAACACCATTTTATTAATGAAATGCATCTCTATAATTTGTAAACCAAATATTTCTATCACTATATTAATATATTACTAAAAATAATAAATACATTATAATAAACCCAAATAATTTACGTCCAAAAGAAAAAATCATAAAAAAGGACTAATTTATAGGATATATTACTGGTAAAGAATATCGAATAACACCACTTTCGGCTGGAAAAACCGATAAAATGAACATAGATATTAACAATAGAAGCGACTATTTTCATTACTGATTTAAATATATTATTGATTTCAAATTTCATTAACAAATATAACAATAGATGTTGTTTATCATGGGATTTTCAAAATATTCAACACACTAACCAAAGTAGGAGAGCGCATTTTGAAAAAAATGTTATCTCTGATGATGGGAATCCATGGTGAGGAATAGCCAAATAAAACCAATTTAAAATCATAAAAAAAACTATAAAATGAAACAAGGTTCAAATATAACAATTTAATGACTAAAATTTTATAATATGGAAAAATAATCATATATCAGTAGAGATACTAAACCCTTAATATCCCTAGGATGGAAAATAAAATGTGTCACCAGAATTCATGGTGGGGTAAACACTAGATCCCAATAGGAGTCCTAAATAGAAAATAGATATATTGATATATGTGTGTCATATCCACTCATGAATTTATATATAATGTTTTAGGATAACTTGATGGATCAAAATACAAGAAAATAATCCAAAATTTAAAATTAGAATATAATATATCTAAAATTTTATCTTAGACCAGATTTTATAAAATATATTCAACATATTTTACATAAAAATATCATGTATATCTTAGATACTCTATGGGAAAAAATACAAGATTGATATGTATATTAATTAATAAAATCCTTGATTTATATCATAAAAGAAACAATTTAATTACAACAAAATTGTTCTGGAATATGAATGTGATGCATGTTTCCCTATCCTTTTTACTAGAAAAAAATATAATAATATAATTTATATAGCTCCACCTAGAATCAATATGAAAACAAAAAATCTAATTAATATTTTAATCCTTCAAAAATAAATATTACGTATTAATATAAAATTTTCTTATTATTTCCCAATAACCAACAATCAATGTCAAGTATAGTCACACTATCTTATTTAATATCATAGTTCACTATTCAAACTATCACATTTTTTATGTACCTCAAAAAATTAAAAAACCGTTAGTTCTGTCAACTATTACCCAACTATTTTATATATTTCAATAAAAACCACTAAATTGATAGTCAAAGTGGGCCTAAAAATAAAAATGAAACCACCCTAAATTACATGCCTTAAGGGACCATTTACAATTGAAGTGTTCTTATTAATAAATTCAATTCCATAGATTCTTTATATAGTACTTTTATAATTAACATGCGGTATACAACATGACAATACCTATCTAGAAATATATAAAAATTACTATATTAAATTTTTAACCATTATAAAATTTACAAAATTGGTTATATGTTCATTAATTGAAAATATTAACTCTCATAACAATTTTTAAGTAGACATCATGTTTTATCATTAAAAAATTATAATTTATCTCCTTTATAACAATGAAAACAGGAATAAAATCATAAGTTTTCCAGTAAATGCTTATATTTCCCAATAATAAGAAGAAATAAGAATTTATGAGTTTTATAGAAAATCTAGGAAAATATGATTATTGTAATGATTATTGAAGAAATTTCTATTCAAAATAACAACCCCATGATTTATCAAATACCAAATAAAATTTATCATTTTATCAATTACGTTTTCTATAATTTATTTAAAATGAAATTATTTAAGATAATCATATTTAAAAATTAATGTAATGTAATTGGATAAAAATTTACTTTATTTTATCTTTAATATATATTTATATTTCTGAAAAATAAATTTTAGTCTTATATAAACGTGACATTACATAAATATATAGACATTATGATCCACCCTTTGGGTCCACATATTTATTTATATTATCCCGACATATAAATGCTAGAAAAACTAGTGACATTATCTTTAATAAGGATAGGGGTAACATACCTTGAACCTATAGATTTTATTAAAAATAATGTCACTTAATGGATGTTCATGATCTAATTACTTCATGAAACCCTATTAAAACACTCAAATTTGTGGTTTAATACTAAATGGATACTTATGAGACAATGAAATGATTTAATTCTTATATATCTCCATCTCCCTTTTTAAGGATTTTAGTTACCTCTAATTGCACAAATATATATATCAATGATAGATTAAATGAAAAGTAATATCAGATAGATATCTTGGTTTTATCCCTCATATTTTTAGAAGATAAAATAGTAAATGATATTTATTTGATTAAAAAATAAAAAAATCATTGAATCATATTTCATAGAAATAAATAATCATTAAGGGGGAGAGGATATTATAGAAATAGACATTATATAATTCCATTAATTTATTTTCTAAATTATTATCTAGTTAAAGGAATTTTTAAATATACGGTGGTTGAGAAAAATATCACATTTGGAGATATAGACATAATTATCAATGGATTGTATATCAAAATGAAATATATACTCACGTAAATCAATGATATTGGTGGAGAATCCATTGTCTAACAACGAAAAGGTATGGATCAAAGAAAACACATGAATTTTGTGATGATATTAATAAAGTGGATATTGTTGCATAAATAGAATGTGATAGAGAATAATGGTTTTCAAAAAGATATGATATAGGATTATCATTAAAATTCATGTTCATATGAGGATTGAATATATAAAAAATGATTACGATGGAGGATAATCCATGCGAACAAACTCTATGAAATAAACTATTTTTATGACCCTAAAAATACCCAAAAGATTTTTGATGAATTATCTTATATATATATATATTTGAATACAAAAAAATTATACTCTTTTGGTTATTAAAATAAGGTCCATACATGAAATATATATTCCAAAAAAGGGGTGCCTCATGGAATAATATAAACAAAGACAACTGAGAATAAAATCAAGAACCCTCTTTGTTTTATATGTATACTCCTTGTAGACTGAATGATATGATCATATTGTAATATAGTTGAAATTAATTAAAATCTATGTTCTAAGGGATACTAAATGTGGACTTCCAGAGTATAAAAATCCATCAGCAAGAAGGTTGAGAGAAAATAATATATTTGAATCAATATATAAAGATGATAATAAATATTGTATAGAGATTGTAAAAACCAAATAACCACAAAATTTGGTGTATAATGATAGGGGATTAAAACTAAAAGGGTTAAGGAAGGTAGTAATTAAAAATATTTCTTTAAGAAAATAGATTGATCAAGTTTATGGAATCTTGATTGTTGTCTAACTACAATATAAAATGAACTCAGGACATTTTCATGGGAATAAAATATTAAAAATAAAACATTATTATATTTTTAACTGTAAAATCAGTATTATAATTTGATCCATGAATGATAAAGTTGGAGGAAATGATATGATACTGATAAATGTATTTGCAGTTGAAGGACATGTTCAAAACATTGGAATTTTAATTCAATTATGTGCCTATTGAAATGTCATACATCTCATCATGAATATATTTACCATCAATGGGAAATATGATATAATATAAATGAAGCGTATGAAAACAATATAGATCTTGATGTCATTCACGGAGAATAACATACTACTTATTATAAATTGATTTTAGAAACTGGTTGATCCATAAATGTCTAGTCAACTTGATCAATAAACATTACAAGATTTTTTTAACAATGAAGGACCATGTGAAATCTCTAATATTTCAGGTAGCTTTACTCACACATTTATTTATTGATAAAATTATTCTATAAAATGATCAAAAGTCAAGAATGTTTATATATTTTGTATATATTGATGTTATTTAGGATGATATCACATTTGTTCATTAATATAAATTGTTTTTGTTTGAATTAAATTAATAATTACAATAGTGTGGAATGGTTTATGTTGATATATCAGATGTATAAAGAGTTTTATTTCTTTAAACATTATGAGATGATGAATTTGTAGAGGATTAGATAGAATATTTATAAATACCTAATCAAAAACAGCTTGTAGTTTACAAATAGATAAGTATTAGATTATCATGACATGAATAGGTTAAGGAACCAAATTTCAATGGTTGGGAGTCTTAATAAAATGATATAATTTATAAGATGAATTAAATCACTAAAAATATAGATAAAATGATACTCAAAAAATATTTCACATTAGAAGTATTGGAAAGAAGTATTTTTAAAATGTATCAATGTTAAAAATATATAACCTTATCATTTCATGATGAAGAAAATAATTCGTTTGAGTTACTAATTGGGAAGAAGCCTTCCCTAAAATACATTTATAATTTCAAAATTGGATAATATATTAATTACAAAAACAAGAACAAATGAATTGTTGAATCTGATTAAGACAAAAAAAATATTAATTATCTACTCAAATAAATTAACGGATAATATATTATTTAGAAAATTTCAAAGAATGATAAGTGAAATCCATGAATGCACTATCATTGATAATGAGTAGAATTGCCAATAATTGAAGGATAAAATCTTAGATTATAATAATAATGATTTGAAAATATCATAGGGAAAAAAAGTAGCCAGTAGTGGTTTCAATAATGATATCAATGAGGAGGAATATATTATAAAATTAATGAAGTAAATTAATTAAATAATTGAATCATAATCAATGAATAATAAATCTATGGTGACCAAAATACTCCAATTTAGATGATTAGAATGAAATATTGGTAAATAATTTCACTCTTATCAAAAGTAAAGAAAAATCCTTTTTAAAAATTTTACAATGGGGGAGTAGATGGTCTAATGAGATACATGAATATCATTATGTAATTAAAAAAATAGTCTCGGTATATTAACATGTGGATATACAATAAAAAAAATAATCAAAACTAAATGGTTATTACAAATTAAACTAAATGAATAAGTATATGTATTTAAATTAAAGGAATGAATTAAATGAAAATTCTATTAACATAGTGATGGAATCGATGTAGATTACATCTTTTCACATATGGTAGTTTTAATAATATTCAATTATTGGATTCAATAGATGTGAAAAATGATTTATGGAGTTTCAAATATATGTTATGTTAGGATTTCATTAATTATGTCACATCCCAATTTATCTTTTAGGTACAAATCATCACTCCCACTAAATATAATTTTCATAACAATTATTTTATAATTTTATGGGAATTTTTTGGAAGATTTATTGAATTATAGTAATCTTAATTCTTAGTGCATAGTTTTTCCAAAACATCTATAATTTCATGGAACCTATTTGGCATGTAGTGGTTCAAGAGAGTGGTGTTTCTTGTGGTTTGTATTGGGTAGGTAAAACTTTTAAACCAAACCATGAATCTTCTTATCTAAACAAAAATCAATTCAAAATTCATGAATGTTATTCCAAACCACAATGCCAATACATTCAATCATAATTAATTAATCCAATTTTTTTAATCATAAATTTCTCACATTAATCCCATTATTATTCATAATTATTTTGATCACATACCATGGGATTACTTTGGGATATTTTTAAGATTTAAATATTTTTGGATATTATGTCTTATAAATAGTTGCTATGCATTATGAAAACTCTATGTAAGAGCATGTTATTCATTAAACATCATTATTTTTAAATATCCCCTCTCTTTCTCTTGAATCGAAGTATAAATTAAGGATTTTATCAATGGATCAATGATTTTTTCAATGATATAATGGGGATTAAATTCAATCCCTTTTGATAAATAATGGTAGAGGACTAATCTTTGTAGTTCTTTTTGTTCTTATTTCGGAAAATCATTATAGATAGTTTCTATTGTATTTGTTGATCTTGTAATTATTTAATACATTATTTTTGATATAGATATCTTGGTTTAGAGGTCTTATTTTATTATCATGATTATTTTTCCGAATCACTATAGATCACATTTGATAAATGGGTATACCTATTTTTTGAGGTCAGTGGTCCCATTAATGTCCATTATTTTTGGAAACAGTCTTGTTTTCTCATTTTAAATTAGTTAATGGAATAAATATTTATTCATAAAAATGGATATATTGTCATTCATTGTAAACAAGATGTATACATTGAATTGAATATGAAAATTTACTTTAATCATAATTTATAGTCAATTGTATAGTGTGATTATTGATTTGTTATATTCCCTTGAAATAATTAATTATTACGGTAGTGAAGAATCCATGTGATGGTTGGTTGTGAAATTAACCCTCCACATGTGGCTATTTATTAAAACTATAGGCCTCCAAATGGTGGTATATAGAAAATGGAATCCTATATTAATATTGATTGTGAATTGAATGGGATAGTAACTATAATATGGTTAATGGATACCTAGTATGGATGTATGCTACAAATGTAACTAAAATTTATTATAGAATGTGGTTTATTTATTGGGGTATTTTCCTCACCCCAGTTTCATGTATTAGGAATAGTTATACCAACAGTCATCTATTCACCAAATTGTGAGGATCCTTTCTAACTCAGGCCTAATGTACCCTTATAATTTCATTGGATTTTAAAATGAATTGAAATGAGTATTTAATCATTATATGAGGAATAGATTAATGAAATATTCTTTGAAAAAAAAGTTATTCATTAATCAATATTTTATAAACATATATGTAAGGGAGAATTTCTATGTTTTATAAAAAACAATATAATGCTATATTTCATTCTTGTATTTTATTTAAATTTTCATAATTATTTAATTTATAAAAAAATACTTATGATTATAATATTGGGGCCATGTTATGATTTTTTTATCCCACCTATTACAAACCAATGGGTGTGTTTGGAAGTCATTTTAACTGATGTAAGATATGGCACCTCACAGAGGTAGTGGGGAACCATTTTTATAGGGTGGGGTGTATAGAAATTACATAGTGATATATTTCCCTAATATCACATGGATATGGGTTTTTATAGATTCAGTTACTTTGGTTTACTAAATATGGTTTGGAACATGTATCATTGCTAATAGTTTTTTATCCCCAATCTAAATTTTCATTGGTTTATTATATCTATTTATATATTCCTTCACTTTATTATTTGGATTATTTTAAATGAAATCATTGACACATGTATTTTTCAATTCATATGATCTACTCTCATACGCATGTTGATTTGGAATGCCTCTTGGAACCTTCCACAAGCTATTTATGGTATTTAGTTTAGGGATGATATAGGTTGGGTCATGAAATGATGGTATCAAACATATTATTATGCCCAGGGTCTTAAAATATTGGGATTTTATTGTATATAAGATAATTATTACTAAGGATTAATGGGTGGGTTATGAGTATGTTTTATGAAATATCTTAACGCAGGGAACCTAAAGTTAACACCAGATATTGTGAAATGTTTATGTAGTGATTATTTTTAATCTAATATTATCTATTTTCATATATTATCTTTATTAATACTAATATTTAACACCATTATACTGGTCTCTCTTAATTATATAATGTAGTACCATGTCTCCTTAATGTATTCCAAGAGTTCATCATGAGGGTGTTATAAATGATGTTCTATGAGGAAGCCATATAGTCGGGTAAAATCATATCAAAGAGGTAGTGGGAGTGGTGTGAGCTATAGACTAAGGGGTTTTCCCTATCTCAAATTTTGATGGGGGGAAGTGAAAATAGTTTTCTGAAGAAAAAAAAGTAATCGTGATAACTTATCCCCTAGAAACACCTTTACATACTTGTAGTGGTTATCCCTGGTAATTGGGGGATTCGTTTGGATGATCGAATTGATTTTTGATATTATAGAAACATCATATTTAATTAACATGAAATTTTCTTCCTGTAATCCCAATAGTCCTAGAAAGAGGTGTTGTTACACCTTTATTACGAAAAGTAGTATAATTATATATAGTGGAAAGAATTATAGTCCATTTTTTTTCAAACCAAATCCTCAGATTGAGAAATATGTATAATCCCTTGAGTATCATTCATTTTATTAGGGTAGATAGACTATTAATGGTTATACTAATCATTTGGATTAGGTGCACCACATTTCTCATGAGGTGGTATGAAAATATAAATTAAATTATTAGAGGTTCTCAATGATATTGTGATATGATTTCCAATATTATCGTCAAATTATGGAGCATATTTCATATGATAAATTGGTTTTAGAGATAATAAGGAAAATATTTACCAGGTGGGAGTGTTAGGGTTGGTTTTAATTCCTCTCCCACCTGTAAAAAAATTTATAGGATCCCAGATAAACAAGAAGAATTAAAACAAGGATAAGAAAAGCCTATGTTTTGGATTCTAGAAACATGCATATAACACACATTATAAAGCCTCTATATGTGGTAATATCGCCTTATACTAGTGTAGTAGGACCAGATACATGAGAAATACTTGTCTTATACCTTTTAAAATATAAATATTATGTGAATTTTAATGAAATACATATTCATTTTCCAATATATATCTATTCCAAAAAATTCCTCAGTTATATATTCCTATAAAGGTGCTATTATTATATCATTTTCTCTAAATATATAAGGATTTCATTATCATACATATGAAAAAAAGAAGTTTCAATCAATGAATGAGTCTCCAATGGTTGTTGATTGAAGTACCTCTATAGTGATAGGTAATATCATTATTTCTTTAATTTTAATGACTGTTTTATTTAATAAATGTGAGTCGATTAAATTCAAATATACATATTTTTGGAATATTATAAAACATTCGAAAACACCCCGTGTAATTTTAAATGTTTTTTATGTCACCTATCATAAAGATTATTGTAGGGGTTTTAGATACCCCTCATGTCACTTCTCAATAACTTCTATTGATAAATTTTAGAATTTTCTAGTTATTTACATAGTTATGATTCATTTTATTATCGATATGGATTAGTAGGTGGATCGTGAAGGTAAAATGTGTCACTATCATTGGTGGGAATCTATTCCTGACTTCGGTGGGAGGTCCTAAGTTATTCAATGAGAATGGGATCTATTACCTAGTTGATTTGTACTTCATTTAGCATTTCATATAGTATAAATATCAATTAGTATAGAGAAACATGATAATTAACTCCCCTAAAATATGTTTCCGCTAAAAGTCAGAGAGTTTCCCAAGGTCTTCCTATCTAATATCTCTAGTCTTCCTCGAGAATGGGATGTGGTTCACACAATTTATGTGTCCCAATAAAATCATTCGATATCTATTTCTTATTATTCTATATAATTAAATTAATTTTGTAAATTAATATGTTGTATTTCTATTTTAATTATAAATTTATTTTTCTCCTAAGAGGGTCACATTAGGAAGACCCAATGTTGTTTTCCAAGAAATATTATGGAACTATATGTTAATATATTGATTACATGATGCTTAATATAGTAATGATTAGGAATACAAATATCGTTTTACTACATTTATGATGTTAGTGATCAATTAATAGGAGAAAATTAGTTTTTGAAAATTGAACATCTATATGGATGTCATCAACTAAAAGCTAAGGAGTTGGATGTTCATATGTCCACCTTTATGAGAAGGTGTGGTCAAAATTAAAATCTTATTATGAATTTTTTCCTAAATAATGCTCTAGGTTTTTTATGGACATGATGAATCATATTTTTCACGTACACCTTGATTATTTTGTTTATTATTAATATACGACATTCTATTATATGATAGAAAAGGAAAAAACATGAATTCCATATGAAATCCATGTTATTAATTTTGAGAGATCATTTCCATTATAAATTGTTATAAAAATATATGTTCCTAGATTTGAAAATATATGTTTATAGGAAACGTTGATTCAAAATGACACATATCAGTTTATCCAAAGAATATAAAACATTACTTTTCATTTGAGGGGACAAAAATGTATTTTATATTCAAATTTTCTTGGGGTTGGTATGATAAAATTATTAGTGTGTAATGATGTTCTCAACAGAGATTATGATTTTTTCAAAAGTAGAAATGGGAAATTTGGAGTATTTGGTTTCATTATGTTCTAATTAAGTGTATGTTCTTATGAAATAATATCGTTTACTAGTGTACAGATATGATCTAATATGTCCATAAAAGAATTATTATGCAAACTATTATTTAAAACTCATATTTTTTTGGAAATTCACTAAGGATTAGTAAGAATTAACTCATTAGGGAATGTATTATTGTTTATTCTCGACATAAGGTTTTCAGAATGATATTTTGTCAAATGGACATAAATTTTTTTCAAATGTGATGGGTGTTATATGATCATTCCTTGGAATTTTACATTTCCCGTACATTTTAAGGGTAATTTTGTGGTATATGCTATTAATAGAAATCTTTCTTCTCAAAATATGAATGAGTAAGAAGTAGAAAAGAAAATAACATGACCCTTTAAATTAGATTCAAAAAGATGTCATAAAGGGATAAGATTATTTTTTGATGGATAGAACTAGATTGGTGTAGTATCTTCAGTAGTAGGTTGTTTAGTATTAATAATGGTACATAAAATTAATTACTATGAATGTCTATTAATATAATGGTGAGACCATTTTCTATTGGTCACACTCCATATAATATATTAATTGTTTCATAATTATTTGTTTCAATCCATTATCTTTGAGGAAGATTGTATAAAATGTTTTCATTATTATATGAGAGTTAAAATTGGTAAAATTAATATTTAATATGAAATTATCCTTTGGTTATAGAGGCATGATTAGAAACATACTGTATCTAATTTCATCTATTATTTTTATATTTATCACCAGATTAAGTCCAATCCAATAATCCTTTTAGATTACGTCATCCATTCATGATACCCAATTGAATATGGGATGTGTTGTATATGGATTTCATTATCATATGACATTGGACTCATTCAGGGTATAATTCCATATTTTTGGTAACTGATCAACATACAAATTAAAATCAAATAAATTTGTTGAGAAACCGAAAAATTTGAGGATTTGAGAATGATTTAAATATTCAAAATCATGAGTTTTCCGAGGGCATGTCAAATATTATTTTGGATAGGGGATATTATTTTAGATAGGGACCCTTGTTTTAGCACTCATGTTTTGTAAAAGGCTCAAGGAGATAATGGGTTCTCATGCTAAATTGATACCAAATATAAATTCCTCAAATGAATAGGCAAAAGGAGGGGGAAATTTAAAATTTGAGGATATAATTAATTATTGTGTCATGGAAATTAGATAGTCCAGGGTTAGATGTTTGGGAATATATGATCTTTCTTATAACAATAATTATTAGTAATATATCAAAATTTATTGCTTTGAGGAATTTCATTTTCAAATATGTAATTCACATATTTAGCAATCTAAGGAGGGTGTTATTTAACTTTTCAAATGAAGTATTATTCACTGTAAATATTTGAAAATTAAAATTATTATTTGGAAAAAAATATGGATCAATGTCCTTATAAATATTATGGGGAATTTTAGTTTCATCCGTTATAATTTTCTATTAAATTTTAGGTGTTCTTGATTTTTAACCTTATATGGGTCCCTCTTGGATTTGGAAGTAGGTCATTTTGGTTGTGATATTCTTGTGAAATTTTTATATTACAGATAAAATTGGAAAGGTGGACTATAATTATGTTTTACCATATATTATTAAATCTATACATGATGTTTATTTGTGAATCAAATTATGTATTATCATTATGATATCTATAATGTTGTGAATAATGAAGGATTTATTTTTATCTTAGTATGTTAGTAATTGAACCAAAATATTACATTTTTTATTATTAGGACAATATTGAAAATTTACATATATTTTTTTCAAAAAAGTGTTGTGGATTCATGTAATACATTTTCATTGATTGTTGGGTGATTGATCAATAATTAGGCAGAATAGGTCTACTCATTTCATTGATTAGTCTAAAAAAATAATTCATGGGAAAGAAAGTGATATGGTACCATCCCTATGAATATTTTATATATTTATATTATTTTTTATGAAGCCATTTTTGAAACATTCTTAGATTTTTAAATTTTTATTTTTCAAATTTTTTCAATTTTCTATGAATGTGTACTGTGGGTGCAATGTTAGGACAAACAGTATCGCATTCCCTTGAAAATATAAAAATTTAGGTGGTTTGGGAAAATATTATTTCACATGGTTGGTGCATAGTTAGTAAAACTATGTTACCAAACTATGTGACCTGTCAAGAGTACCAAAATATGTACATGTTAGGTTCATGTTTTTCAAAATAAAAAATTAATCCATGCAATGGAAATTAGATAATCTAAAAAAGTGTCTTTTAAACCTAAAATTACTTATATTAATCTATTTTTTTCCTTAATCATAGGAACTAGGACCTAGGGATTCTAATTTTTTATTTTAGAGATTAAAACCCATTTAGAGATTTATTCTGTATGATAATAAGCATTTGGATCTTGGATATTGAATGTTAGATCCTTTTATCATTGTTCTTTATTTTTTTTATATATTCTCTCATTTTAGTTAATGGTACCATTTTTAAGGGATCATGTGGATCAATATATAGATTTCTTCATGATATAAAATGACTTCTAAAACATCCATTTACATATAAAAGGTAGATACAATATCCACTAATATTTTTATATTCTTATTCAAGATAGTATTACTATGATGTCTCTCTTGTCTCTCTTGATTGTGGAATTTTTTAGTTTGAGTTTCTTCATACTGTTTTCTTGTCATAGAGCCCAATGTTTCTTAATTGTAACTTTTTTTCTTCTAATGTTTTTATTCATGTTCAATTTATTGATATTCCAATTTTTTTGGTAGGTGGTTTCTAGAAAATCCATTGTTTTATGAACCATTCTTCCATTATCATTTTCATTTTCTTTTGTAAATTGGTTAATTTTGTGCTTTATGATATCTGATTTTTTGTAGTTTGGGATTATTTGTTTAATGGATTTACCATTTTGCATTTACTATAAAAATATTTTTGGAATAATATTTTATTGTTAATTGGTATTATTGATTATAAATGTTTTATATTTGGTTAAAATGATTGGAAATTAATGAAGTGATGCCTCTAAATGTGATATTTTCATGAAAAGAAGCCTACATTTGTGGAATTTTTTTGAAACTGAATATCTCTATGTGCATGATATTCCACCAATGAACATGATGTACATAGAAAGTGGAAAATAATTTGTTAACAACACTGGGATGGTTTTCATCTTCCTATCATCGATTTATAATATATCTCTAACCTAATTTTGTATGGTAGGGGGTTCACATTTAATTGTTCTTCCATCATCTCTAGACCCATGTTATATAGAGAGGTTCGCATGTAGTATTGTATATAATAATTTGGGATTATCCTATATAACACTGATTTAATTGATCATAGTACTTGGATTCCATGTTCCACCATTTTGAAAAATTAATTTTATAATTCATTGAGAAACTGTTTGACAAAATCTATTTTGAGAAGACAAAGATTTTTTATTTATCCATGATGTATAAGCTAGTTTGAAATGGTGAATTTAAACTCATTATTAAAAAAAATTTAATTCTAAATTCATGCATATAATTATTCTCAAATGATAGTTTTCATTTTATCTATTAATAACTTCTTATGAAATGTTATATGACATCATACTGGTATTGTTGCTATCCACTTCTACATAAAACATTAGGTTCAGGTATTTCGTCTGTTACATAATTAATTTAAATAAAATTCACCAAATAGAGTTTTTAGGAAATAATATTAGTGGGGTGTTGTATTTTAGAAGTGACATGGGGGCTATTGGTCCTAATAACACATTGAGATGGGGGTTTTGTCTCAAATTTTTTAAGTAAGCTTCTTTGGTTTGGAAGTAGTATCACCATATATACTCTTTTTCTTCTAATATAAGAATTTTTATTAGCTTATATTCTTTTATTATGTATTAGATTTTATTATCTTCTAGTTCATCATCAATGAAATCATGCCCAAATTTAGTTCAACATTCTAAAGAGCTTATTGTCAGTATCATGTGAACTTGAATACCCTTTGAGACATATCATATGCTGAATCATGTGTTTGGTTTATGGATATCTCGAATGTGGTTTTGAAAATAGATTACTTATGGTTATGTGTACATTGACCTAATTTTTGTTTTTCTTACTCATAATTCTTACAAACAATACTATTTGTGGAAGGAACCTTTTATGCTTTGCTGCTACCAAGATAATATTATCCCAGACCTCATCATCACTATAGAAATCTTGAATTTGAATGTGGATATGATAATTATAATATCAATGTCAATACATAAAATAGTTAGAGTATGATTATGTTAATTTATAATGATTATGTTATATTTCATGGATGGAATAACGAATAATGAAAATAATTTTTAGAATCCTTGTGTTGTAATTTAAAAATGACAATGATTATTGAACGAATGTGTTCCCCTAATATATATATATGAATTAATAAAGGCATGAATCATTTTTTACCAATATTAAAATGATAATGAGTTTATTAAAATATATGGATTTAATTATTCCAAGGCTATTAGAAAATTTGTTACCACCAAGATGAATTTCTCAAGGGTTGATTGTCAAAAAGAGGATGATGTGTTGACGTATCGGAAAAACATTATATGCCTATTATACTTAACAGTGGATATTCGTTATATTATACTTTCATGTTTTCATAATACCTAGTATCAATGTTTTCTAGTGGATATTGATATGAATGATCTTAAAAATCCACATTATTTCAAATTCATAGTGGATTTAGATTATAATTTAAAGAAACCACAGCATCAAATTTTTGGGGTATACTAATATAGATTCAGTTAGTTCATGGGATTAATGTATTTCAACATCGATTTGTGAATTTTAAATTTTAAATTTTTTAATTTATTAGATAATAAATATACAATATAGATTCTTTTTGAACATTATATATGTTCAACATATCAGTGAAACAAAAAATCCTAAATAAATTTTGGATAATGAACCATCATTATTATATTAAATTTAATGTGAAATATTCTATTTCAGTATATTATTATAACTTTAATTATGTTAACATTATAAAATTAATATCCACAACTTTTGGGAGAGTAATATATAGGTAAAATATCAAATCATCCAAGATATGTATAAAAAATGGAATGTGAAGTTACTATTTATGTCCACACAATGTCACCTTTCTAATGTCTTGACTATATCACTACCTTGATTTGTATTTAAAATACAATAAATAACACTAAGATTTTATCCATAACCAAACACTGATATAGTCTAGGGAAGAGACACCTATACCCCTATGGTGTTTTTCATTCAACTTGTGTTGAGGAAAAATGATTTTTAGAATGATATGTGATTTCAATAAGTTTATTAAATAACATATTTATTTATGTATTATGATATTTCAGAGATAATTTCTCTTCTTTCCCAAAAAATATTTAGATATGGGCTTGGTTTTTACTTCATGGTTGGGTGGTAATCTAGGTCAATTGAATATATGGTCTATGGATGAAATCTAAAATGGATCTATTACCTAGTTAATGAAATGGGAGGAAATAATTAACTTGAGATGTTGTTTGTGGCTAGTACATGATTGTGTATTATGGGGGAAGTCATTGATGTTGGTTAGGATTATTATATATGAATAAAATACATTAAATTATTACACTATCTTAGTAAATGATATTAAAATTTTGAAATGGTGATTCATTAAAATGGTTTCAGTTATAAAAATTATAATGGTTTTATAGAAAAACCTATGGGGGTTGTTATAAAAAAATCCAATAGATGATTTTGTGTCTACATTATTAATGAATATTGAGGATTAGCCACAAATTTTCTTTAATATTGATGAAGAATTGTTAAATGGATTATATGAAGTCATATAAGAATATTATATACATTTTTTTTGAGTTTTAAAACTAAGTATTTGTATATTTCTTGTTCAAGATCAAAAAATAGAATTGTTGTTACCATTATAATTTCCCTAACCTACATGCCACAAATCAGTGTGATGAGACCTGTTGGCCGAAATGCATCAATCACATATCCCAAAATGCTAGAGGCTTCTGACCTGCATCGGGGAACATGGGTGTGTCTTTAGAGTGACTACTCCCTCTTACCAAAGCATTACATTGTAGTAGAAACCATATAGATGTATAGGGAAACTGAAATAATAATCGAATATAAAATAAAAGATAGCAACTAATACAACAATATAAAAAATCCAAAAGGCAATATCTTATATAGAATGATAATTTCATTTGAAAACAAAGCATGCCAAATATGTATATAACCAATGGTACAATAAAATTTTCAAAATGCCAAAAAGGAAAAAAAATCTACAAATAGAATAATGGACCTTATCCTAGTCTCATTCACCAGTACTTCTAATAATGACACAATTTCAAGCATCAAACAATGGGTGATTTCTGCATTACCTAAAAACATCGAAATAATATTTCTGGGTACCCAAAAATGGACCAAAATGGTGTGATATTCAATCCCAATTGGTCACCACCAAAGGTGTCTATAACAATTTGTGGTCTCAAAATAAAAGACCGACTATAGTGTATAATAAAATAGATTTAAAATTACTAAATTTAATGTTCTACTGGAAAAATGTAATCAAACATATGATCATATATAGCTGTACATGGATCCCTATAAAAAAAATTTCAAGAACCTATCACAAGAATGATAATATATATATGGATGTAAACACTAAGGTGACGTCTTATACCATGTATATCACATTTTTCATTTCCATTCAATACTGTAAGAAGTGAAAAAAACATTTGAGCCATATAGAAAGAATTTCACAGTTTCCATTGTTTTTCTGTTTGATATGATGTTCCAAACACTAAAATTATATGTCCCAGTCATCCACATCGAGTCCTAGGAGAACATGCATAAGAATATTTTTAGTCTTGAATTCAGGTCCACATAGCATGACAACAAGCCATGTCCACTATGAGGACAAATAATCCAGATCCTTGGTGTAGCAAGGCCCATGGTATACCATGTAATTAAAACCCACAAAACAATCATTTCATATACATTAATTACTACTATCAATATTCAAGGATAAATATCCAATTAATCTACTAGTATCAATCATCATTCAATCCATTATAAACTTATTGCTATTCAATTCAATGAGTTTACCCACTAATATAAAAAATAAAATAAAATAAAAATCAATGTGTTTACCAACTCATATAATAAATCTAAATTAGGCAGTTAAATAATTCCCATCATGCATAACATTGAAAAGGTGGGAAACCAACACAAAATTAGTCAATTCAATTCAATTAACATATAAAAATATTCTTTAAGGGCTTCATGTAACTAGGAGATCTCAGAAAAAGTTCATATAGGAAGTTTGAACATGAAAATGGAAGGGAACTAACCATATATGTCCTTGGATGGGAAAACAACCTTCATCTAAACTCAATGTAACTAAATGGAATCCCTAAAAGGATGGACTGCATTTAATTAAACTATTCAACTCAATTATGGTGTTTTTTCAGACATTCCACCTTGAAAAATAATAGAAAGCATTATTATAATTAATAAATTCAATTTGGAAAAGTATAGACCATGTACCATAGTTATGAAATAGAGTTTTGTATTATATCATCTCTTTATTTGACATAGACTAAAATAAAAATGATAAATTGGTGAAGAACCGAAAAATAGGAACATTTTGTTACACCAACACAAATCCTTAGATCATAATTTAAATGATGAAAAATATAAAGGGAATGTATTATTCACTAAATAGATTCTAACAAGACTAATCTTAGTCTCATATGAGTTGTGATTGAATAATATGATCATAACCTATCAATTTGCTTCAATGTGTTCTCAAAATCACACAACCCTAAATGTGAGGGAATTTTAAATTTAGTATTATTTATAAAATAATATAATATATATATTTTAATTTTCCCCTGATTTACTAGGCCACCAAGTTTGGACCTATGGTTGGCCAAAATTTGCAAAAATTATGTGCCATTCACGCTAAAGAGGGGCACCACACACGGTTACTGAGAACAATTTTCCAAAATGTGGACAAAAATTGTCACAAGCCATATTCAAAGCTATAGATTCCCTCACATGGAGGTGATCCTCCCCCTCATGGTTTTAAAAACTATGAGAGATAGTCATTTCCTCTTCATAGGTCCCACATGGTTAGTCATATTGTTCAGCCTACCCACACAGTTCCTACTAACCCTAATGCCTAACATTCATTCCAAAAATTTTGGTTCTAGGCATCGAATATTCCCCAAACATCACCAATACCCCAATGAAATAAAAAGTAATTCATTTTATTCTATAAATAAGTAATCAAAATGAAATAATAGGGATATATACCTCTTATTATATTCTATGTTATTATAATCTTACCACAATAAACCAATTCTACATTTAATTTCCCTATCAAGGGTGGTCATGTTTTTTCTATGGATAACACTGGTCACTGAGAACATATATCAGACTCGCACTCCCATATCTCATCTAGTAAACAATCATGATTCAATTTCAACTGGACTAAATAAATAGAGCAGCCTTAGGGAACCATCATACTCCTTTAAATGATACAAATATGATGTTCCATAAAGAATGCATCAAACTATGGTTCCAAATTCTCAAGATACAGAATGTGATATGGTTCCGAATGATAATAAATTAGCAGAGATTCAAGTAAGAAGTTGAGCATGGCATAGTACATCTGAGGTAACTAAAACTGATAGTCTATGAATCTCAAGGAACTCTAATGACAAAAATTATCGTTGAAAAATATTACAAAATATCATGATCTATATGTGTCACAAAAACTATGAGATATGTAAAAAAACTTGAT
Source organism: Viscum album (assembly GCA_963277665.1). Classification (NCBI taxonomy): domain Eukaryota; kingdom Viridiplantae; phylum Streptophyta; class Magnoliopsida; order Santalales; family Viscaceae; genus Viscum; species Viscum album. Next base: position 312,487,135 of record OY728161.1, read on the forward strand.
CCCCATCCACTAACTATAGAGGCCATCTGTAGATTTCAACATATGATTTTTGTTGAGACAGTTCCATATACATACACTTCTTGAAGATCTAGACCGTCTTAGAAGTTTCATGCATGAGATGTGGCCATAGTAAATCATCCTCTTTCACCTCTAACCAGCACATGGGAATCTGATATAACATACTATAAATATACTAAATAATTTTCATATGTATTGTTTCCTTGTTCAATGCCAACCCAAACAGGGGGATAGACTTCCCCCTAGTGCCCTTAAAATCAGGGACACATTCTCATAGCCTGTCCTCAAGAACCTGAGTCATACACTCTGACTTGAAATCTGTATGAGGGTGGTATGTTAGTCTTAGAAGAACCTGTGTACAATGTTCAGTAAAATAACCCTTCTAGAAAACGGGAAGAAACTGGGAATCCCTATCTGAAATGTTAGTGTGACGGCCCCCATGAATTCATACTATCTAACAAATATAAAACATCCCATGATCATCTACACTGAAGGTCTCCATGATGTGGAGTAAATATAAAACATTCATGAGACTATCCACAACAACCCAAATAACATCACTACCTCAATGAAGTCTCGAAAAACGAGTACCAAAATATATGACAACAATATATGACTTCCACTCAAGAATGGAAAAATTTAGTAAATTTCTAGGTACTCATTGATGTTCAGGATTCACCTTATGATATATGGAACATCGTATATCCAAACCAGCTACCTTGTGATTCATACAAAGAAACCATAAATTTGGAGAAAGTCATGATACAACTTGGTAACAATAGGGTGTACATCCCAAATCGCGGGATAAAACCCTCAAATAAATACTTTTTATGTCCACTAGAACCCAAACATGACCATGGATATGAAGTATCCCATCCTCGCATACGGTCCAACAAGGGTGTGGGTCCTCACATATCACACTCTACCATAGGACTAGGTCTTCTAAATCCAAAATATGTCTCATTTTAACTCTATCCATAAGAGTATATGTTACAACCAAAGAAGAAATAAAGGTATGTCCATGACCATCTGACACCTCCAAGTGCCTCTCAGAAATTAAAGCCATAACTTTCCACTGGATACTAGCATGCATAGCTATATGTATCTGATACCATGTTCTTAGATCACCTCACTCAGAATTTCCTTTTCCATGTGTATAGAAAATCATAATGTCAAAATAAAATAGGTACTCTACCAATTTTACCTCCCTCAGATTCAGATCATGGTATGTAAATATATACCTAAGGATTTTGTGGTTAGTGTAAACCACAAAATTCTCTCCTAGTAAAAAGTTTATCCAATTGTATAAATAATTAAAAACTATATCTAACTATAAATCATGTGTCAGGTAAATCCTATCATGTGGAATTAGCTTTTAAGACACATAAACCATGACTCTATCACCCTACGTAGAACTACTCCTTACCTAATACTAGATTCATCAACATACACAAGGTAGTTTCTTATCTAGTCTGGTATAATTAAGACCAACACATAATTCATTCTCTCTTTCATATCCTTCAAATATTTCTTGTAGGTATTTATGCATAATAACAACACATGCTTATTATTTAATTCCTGTTAGAAGTTATGATCCATTTGATAAGACATGTATGAAACACCAATAATATCTACCTATCCCAAAGAAAATTCTTATGTCAATAATGTTCATGGTATTATCTTATGAAACTAAAGCTATAACCATCAATAATTTATAAAATACCTCATTCGTTGATTTAATATAATTGATTAAGATAAGTGTATCCTTCCATATGTGGGACATTGTGATCATATTACATAAAAGATCCCATCTATGGGTATCCAAAATGTTCTCATGTTGTTTCTAATGGTCATATTTTTTTTAGAATAAATAATATATCATCAATGAAAATCACCACAAACAAATTAAGATATGATTCGAATACTCAGTTCATATACTCCATGAAAACCATTGGTGCATTAAGGATAAAAAATAAAATATATAGATATTGAAATATACCATACAATTATAAAGTAAATCTTTTGGATGAACATGAAACTGATGATATCTTATTATCATTTAAATTTTAAAGAAATCCCAAGCTACTCGAAGACGATATATCCAGACATTTATCTGTGGAAAGGGATACTGGTCTTCTACAATCACAGGGTTCAATATTTTGGTTGTTCATGCATTTCCGGAGGGGACCATCTACATTTTACTCAGAATGGACTTAAGAACACCATGGAGAAGTGTTGGGTCATATAAAACCAACTTCCTACACATCCTCTGGAATCATCGTCTTATCCTACAAATCTATAGTATCCATCCTTTAATGTGGAATAGATACTGGTGCAACTCCTGGAACTAACTCAATGATGAAATAAACCACTATGTTAGGAGGTAAACTGGAAAATTCCTCAAGGAATTCATACATGAGATTATCTACCACTATTGGGAAATCATATTGATGTCAACCCAAATCATCCAGATATAAACATGCTTTTTATGTCAACTTCTTTCCCATCCCATGAGGTTGTGGTCATTACCATCATACATTAACATACTATTAAACCTTATAAATAAACACTCTAATATATAGTTATCTAAATGTCACCCTCGGGTGATAGAAATCAACATGGGATTGAAATGAAACTAGTAATTCCAACTGGATTATGATTTAAACCCATCCATCTTGAGGAAAAGATGATTCCATATGAATTAACACCCACCAACATCAAGGGGTAACTCCCTGCATTTAAATACAACATGATTTTATATCACTAATAGAGTGATAAGAATCATCACACAATTAAAACACTGAATTATGATCCCAAGGATCATCACATTATATATAGAAAAAAACTATGTATTTCACCTACATCAAAAAGAGTAGATACAATAGTATTGGATACTAAGACTGCACCTACCACCATAGATAGTCTGGAATACTACTCCTTAGAGTATGGTTTTACATAATATGTATGACATGTACCACGGCGTTGTGGACCAACCTCACTAAACTTTGTAGGCCAACTCAATTATCTAACAACAACTATTTTTTGGATAACCTTTCCGTGAACATCACCCCCATGTCCTGATCAACTACTACTGATGAAGTATCCATACTTACATGGAGCTATGACAACCACTTTCGAACATAGTTTTGATGGTAAAACCTACCACTAAATACTAGATGTATGTTCCCTAAAAATATTTCTAACATACAATACATCTCAAGATTTACAGTTGACTAGGTCAGTAGTGCACTAATTTCCCATGTTTCTCCATATACCACACCAATGATAGAAACCTACAATCCCAACATTAGTGTCCAAGCAGGTACTCATTTCATTGGAATGGTCAAAATGTTGCTTCATTCCACTTGAAGTTGAACTACTGTTTCAATTGACTATACTAATTTTCTATGTTCCCTTAGGTTCCCTCAGTTAATTATTTGTAATTACTGCTTGGAATAATATTTCTGTAATGGAGTTCAATGTAAAATCATTGACTTCATATTGAATGTAATTCTTGAGACCTTCTTCAAATCATATCACCCTCTATTTCTCATTAGTAAGATATCTCATCTAAAAACACTAATTCTCTATAAATCAATCCAAATAATCTAAAACCATCAAAACACCCTAATCTAGACAATGAACTCACTATCCTTCTCTGCACAGAGATTCTTAGGGTTAAATTACTTATAAATCCTAGTTTTGAAAATAGCACAACCCATATCTTGTACCATATCATCATGGCTCAAAACATCCCACCAGTGCCTTTCTGGTCCTTGAAGAATATAATTTATGATCTTCACTCTTTAATCTAGAGGAGTCTCTAGATTCTATATTATTGAACTAGTAGTATCAATCCATTAATCCATATTATATAGACCAGAATCCTCTGAAAACATGGGAGGATTCTATTACTAGAAAACAAGATTCAGCTCATACAGAAATAATCCAGACTACAATGCTCCTGGAAAACTTTAAACGAATTTGAAATACCCCAACATAAAATTGTTCCTTATCTCCTATCTCTAATTAAACCACTAGTTCTACAGCTATAATTATATGAGGATCCATAGATATCATATGTCACACCACCTCAGAGTGGGTTTGTCACAACCCTATAGATATAAGTTTTGAGTTATTCAATGTGGAATATATATTAAATCATAAATCCACACCTCAAAAAATAAATATGTCAATTTTATCATATAATAATATAGTATAGGTTATGAACATACTATAACTTGGATTGACCACAAAGAACTCTCCTAAATCAAGGTCTAATAAATGTAAACATCTATATAAGTCACTAGAGGCACTGCCCATTCCTCCCTCAAATGTTGGTTCTAGATCAATTTATATATTCCATAATTTCAATTTCCTTTTAATTTTAATATTCATTTCATAATAATTTGAAAATTTTGAATTTTTTTACCAATTCTAATCCATAATTTCTAATAATTCTCAAGAAATGAAATATGGAATCCACATAATGCACATTATAAAAGTTTCCAATCCATTTCACTGAGGAACTATGACTCAAAGTTCCATAATTGGAAGATTTGGGTGTTTATTGTATCCTAACCATGAAAATAATATATGGTTACCACATTAAATCAATTTAAAAACCTTGTATTCCAATTCACATGAGATATCATCTATCAAACCAGTATGTGTTTCTTTCACGACACCTCTCCCAAGATAATTAAAAAAGAAATTCATCCTATATGGATTGATATAATGAATGGATTATGATACCTTCAATGTGAATGAAATGATGCATGAGCTGATATAGCCTCATATACTTAGGAATTAAAAAAAATATTCTACAATCATATAAAATAAGACATCACAATTCATGTGACCCTCCCAGTGGTTGGATGAAATCTACTGTAAATGAAAAAAGTCTGAAATGATAAATTTCACTCCAAAAAATATTGATTTTTCATATATGTGGGTTTTCTACTCCATGGAATATCCTATAAAAAAATTACCATTATTCCAAATCCAATTTCAATTATCATAAAATAGTGTAGCTGGAAAAGTAATCACTTAGATACCACATTGTAACGTCTTAGACATGGATGCCACTGATCGATGCCTCAAGCCCGGTTGGCTAGAAGGTCTCAAGATAATATCTTCAAACCAAAAATATTTCCCACTATAAGAAAGGGTCTACGGTGTGTTTTTGGGGAGACTATTCCCTTTTACCAAACTGAAACATAGTGGTAGAAAACATACATGTCAATAGACAAAGTAGATTTAGTAACTGAATATCATAAAAAAGATAACATCCAAGAAAAAATATAAACAATACCAAAAGTAATACCATATAAAGATGGATCATTTCATGTTTATACAAGGATTCCAACCCTAGAATATATGATATGGTACAATACATGTATTCATATAGAAAAAATAACAAAAAACACTATTTCCTGATAGCATCACAAGACTCATTTCGGTCTTATTCCCCCTAGTGCTTAGCATGGCATAAATACATGCATGGAACTATGTTCATTTTCATCAATCAGTACCTATATCCATGAATTTTGTCCGAGTACCCATTGGTGGTCCAAATTGGTTATGGGATATAATCGATGTAGATAACCACCCTTGTTTTCTATAAAAAGCTCTGTTTTTTCAACACAAGGAAAAGTATAGTTCATAATATAACAGGAAGGATTATACTAAATGTATTGTTAGAATGTTAATTTACAACAAAATTTATGTCTTGTAGAGAAATAATTGGCTCCCTACAAAATAGTATTCAAGATCATATCTCAAATTAGCTAATAAGAAGATAGAATTAAACACTATTTACATATCATGTACCATATATATCCCATATATCAAGACCATTATGTACAACGATAGGTGTCACAACACTCCTAGTTGATCCATATAGTCAATGCACATCACATTCACCAAGGTCATTTTATATAATCAGATGTACCAAACCCCACATGGTAGGATATAAGGTATATAAGGATAATGTATTACCATTTATATCCTGGAGATTCTTGTTGGTAACTTGGTTAGGCTTTAATTTGGGCCCAATGAACTTGTCAATAGACCATTTCCACTTCAATCCCATAAAACTAAATTTAAGGGGTATCAAAGACTAAGGAATCCCATGCAATAATGACAAATAAAGAAATCTCATTGAAGGTGTGCACTACCACTGGGAATATCCAAGTAATAACATCCATGTAATAGAATGGAATAATTAATAATTTGATCAATTACATGTTCACATGCATTAAATTTCACGATTTTTTCCATTCATATTCAAATTATCATTTAATTACAATAAGTGTTTTCACCCACTCATATAACAATTTTAGTTTATAGTGATAAATAATTCACATCCTTTATAACATGGAAAATAAAGTAAACCTTATCCTAATTATTCTATTCAATTCAAATATTTCATAATTCATGACGTGACTCTATGAATGGTCAAACAGTCACCTCATGGGTGGTATGAAAATGTAAAGGGAAGGGAACACCCCCTGGGTGTCCTAGCTTATGCAATAAAATCTAATTAAAGTCAAAGGATATAAATGGAATCCATAACATATTTCATTACATTTAATTAATTAATTCAATTAAAATTTAGGTCCATTCCACAATTTCTGGTGGTTGGCATAATAGAAACTAGATCAATAAATCACCAAACCATTATCAAAAGATATTGACCACCTACATTAGGTCTGTAGTAGAGTTATCATCTATTACACACATTTTATTCGAATCACATCGAGAGAAAACAAAAAATAGATGAAGATTTTACAAATAGAATAAAATATCCAGCACCTAAAAAATATAACAATACAGAAGTAAACAAATAATAGCCAAAATGGATTGATTTTGAATGAGAACAAATCCTATGAGACAAGTGGAACATGATTATAATGATATATGGAATAATAATATCAAATAAAATCAATTGAATTTAATGAACTATCAAAATCAATTTGTTCTCCCATGTGAGATATATAAAAAGTAGTTTTAAGATATTACATAATTGTTAAGAAAATTGTAATTTTCCCATGATTTTTTAGGACACACAATTTGGCCAGATAGTGGGCTAAAAATTTCACTAATTGTGATCCCCTTACTGTAATGAGGGGAACCTTACATTTTTAGAGTGTATTATTTTCCAAACCATATGAAAATAATGTATCATCTCACACTCAGAAACCGTAGAGTTAATCACATTGATGTACACCTCCACTTTCACTATTTTATAAGCAATGTGATATCCTCTTTCCCCCTTACTAGGTCACGCAATGTTATTAAGTCCATGTGGCCTTCCCCACATGCTTTCTACTAATCGTGTGGCATGGATTTTTTCAACAAAGAAAGCATGATTTTTGGATTCAAACAAGCCTCCAACACCCCCAATACCCCTATCAACTCAACATGTATTTACATTAAAACATAGTTATAAATTTAATTTGTTGGTAACATGATTTTTTCCTTATATGAAAAATCTTGTTCTTATAATAATGGATTTTGGAAATAGCTGTTTTGTTATAGGTGTCATTATGGTGACCACAATTAATATAAAAACATGGATGTTGTGAGGACTCTTCCTTGGTTGAGGGTATTTTAGTTTCTTATTTTTTCCATAATTTCAATGATATATTTTATATATATATATGAGGAAATTATTTCCCAGTTGTTAAAAGTGAAGAGAAAATTTTTGTGTTCTTGAGTTGAATATTTTTTTTGTTTATGATAAATATAAAATAATAAATGATGTCCAAAATGGGAATTTTAGTGAGTTTGGTATCATGTAAAAATATTCTAATAAATAATGGTAAAGATATATGTATTTTGTTTATTTTCTTATTAAAATATAATTAATGAAAAAATGTAGGCAGAATAGACTTTGGGATAGTCAATGGAGTTTTTCCCATGATTATTTGAGGACTATTTCTAAAAATATATTTTATGGAATTTTTGATGTATTGGCACAAGGTGTTTCGACTTTGAATCTAATTATTCATGTCGTAGATTTTTTTAATCCCCCTAACAACAGCTGACTATAGTCGGTGGATTCATTATTAAATTGGTTCTAGTGATTATTGATAACATTCAAATGGAACAAATAGTATATTAGTCCTCGTGAATTAGATACATAACTAAGTATCACATTATAATTTTAAAAATAAATTAAAATTAATTCAATGTCAATATTTTTCATCCATGATCTTATTCAAATAATAATTATTAATATCCTAGGGAATGTGAAAAAATAATGGTGATCTCAGATTCTCAGTGAAGATTATATATAAAAGAGGATATCATGAGTTAATAAGTATAATCAACATGGAATGATATATAGAATAACAAAATTTCCTTTTTAAATAATTTTACTTTTACGATTACGTAAGGAATAATCAATATGGAACGATAAATTACTAAACACACATGGAATATAATTAATAACATTGGAAAATAAAACATTCATTTATAATGTCGATTTAATAATCTAATGGATAATAATAAAAAAATTATTCATGAATTAAATGATTAATATTATAAATCATTATATCAGAACTCATTACATATATACAATTATGATATATCAAAATACAGCTTAGGAATATGAGTAAACCCCAATTTAATGGTAACATATTAATTATCCCTATGATGTTATTGATGTGTTGAAGGGATATAATTTTTGGGACCACACCTGTCATTTCATATCTGAAATAATACTCTTATATCAAATAATCAATTTAATTTAAGAAGAATATTCTATGTCAATAATTTTTTTTACTAACTAATGAATACAGAATATCAATAATTTCCCAGTAAATAAATTAACATATAATGTAAAACACAATATGGATAAATGATATGTGTTTTAATAAATAATAATATCCATGATAAATATTATGTATATTTATGGAAAAATTAATATCTATTGTTCACAAGAATGTGAAATTTTTAATGTAATGTAAATAGTCCAAATAATTAATCAAGAAAGATAATATAAGTTCTATCTCCAGTAAAAACGATCATAATTCATCATGATAAATAATAATTGTGGCATCATTAAAACATATCCCTTGTGAATTATTTTTAAAATAATTGGATATTTTCGTTGATTAATTGAGATACCATACAAATAATTTAAATAAATATAGTGTAAAATAACAATTTCACAATGAAAACCACAATTAAAACTAATTAATTCCATAATATTTTAACTAAAATTTTAAAAAAAAATATACTCTTCATCATTTAAATGAATATTTAATGTAATTAGTGTCCATGGTAGTGGGAATATTTTTTTTCATTCCATGTACTTTAGAACAATGATTCCATTGAAACTTTTTAATAAAAGTCAAAAGTTCAATAATTGAAAAATGAAAAGAAGATTATTCTTAAAATATTTTTTTAGCAAAACAATTGTCGGTGAAAAAAATTATGAAATATTACTCAAATATTTTCTAAAATTTTTTAATGAAACATTTTGGATTAAAAAATATTTTCAATATAAGTTGGAAATAAATTCAGATGCAATTGAAAATAATTTCTTAATCATTTTTTGTTCCAAAGAGAGGGAAATAGTACTATTAGATGAAAATTTCAATTACAAACATAGGAGATTAAAATTAATGGTGTATATTAGATTATTATAATAACATTTTCATAAATTTTAATTCAAGTATAATCAACTCAGTTAAACTTCTATTTTGACCCAAACCATTATAGAATTGATAAGTTTTTAATCATAACACGTGTAAAATAAATAAAATATAATGAAACATTGAATATCATGAATATAAATATATTCATGATAGAAAATACAGAGGTGAAAATATACTCCCCATAAAAAATATAGGTGTATAACCTTACTTATGTCCTAAAGAAGACAATTTTAGATTAGAAACCCTTTTATTTATTATAAAATTTAAGTGAGATATAATAAATAAATATATTATGTGAATAAAATTTTAACCCATAGAAAATTAGTTAAAAGAAATAAAAATTTAACAAAAAATTTTTACTCACATAATATTATAAAATCATGTACTATGAAGAAGTAATATAACCCTATGAAAATTAATTGAGTTAAAAAATTATTTACCACATGGTATATTTTAGAAAAAAAACTCAATAGTTGATATCATTAATATTAAAACCTAAAATACCATAATGTATGTAGTTTTTGTATGGAATTACAGGTAAAAATTTCAGAACATACAACATTAAAAGGAAATTATGTCAATACCATTACAATAGACCTCAATGAATGGAAGATTAAATGTAGTGAAATACCTCATGTTTCTCATTAAGTGTAAATTCATTATCCTCACATATAATTTTTTTAAATATGATATTAATTTATAATATAATAATAATAACATTTATTATTTCATATATTATTCTATTATAGAATCATTTCCCCTATAAGATAACTTTATTTCAATAATACAATTATTTTGGGTGTTAGGTTTCACAATTTCTCAGAGTTAGTTTTTCGTGGATATATTGGTTCATATGCAAAAGAAATGTATCCATAAACTCTATAATTATAATAAATTTTTAAAAAACATATTTAATTATTTTATAATTTTATATAACTATTCATTAAATTTTTACATGAAAGATGAATCATATAGCTTCATTGAGATAGTATACCATACTTATACACGAGATGTGGTGTAATTTTCTTTATGGGTGAAAGGGTAAGGAATTTTAGAATCAATATTTTTTTTTAAATAAATATAATTTCATAATTTTTATATATATTAATTACTTCAACAATTATGATTGTCCATAGAAGTCATTGATGGAAAAATAATTATATTGGTTTGTGAGGCAGCAGTCCACCGTACTCATGAAAAATGTCGTTGTTTTCATAATTCATGGAGGAGGAGATTGATAGATATTATTATATCAACATAATAAAATATAATCTTATGGTATATACTTTTTCAATAATATTATTTGTTCTAATTAATAATTAGATGTGGAAAAATAAGAAATAAAAGGCAAGAGATTAGTAATGAAAATTAACTTAAAATACAAGAAACACCTTTCGTTAACTTATTTAAGGCCATAGAGTTTTAATTTTGGGAATATAATATGATATATATTATTTAAAATAATGTTATCACTAGTAAAAAACTATTTTAAACGTTGTCTATTTTCACGTTGTTTTTTTAGATCTGACGTGAAAATATCTAAAAATCGATTTTTCATGTCGGTTATTATATAACCAATGTGAAAATAAATTTTCGATGATTTTTAACATCGATTATAAAAGAAAAAACATGAAAAATACATTTTATCAGATTTTTCATGTCGGTTATATAATAACCAACATGATAAATTGATGTACATCACCTTTCTACGTCAGTTATTAAATAACTTACGTGAAAAATCCATTTCCACGAAAAGATATTAAAATTTACACTCACTATTCACATATGATATAATATACAAGACATCAAAAAATCAATCTTCGTCACTTTTTAACGTGGATTATTTAATAACCGATGTGAAAAATCGATTTTCTTGACTTTTTCAGATTGGTTATTTAAGAACTGACATTAAAAGATAATTTTCACATAATTTATTAACTAACAAAAGTAAAATATATTTATAAAAAATTATTTTATTTCCAAAGAACTAATTAGATAGGTCACTAAGCTCAAACTAAGTTATGAATTAAATTTTATGGCCTTCAGAAGATGTTCACCTGAAAACAAAGTCTAAGGGAATTCCAAATTCTGATGTCCATAACATTTAATCTGAAACTTTTTTTGAGCTCCGTGACCTGTCAAATTAAATCTTTAGAAGTTAAATGCATTTTTGTAACATTTTTTAATGACTTTTATTAAATAAAAGAACTGAAAAATAGATTTTTCCATCAGTTATTAAATAACTATAGTAAAAAATTCATGAAAAATGATTTTTCACTTTGATTATTTAATAACCAACATGAAAAGGTGATGGAGATTTATTTTTTACATCCGTTTTATAATTACTGACATGAAAAATAAGTGATAATTTTAATATCTTTTCACAATGGTTAACATAAATCCGACGTGAATGATAATTTTAATATCCCGCGAATGTGACATTTCAATTTTTTGACATCACAACATCGAAATTTCAAATTTTCGGATACTGTTTTTAATATCGAATTTTCTCTGATCATCTCATTTATAAGTTTCCATTATACACATATCCTAATTTAACAATAATTTATTTTAACCATTGTCATTCCCCCAACTCGACTCGTTTGATATTCAACGTGAATCAATTACTTCTTCTTTCCGTGATCTTGTCATGATATATTTAATTATTTATCCTTGATTTATGGTTTTGCTTATTTCTTTTCATAATTGATATACCATTTTACGATCATTTAATTCAACCATAATCATTTCCCCAAATCAAATTTTTTTATTTTCCATGTGAATCCACTATTTCTTATATCTATGATCTCGTCAATGTATTGGTGATTATTTTCTCATGATTTATATTTTCTATGAGTAGTTTTCTTATTTGATATACCATTTAAAAATTATTATTTTATTATAATTATGGATAATAATTTATATCAAGGTAAAACTGAAAATCTTCTTACAGATTCATAAATACTTTTAAAATGAAGCAATGGTAGGCTCATTCAATCTTTCCTAAAAAAATATCATACATCTGAATGCAATAACTTTTGATCCGTAACTCCGTTTGAGATCTATAACCAGTAAAATAAAAGAAAAGGAAATTATTTACTTGATAGTAATAATTCTTTTGGTCATTTATTTAAAAACCGATTTTATAAATTACTTTTAATTTAGGTTTTTTGAAAAACTGACACAAAATGGATTTTTAACAATATTTACAGACGGTATTTCATGTCACCTTTTTAAAAACTAACAAAAAAATAATAAAACCCCATTTTTAATCATGGTTATTAAATAACAAATTTAAAAAGAATAATATTTGTAATGTCTCTCACATTAACATCGCCTAAAAACCGACATTAAAAGAAACTGACATAAAAAAGGTTTTTGTACTAGTGTTTGGATATATTTGGAACTTTTAGAATCCATCCAAATTTCATTATATGTTTGAAAACTTCAGGGTAGACAATTCCCATTAATAATTGAGGACACCAAACATGGATGTTTTGAAAATAATAAATCATACCCACATTCATTAGAAGAAATATAAAATTAGAAAATATCATTATAAAAATATAGATTTTATAAAACTTTTACATACAAATACAATAAGAAACACACAAGTTTTTATGTCATTTTAACCCTTATATATAACATTTAGCTTCCTGGTAAACCCATTTCCACCTTTATGGTTGTAAAATAAATTTAAAATTATCAATATTCATTATGAACATGAATTGAGTTGAAATCGTTATATAAGATAAATTATATTTATTTAAAATATATAATATTTTTTAAAAAAGAAAATTATATAAATTGGTAAATTTGAATTTAAAAAAAAGCTCAGAGACATGATAAAAAATGTTCTTTTTAAGATATTTTTTTTAATATTAAGATGATATTATATTAAATATATAATTAATAAAAATTATTATAAGAATATAAATTAATATATATATAAATATTCTATAATTTTAATTTTAATCCTTCATTATTAAAAATATTTCGAATTATTTAAATAGAGGATCATTATGCATGTAAAAACAATTCTCAAAATATTGGGTTTGTAAGCCTAAAAATAAATATATATCAAAATTGGATATAAAAATGAATCAAATGAATTAATTATTTTAAATAATATTGTATAATTTTTTATTTACATTGAAATCAAATTCAATTCATAATGATACATTAAAATAATTTAATTTAATAAATATACATAAGAGTATTTGAAAAAATGTAATTTTTTCCATTCACCATGAAGTTAACCTTATGAAAAAACCAATGATTTTACCCAAAGATAATTTTGATAAAATTATATGTAAAATTATATTATATTTTATGATTTAATATTAGTTAATTTTTTTAAATTATTAATAATTCCAATCATACAACACTAAATAAATCCATTTTTTGACGAATATTTATTTTTAAGTATAAACATACCTTACTAAAAATTTAATTGATAAAATGAAAATAATTTATTATGAACTATCTATTTATATTTCATAATTTGGTATATCCTTCTCATACCATACTCTCCAATTTATATTTTATAATGGTCCTAATTAAATATTGTCACAACGTTTGTTTATGACAGTGTTGTGTGTCATATATACTATCAAACATAGTGTTATTATTTTAAAATGAAAATATGTCACATTATTTTCACATTAAATAAATTTATTCCTTTAAATTTTTTTTCTCTCTTATAAAGAATGGATTTTATAATTGAAAATAACTTTATTGAAAACATACCTCGTATAAATGGTTAATAGATGTTACTCTCAATGTATGTAAACTATGATATGATGTTCATCTCGACGAAAATAAAAATTGGTTTCCATATAATATAAAATTAGTGTAAAGTCAAAATATGGACATGAAATAAAGTAATACATAATTATGTAGAGAGATAGAGATCATTCATCATAGAAATACCATTGATAAAGTGAAATACAATAACCATAAAACCATAAATTTTTGATGAGTTATAAGACCGTTGATTCTTAGAATGTGAAGGTAATAGGATAAAAATTTTCTTTCAAAATAAATTTCCTAATGTTTATGTATTATTTTACTATATTATGATATACTGAAATATAATTACTTTATATTATTGCATTTTCATAGCCAAATTTTGTGCAATTGGTTTTGCTCGATCATTTCATGTATTACCTTTTACTCTATGAAATCAATATTTGATATAAAATTTTTATTCCAAGAAAACTATCATTAACATTTGATGGATCATAAGATCCTTAATGGAGTGACATTTCCTTCCATTTCACTGAAATAATTTCTAAAGACAATACATTTATCACATGTTTTAGAATATAATACATTCATCTTTAAACCTCCATAGTAACACCCAAAGATCAACTTAATATTAATTTATTCAATTATTTTGGTAATGATAGTGTCAAATTAACCAAAACAACACATATGAAAATGGTTTCTATTTCACCCTTATCACCCATTAATTTTGGGTTATAGAACCATGGACATACCAAATATGATAGGTTGTTACCTCGTATGTGGGATGTCATTTTTAAAAAATTTAACAAATATAATTCTATAAAAATACCCAAATTGTGTTTTCCCATAATTAAAACATCATATATAAGATAAAACTAAAATTATTAATATAAGATTAATCATTTTTCCAAAAAATGTAAATTTTTTAATATACTAAACCAAAGGGTTGTTTATCCATAACAACCTCCAAAAATATCCATAATCTTGACAAAATCCCATCAACAAAACCACTAAAAAGTGGTTTCTAATTCATTGAATGTATGATCAATCATGTACTCATTAAATCATGATGGTATCCATGACACCTAAGTTAATATTATTTTTTGACTTTTTTTCCAAAATTAGAACAATACATTGATTTTTTCATGATTTTAATATCAAAAATACCATTGGTGAAAATAATTTCAAAATATAATTATTAAATCCCCATAGAAAAATCGATCACCCCTCTTACGTCATCAAACATATTTATTGGTCATTGATTTAAAAATTAAGAGAGGGAAATGATACAGATATTGATCAGAATCAATGAATTTTGGACAATGAAATAAAATTTGATTTTTTTTGGATAAAATATATTTTTCCACCCTGAAAATTTCACTTTTCCTCTAGATTATTCACTATATGCCCTCAGTTTCCACACATAGTACCTCTTACTATTCATTTTAGATATTATTTTAGGATTCTCTTCCCACATTTCTAACATGTTGAAATGTTTTCATTATATTCTAAATGATGTCAACCACTAATTATTCGAGTAGACTACATCCATCTCTTAACTAGAGAATCAAAGATTTGGGTAAGGTATATTTTGATAATCATATATCCTGAAAACTAATTAATAATTATAATGATATATTTCACTCCTTTAATTATCCATTTTTATTTCTCATAATCACCACATTATCACTCAAATTTTATTTTAACATGGTTATTTAGGGTTCTGGCCATTGAATAAAACTAAAAAGAATAGTGTTTATAATAATAATCAGAGGGAGAAAACCATATAATAAGTTATAGGATGTCTAAATCCGGAATCAATCATATCCATACAATATATCATTGGTATATCCAATTTAATTAATTGTTATCATCTATTAAAATATTTTATAATGGTTTTTAATGTAATTATGAATTATCTATATAATACAACGTAGTAGTGTCAAAATACGTGAATAGTAATGGTCGTTTTCATGATCTAAGTTATGATCAATTCAAAGATAAAACTTACCTTTTGTAGTTATTTCCCCTAGATAAAATTGTAATGAAACCACATCATCCTATAATATCCATACATGGAAGTATTTCTTGAAAAACCACATAATATATAACTCTATAAAACATTATGACGTTCTTATATACTGATCATTATATTTTACCTTTGATTTATGTTTTTTAATCTGGGATCTCCTAAATATTATACCCAATTTTTCTAAAAATATGATCAGATACCAAATCTTATGTCCCTATCCCCAGTATTATAGAGTCAGTGGATACTTTTTGTCATTGGTTCTAGATACAAGTGATCACATCCCAAAGGACAAAAACGTTTTGAAGTCATAGTAATTTAGATAAATACATGTGTCTCACATTATAACATAAAATAAAAATTAAAACATTCTAAAAGTAAATTTTTTACATCTGTGAAATCATTCAATGATTCCTTCAATGTATCATGGAGAAAAAAAATAATGGTGATTAGAAATCATCATTACGTACAATGTAAAACAGAAGCTAAAATGTATCAATAATCATAATAGGCATGTAAATATAAAAAAATAAATTGTAAATCCATTTAAATAGTTTTATTATTGTACTTAGATAAGGAATATTCAATATTAATAGTTAAATAACAGAATATAAAATCAGTATGATTATTTACATGGTATAAAAATGAATCCATTATTAAAATCATTGAAATAAAATAATGGATAACAAGAAATAAGTTCATAATGGATGAAATGATTAATATTTGATGTTATTAATTTAGTAAATCATGATATCTATACTGTCAATATTTTTCACAATATAGTTTAAAACTATGGTTAAAACACTATTAAACTCTATATTATTGAATCTCCACATGAGGATACTGATGCATTAAAGGGAAAAATAATTATGGGACCCACTCATCACTTCATATCAAATTCATCTTTCATATATTTAATGATCAATTTAATTTTTATACAATATTTCATATCAATAAATATCATTATTGAATAAATAGTACAAAATATAAATATTTCTTCATTCAATAAAATAACATGAATATTTAAACATTGTACGTATAAATCTAATAATTTTAACGAAATTGGAATAACAATTATAAATAATATGTATTTTTAATTGAAAATTATTTTCTAATGATCAAAATAATGTGAATATTTCAATGGAAATTTTATGATCGAAAAAAATTAATAAATAAATATAATTTAAATAATTTATTTAATCAAACTATAAATAATCCATCTATAGAATGAATAATGATGTTACCATTAACACATATCCTTAATGAAGTATATATAAATAAAGGGTTCTTGTCATTGATGAATAGAGATAATCTAAAAGAGTTTTTAAAAACATTAGTTAGGAAAAATAATCTTTTTACTTTGGAAATAAAACATAATTAAAAAAATAATATAACAATAGGAAAAATATTTTATTTAATTATAACATTTGAAACATGTAATGGATGATGAAAATTATTGATTTTTCATGGATTTTTTATATATCTTCTAATGCTAAGAATTATAATATAACTATTTTATCACATTTTGGTTGAAAAGTCAATAGGGACTTATCTAGAAAATAATTGGAAACATCCTTTAAAAATATCTTAAAAAAATTAAAATATGGGTAAAATAAATTTAAATTATAATATTAAAAAAATTAAAATCATTTTTATAATACATGCTTTTAGAAGATAAATAATTTTCAAATCAGTTGACAAATAAAATCAAATATTATTAAAAATATTTTCTCAATAATTTAAACACCTAAGTGTAGAAAATGGTAAAATTACATGGATATTTGTTTAATAATTGTAATATAATAAAATAAAATAGGTTATATATACAATTAATTAAAAATTTTCCCTTCATTGTGCAATCAAGCATAAAATATCTTGATTAAAATTATATTGTTAAATAAACATGTACCGCTTTCGTAACATTTTCATCATAACCCCCATGAATGAAATAAAATATAAAAAAACACTAAATATAATTAATATAATGTTATTCATGATATAATATATCAAAGGGATTATATACAAATAGGAAAAAATTTATTATTTTTATAACATATCATATATTATAATGAAAACAATTAAAAATGAGTAACCCTTAATATGATGATAACATTAATGTAAGAATTAATTAATTAAATGTTTTTTTATAAATTTTAAATACAAAAAAACAAGGGGAAATATAATATAATATAATAAAAATTTAGTAATAACATAATCTTTTAATGTCTTAGGCCATGAAGAAGTAATATAACACAATAAATGGAAATTTACTACTGATTTTATTTACCACATGGTAACATTCAAGTGAAAGTACATTCGTTGAAATAATTTAAATTGAAACTTAAAATTAAATAAATTATGAAGGATTAATGTTATTATTTGTAAATTTTTAACGACATACACAATAAAAATAAATTCAGGTGAATTAAATTTCAATATGACTCAATGAAATGAATTTAAAATGATATTACATAACTCATGTTTCCATTTAGTCTAATGTTATTTAATCTAGAGGATTATTTTTAAATGTTATATTTTTTTAAAAAATCCAAATTAATATTTATTATTTCATATATGATCTTATTTTATAATCATGCAAAACCTTTTATAATAAAAATTAATTATTATTATTCATTTCGGTGTAAACTATTTTATTTATTACTCAAAATTTGTCATCGATGTTATCCTTCTTGTGAATATGATACATATACATCACTTATATAATGATATTAATGTTTTAAATATCTAATTTAATAATTAGATATATTTTTATTACCATTCATGAAATTTTTACAAGGAAACCAGATCACATCACATCGTGTACATGGTATGCCACATATACACATGATTGATTATGTCATTTACTGAATTAGCGGAATTGTAATGAAGATAACAATGTATTAATTTTAAAAAATATATTTCATTCCAGGTATAAGTTATATATTCATTATTTATTCATATATTACTACCATGTTTTATTTAGTGTTGGAGGAAATTTTACATCGGTTCGTGGGAGTGTAGTATGCTATACACATGAGAAATGGATTTGACTCCCATTTGATGGGGAATGACATAGATAAATATTAATATATAAATATAATAACATATTTTCATATGTTATTTACAATTATATAAATTTTTAAAGTTCTAACACACAATTAGATTTGGGAAAATAATAATGAAAAATAAAGAGATTAGTAGAGATAATTACCTTCACTTAGATGAACAGAATTTTGATATCCAACTAAGGACAGTAGGGTTGGTTTTTTGGGAAGAAATAAATCTATAGAATAGTTTTAAGGATTCATGGGAAATATTTTGGATGGGTTTTCTGAAAATAATGTCTTCATATCGGTGAATTAGTGAGGGGAGAGAGTTCCCTTTGATAATTGGGGAGGACCCACATGGAAATTTTCAAATGAATATATCATACCCACATTTTTTAACTACAAAAAGGCTCAAAAAGTTTACCAATATTGAACAATAGATGTTATATAGACTATGTATGGCTGAAAATATGAATTATATAGCTTTTATGTCATATTAATCCTCGTATTTATAGGTTAACCACTCGGTAACCCCATTTTCACCTTTAATATGGTAATTTTTTTTACTGTTTCCACTATTCATTATGAAAAAAATTGGTTGATCTTATTATAAAATATAATGTATTATGGTTATAAAAACGTAATCCATTTTACAAAATTATATTCAAAAAATTAAAAAAATTTAATTTAAAATAAATGTCGAAGACATGATGGAAAAAAGTGGTTTTCCAAGAAATGTATTTTTCAGTCGTAAGATTATGTTATGGTAACTATATGTTTAATATACCACTATATGACATTAAATTCATATTATAGACATATAATAAATAAATTTAATTTATATTTATCATCATTATATATTATATTAATTAATGTAAATGCAGGCACGTTATGTGTTGAAAAAATGTTTTTAGAAAATCGTTTTCAATCATAAACATATTCTTATTTAAAAATAATGTATAAATATTATTAAAATTTAATGAATTATTTTAAATATTAATAATTAATAAATTTTATATTTTAAAATATAATTTAAATGACACTAATATTTTAAAAAAAAATAATTAATGGAAAATTTGTAATAGTATATGAAAATTTTGTGTTTTCACAATTCAAAAAAAATAAAAAATTTAAAGAAATACCATAATTATACACTATGATAATGCTTACATTATGATTTCGGAAATTAATTTCTTTTAAAAAAATAATGTTTCTAAATGTGGAATAAAATAATTATATTTTCATAAATATTATGAACAATAAAATAATTTCAATATAGTGTATTTTGAATTAGACAAGGAATTTTCTAAAAATATGATTAATTATTTACAGCGAAATTAGGAATAAATTTATTTTATTAACAACACTCTATTTATATTTCAACATTAAGTTAATTTAATTCATACCCAGCAATTTAACTACTTCGTTATAAGGATTATATTTAAATATTATCTCACAGTTCTTTTATGCATTGTATTTCTTGTCCAATACGCTATCAACCAGAATGTTATTCTTTTAAAATGTCATGACGTTAGTTTTTTATCGTAGTGAAGGTGACATAATGTAATAATAAATAAATAAATTTTGATATTTGTATTATTTATTTGATTTTAAGGTTTTGTATTGAAGAGTTAATGCTAACCTAAAATCTAAAATTATCATGCTTATTGGAATTTGTAGTTTCATGGACTGTTGTGTTATAAATATCACTATCTAGAATTTTTTATTTTTATTTCTAAAATTTATAAAATTTATTTGTTTTTTAGATGTATTTTTTAAGTACGATTCATGATCCTCAAAAATTTAAATATCAGGTTTCCCTTAAGATAGAAGGGATGTCTTTCTTTTTAATAATTTAGAACAAGATCAGGATTTTTGTCAGGGTGAAAGAGAGGGGAAGTGAATGTATTGCTATAAATATTTCATGGTGATATATGATTTCATGTCACTGGAATAATTTATATATTAATCATGTTTATAATGTATGAGTATATTGTTACAACATAATGTGTGTGGTTAACAATCATGGTTTTTGGAAGATCACATTTTTTCACACAAGGGAGAAAATAGTTTTCTTAATGAGGAGTGATGTGGGTAATATAACATTTTATGGGTCACAAACCATAATTATTTTGGATATGAATATTTCTTTTTAATGAAATTTCGTTTAATTATGTGGAATATGGTACATCGGCACATTATTAAGTGTATTCTTGTGGGATAATTCATAATGAAAATGAAGGGTTTAAAAATAACTTATGTCTATTTTTTATGAGATATTACCCACTACTTTTTTATATATCTGGATAGTAACAATATATACAACCATTAAAATTGACCTAGAAGCAAATTTACCCCTCCCACTAAGGGTATATTTCTTTAATGGGACAAAAATGTGCTATAAGAGAAAAATAATCACATTGGTGGAATATTATCACATGTAAATTTGTAAATAGATATAAATTAAAATCATAGATGAAAGAATTTATGAATTAGATGAAACTAAATATAAACCTTCATCATGTCTATTTATGTAAATACTATACATGGTATTTAGTTTAAATCGAATACATACCACTATCAAAAGAAGAGTATAAATAGAAATATATCAATTTTAATTGGAACAATTAATTAGGGATATCTTTATCAAAAAATATATATGAATATTATATCATGTAAATACTCCCACACCTTATTAATTTTTTTAATAGATATAAATTTTACTAAAACAATGGATAAATGTTTATATTTTATATGAATTAAGTTTTAGGTCATTAGGTAAACCTACGTGAATCCATATAACCAATATTTGTTCATGATAATTATAGTATATAGAAAATACATGGACTCCATGAAACCTTTGATGTGATAAAAATAATTAGGAGATTTATTAGAATATTGTTACCTCAATTAAACCCAAATTTATTGTTCAACATGTAAAATTATCTATCCTCAATGGCCTGAAGGCCTTATTTTTATTTTATTATGGATAATCCCCTTTTTAAGGGTTTAAGGGGAACCCATAATGACCCGTAGGCCCAGTGCACAAGGCCCGACAAACCCACATTATTTGAACCAAAGGCCTAGAGGCATACCATGCCCATTACATGACCTGTAGGCCCAACCCATTTTAACTACACCTCCCTAGCTTCTGTGTCATTGATCTCCTAGCTCCCCACCTTGCATTGATTATTGGTTACCATCGCCCCATACAAAGCTGCATGGTGCCTGACCCTGATGGCATCTGACATATATGTACAAGAATATAATGTTGGTGATATTGGATACTCCTTATAGTTCTCTTACTACAAATATAGTGATTATAAAGAGAATAATACAATAAATAAATATGAATATAATATTTTAGAAATCAAGGAGATGAATATGTTTTTGTGGATTATGATATAATGGGGAAAACATTTATATATATATGTCACTTATATCATCAAATATAAATAGGTGAAATGGAAGACTAAAATATATTCTTCCACTTGTATTATTTCCTAGTGGAAGGGTTCGTAACCTTAATTACAATTATCTCAATAATTTATTTGAAGATTAATAATTTTAAATTACCTTAAAGAAATTATTTATGAATATAAAAGGATGAAGAAGATACCATAAAAAATGATTTTAAAACTAATTTTTTTTTTCAAATTTTGGTATTATCTAAAATTTTAAAAATGGTGTGTGATATTTAAAACCACATTGACCTTCATTAAGTCGTTTTTATAGATTATATAGATTAAAAAAATATAATAAAATTCAAATTGTGAAGAACATGTGATTGAGGTAATACAATACCTCAATGTTGGGTTGTATATCATACGTAAAAAATTTGAATTTTTGATGGACACAATAGTTAAATTTAATGGGGTGGTTCACAATTCCAAAATATACTTGTAATTGTATGAATTGGAGAATGTTACCTTAATGGTCAATATTTGAAAATAAAATCTGAAACAAACTTTATGGGTTAAAAAATCAGTATTAAAATGGTAATCTAGGATTTTTCTACATGAGAAAAAGATTGGATTCTGACATTGAGAAATTGATCAAGATATGCATATAAAATGGAGAGTAATTAAAGGATAATTGTTCTAATTTTTTTGATGATATAATATTCAAATGATATAATGAATTACAATGAAAGGGAATTTTATAATTATACAAGTGTGAGTTTGAAATTTGAATGACCTCTAATATCATTTTGATTCCTCAGTTTGGTGTTGATTCAAGTAATGGAATAATTATTTCACAATGAAAATCATACAGATATGTGAAAAAAGATAAAAATGATTCCATTTCTATGACCATTCATGTTTTTAACTATATGAATTTTATAAAAGATAATAATGGAAAAATTGTTTTTTATTATTTAGTATAAGAAAAATATTGGAATCATATTATACAAAACAATGAAATGCCATTATATTATGTTTTCCAGATGTTAAGAATCACGAGACCAAAGTTATCTCAAAGAAATCCATATGCATTAAGTAAAAATTATAATACGGTATGTCAACATAATTTTGGGTTTCCAGATTTCTTTTATAAAGAACCAATAATGTAGAATTTGTCATGATCTGTGCATACATATTGGGTCAATATAGTGAATTACGGGACGTAAAAAATCACATGGATCATTTTAAAATATATATTTTTATATTTAATAGGAATGAATGAAGTGATATTTTATCTCATTGATTACAACATTGGATGAATATGGAAAACATGTTCACTACTCTTATTGGTAAATCAATAATAGAGGATATAGATGTTGAGGATAAATACACATTTTCAATTAATTTAAATAAATAATTATACATTCAAAATAAAAAAAATAAACTACTAAATCAATGGAAATTGATATTGAAATAAAATATAACTTAATCATGGAAAATATTGATCAAGTTTAAATAAAGTTAAAATCCATGTCTTTATAAGGAAAAGTTAAAATTTCATGACTTTTGAACTACTTATTGATGTGTCTAAAAGACACTACTAGAATATTAGTGCTAAAATGTCTCTATATACATAGTTGGTTTAAAAAGGGATCACCACACCCCAATGGTGTGTGATGGGCCCCTCATTTTCCCAAAATGTTCTTTCATAAATAGGCGATTGATGGAAGGTTATTTGATACCAAATTTTTTTATTTTATATTCTTCTTATTTCACTGTTATAAAATATTAAATATTATTTAATTTGGTTTATTGATATATTTTCCAATATGGTATTCATTTTCCATTCAAAATTAGTTTTTTAACCAAATTTAAATTGAGATATACCTCGTTAAATTAAGATGACATGTGTTAGTTCCCAATAGTGTTCAATGAATCACTTCTAGGTGGAGGGGTAGAATATATTATATAATTTTTCTTTATTCATCCTTTAATTTAAAGAAAAAATTTCATCATATTAAATATTTATCCCTTTTCTAAAAAATCACATTTCCAAAGGAACACATATATTTAAAGAGTTTATTACTAAAAAATAATAGCTACACCCATTTTATATTATAGATACGATTAAATACTTCCAAATACACAAGAAAAAATCTTATTTATGGATATAATAGGTAGGATATTCCCTTACACATGTTTAGCACACTGTTCAATAAATTTTTGTACATAATTCTTCTTTTGTGAATAATCTAATACATGTTTATGTATCATTTAAGGAACCCTTAAACAATTGGTTCACAACAAGTCATTGTGATTACTTATCAAAAGTCACATATATAAACTTGGATAAATATTTCTTCAATTTCTTAACGTTAAATAGTTATGATCAAAATATAGTGATTTTTTTATGTATGCTCAGTTTGATGACTCAGTCCAATTCCTCTGTCTGATTTCTTAGTTTGGAGAATAGATATAAAATAATACATCTGAAATAATACTGAACCACTTATAATTTCCCCATAAAGGTCATTCTAATGACTTTGTTTGATCTGGTAACATTAGACACTATACTCGCCTATAAATATTATGTCAACAAATCTTCCTCATGAATGATCAATATAAAAATTCAATTTTTTAAATCCTCAATACCTCTCTCTATATCTTCATTTGAAAAATAAAATTTTCAAAAATTAAAATTTTCATTATTATATTTATTAGTGTTCTAAGAGTTTAATGGGAGGAAATGAATTTCAATTTCCTTCTCAACAAAATTTCCATCACTTATAACTTCATTGAAATTTCCTTTTCATGTTTTCCTATTACAACACTTATCTAAACTTATTATATCTTTCTCGATCCTTCTTGAATGTTACAACAACATCTGATTGAATCTGGATTTATAGCACATCTTTAGTAGAATGGAACTGTCATTTGTCATGTATTAATTATGATAAAAACATACGAGAACTAAAAATTTCATGTTAAAATGACCACTTGTGGAAATAAAATATTTCATCCTCATACTGATCCTCTGTACCGACTGAAACTCATTAGTTGAAATCACCAAAAAATATCTACCATAATCATTGTTGGTAATTTTTTAGAAATTATTTCATTTTATTTTTACATAAACATCATAATTAATTCTATATATATATATATATGCTTCTTTAAAACACTTTGAAATTTTCATCAAAACCCCTATTGACAAACACTTCCAGAAAAATATTCAAAATCATTATTGTTTTCTTCATTTCCTTAGACTAATGTTGCTTTCTAAAAATTATAGTGTCTAATGAAATTATCAGTGTGAGCATGTGTCTGATGTATTGGTCTACATCTGACTCTAAATAATTGGTTTCAATGCAATTTTGATGAGCTATCACCACTTCTTTTCCAATGACTCCTGACACACCTTAAAAAAATTAGAGTTTAATTTTATACTGACTAACTTGAAGACAAGTAACACATTTTTTGTGAAAATGGTAGAATAATTCTTTGTTATTCATCCAATTAATATATGATTTTACTTCGATCCAACCAATTCCAATATTCTCATTCATTTATCCCAAAATATCACATATACCTATTCTTTCAAAACTCACCAATTAATCTAGATATTCCTCTAACGAATCGATGGAACACAATGTTTGATAGACTAGTATACGCCACAGATCAACACTTAAAATGTCCTAAACATTATTATTCTATAAACTACTTATAATTTCATGACATATTCATGAAATTTATTACTTAATTGTAGGTATATAATTTTTTGACATATATTTTAAATTATTATGACAACCCATTATTCTTCTATTATTAAAACTAGTACTCACACCAGTTAAAATTAGTTTTGAACCTCTATTTCAATAGTCCTCGATAACAACTAAATAAGATTACATATAATTTATATGAAATAAAATATTGTTAAATAATTCATATATTTTTTATAGATATATTCTGACATGAAAACAAATTCACATTGAGATCAAAACATTCATTCCAGAAATAATGTAGGTCTGAAAACTAAATTCTTCCACAAACTGTCATCTGAATTTAAAATAAGAACTCATAGAATTTCATACAAAAGCTATAGATTATCTGATGATACTAATTTCTCGATCATCCAATCACCCAAAAAATAAAAATTATGAATATTAAAACCCCTTTTTTAAATTTTCCAAACCCCCTTAATCATTTGGATTTCCAAAATATTCTCATCAGGTACATTTTTTTTCGAATTTTACACTTCATGAAAAATAGATTTATCATGTTTATCTATTGAAAAAAATACAATGAAAACAAAAAATGGTCCCAAATATCTCTCACATTGTGTTTTTTTCACACCCATTAAAAACAACACCCACATAACAAAAAATCATTATGGTCTCCCAATTATTTTTTATCTTCTCCCACTATATTTCTTATCCACATATATTCTCCCCTTATAATATTCTCAAACCCTTATTGACAATAAAATTACAAGGTCCACACGTGATATGCTTTTCATAATATCATAATATTGATACTCTACTTCATGATAATATACGTATCCCATGAGTTTCTAAACAAGGGGACATTAATTTAAAAACAATAATTCTATGTGGGTGAAACCTGTCTAGAAAAAAAAGTGTTTATAATTAAGGTTATCAATTATTTCCTTAACACATCAGTAAAGCAATTCATTATAATGCATTATTAAACATTCTCAAATCTGGGAAAATAAAAGATACTTTTCTGACGATTCAACTATCATATACACATGACTACAAAAATAGTATAAAATATTATGATTAAAAAAAGAAAACTTTACAAAAAACATATTTTTTGTAACACAACAGTCAATCAATTCATTATCATGCCTTATTAAACATTCTCAAATATGGGAAAAAAAGATAATTTTCTGATGATTCAAATAGCATATACTAATGACTACAATAATAGTAGAAAAATATTATGTTTAAAAAATGAACACTTTCCCAAAAACATATTTTTTGTGACCTCATTACATTATTTTTAAATAAATGTAAGAGACCCACACAATAGATTCCTTATGTCAAATCCATTATTTCCCTACATGTTAGTTAAAACAAAAAATTATTTTTGGGAAAATATGCTAGTTTCATAGAAGAAATATTAGAAATGTGCCCCCTCTCTCAGTTTTGACCTTTATTTCAACTTGTTAGATTTTGAATTAGATGAAATTTAACCCTTCAGTTCATCATTCTCAAAATTTTGGACAATATTATTTTCATTT
This sequence comes from Viscum album, assembly GCA_963277665.1. NCBI lineage: Eukaryota > Viridiplantae > Streptophyta > Magnoliopsida > Santalales > Viscaceae > Viscum > Viscum album. The sequence continues at coordinate 312,515,313 of OY728161.1, forward strand.
TTAGACTCTTCTGATGAGAGTTTCAGCTTCTTATAAACATAAATAACAAATTTGTTATAGTTATTTTCAACCACATTTTCATACTTTATTTTTGTTATGGAAAAATATTCTGGAAGGATTTGGTTGGATTCCATTGTTATTCACATCTCTTACATATTATCAAAGTGATCAAACGATAATGTTTTGATATTTATTTATATAATTTTTTCCATATATTCAGATATATTTTTCTTCATTATCACATTGGCTAATTTTATTTGATTCTTTTTTATTTAAATCCATGTAATCTTTTACAATAATGATAGGTAACCACTCATTCAGTTCGAACTCAGCATATCTATTTATCTAAAAAATAAAAAAAAAACTTCCCAAATTTTAGCCATTAACATGATTGACACTAAATCAATATTTTTCATTTTCACTCATTGAATATTTCTATTGTTGTTGGTTAAACCAACACATATTCATTGGATTCTGAAATCCACCACAATAATAGAAATAACTATAGAAATAATACTTTCTAATTTAACATCTATATTATCTATAGTTGTGAAGACCGTCCTCAAAAACTTTTTATATTTCATATGAGAACAATTTTGAACCAAAAAATTTCTTTTATAACCTAATAATTTCTTCTTAAACTCGGGTTTTATTCCCGCCATATCAAAACCAGATGTAGTAGAAACATCTGTTTTATAAACCAAAATTTAAAAACCATTTAATTGACTACTTTGTTGTTTTTATACAAATATATTAATTTTTCAGCCTTCTTCTTCTTAGAAACATTTTCTACATTCTCCCAAACAATTGAATGTATTATTTATAGATTTTTCTTTGTTTTTCTAATTATATAATTTTCATCCACATCAGAGATAGAGTGCTTGAAACATGTAACATCTTAATCATCTTTAAAAACTATTGTTGTAAAAGTTCTAACTCTTCCACCATGTATTTCTATTTAAAATCAAGATGATTATTTTTTTAGATTCCTTATCATGATGGTTCTTAATAAAATATATTTTTTATATAACATTAGTTTATCTCATGGAATTTATTATTGATTGTGTGTTGTATAAATTTTAGTCACTAACTTATTAATTACCTATTCATGTCTATAAATCATCCCCAAACAATCATTATGTTATCCCGTTAGTTGAGACTCTAACATAGTCTCTTATACTGCAGAACTCCATATTCCAAACACTTCGTCATTAACTATTATAATAAGTTTTTTTTTCTTATAGAACTTTATTAATTTTTTCAGTCTCTAATTCACTATCATCTTTTTAGAAAAAGGTTTATCTTCTTTGATTTAAAAAATATATGATCCTTTCATTAGGAGTAATATTTTTTTACATATTTCTTCCAATATCATTTTGCCTCTATTTCTTCTTCATCGCATTATTATTCATTACACTCTTCCTTATTCCTTATATGAGTAAAAATGATAGAATAGTTCCCCATAACTCCAAATTCAATACATTTTATGGTATTTTTCATCTAAAATTGCATGTACCATATTTCTCATTAAAAAACAAGGATAGAAATTCATAAAAATTATTACTTACCACATTTTAAGAATCAAAATCATAAACATCATCATCTTGAAGAAATATCTTAGATATTCTGTAAATGGGATCCTTGATGGAAGATAATTTATTAACATTTTTCCATTTATTAAATTTCTTCCTACCTATTTAATATTTAAAGAGAGTATTATCCTGGTCATCCAAATATAGAGTTTCATGATATCTATCATAAAAATTAAATCTTTAGAATCAAAGAACCTAAGAGTAACTCTCAATATATTTTCGATGAAATTTCAATCTTCCAACTTCTGAAAAATATATATGATGTTTCTAAAACTATTATTTACCCTTATAAATAAGTCTCCAATAGATTCATCCTCACCCATTTTATGAACATTATATTCCAGCCTCTATATTTTTAACCTTTACTTATTCACTTTTTTATTTCCTTCATAATTATTATCGAACTAGTCCTAGTTTTCATATGAATTTGAAATTCCATTTACTCTATGAAACACACATTAAGATATTGATGAGAGTAAATAATTTTTATATTTTTTATCATTTTCATGGTATTCCTTATCATTAGATATAAGGGGATAATTCTCAACATAAGAAGGAAATACATCTGTAGAAGCCTCCAAAACAACATTACCAATAGAAATAGGTTATGGAAAAAATATATATTTCTTCATAATATTGTTCTTATACTTAAATATTGGATTCCCATTACTGTTGAAAAAAACCAGATTCTCTACAACAACTTATTCCACAAAAACATTTAGTAAATTGTAAACAATGGGAACTATTACTCTAATAACATTGTATGTTTGCATACCCGATCAGTGTATCAAGGAGAGTTGGAGTGGGTGAATCATTTGTATGTTTTTCATTTAGGATTAATTTTTTTTCAAAACCCTTAACATCTTGTTAATTGTTTATCAATTCCCCTAAAAAAATAGTCACACATCCATAATAACACATGTATTTACATGATTCACTACTCCACAAGTGTAGTTTCATCATTAAAATTGTTTGGAAACAATATTGTACAATAATATACACTATAAAATAGTCATTTTGTGTTTGTATAATAAGTAGTATATAACCATAAACTTTTGTATCACTATGATGAATATAACAATATATGTTTTTTATACCACTAATGATTTAATAGATGTTTTTATAACATGTAATGAAACCTTTACTAGTTAGTTCGAAACAATTCACTATGATGCCTAATAAATTTCACATATATAACCATTAGAGGATACTTACTCACTTTCCTAACCATCCACATGTAGAATTTTCATTTTACTTTATTATGAAAAATCAATCTAATAAATCAGCTTGATTACTATTTTTGATTCCTCATTCTAGAAAACATATAATAAATAATACCACAAAAACAATTTTTAACTACTTCTTCATTCCCAAAAATGATTAGTTTGATGACTTGGTCATATTCAGTAGCTCTAGATACCATTCTTTATTACACTTATTATTTCTGTAAATATTCCTTAGGAATGTTAAATAAGGAAACAACTTCTCCAAAAACATCATCACATCTCTTTATCCCTCTTCACATGTAAACAATAAATCATTGTCAGAATGCAAAATATATATTATTCCATTTATTAAGGTTCCATGAGATGAATTGCCATGAACTAACATTCCCCAATATTCTCAACCAAATTAATAGGAATTTTAATTTCATATACATTTTCTCAATGTATTTAAATATTTCAATGATTCTCCTCACTTAATTATTCTACTCTAACCTTCTCGAATAATCACATAACATCATCTCGAAGACTCATTTCTAAAATTTATTTAGTCTGATGATATTTTCATTATGATTATATTCATTATGTAGAAATAATTTTCAAACTATATATCAATCATTACTATTATCACTTGTAAAAATAAATGAATTTATCATCATATCGGGGATTTGTACCTATTAAAAATCATCATTTAATAACATCAAAAACCTTCACTTATAAACATTTCTAATATTTTTTTATAAAAATGTTTCTTTTCATAATGCATAAACATTGTATCATCTTTTAATGATATCATAACATCATTGAAACATTTGAAAATAGCTTCAAAACCCTCTTTAACAAACACTTCTGAAAAAATATTCAAAAAAGTATCCTTTTATTATTTTCAGCAGACTATTGATCTTGTGTCTCATGTAGTACATTTCCCATTATATTTATCAATGTCTTCTTTTATCTGATTGATTAATCTCTGTCTCACTCTTATGAATTTATTTCAATTCCAATATGATGATTCATCACCACCTCTTGTGTGATGACACCTGGACCACCAGTGAAAATATTAGTGTTTCATTTTCACATTACCCAATTTTAGAAAAACTATAATTTTTTTGTGGAAATGGATTTACACATTTTTTATCTTGATTTTTTTATCATTATATGATATATGTATGATATTATCAATTCCAACATTCTCGTTTATTGATCCCAACATCTCTCATTTACTTTTTCAACTAATACTCAAATAAAAGTAAATATATGCATCTTTTGAATCAGTGGTAAACCTCATCTAGTAGACTGGTATCAACAAATAATCAAAACATTAAACTATATATCCTTTACTTTTCTAAAAACGTAAATTTGAATCATGAATTATTTATGACTTTTATAACTTATTGATTATCATATAATCATCAGAATTACATTGTATTGTATTATGACTTCCCATTATTCCTCTGTATTTACATCTAGTACTCAAACTGATTGTAAAAACATTTATACCATTCATTCAGAATCCTTGTACCACAAGTATATCAGATTAATTACCATTTATTATAATCTATAATAATACTAGAATCAAAATATTTAGTATAGAGGAATTTAGAATCAAATACAATAACTAATTACGATCGAAAATCCATTTGATAACCAAAGTAAGAATTAAAATCCACCAATTCCAACAATAATTTTCATAATATTAACCTGAAATTGTTATACATTATTATCTAAATTTCATATGGTCATCTTATTACTATTCTCCCTTTTTTCTAATCACGTAAAATTAAAAAACAATTATTGTTTTTTCACCATTTTTACACTTTAAAAAACCCCTTCATAATAAATATTTCTATCAACTTCTCATCTATTATGTTATTTACTTGCTTTAAACTTCTTAGAAAAAATTTTACTCATACTTATCTATCCAAAAAATATATCCAAAACTTAACTTTTTCACATCAATGTATATATCATATATACTTTAAAATATTGGAGTAATCCCATGTTGAAAAAAGTGGAACAAAATATTTCTATGGCATTTTATTTAGGGAGAGTACATAAATGTTTATTTATGTAGAGTATGTTAAATTTTTCATTTATTAAATCATACTAAAAAAATGGCATCTATAAAATAAGATTTTCATTATTAAAAAATATTGATGTTGAAGTGAATGATGTTTTTCATTATAACTTTTTATTTTAAAGATTTTTCTCCCTTGGGGAATTATTCTTGTAAATTAGAGATTATTATTAGGGAATTAATGATTTCACTATCTAAGGATTAATGTTTTACTCAATAGAGTATTTATTAAACATAAAAGGTTTGGTTCAAAATTTAATAAAGGGTTTTAACAACCCCAAAAGTTGGTGTTACCATGAAAAATTCACAAAACCATTTTTGGTTAGGATTATTTTCAAATTATGATGATTATATTCTAAAAAATGTGATATTAATGATGATTTTTTACATATATTTTTAGATTTATATCAGTAATTATTGAGTTATATTTATTGTATGTTTTGAATAAATTATATATATAGGTTTTGGTTCAATGCTAAAATTTTCATTATACTGTCAATGGAAAATGTTAATACTTGGATTGTTGTAGGTTTCCTCATGGTTCTCAATTTATTTTGAAAGAATGGATGTCAAAAATAACATCTCATGGTCAATGGAATTTATATTGAGTGTCTTAATTAATGTACACGTTTTTTTACATCTTATAATATGGAATTTTTTATTATAAACAATGACAAAACCATTTTAAATTCTTAAAGTAATGATGTTTATTGTTCTATCCAAATGCAATATGAAATCTATGCTCTGAAATGGGTGTTTTTGTTTATATGTTATTATTGATAAATTCCTATAATAAATGATAATCTTGAAATAGTAATGACGATTATGATAATAGATTTATTAAATATTAATCAGAATGGTATTTATAAATTGCGTACGGAACGGTGGAATGGGATTTAAACATCATAATTTTTAAACTAATTTTTAAAATTTATATTAGGTTATTTTAGATGTTTGTTTGGAAGTATTTATTCCAATGAATGACATGTTCCATGTTCTATAAAATTGTAATATGTATTGGTTATAAGATATAAAGATATTAGTGATGGAAATGAGGATATTTTGTAGTTGATAAATACTTTTATGCTAGGTTTTTTGGGATCAAATCTGACATAGACATCCAAATTGGAATCACAGTGTCCAAACATAACATGATAGACCATTTATAAATTATTATATCAATTTTAATATATCTATATTTTTAGTGGTATTAAGTGATTCATATTCAATGTGTTTGATTATGTATTATAAGTTGATTATGGATGAATTTTTCCATTATTCTATTAGAAAATAAAATATAATAATAAAGGTAATCATGTTTCATTTCTTATGATAAATTATATATATTCCATTACAAATAGGGGGAATAATATCAGGTTTTTGGTCATTTTATTTAATATGTGAATTCCAAGACATATAGGAAAGAAGTTTTGGAAATAAATGTGTTTATCTCGTTAAATGTATATAGTGATACATCACATTGAGGAAGGAAGATCCAAGGGATACACCATATGTTTTGTAACTTAAATTAATGTTTTTTATATGTTTATGGATTTTCACATTAATTTGTACTGAATTTTATTATGGAGATATTAGTGGTTTATCTACTATTGCATGGGTTGTAAACCCGAATGATTATTGTACATATACTAAAAATTAAATGACATATTAGTGAACCATAATATATTTTTTGTACATTATAAAATCATCGGGTCTTGACCATTAATCATATCCAAATATAGGTGAAATAATAAAAAATCACTCGCATCTCTCTTTTATGATTTATAAATAATATAGTTTTATATTGATGTAGTTATGTGTCTTTTGAATAATAATAAGAAAAGCTCATTGGGATGGTCATTTCAAATAGACATAGATATATTCAAACCCCCACTATCATGGTATATTACATATATGGGACAAATATTATTCATGTTAAATAAACTTTTATTTGGAACATTGAAATTCATTAGAAAAAACCATATCATTCTTCTTAATGTAAAATATGGTTGTAAAATTCAAAAAAAAATTATGGAATGGAGTATAAACGATTAATTTATATTAAAAATATAATATAAAATATACTATTAAAGGAAAATTATGTAAAATAGGTGTATCAAAAAGTGTTCTAAAATTTATTTTGTGTATTCTCTATTTTATGGTTACATGATTGGATGTTGTGAGTGTTGTTAAATTACGTGAATGATATCATCTATCACTAATTTTTTCTCAATTTTTAGTAGTAAATAGTCTAAAAATGTGTACAAGGAATAAAATATTTTATATTATTTTACAATATAAAAGGAAATATTTATCTAAATGGCTATACTAATATGGATTTTGATGGTATCATTGAAAATTAGTCGTCTATAACTAATAGATTTTTTCATGGTAAAAGTTAATCTTACATGGGATTAAATGAAAAAAAACAAGATTATATGATATATTTATATTTAAATAAACATAGTTTCATTTATATCTTTCTTTATGTGCAACTCCATGTTTATTTCATTAGTTTTCAATTGTGTAGAAAAAAATTAATAATTTGATTGCTAAAATGAGATTTTATTATAGAAAAACTATTTTTAAGCATAAAATGTGTTATTATCAAAATAAATTAGATTAATAACTATTAATTAACAATTATAATTATGTATGTAGACTATATATTGAATAAATATATTTTCATATTCAGTTAATAGTTTCTATTATGAAATGAATAAAATTGACCGCTATTTCGTGTAAAAAATGCATTTTAGTGAAAATGGTCTTGTTGTGTTTTGAGCACATATATTAAAATGAATTTTTTTCCAGTTATAGAATCTATATATTTTAAATTTTATTTCATATTTCGAATAAAACTAATTAATATTATGTAACAATTGTATCTTAATTTTTTTCATTGTGAATACTATCTTTTGTAAAAACGCCAGTTACAACAGTAATTGTCTAAACATGTTAAATGGGTTAAAACTAAAATGATATTGGATAAAATGAACAAAATACATTTCTAAATACTATTGTATGGTCCTCCTTCAACACAAAACAATATAATATTTAATTTTGGGTCTTATTTTGTCCATATGAGAGAATAAATACATTAATGTTTTTTACTCTCTTGAAAATATTTAATTTTGTCCTCTCCTCCACTTATAAAAGGACACATCATATCCTCTTTCTTCCACACATAATTTTCAAATTAGATAATCCCATACCTGAAAAAACAATTTCCTAACATTCTTAACCATATTTTAGTTGATTTTTTTATCATAACACCATCTTATGAAGGAATGTGGTATAGAACCGTTGTGGTTTTCTAAATAAGAGGTATTGTTCATAATCAAGTGTTTTCTATTTAATTATTCTCTTAAAACCTTCAAAACTCACCTAAACATTGTGATATAATAAAATATGTATCTCACATAAATTTTAATCATTTATTAATGATATATCCCTTTTAATAATCTAAAATATCTAATGTAGGTTGAAAACAAAATTTGTGTGTAAGTGCAGACTACCACCTCCCAATGACAATGTATTTAATTTTTCGTCATCAAATATTATGGTGGGTCATAGTTATTCATTAGAAATTTATATATGATATTTATCAAATAATTATTTTTGTACAATTATAACATATTGTATACAATTATATAATTCCATCCATTAGAAAATGGTAATGATTCTCATGCATATGTGTGGCCAGCCACCCGCATGAAAAGATGTGATTCATTTTTCAACAATAATTTACATGAATAATGATAAAAATTTATATGAGGAAAAAATATACTGGTTATATAATATGAATTTTTTTATGAAACTTATTACGTATACATGAAAAGTTATTAAAAGGTAATTTCCCCTAACATTGACTTTATTTTAAAAAAATTAAAAATTTACCTTTCTTAAGGTTATCCAAATAAGTCATTTTTTAAATTTCAAAAAAGTATAAAAATAATGTTTTCATTTAACGTATACTAAATGATCATATTTTCCTACCATTATTAGAATTAAATTTTTAATAATTAATTTAATTTTTTCTTGGTTATTTTCTTAGAAAGTTAATTTCTCAATATTATGGGAATCAAATTTTCGTATTTTTTAATATAAAAAAGATATTTCAACTATTTTTTTGAAATATTTTATTGATATTTAAATTATGTTTCCTCAACTATTTCTTCATAATTTAAGGATTATTATGATTTTCTAAGAATTCAATCAAATGATAAAATCATTATTTTTTCTAGATGTTGTATTATTATAATGATGATATGTTTATAAAACATATTTCTTTCAATGAAATATTCTATGAATATATAATGAATGATTATGATATTGTAGAATCCGTTGACTGAGACTTGAATTATACATACCCCAAATGCATTATGTAAATCCTTATATATCATGAGATTTTTATGTGAATTGATTTTATGTTCTCAATACACTATGAAAATAGGTTGGGATTCTTGACCCGCATTGGTGTGAGAAATAGCTGTTGCTGCTTGATCTACATTGATATGATGGTCTCGATAGTTAACGATTAAAAATGTTATATTTTTTATTATTATAATGGTTCTAAATTATTATAAAATTTGGATATGTTTATTATTTTAAGTCCTAAATCATTATTTATTTATTGATGTTTACCCAATCTTGTGATATACTAATGTTTTATGACATGATTGATTATTTTAATATATTAATTATTGGTGATGATTTTCTATTGATAATCACATGTTATCATACTATAAATATTATTATAAGATTATATATTATAATTTCACAATATGTATAATGTTTACCCTTAGTTAGAACTTATGCTTATCCATTCTTATTTTTAAAATTTTCCCATGGTTATGGAGAAGACTATTAAGTATGATGGGTCGATTAGTGTACGTTATATAAAATTGATGTTTCACACTATTTATATTGTTCTTATATAAGATGAGTTTGTATCTAGTACACCTATAAAATTAACCTCTACCATTCTCACTAATTTTTATTAGGGAGAAATAAAGAATATTTATTAAAATGATGTAATATCTATGTTTTTCATATTTTGGTCATGATAGATTATACTGAAATAGGGTTTTATAATTTTAGTGCCAACATTATAATGAATATAGGAATAAAACCTAATAAAACATATGTTGATATTAATATGATATTTGTTGAATCTAATGAGTCATAATATTATAATATGGTTTCATTATTTTTTTCATCATTAGAATGGTATTAAATATTATATTATTTGACACTATGATATTGGATTCCCAATTTATTCCTTTTTATTTTAGTAATGGACTAAAGACAGAACTATGAAGTTAATGTACTTTAAGGGACACTCAAATTTTGATGTATGGTATTTTATCTTATTTATATGAATTCCATTATATCTTGAAAATTATATTGGGTTGTTGATTAATATCATAAATGAAATTTTTATAATTTTGGTTTCAAATTCTCTATATTTTTAATAAAATTAAATATCATCTCTTTTCTAGGATGTGGAAATCCCATTAGATTCTACATATAACCATAGAATCAACAACAAGAGGGAATCCTATCCAAGAGGTGTGGTTGGAATTAAAACCCATGAAATCATGGTTTTTAGGACGAACTAAAAAGTTGTCCCAACATCTCTCTAGCCCTTCCCATCGTCGAATTATCATCCCCATCCAGACCCACAAATTTTTTTTGCTTATATCAATATATCTCTCTATGTCCACCTACAGTGAGCCCCACAAGTCATTATAGATCACTATGTCGACCATAATAACTCTTCCTTTCAAAACCATACATTGACATCTCTATCTCATCAGGATAACCTCCTCATACTCTTGTGTCCAAACCACCAACATCAATTATGTTTTGTATCTCCCACAAGTGATTACGTAAACCATTCCATAGCCAAATTATATAATATATTTGTACTCTATATATAATTAAATGTTATGTCATTCTCGGAATGGATTTAATCCTTCTATATAGAACCCATATCAATTTTTATGGAAGGGAAGTCTTGTTTGATATTCTGAATCAACCTATTATACTTTATCGGTACATTGTTGAATAGGAACATACAATGGAATTTAAATTTATGATATTGGTTTTATAACCTATTTATTGGTTATATTTATCTGAATTGACTAGGGATAATGACAACATAAAATATATACCTATAATTCAGGATTATATTGATGTATTTCCTAATTATATTCCTAGTGTTCCACCAAATCGTAAATTTGAGTTTTCTATTGAAGTCATACCAGGAGATACATCAATTTCAATGACTTCCTATAATATATCCCCAATTTTGATTTTTTAATTGAAAAAATAACTCCATGAAAATAAATAAATGGGATTCATATTCCCTACTACATCACCCTAGTATTCACCTTTTAATTTCTTCATGAATGTATAGGTTCCCATGAATCCTTAAATTTATTTCTAGGATCTTGGAAAGATCACTATGAAGAAAAAGTTCCATATAGCCCATATTGATGATTTTTTTGATCAATTAATTGGATCTCAACACTTTCAAATGATGGACGTTTGTTCAAGATATAATCAAGTGAGTGTAAAAAAGAGGGAGTACCCATGAAAACCTTTAATAAAAGGTATGTGTATTATAAATTTATAATGATGTAATGTAAATATATTTATTTACCTACTGTAATCATGGATTTATTTAATGGGGTATCTAATGATTACCTTGTTTGATTTTCAAATAACTATTGATTATATTATTATATAATAATAAATAAGGAAAATAATGATGATTATTTGATAATTTTGTTGAAGACTCCAAGGAATGATATTTTTTATGTTAATGATTGAATGTATTGACTAATGGCCTAGAAAAAAATACAACATGATATGTTGTTCTACTGGGTTAGTCATTCATAAAAAAATCATGTTTATTTTGATCTACCATGTTATGAGAACACAATGGTATAACAAGAACTCGACAGTCTATTAAATTAATATTTTGAAATTGATTCCATGATTTGATGATTCCAGGTCATGTTGTCCAGTTTTTTTCATTAGAAAATGTTCATATAATCACCACTAATGTGGTGATTGAAAAATAAACTTGTATATAGATTGTGGATGTTTGATATTTATACTATCATTGACACTAGATTCACAATTAAAGATATTCTTTTATATAAACTCTCAATTGCTCTGACATTTATAACTTGATAGAGACCTACATTTTATTGGAACATGATCAGTTGGGGTTCCAGACCCAATGACACTTAAAAACACACAAGGTTCAAGATAATGGTTATTCTGAGTCATCATACCCAAATGGGTGTCATTTTATCCTACTATGTGACTCAATTATATATTTTAGATATGTTTGAAAATCTATTAATAATCCTGATATGGGACTGTTTACCCCATCAAATTGATAAACATTAAAACCCTATTATTCTCAAAGAGGATTCCTATTTTTTTCATTAGTATGTATCTATGTTTCATTATTAATTTCCCATTTATGGGTTCCTAATTATATATTGAATCTATATAGCCACTAACATTGGAATATCCTACTATGAAAGAAGGAGCTTAATATGTTCTGGATGGGATTGATCCATTATAAGAAATCCAACATAACATGGTTATAGAAACTATAAAAACCTGTGTTTTTTGTCAAATCTGTTTTGTTTACAATCATGAAGAAAAGTCATATATTCATGAACATAGTCACATGAAATTTGATCTTGAGTCATCAGGCTTAAAAATATGTGTACAAGTTAAGGAAGGAATCATATTCATTGTTGTTCAATCAAACCTTTAGTACTGACCCTTAGGTGGATACACTTGTATGGGGTATTCATATCATGCCACTAATATGGGATTACATAATCAGGTTTCCCTTGCTTGTGAAAATTCATGATGTCAATGATATGATCATTCATGCCCTATAATCCCATATAATCCATTATTAGTATGTGAAAAAAGGGATTTCGTGTGTTCTGTATCACTTAATATGAATGTGGGGATTTTTTGCTATGATTGGGAATTTGATGTTTAATATATAGATTTCAAATTATAAATACAACATAAATAATTGACTATTACAATAATCAGAGTTCAGGTAATTATGTTGATTTATTAGTCCACTAATGGATGAGGTATAATTATTAGCATATTGAAATGATTAAATCCTAGTGGTAGAAATTATGGATACATGAGTGGACTTACTCCGTAGTGGATTCCCATTATAGATCAAGTCTTATAATTAATTCCTATAAATCATAGTTATTTAATGAATTAGAGTCATCATAGTTTCATTGATCAAGGCATGCACACTATGGTTTCCTAAATATTGAGGAATTTATACCAATTCTCTGATCAGGGGCTCACACACTTTGTTTTACCTAGCTTGGTGGTATTTATATCATTCCAATGATTAAAGATTACAAACTGAGGCTACCCTAATATGGATGTAGTCCTATCATTCCACAGATAGATTCATACACACTTAGGATTCCCTAGTATGGAGTAATTCATATCATTCCATTGATCATGTTTTAAACATAGAGGTTCCCCTAGTATTAATATTAATAAATGTTATCATGTCATGGATCTCCTAATTGACTTTTCTTGGTTCGTTTCCTAACATAATTGACTATCTTTATGGCATATCATAAATTTTTGACATGAAATGATGAAGATTCATGACCATGCCTAGTTGTATCATATATATTTTCAAAGACAATCATGTGATCTTGTTGGAATTTCCTTAGGGTGTCGCATAATTTGGAAAGAATGTATAAATTCCATCACTTTACTGAGGTTGAATTTTATGAATGACATTTCATGACCAAGATGAATTGTCCAAGAACCCATAAAATTTTCTTTATTCATACATGGAGGGCATCACATGATCTGGAAATGTTTTCCTTGTTCTTGGGAGAAAGATAGCTAAAATGTTTGGACGATTCCAAGAGATCTAGACGACCTGTCTGGAGGACGTCATGAGAACCAGTTGAAATGTAATATTGTCATCCTAAGACCCATCTAATATGAACTGGTGCCACCATATGATTTTTGATATATATCTGGATTATTTCACAAGATTTGTGTGGGGATCCCGTAGGGTTTTACAACACATGGGGAATTCCCAACGGGAATTCAAAATATGAGTTAACATATCCATGGGACAAAAAAGGATCAAAATAAAATGTCTAGTTAATATCTATTGATCTGGGAGGCATGTCCTAGTGATTTCACATGACATAGATTGTTCATAATAGGCACATTGGGATCAACATGAATCATTTGATATGTGGTACATCCTTCAAATAATCCCCTCGTGAGGATAGTTCATGAGGATCAATATTATCTTTTAGGAAAGTCATGATTCATTATTTTCTAGTAATTAATTCACCCTCTTATTTAATATATGTTATAAATTAGTAGAATGGTATCTTTTTTATGTCACACATGACTAAATGTATTTGGGGGATATCCTTTGTATAATACTTCTAACATTTTAGAATTCTTTGTTTTAATGTCAAGAGATCACATAGAGTTACTATACATACATCGTGATCTGTTAGGTCATTACCCAAATTGGTATTTGGAAGAAGACCCTGTGATGATAAAACTTGTTGCTATGATATGTATAATATGATAGCTGGGTGCACCAATTCATAGGTCCATGGATTCATTTTTATGATTAGGGGGTGGTTGGCCTCTTCACCCCAATTATAATCATCTTTTAATGGCGTCTACCTCAGATTTTCGGGCTGGATTCCGTGGAGGGATTTGATTTTACAAACCTTATGAAATCCATTAGTAGGTTATCCAGAGTGCATCTAATTATTTCCAGTGACTCATAGATGATCAAATTAGTTCTTAAACAGTATTAATTATTTAAAAATTGTCATTCCTAATATTCTGGACTTTAAAATGGTCTTTTACTAGGTCATGATAACATTTCCAAAATCCTTCGCAATATTAGTAGGTATGTTGAGATGATTCCACATGATATAAGATGACATGTTCAGGATCTTCCACAAGACAAATGTTTCCTATTGGTGGCATTCTCAAGACCAAGTTGACATTCAAAAAGGACATGTATGATTTTTTCCATATTAAGGGGGTTTCTCATAAACAATAGTGATCGTCCTGGTTGTATAACTCCATTCATACAGAATTAGTGTATCCTCTCTTCACCAGATTCTCTCTTCATTTCCATTTTTTCCTCTTTTGTTTTTCAGGGGATATGGATCTCATGAATTTGTTTAATAACAATAAGATACAATAACTTTCCCCCTTACGGATGTATTTCTACACCAAAATGGGTCATATGGTAATGGGAGATCATTTATCATAGGAAACCCTTTAGTCTTTCTATGGATCTAGAGTGGGTGTGCATGACCTCCTTGACCTATCTGAAGCCCTTCACATGATGAGGGGGTAATTTCAATGGGTTCTTATGAAATAGGGTTGGAATATCTCAAATGATTCCATAGTATCATTATAATTTATCTTGCATGTTCCATGAGGTTTTTTGGCCAAAAAATTCTTCCACATTTTTCATATTTTACTCTTTATTTTGCAATCATTTTTTGGATAGTTTTTCTGGAGCCCACCATAAGACAAATTGAATGACTCAGGGTAGATCATCTAGAAATCACTACATTATCTAAAAGGGTCCCAATATCCTATAGATTAAAATAAGGTCTTATCACAATGGGTTTTATGAGATCACCCTCAAGCCATGAATTGTGTATGACACATTCACCTAAACTTTTGAAGGTCCTGATATCATGTGTCCTTTCAGAAGTTTATGCCATACATGACTTTTGGACACATTATTTTCATTTGTTTTATATGGAAAAAATACACTTGTCTTAATTTTTTACTCCCTTATAGATTTTTTGATGCACATTTGGTAGATGGATACAAATTCATCCCTTTGACAGTGATGTATTGGTGGAAAAATGATATATTCTAAGTAATTTAAATGCAAACCTGAGGCTTATGTTCTATCACTAACCATTATATTGGGAAACTCTTGGTCTTTTGTAAAAATATTTTCATTCCATGGAAGAACGTAAAAATGGTGTAATAGAGGTTAGATCATTCAATGGATACACACAATCTATGATCTATTGGGATCTACCTTTGTATCATGTCCTCTACACAAGACCTTCTGCAAGAACCGATCACGAGATCCATAATCGTGAATGTATTGTGATAAATACATAATAAGATATTAATTTCATAATACATTTTTGAACTAACCATGAATATAGGTTTAGAAATTACATGAACCATAGTTATGCGGCTTGAAATTATTTTTTTATGGTTCAACATGATCTTATCGCTCGATATCAAGATCACTTAAACTATTACAAGAATCAAGTGATCTTGTCAATGTCACATGACCACCTATTTCTTAAGTTGTTGTAAATTATCATGATGTTCTGCGAGTTTATATAGTCTACATGATCTTCATGAGGTGTCTTGTGATACCTATATTAGGTCATGTGATCATGAACCACTATGAGGGTTAAGTGGTTCACATGATTCTAATGGATTTTATTCCCTTATTTTGATAATATTTTTAATTCACCTACATGATATGGGGCATTTACATTTGATCAGATGGCTTCTAGCTGCCGTGGTTCTCACACTATAGCCATCCATAGTGTCATGATCATAAATAACTTCAATTATGACACATGCTATTTAACGAATTCTAATAACAAGGTTCTGATTAGAATTTTCCCATATAAAATATATGATTATACTTTATCCCACCAACTTCTGCTATATCTATTTCACCTCCATGATGATGTTTCTATCTCTTCACTAGACTATAATCTTCCATATTGATGGGAGTCATATAAAATTTGTTTCTATCATATGTTGGTTTCTATGGATGGTCATCTAGTCACAACATGGTTACAAGGGATCCCATATATTGTCGTGAACTTCCATATGGTTCAAGATGGTAGTGATTTCACGAACCATATCACTCATGATATCTATTCAATCATTTTTGTTAATTAATTGAAGAACTAAGGTGGCATCTGGAGTTTGAAATGGGATTAGAGATATGGTGGATACTTTTCTGATGAGTGGGCATGATGATTATGGGTTAGGTATAATAGATTATAATTTCTTAAACACCATCACATTATCCATATTTATGAGTTGTAATGGTTCCCCAACTCATTATTTATCATCGGTCTGATCGTATCAGGGAAATGGTAAGCTATTGGTACCCTAGAACTATCTAATTCCATGAGTCCCATGATGAAATGGGAATGAACCACTGGTATATCAATCTTCTAGGTGGGTTATCCCCCCTTTAGGAAATGAATGAAGTTGTCCTTATTACCATAGATGTTTCAGATGACTACTCACAAACTCCAATCATGGAAAAGAACATACTCAAATATTTAATGTATATGTAATGAATTGATATTTTTATTCAATCTCTCATCCCTTTCATGGATTGGATCAATATATATCTCTATCTCAAAAAAACTCTATCGAGTTCTATATTGCCTCATCAGTTCGCTTCAAGGAAGGTTCAAGATAGTGCATCTTCTTATTGGGACATCATGTAAATTAGTGATCAAGAATTTTCATTTCAGTGTGAGGCCGGATATTTCCTCAATACATTGGTTGGTATAACGACCCATACTTTACATACATTATTAATACTTCGAAATTGAAGCACACTTATTACAACATATGACAAAACCACAAAGGACCGTATAGGTATAGTGTCTTTAAAAACTGGGAAACATAAACAGCTGGTTCATAAATCTTCTACATTGTCTCCCATTTATTTCATCATATCTAGGGTCCCTTTTAGCATATTCTACTTAATATCCATCTTCCTGACCTGGGGAAAAGAAAACATAAAAGGGTGAGCTCAAATGCTCAGCAAGGGCAAATAAAGGAAATAAAAATCATATCATATCTTTATGAAGATCAAAACCTGCAAAAGAGATCATAATATCTTAACATGGAATAAATCATAGAAGTGAAAATGAGATCCCCATAATCATAACATAAAACATGAAACTTTGTGGCATGCACACATAATCATGGAAAATCATTTCTTGTTAGTCATGACTCATTGCCAAGACTATCTTAGTGGAAAAAGTCCCTTTCTGAACCGAGTTCACTCCTCGTTTCAGTCCTGTATCACTGAACCGAAATAACCTTCCGTTACAGCCATGTCTATCTCATGAGATATAAAATCTTTACCCAATGCATTGGAGGGAGATATAGGTCCCACCCATCTTATAATGAATCCTTTCTTATGTGTGCCACATAATCATAAAACATACATCATCGCATAACACATGTAACAAAAATGGGATTCTTGAAACATCATGACATCATAAATCAATTCATATAAGATAAAGGAATTCATAAACATAATTCCATCACAACATAGTAAAATCAATGTAAAAATATGGATAGAAACAGAACCCTTTATTATCTTAGATGGAAAATAATTTTGATAAAACACTTGAATTGAATTCTTGAGGAAAATATCCTTTCTTCTTCAAAATCAATTTCTTTTCACAAAACATCATGCAATTTTAAAAGAAAGAGATTTTATTGAAAATAGTCATGAAATCATTTAGAGGAAGCTTCATGAAAATAAGGCTTTATAAAACAGTTGAAATCCGTTCGTGCCGTATAAGTTAAAAAAAACATTCTTCGTACTTTTGTCGGAAAAGTCAAAAAGTACCTCGTATGACAAAAGATTCCTTTCATAGATATTACTAAAAACTCACCGAAGGGTAAAAATGGATTTAAACAATTGTAGGTGGATGGAAATAATATTACATATTGATGAAACATGTATGTGGATGATAAAATACACCCCAGTAAATACTTATGAATAAACAATCTCGGATAAAAATGAGATTGTGATATTTCCCTTACCTTAGGTCTGATTTGCTTTGTTCGTGTCCGAAGCTCCTCTTCTTTGGAATGCCTCTTTGAATCCTCCACTTAAGGAACTAAGATTGGTCTTTGGAGTAGACCAGGACCTCTATGATTATTCTAGGGAAGTGGAGAGGAGAAAATGGTAGGGGTTGGCCGAGCTTGAGTGCTCAAATTGGTGTGAGGAGGAGGGGGAGGAGGTTCCCTTTTATAAGGGAGGAGAGGGGCACCTTAGGAATATCTCAAAATATTATTTTATATTAAAGTCAAAATCGGTTTATAATGGTTCCAAAGGGTCTTATTTCGAAGATAAAGTGGGGATGGGTCGAAATCCTATCAACCAATAGGATTTAAACATGTTTAGGGTATTATTTTAACCTTATCAATTAGATTTAACTCTAAGTTAATTAA
The DNA here is from genome assembly GCA_963277665.1 of Viscum album. Classification (NCBI taxonomy): domain Eukaryota; kingdom Viridiplantae; phylum Streptophyta; class Magnoliopsida; order Santalales; family Viscaceae; genus Viscum; species Viscum album. The sequence continues at coordinate 312,534,557 of OY728161.1, forward strand.
TTTAACTTTTACCGTGTCTTTTTGTTTTATTTCACTATATTGTTAATACACTTACTATAACATGCCAAACGAACTCCAAATTGTTTATTATTAATATATATATCTTTATCTAAGTCATTTGGCCGAACCTTAGATTTTTAGGAATAAATTAACAATTAATAATATAATATTTGATTTAAAAACAATTTTGTGTCAATTTTGACACTATTTGATATATGATTTTTGTGAAAGTCATAACAGAATTATATGTTCGAACCAAGTTGATTAAATCAACATTAATATATCATAGTAACCTAGAAAATTAGTGGAATTCATAAAAAGTCTTAAATTACATTTATTTTGGTATTTATATTATCAATTTTGTCAATATTTCCTTAATAAGATAATTACTACATCATCTTTGTGTCATAAATAAATTAAATTATTTGATGTCTAAAAATTACAAATAAAATACCATCATGTAGGAAATATATTTAGCTTTCTAATTAATATTTACAATCGAATTTATCTTATGTATAACCCCATATTAAAAATGATTTACATATTAAACTTTGATTTTAACTATTTTAACCCTTCTTTAAATAAATTAATAATAAATGTCCTAATCTAATCCAAGTGGGCCTAAATGGTCTTATTTTATTCCTAAGTTTGTTTTTGGTCGAATTACATTTGTCCAATAGAATTAGGACATGTGTTAGGGTAATATTAATATCATATTTACCCATAGTTACCCTATTTACTATTAACCGCGGTAAAAAAAGTAAAAATTTACTATTCACAAAAAAATTATTTTTATCTCATTGAACCACATTTTACTTACTGATATCAACCGTGTCTGTCGGATTTTCGAAATTCCATTCACAGAAGCGGTAAAATTATGTTTTATGCAAAATTCAGTTTTTAACCTACCACTTAGTGGTTTCACTATTCATCAAAAATTGAACGTTTTCAGAAAAATACCAAAATTTCACCCTAGGCTAATTTCGATATTCTGAGTCCAAAAATGAAGTCCATTTTGAAAAATAAAATTTATAAAATTTCAAAAAGTGGTTATTACTATTCATAACGGCTAGTTTTAATAGCATATTGTTGTTTAGTGAAACTCGGTATTGCGTACGACGCAAGCTATCGAGGAAGGTCGCGATTGCGTGTAAAGCAAGCCAAGCAAGTGTTGTGTAGAAAAAGATCCCTTTGATGATTTATATAACATAAAAGTCTCGGGTGTTACATTCTACCCCCCTTAAAAGAATTTCTCCCTCGAAATTCGTCACTTTGCAACAAACAGATGAGGATACTTCTCCCTCATCATATCCTCAAGCTCCCATGTAGCTTCTTCAAGTTGGTGGTTTCTCCATAAAACTTTCACCAAGAAAGTGGTCTTGTTTCGTAGGACTTTTTCACTACAATCCAGAATCTCTATCGGCTGTTCTTCATAAGAAAGATCTTGCTCCAGCGGTACAACTTCTGAGCTGAGTACATGTGAAGGATCTGGTATGTACTTTCTCAGGAGTGATACATGGAACACATCGCGAACTTGAGAGAGATTCGGTGGAAGCGCCAATCGGTAAGCTACCTTCCCAACACGATCCAGTATTTCGAAAGGACCGATATATCTAGGGCTCAACTTCCCCTTCTTTCCAAATCTCATAACCCTCTTCCAGGGAGATATTCGTAAGAACACTTTATCACCCACTTCAAACTCTAGGTCTTTTCTTCGGTTGTCGGCATAACTTTTCTGTCGACTCTGAGCTGCTCTTATGTGTTGTTGAATAGATCTGACCTTTTCTGCCATTTCATCAACGAGATCAGGTCCTAATATCTTTCTTTCCCCAACTTCATCCCAGCAAGTTGGAGTCCTGCATTTCTTTCCATAGAGAGCTTAATAAGGAGCCATCTGAATACTGGAGTGAAAGCTATTATTATAAGAAAATTCCACCAAAGGTAGGTGTTGATCCCAACCTCCTTTGAAATCCATAGAGCAGGATCTCAACATATCTTCTAGGGTTTGAATTGTTCTCTCAGACTGACCGTCTGTCTGGGGATGATAAGCAGTGCTGAAACTCAACTCTGTATCCAGAGTATGCTGAAGACTTCGCCAGAACTTCGATGTAAATCTCGGATCTCGATCAGATATAATAGAAAGTGGTACTCCATGCAATCTTACCACTTCCTTTACATATATCCTAGCAAGCTGATCTAGAGAGAAATCCTCTCTAATAGCAATGAAGTGTGCAGACTTTGTAAGACGATCAACTATGACCCAGATAGCATTATTGCCTTTGGATGTTTTAGGAAGTCCTGTGACAAAGTCCATAGTGATGTTTTCCCATTTCCATTCGGGTATGGGTAATGGTTATAACATCCCCTTAGACTTCTGTCTCTCAGATTTAACTTGTTGACAAACCAAGCATCGAGAGACATATTCAGCAACATCTCTTTTCATGCCATCCCACCAGAAGTACTCTTTCAGGTCCCTATACATCTTCGTGCTTCAAGGATGAATAGAGAATGATGAACTATGAGCCTCATCCAGCAGCTCATTCTTTAATTCGGGGATGGGAGGAACGCAAACCCGATTCCTGAACTTTATTATCCCATCACAATCAAGGTTGAATTCGGGAACATTTCTCACCTTCTTTTGTAACTCGGCATCTTCTTTCTGTGCCTCTTTAATCTTCACATGTATAGATGGTTGAACATTCATTTGAGAAAGATAAGATTTTTCCCCTTCCATTATAATTCCACGATCCATCCTTTGTAAATCCATAAATATTGGATCTTTTGTGATCCTCATCATGGATAAACTAACATGGTCTTGTCGACATAATGCATCTGCCACCTTGTTTGCTTTCCCAGGGTGGTAATGGATTGAGCAGTCATAATCCTTAATCAACTCCAACCATCTTCTTTGACGCATATTCAACTCCTTTTGTGTGAAAATATACTTTAAACTTTTATGATCAGTATAAATATCACACCTTTCACCATAAAGGTAATGCCTCCAAATCTTTAATGCAAAGATTACCGCATCCAACTCCAAATCATGTGTTGGGTAATTTTTCTCATGGATTTCCAAATGTCGTGAGGCATAAGCTATCACCATATCATTTTGCATAAGAACACACCCCAATCCCTTCTTGGATGCATCACTGTAGATCACAAACCTTTCTCCACTACAAGGCAGTGTGAGCACAGGTGCACTGGATAACCTTCATTTCAACTCCTTGAAATTCTCTTCACATTCCTCTGTCCAGACAAACTTAACTCCCTTCCGAGTCAACTTGGTGATTGGATTAGATAATCGTGAAAAATCTTTTACAAAACGTCGATAATATCCAGCCAAACCAAGAAAACTTCGGATCTCAGTTACTGTTGTTGGTCTTGACCATCTTTCGATAACCTCTGTTTTTGCTGGATCCATAGATATCCCCTCTTTTGAGATTATATGACCCAAAAATGCAACTTTTTGAAGCCAAAATTAACACTTGGTAAATTTGGCATAAAGCTTCTCCTTTCTCAGGGTCTTCAATATAATTCTCAAGTGATCTTCATGCTCTTCCTTGCTCTTTGAATAGACAAGAATATCGTCTATAAAGACTACCACAAATTGATCAAGATAGTCTTTAAAGACTCTATTCATTAGATCCATGAAGATAGCAGGGGCATTAGTAAGACCAAATGGCATCACTATAAATTCATAGTGTCCATACCTTGTACGGAAATCCGTCTTTGGTATATCCTCCCTTTTGACCCTTAATTGATGATACCCTGAACGAAGATCAATCTTGGAAAAGTATTGAGCTCCGCGTAGTTGGTCAAATAAGTCATCAATGCGTGGGAGAGGATATTTGTTCTTGATAGTGATCTTGTTATGTTCTCGATAATCAATGCAGAGTCTCATTGATCCATCTTTCTTCTTAACAAATAGAACAGGTGCTCCCCAAGGTGACGCACTAGGGCGTATGAATCCCTTATCAAGATTCTCTTGGAGTTGCTTCTTCAATTCCTGCAACTCAATTGGGGCCATTCTATAAGGTGTCTTTGAAATAGGCAAAGCACCCAGTACGAGTTCTATTGAAAACTCAACTTCACGATTTGGTGGAAGACCCGGCAATTCATCCGGAAAGACATCATCAAACTCCCGTACAATGGGCATATTCTTAATCGTGAGTTTCTCACCAACCATTTGAGATAAATAACCTTCATTTAGTGGAATCAATACCCATAAGATGGAAGAAATTTCCACTGGAAGGTTATGTTCACCCTTGCATTGATAGACGATCGTAGATTGATCTGGAATATGAAATGTGACTTCCCTTCTTTGGAAATCGATATGAGCTCCATGTAGAGAAATCCAATCCATGCCAAGAATCACATCAAATTCCACTAAAGGAAGGATCACAAGATTTGCAGGAAGCACTTTCCCACAAACTTCGATCGGAGAAGAATTATAAACTTTTGATGCGATTGATGTGCCATTAGGTGTTGTCATAGCTAACTCAACATCTAATTGTTGAGGTAATACGGTGATACCCTTAGAAAAGTCTTCAGAAATAAAAGAGTGGGTGGATCCAGAATCAAATAAAACATTTGCTACTTTAGAGTGGATGGTAGGTGTACCTTTCACCACATCGTTATTGTACTCCACATCGCTGATAGAAATTGCATGTGACTTTCCTTTGTCTTTAGCCTTAAGAGTTTGTTGACGTCGACCATCATCATCAACCCTTGGATTTGGGAATTGATTGGCATAATGCCCCATCTCCTTACACTTGAAACATTGAAGTTTAGTAGGTTCATTCTGTGTATCCCTTCCTTTGTTTGCATCATTAGACATCTTTTTCCCATTATCGCGGCATTCAAATGCCCGATGACCTTCCTTTACACATTTAAAACATTTACTTGTCCCTTTAAGACAACTCCCTCCACGTTTCTTTCCACACTTTGAGCATAAGGAAAATCTCATCTTCTTTTCCGTGTGCTCTTTAGATTTTTCTTTGAATTCCATCTTCCTCTTCTTATCAAACCCATGTGACTGATGGGTTACTCCAATCTCCATCTCGACTTTGAGAGCACATCGAACGATTTCCTCGTAGCTATTGAAGTCCCTTATGGCTAACGCCCTTCGAAGACTTGGTTTTAAGCCACTAAAGAATCGATCGATCTTACTCTCAGGTTGGATAATAATACCAGAAGCGTACCTTGCAAGTCTTGTAAAATTTGCTTCATAGGTACCAACAGATTCATCATCCCTTTGCTTCAGTTCAAGAAACTCTTTCTCCATCTTTGTTCGGAGAATACGAGGGAAGTACTTATTGAAAAATAAGTTCTTGAACTCATCCCATTCCATAGACTCAATTTCATCCCTTTTCCTCGTATTCTTAACATGATTCCACCATTGATCAGCATCTCCTTCCAAACGATACACTGCTAGGATTACTTTATCATGTTCAGAACATTGAAGAACTGAAAATATCTTTTCAGTAGTACTAATCCATTGTTCAGCAACTAATGGATCAGTAGACCCGTTGAAAGAAGGTGGACGCTGCCTCATGAAGGATTCAACAGAATGTTGCTCCCTCCTTTGCTCGTTTGGAAATCCTGCATGATTCATAGCTTGAGAAAGTTGTGTGAGAATGGCTACAAGATTTTGCATTCCATCTCCCATATCGTTTGGTTGCTCAGGGGGACAATCATTGCATTGCCCATCGCATTCTGCATTAACACGGTTCCTTTGGGTTCCAGCCATTGACTAAAACCAAGAAGAATAGTGTGAGCAACACTAATTATAATAGGAAACCACATAATTCAAGAATAAAATTTTCATGCTTAAGGTCTTATCCTAGGTTATTCAATGCCATTTCTAAAACACTAAGATTGTGTTCTATGCATAGACTTATCCTTAGGGTTCTTACTAAGGCTTTCACATCCTAGTTTCCAAAGGTTGACTATACCTTTCCTCTGATACCAAATATAACGACCCATACTTTACATACATTGTTAATACTTCGAAATTGAAGCACACTTATTACAACATATGACAAAACCACAAAGGCCGTATAGGTATAGTGTCTTTAGAAACTGGGAAACATAAACAACTGGTTCATAAATCTTCTACAGTGTCTCCCATTTATTTCATCATATCTAGGGTCCCTTTTAGCATATTCTACTTAATATCATTCTTCCTGACCTGGGGAAAAGAAAACATAAAAGGGTGAGCTCAAATGCTCAGCAAGGGCAAATAAAGGAAATAAAAATCATATCATATCTTTATGAAGATCAAAACCTGCAAAAGAGATCATAATATCTTAACATGGAATAAATCATAGAAGTGAAAATGAGATCCCCATAATCATAACATAAAACTTGAAACTTTGTGGCATGCACACATAATCATGGAAAATCATTTCTTGTTAGTCATGACTCATTGCCAAGACTATCTTAGTGGACAAAGTCCCTTTCTGAACCGAGTTCACTCCTCGTTTCAGTCCTGTATCACTGAACCGAAATAACCTTCTGTTCCAGCCATGTCCATCTCATGAGATATAAAATCATTACCCAATGCATTGGAGGGAGATATAGGTCCCACCCATCTTATAATGAATCCTTTCTTATGTGTGCCACATAATCATAAAACATACATCATCGCATAACACATGTAACAAAAATGGGATTCTTGAAACATCATGAAATCATAAATCAATTCATATAAGATAAAGGAATTCATAAACATAATTCCATCACAACATAGTCAAATCAATGTAAAAATATGGATAGAAACAGAACCCTTTATTATCTTAGATGGAAAATTTTTTTGATAAAACACTTGAATTGAATTCTTGAGTAAAATATCCTTTCTTCTTCAAAATCAATTTCTTTTCACAAAACATCATGCAATTTTAAAAGAAAGAGATTTTATTGAAAATAGTCATGAAATATTTTAGAGGAAGCTTCATGAAAATAAGGCTTTATAAAACAGTAGAAATCCGTTCGTGCCGTATAAGTTAAAAAAAACATTCTTCGTACTTTTGTCGGAAAAGTCAAAAAGTACCTCGTGTGACAAAAGATTCCTTTCATAGATATTACTAAAAACTCACCGAAGGGTAAAAATGGATTTAAACAATTGTAGGTGGATGGAAATAATATTACATATTGATGAAACATGGATGTGGATGATAAAATATACCCCAGTAAATACTTATGAATAAACAATCTCGAATAAAAATGAGATTGTGATATGTCCCTTACCTTAGGTCTGATTTGCTTTGTTCGTGTCCGAAGCTCCTCTTCTTTGGAACGCCTATTTGAATCCTCCACTTAAGGAACTAAGATTGGTCTTTGGAGAAGACCAGGACCTCTAGGATTATTCTAGGGAAGTGGAGAGGAGAAAATGGCAGGGGTTGGCCGAGCTTGAGTGCTCAAATTGGTGTGAGGAGGAGGGGGAGGAGGTTCCCTTTTATAAGGGTGGAGAGGGGCACCTTAGGAATATCTCAAAATATTATTTTATATTAAAGTCAAAATCGGTTTATAATGGTTCCAAAGGGTCTTATTTCGAATATAAAGTGGGGATGGGTCGAAATCCTATCAACCAATAGGATTTAAACAAGTTTAGGGTATTATTTGAACCTTATCAATTAGATTTAACTCTAAGTTAATTAATTTAACTTTTACCGTGTCTTTTTGTTTTCTTTCACTATATGGTTAATACACTTACTATAACATGCCAAAAGAACCCCAAATTGTTTATTATCAATATATATATCCTAATCTAAGTCATTTGGCCGAACCTTAGATTTTTAGGAATAAAATAACAATTAATAATATAATATTTTATTTAAAAACTATTTTGTGTCAATTTTGACACTATTTGATATATGATTTTTGTGAAAGTCATAACAGAATTATATGTTCGAACCAAGTTGATTAAATCAACAATAATATATCATAGTAACCTAGAAAATTAGTGTAATTCATAAAAAGTCTTAAATTACATTTATTTTGGTATTTATATTATCAATTTTGTCAATATTTCATTAATAAGATAATTACTGCATCATCTTTGTGTCATAAATAAATTAGATTATTTGATGTCTAAAAATTACAAATAAAATACCATCATGTAGTAAATCTTTTTAGCTTTCTAATGAATATTTACAATCGAATTTATCTTATGTATAACCCCATATTAAAAATGATTTACTTATTAAACGTTGATTTTAACTATTTTAACCCTTCTTTAAATAAATTAATAATAAATGTCCTAATCTAATCCAAGTGGGCCTAAATGGTCTTATTTTATTCCTAAATTTGTTTTTGGTCGAATTAAACTTGTCCAATAGAATTAGGACATGTGTTAGGGTAATATTAATATCATATTTACCCATAGTTACCCTATTTACTATTAACCGCGGTAAAAAAAGTAAAAAGTTACTATTCACCAAAAAATTATTTTTATCTCATTGAACCACATTTTACTTACTGATATCAACCGTGTCTGTCGGATTTTCGAAACTCCATTCACAGAAGCGGTAAAATTAAGTTTTATGCAAAATTCAGTTTTTAACCTACCACTTAGTGGTTTCACTATTAATCAAAAATTGAAAGTTTTCAGAAAAATACCAAAATTTCACCCTAGGCTAATTTCGATATTCTGAGTCCAAAAATGAAGTCCATTTTGAAAAATAAAATTTATAAAATTTCAAAAAGTGGTTATTACTATTCATAACGGCTAGTTTTAATAGCATATTGTTGTTTAGTGAAACTCGGTATTGCGTACGATGCAAGCTATCGAGGAAGGTCGCGATTGCGTGTAAAGCAAGACAAGCAAGTGTTGTGTAGAAAAAGATCCCTTTGATGATTTATATAACATAAAAGTCTCGGGTGTTACAGTTGGAAAGATTCATTTCCATTTTTTTGAATGGGTGTATTTTCCGGGCTTGGGATGCACACTCACGAATTTGAGTTAGTATGTTAGTAAAGGAAGAACAGATGGCATGGGGAATACTTCTCAATCTTAAGGTAATAACTCATAAAAAAATTTAATAACTCATGCTCCACGTTCATAACGAAAAAATATTTTATCGGATTTTTTTCCCCTTCAAAATATAATTCTTTTAGATAAGGGAGAATTCTAACAAATACAGATACCCTAATACCACATGGATCCTTGGTGCCTTACATTCCCCCTAGTTGATGGAAATATCTAGGGATTATTCCATGTTGTTAGTCCATAACATGGTTACTAATACGCTAATCCAATCTGATAATTTTTATTTAAACCATTATATTGTGCCAACACTAAAAATTATTGAAAATAGAAGAAACAATTTTTATGTAAGGTGAAAAAAATCTTTTTTCGATGTGGGGTTATTTATTCCATGATGGATGAGAATATCCATTATTAATTATATTCCTCATATCAGTTTAATATCACATTTATCTTCATCCAACTTGTATCCAATCTACCTTTGACTAGTGTTTCATTATAGTGATATCTGGGGATCATCTCTGAGTTTTGTATGATATTGTAACCTGAATACAACCATGTTGAGATCATTCTTCCACCTAATGACAACTCTATCTTTCTATCACATTGTTTTTATCGTGATTGGTTTGCATCCTATTTTGGTATTTTACTAAACTAGTTGGTATACCATGTGGAAAAAAATTCTTCATTGACCCCCCTTTTTGTAGATATAAAAGTGTTTATTAAAGACTCATGCATGTCTAAGGGGTGTATTCATCATCAGACTAAAAACTATCCCATGAACACATATGAATCATTCAATGAATGTTTCCCTTCATCATCATAAATGGATGATAATATTATTTCAGTCAGAACATATGGGGATCCATCCCCTATTTACATGTAATCTCAATAGGATTTGCACTCATTGATGTTCCCACTCAAGAAGCCACAGAATTTGATACATAGTGTCGAATGATCTAGCACCTGAATCACACCCTAATTACTAAGCCTCCTCGAGGAATGTTTCAAGACCAAGAGGAATGTATTTGATATCAAGTACATGATTTGAGTGTGTATAGATTTGAATACCATCCATTTTATTAAATCATGAACCAAATCATCCCAACAAGAAATGTGTTGGGTACCAGTGAGAGGGGATTGTTAAAAATTTATGATGGAACTTCGCTATATGAATAAATGAATGATGTTTATGAGGATTGGAAAAGATATTACAATTCATTTCTGAGTTATCTACCTGAATGAAAGTCTTGATCATTGAGATATGGGGATTTGAGGAATTATTATCCAATACAAGGTCTGATCTATCAATATCATCATCATAATTTAAAACCACTTAAAAAATTTCAGTATCTATATTATCTTATTGATAACCAATTATTCTATATAGTAGTGGGAGATTTGGGGAATTCAAAATTTCCGCACTCGATCGACACTTATTATTAGACTCTTTCCATCTTGGAGAGATAAACTTGTAGGATATTATATTATTTTGATCATTTAATTATGTTATTTATTGAATCTTCATAGTGGCTCTAATATTTAGAGATCCCCCATTCAGTATGTCACGAATGAAATGTTCTTATAATCCTTCAATGTTATTTTCTGAACATCATCCACTCATGATGTTCGCGGAATAACATTGATCTGATACTTCATGAATCACCAATGGTGCCCCACCTTTGTATAATATCAATTAAACCAAAATTTTTGGGTTTGAATTAATAAAACATAACATATATTTATTAATAAAATCTCATAAATTCCCACTAACATGAGATTCTTCATGGATGTATCTACTCCAATTATCATTATATTTTATGTTTTACTAAAGGATATTTGGGTAAAAATATCTCTTAGAGTGATGGTGTTGGATTTTTTTCTAACTTAAATGGACTTAGTGAGAAGATTTTGATTTTTTATTAATCCTTATAGGGGTCCTCATAAGCCTTATATCTTTTAAATTATATCACCATAATTATTTCCTATGATTCACATAAGGGAGGAATTAGTAATAATAGACTCATATTCTTCTATGAATTCCCTTATTGTGTTATCATTTATAATGGTTTGGTAAAATTTTCAGGTCATTAAAACTAAATAATTTCTATTTTTTAGTTTACGGTCATTTAGATCAGACATTATTTTTTTATTGTATATATCATTTTCTCTCAGACCCCCTATTTCTGTAATTTAGTGTCATTTATTTGAGACCTTCTATGGAAATTGTTAGGTATATCTTAATTCAGAACTCCTATCTTTTTATTTTATATTCATTTCTATCATATATTTTATCGTTGTAGAATTTTTTCATTTATCTTTGATTTTTGTTGTTGTAGTTTGGGGTCTTTTAGCTCAGACCTCTTGTCACAATAGATTGTGTTCTTTTAGTTCAGACATAATTTGTTGGAGTATAGGTACATTAATCTCTGAACATGATATTCCATATAGTTTATTGTATTACGTCCAAGTCACAACCAATAACTATGTAATATGGGTCAAACATTCTACTGCTGACCCAAAACATCCAGGGATACTTAGCTCATTCATGATGTTACTAAGGCTCACAAAGATTATAGGTCCTTTCCATCAAGGATATGATTCATCTTTTTGGAATGATGAAGCCCTTATGTGTCAATAGATTTTTCTATATATGTTTCTACAATTTTTTATAGGGGTTACTGAAGATTTATGGTTGTATAATATTTCTAAGGGGGAAATAATGGGGATGTTAGGTCCACAGGGATAGTTGGAATGTTAGTGATGTAAGTCCCAAGCCAATTGTCTATGTTGAGAAATACGGAATGGGTATTACATACCTTGGATGACACATAACACATTGATGATCTGTGTTCTACAATGGTGTTTCCAGGTTTTATAATAATAGGGGTTACATTATTGCAACGAGTGTAGAACATTAGTTTCTGGTCAAATCCCTTATGAATCAATAGGTTGGTCATAAACATTTGACCTCTATAATATTCCAAGGACCCTATAATATTGTAAATGGCTCAAATTTCTAGATAAAAAAGTTGTAAATTGAAGAAAAGTATATCCAAGGAGGATTTTAGTAACTTGGGAAAGTTTTTCTCTTATGTAATTCTCTATCATTTTTCCCTTTGGTTTTGATTCATGGGGTGTAGTCCATCATAAGTTGTAGGAGTAGAGTGTCTCATTCCATCATTAAGGAAGAGTAAAAAAATTGTTGAATTACCATCAAGTATTTCAAATATTTTCTATTAGATTAGTTATGGGGATTTTAAATCATTGTCCAAAAGTGTTATGATCATGTACATGTGTGAAAAAATAATATTGATAATGGTCTGAACCAACTAAATGGGATTAGTTCTGTCGTGGTGATGTTAGGGATCAGAAGGATCACAAATCATTTTTTAGTGTGACACATTTTTTTGAATACCCTAGGAACATATGTAGGATCTATATAAATTGATTCATATAAATAAAAGTTTCCCTTGAAGATGAGCATCCTTTTACGGGGACTAAGAATGATTAACAATGACACATGGAATTCATATAATGATGTTTGTTTTAAAGAATATTTAAGATTCAGGGAGGGTTCTCGGACCCTAAAAGTAGTGTTTCATCCAGGGAACACGTTTTTGTGAGGGGAGATGCGACAACACATTATTGTATCTTTTTCAGTGATCATAGGGTCCAGTGAGAATGACTGGAATTTTATTTTGGACTCAAGAATATTTTATAATATTTATGCCTCATTTCTTTATGCCCTAGTTTTTCCAAAAAAAATAGAGATAAAGAGTTTAGTAGGTGAAGGATTTAATTTTCATTATGATCCCATATGGTATTTTCCCCCTAATAGGTGTTGTGTGTATTTTATTAATATTTTAAGTTTTGGTGATATTGAAAATCCAATGCTATAGTTTAAAGTCATGCACTATTGACCAATGTGATATCAATTTAAGGTCATGAAAAATTTGGACATATCATGAATGTGATATTACACAATACCCAATTTAATATACACATGGATAATAGTACATTGACATTTTTCTGAGTGGAGGATTAATATCTTGTAAATCACAGATCTAGGATCTCTGTTAGTGAGAAATGACATGGTATAATCTTTTCGAGGATGCCTGAGAATACCCTTCAGTGCTCTGTTTTTCCTATGATATGTTAAGCTCCCATGGATTAGAAATCCATTGTTTTAAAATAAGACATATTTGGGTGATGGAAATAGACACATATATAGGTCACATGGGTATACATTCATAGTAAAAAAATTTCCTCTTGATGTTTTATATCCATTTCCAAGGGACATAGAAGGTTTGTTGTAACCCACGTCTCTCAATATGTGAAGTGTGATTTATGAAATGAGGAAAGTTAGTGTTTATAGAAACACCCTATACTCTCTTTGACCAGGGTAAGGCACATGTGGTCCATTGATAAAAGATAATGATGGATGATCATATGCACCTTTTAACATCATGTAATAGGTAAGTATTTATCATCCAGGATTAAAGTCTTGGAACTAGGAAATTTTATTTGCAGTTTAATGTCATGTGTTGAGAGAGTATTTTTACTACATAGTTTAACATCATGCATCATGTTTGTGGTGACCATCATGAAAAATATTACAAGATATATTACGTGTATAATAATTCCATAAATATATCATACTGACACATAAATGAAATGATATTTTATGACTCGGCAATTACTCTATTGATGTTCATTTGTTTCAATTTGTTGTTATATCTAAACCAAAGATTGGTGATCTAGGAATCAATACATATCCTTTGATAGTAGGAATCATGAAACACGGTGTACCTAAATGGTAAAACATTTATACTGGTCTATCCCATACAGAGATGGGGAAATATTCTAGTTTATTGTTCTATATAGACCGTGAATTTAAAATCTGGTCATCACATCATATACTATTCTGTTAGGAATAGAAAAACACTAATTTCATGAGAAACCATGCATTTTAATTTCATATTGTAATGATTTAAGTATACCCAGTATGAAAATGGATTATTGTGGTTAGGCTAAGGAATGGTGGTATATGTGTCAATACATATCTTGTTGTGGTCGGAATCATGCCACACATAGTTCTTTTATGGTAATCTCCCCACACAAGACAGACATGTACATAGGGAGGGGGATTTTTATCTTTATTTGTTATGAGATGACATATGTTGGAGATACAAGTGTCACAATTTATCCTATAATGAAAATAATCATTCCACCCATAGTTCATAAATATAGGTGTTGCAGAAGACCAACACTAATCAATAGTGGTCCTCTTGGGTGAGGTCCAGATGAATGTGTAGTTTTATGTGCTGCAACAGACATCATCCATGGTATTTTGGATCATGTCGTGGGGATATATTTTCTTCTATTTATGTTCTAGAATTAATGACCATGAAAATACAATCCGGAACAGATATTTATTGATCAGGATGGGGGGCCCATACCAAAATTCCAAGGCAACTGTGAGAAACACATGGTGTAAGAGACAATTAATAGAAAATGATCCTCATGACATGGATGTATTGGAGAACGATAATGGTAATTTTTTACCATTTGGTGGATAGTAATGGAAATTTGATCCAATAATCCATAAATATCTCATTATAATGACAATCATGACACACATAGTTATTGAAACTCGTGTAGTTTATTATTTTATTGATATGACATCATCTGTTTAGTTTAACATCATGTCGTAAGGATCTATGTGACATAACATGAAAGTGGTGGAACGTTGTGACTTTGTCCAATAATAGAGGTTTGTGTATCATTACTTATCCTATAACGGTAAGAATCACACCACACATTAGTTGAAGGAAACAATATATTTTACTATCATGTGTGGAGGACAGAATAGATTTTCTAGTTTATCATCTTACAATGAGGATGAGATACATAATGTTTTAATGTGATGTGGTTTGCATGAATGGTGTTGTAACATTTCTTCTATTACACTAGGAATTTGTCTATATTGATTTAAAATCTTGTGGTTATGACTAAAGATATTATAATATTTAAATGCATGAATTATGGAATTCATTAATATGGTTTAACAACAAGTGATATGGAATAGATACTCTTGGTGGCCACTATGAAAATATTTCCACAATTAATCATGAAATGGTGGGGGTGGTGACATATTCCACATCCACTATGGCTAGTGAGTAAGCTTCGTTGTGATGGACCTTAGGTATGATATATGTTCCTACACATATTTTATCAAATATTTGTGTCCTCATGGCTAGTATTATTGGGGTTTGGCATTTCCCCTTGAATAATTGATTAGATTAAAAATATTTTATTGAATACATGTGTGATTTGGTTATGATGGATTTCAAGGATACAAAATTTAAATAGTTTGTTATCATTTAACCTCTCTAGATCATCCGTCAATTTTTCAATTTCATATCAACTAGTCATTGTCCACAAATAGATTTTTTAGTAAGGGTAACTGAAACTCTATAAGAAATTCCACCCTATTCTTATACAACAATATATACATATTAGATTGTGTAGCAGTACATGTGGGGGAAAGGTAGCCCATAGATCATGGAAAAGATTTTTGGAAATGACATAAAGTATTTATTTACATTCTTCTTGAGTATATTCTACATAGTATTATTAAATGAAACTATTTTTAGATTTTATTTTTCATGATATTTGGTTGAGTGATTGGACTCAATGTTGTACGCTTGGTACAATTTCATTAACTCCATAGAATAGAAGTCGGTTCAGTTATTTTACAATATTGTGAGATGGACCTTGGACCTACTAATTATATGCTACATTGCAATTTTTATGATATTATTCATCTAGAATTCTTTGAGTGACAATTCCTCATTCCATATGGAGAAATAGTCTCTAGAAAAAAATGATATATTTAAACTGCATATCTATCGGTAGAGGGACTTTCACCTCACAACATCCATTCCCAATACATCAAATGACCAAGAATATTTGTCCTTATGTAGAAATTTGGGGGGATAATGGATGAATATTACATGAATCTGGAATGCATGACATTTCCTGGTGAATTCCACATGGTCATGTATAATAGTTTTATAATAGTACCCAGCCCCCAGATTTGGTTTCAATGCTTGATCCCATACTCATGAGCACTACAGGAGCCCACATTAAAATCTTCAATGATGGAAGGAATATATCATTCTTCTATTCTACTGAATTGGATTCTCTCTAAACCTAACATTTAGAGAACTCATTCAATTCATTACATGGGGTAAATCTCACATATCGGCTTGAAATCTATTCTTTTCTGTCTTATTATATCAATGGATTATTACTTTGGAGATAATCTATTATGGGAACCATCTATCCATGGGTTTATACAGGTTCATTATTCTATGAAGTAGGGTTTACTATTTTGATTTCTTCCGTTTTATTGACAATGATCAATTAGACCACTCTTTGGTGCATGATGAAAATGATTTCATCCCCTTGATCAGGTTCAACCAGGACTATGGATGTATTGTCCAATGTGTTGGAGTGAGAATTCAATGATATGGGAACATGACACAATATGTGATCAAAAGATAATCACTCATTAGTCCCCAATCATACCCTGTGATAAGGGCATGTTCATGATTTTTATTGGAATATTATCCATTTATCTTCTTTATCGCAAGCTATAAATTCCCTTTTTTGTTCTTGTAGGATAGTTTTAGTTATAGGTATAGTTCCAACCCAGAAATGAGTGATTATCACATAGAATTATTGTTTTTGATTCCTTAGTATAATGAAAAACAATATTGAGAATTTTATTTTTAGAATGAAATAAATATAATCCATAATCCATCACAGATAATCTTTGTATTATCAATAAATTTTATAATAGTACTTTTGGAAGAACTATCGAAATATGTCTCACATGTCTATGGACATTCATTGGAATATAAAACCAAATAATCATGATTCTAAGTGTCCACTGGTGTAAATTTAGTGAGTAATATACCAGTAAGAAATCATATTGGGAAAAACCTTTCACTTGGTCCTTTGACATGAAATAACTATTTTGTTGTTTTTGAAATGACCAACCATCAGGCCATACAATCATCCAACATGGGATGTCTAAGGATGTACATGAGAATATAAATACAAGAGACTAAATGGATATTTTGGTGTTGAATGTAATACTTATTTTTTTCCTTGTAATGATGAGTGTAAGGACACTATTCATGTCAACAAAATATCGAGTCTCAATACCTATAATTATTCATCAGAGGTATTATAGACTATACTCATCTCTAACACCATTATTATATGAGTGGAGAGAACTAAGAGCTAATTATATGGTGGACACACAAAAAATGACTTGTTTCCCTTTTACCAATGGATTCAAGACCATTGGTTATAGTAGAGACTTCTTCATATGATTGAATGATTGTTTCCAGTCATAATCCCATTGATAGGTGATTAACTTCTTCATTATCTTGGTGAAGTGGAGATATTTTTTATATGTAAGCTATGAAATGTCAAGCTCTGCTGAGGTAAACATGGATCCCCCTAGTTCTCTGGGATTATTTGTGGTGAATTATCTAAAACATAACTACTATTTTCATTGTTGATATCAATGCCATGGTGGTGTGCCATAAATCCAATGAAAATACCTGATGTTACACTGAAATAACATTTCAATGGATTCATCATCATACTATACTACTATTACTTGTCAAAGACCATTTAATGGTCTCTTAAGTGATCACATCGTAATTTGGATTTAAACAAAAGGTCATCGAAATAACATTAAGCCATTATTCCAAGGAAGGGATTAAATATATGATTTCTACTATGTTTATTAGTAGATAATGTGATCATTAAGACATATGAAATATCTAGATAGAAAAAGATACCCTGCAGTGCCCTGAAGGTAGTGGATTACTTTTCTTCTAAGTCTATCTTAATATGATTTTATCTTGAATACCAATACTCGAAGGAGAGATCATAGACACTAGTGGTTGAATAAATTAAGAGTTCAATGATCATCAATGAGAAATAATCCTTTGATAAGTATCTAGTAGTTTATAAAAAACCGATAAATACCATAATCAACCCATTCTTATTCATGGTATGAAATATGTTGGTGAGACATATTGTGTATTTCACTTACCATACTATGTTTTCACTAATAAATTTATCAAATTTACCCTTTACACTAGTATCATTATAGGGGTTCATTCTCCATGATTTATACTTCAATCCTCAATGTTCATCAGGTATTCCATGATGGGTTTTAGACACCTCTTGAATCTGTTCAATAATTTCGGTACAATTCTAAGCCAAAAAAATATAAGTTTATCTTTTTAAATGAAATTTACATCCCTTTCATCTCGAGTGGAATTGAGGAACTAATTATTGTAGTATGTGGGTCTTATTATATTCTTATATTTACATACTTGATACCATTTCATGAGTCTCAACATCATATATATCATCTAAGGGGATCAGAAAGAATATTGTGTTCCATAGCCCATGATTTGTCCCTTAAATCCTCACTTCTTGTGTATTGAGCCTCTATTCCCTCATTATATATATTGAAATCACACATGGAGGATTATTACTCGTCATAAATGTGTTATTCCATGTGTATAACATTGAATGATACAAATATGAGATAATCATCTGATGAGGGTTCTGTTTGGTGGGGTAATTCCCATGCATAAAATGTTTTAGGGATGAAATATGAAAGAGCCGCAGTCTGAACTAGAGTAGAATATCATCCTTCGTATTTCATCTCTCATGTGTCTAATTATTATGTCCACATTCATGAGTTATTAATTATTTCAACTCCCTAGTTGATATAAAAATTATTTCTCTTCGAATTTTTGCTTTCAGGGTGGCATGAGCTTAGTCAACCATCATTCAATTCATCTAGTTTTATAACATATTCTCATGCATAGTGGGAACATTTGTACAATCACATTATTCTTTTGATTGGGGAATTATTATACTTCTCACATGATCTGTGGAGTTATCCAACATCACCTATATGAAATATGCCATGATTTTTAGGAATCCTTTGAAGATGATAGAATCCTAGATGTTGTGGAATAGACTTCCATATATAGGGTTGTAGTCAAAAATATTGGTGATGTTTAACTAATTGGGTTTCATGGATTATGGAATCTTGATAAGGTAAGTGTCCATAGTTAAAAGGAACTAATTATGTAAATTGTCATTTTAGAAGGAGTATACTTTAATCATCCATTCCTCATATGATGGGTGACCCATATCTCTTTTAGCTTCTGGTTGAGGGTGATTTTTTGGTTGTTGAAGCTCGATAGGAAGTTATCAGATGTTCAAGAGCTACAGAGGTTGTTGAATAAGAACTCCTACTAGTTTTAGTGTAACCACAATTGTTTCTTCCTTGCTAAGCATTTTCCCATGTCCTAATGGAATAAGTCAATGGTTAGCTCCGATTCACTTATGGAAATCTTCTAGATATATTTCTATTTCGATAAAATCATAGAACCCACTTAGATACGTCATTGGGATCAAAGGTGTTTGAAAATTATCTTGGAAATTATTATAATATATTTATAGTGATTATTCCTAAAATAGAGGGATACTAAGTGATTTTTATGCCCTTCCATTTGGATATGAAGTCAGACAGCCTCTCAGTTTAACATCTATTACAGTTCTTTAGGGTGAAAATTATCATTTTCCCTTGCGTGGATATGATCTATTAATGGAATTGATGAAGAAGGACTTCCCATACTACAACTGATACAACTATAAAGAATATGTATCTAATGAAGACTGGATCTACAATATTCTACATAAAAAATCACATATTTTTACTTCCTATTGATCCCATGTTACAATCCTCAGAACATATCTTAATACGAAGTGTGTTAGATATTTTTCATGGTATCACAAGCCATCAAAGGTGGATAAGGTAGTATTGTAATATTGGGGGAGGGAAAGATTCATCAAACCATTCAGTGTTAGGATTCTACATATGATGAATATTTGAACATCACCCATCTATGGATACAATTCGAGTATCTATAGACTCAATGGAATTGATAGTTTCTACATGTGTTGTGGTATGATCTTCCTCCCTTCTATAGGGAGAGGGGAGGTCCCAATGAGATGACACTATTTTCACCTCACATTTAGTCTCAATTCATTTGACGTTGAAATGATATCTCTATGGATAGAGAGTCTATAACTATAGTAGATGGAATCCATGTTTATCTTTGACATATCATAATTTGGGACCTGATGATTGGGTATAGAGTGAGTCTGATGATTATATTCTCTTCTTCTTGGAGGATCATCACTTTTAAGAAGAATATTTATCTATATCTGAAGATAATACACAATGGGTATGATTCAAAAGAGTATCTACTCATTGAGTTATCTATGATATTGAATATCATTCTCATATCAAGAAATCTATTCCATCGTGGAAGGTTTTTTTGTTCTTCTTGGAATTTGTTGGGATATAATTACACTATTCCCCTTATCCATGATAGTGTCCTTCCTTAGAGGAGGAAACATGATATTTGAAGATTATATTTTTCAGAGTCTCATTTAACTATTGTTATGTTCATCCTCTCTGGGTACATCTAGATCCTCCTCCTATAATATTTTTTTTCATTGTTACCCTCCACATGCATGCATTGATCAAAATTACTTGTTGTGTTTATAGAGAGGAAATATACAGAGGAATATCATGAAATTGTATTTGTACCATTACATTCAATGCATAAATATGATTCAACAATGCCTTCATTATGCTTATTCATTAATCCTTTGATCATATTAGTGCATTTTTTGGATTGTGACCCAAATGATGTTTTATTTCCTTCATTGTACACTACTCTCATATTGTCTTGTTATTAGTAACCTTGAAGATGTTTTTGGTTTTGGGTATTGAACTTGCACTGAATAGAGAAGTGTTTTTCTATAGTGGATGAATGCTTGTGATTTCAGACATTAATATTTTCCTCATATCCTAGAGAATAATTATTCTTGATGTGGTGTTATTGATGATGAAAATTCCCCTATCCCAGTGGGCTAGGGTATATTCGGGGAATTGATTTGTTTTGGTTCATTATATTTTTGATGATTCAATGATTCTAGTAAGTGATTTTATGGAACATGGGATAGAATGTGAAATATAAATCTCACAAATCTAGTTGGGTGGGGTTGATCAAGAATATTTTTTGATTTCCATAGGTCCCCCATGGGGTATGATAATCCTTGTCATGGATATTGATATTTATATTTCCCTGACCTAGTGGGTAGGGGTTTGTGAGAACCTACTTCCGACATGTCCTGAATCCTCTGGGGATTTTTTGATCTTAGGGATTAATGTGTGGGTAGATATTCCCCTGAATAGGTGGGATAGGTTCTATACTATATGGATTATATGATAGATGATACTATGACCTAATCAATGTTGCACAATTATTTTCATATATAAGGTGGGTGAAATGGAAAACCAGTACAAAAGTAAATTTCTATAGGATGTTTTTTACTGGATGTATTTCTTGACTCCATGACTGAAATGTGTTCTTTTTATTTTAAAGGCTTGAGTTCAATGATCTATTGGATATCCTCTCCCTCTATTCATAATTAAATGGATTCATTGATGCGGTGGAATTCAGTTTTAGTGAGCAACCAGAGTGTGCGTTACCTAGTCCTATGATTTCACCGGATACAATGATATTATAGGACATCATATATTAGGTGTAACACCACAAGCTTCCATGGTATTCTTCTCTTTGAATAATACAATAGCATGTGTTGTATGCAACTTTGAGTTCTAACACACACCACAACTAATCAAACTAGCTATTATGAATAGTAATACCACTTTTTAAAATAATATATATTTTATCTTTCAAAATGGACTTCATTTTAGGATTCGAAATATCGAAATTAGCATAGGGTGAATATTAAGTATTTTTCTAAAAACATTAAATTTTTGATGAATAGTGAAAGTTACTAAATTTTAATTAAAAACAACTTTTTTAATTGAAATAATTAATAGTGATAAATTATGAATTTGAGTGATTTTAAAGTATAATTATATTATATTTTTTCCAACTAATCCAATTTTGGTCATTGGACATAATTTCACATTTAAACTGGAAATAAGGAAGTTCCAATCTGTTGATATTTATTATCTCTTAAAAACAAGCTTTTTGTTTTAACAATAAGAATTAATTTTAAATTAATTTCTACCACTTTTGTGTTTTAAATTTAGATAAATGGATTACATATTTTTAATCAGGGGGTACAAATTGTGTAAATAGGTCACTTTTATTTTTAGGCATTTTGAATAAATACTTCGGTAATTATTTTATTTACCATGGTAAAAGGGTAAACTCGGTAAATAAGGGTAAAAATATAAAATTATAATAATAATAATTTACCCTAAAACATTTACTATCTCTATTTGTTGATACATGTCCGACCATGGGAATATTTGGGTCAATTTTGGGACCCAATGGATCCACTTGTAAGTGATAATGACAAATTATATTAATTAAGTTAATGTAAAAACAAAAATGACATAAGCATATATCTTTTAGAAAAATAAATTTACATAGGGTAATATATCTTATATTTTAGACTATAAATATTAATTAGAAAGCTAAAAAAATTTCCTACATAATAGAAATTTATTTATAATTTTTATACATTTAATAATTAAATTTATTTATGACACAATAATGATGCAGTATTCCCCTTATTAATGAAAGAATCAAATAATTACTATTATAAATGTTAAAATAAATATAATTTGAAAGTTTTGATTCCATACACGAAATTTATTAGTTTAAATTTCATTTTAGGATTCCTTAAATGAATTTTTTTCTAATTAAAATAGTTTTTAAGAATTTAACAATAATCAATTATTAAATATTGTCAAAATTGAGATAAATGGGTTTTTAAAACAAATATTATATTATTAATTGATATGCTATCTCTAAAAATATACGATTCGGCCAAAGGACATATATAATGATAGGTGTATCATTTATGGACCACTTGGGGTCACATGGAAATATATAGTATGATTATTAACTATATAATATAAAAATACAAAGTTACATGGTAAATGACAAACTACTTAACTAAGAGTTAAATATAAATGATATGGTTAATATAGTGACCCAAACCTATATAAAATATTTTGGAAGAAAGGATTTCGACCCATCCACACCTTATACTTTTAATAATCCACTTTCGAGCCATTTTCAACTGAATATGAATTTATTATATATTAATACATTATGATTTCTCTAAAGAGTCATTCCTCCCACTTATAAAAGGATACCACTTCTAACCAATTATTCATACCTTCAAAGCATTTTGGTTCGGCCATACTCTAACAAAATACCCTATCAACTATCCTCCCTTAATCTTAGAGTCATTCCTTTAGTCAGAAATCCTACTTAAGGATCCCTTTTGATCAAATCAAAAGGAAGAACCTGAAGAAGAGGTAATGTTTTAACCATCTTTTTTCAAGTTCCTTTATTCTTCATCTTCTACATTATTTGTTGCTCTGTTAAAATATAATAACTCTCGTATATTTTATATAATTTGATATTATTATAAATATGTTACATCCATATTTAATATTTTATCCATCCTTTGAATGACATGTCACCATACATGCGTACGTACAGCCTACAGTCTCCACGTCGTGGTGTAATTGTTATTCAATACATTATTATTTGGATGGGTATAATAATGATGTTTAATTCATATAAATAATAAATATAACATGATAATGATTCTGTATATATGAAATACCATCCAATTATATAATATTTTAATATCAAATGAATGATATTGTCGCTCGTGCGTACGTACAGACTACCGTCTCCACGAACGCAATGAGATTGATTCCCCATCATATCCATTCAAGTCCCATTCTCATTTGATGATTAAAAATAATATTTAAGGAATTTATATCATTCTGTATCTTAATAAGATACAACATATCCATAAGAAACCCTACTTATGTAACAAAACATATAAAAGAAAACGAGTAAGTTAACACCCGAAACGACGATAATACTAAGATATTAGTAACAAAGCAATGCTAAAATATCATATATGATATCATATTAATGTATATGATCCTTTTAAAATTCAATAAAAATTATTTCACCATTATACCGTTGGGTAACCTAGCCATACGAAGGAAAAATTACAAGGTAAGGGGTTTCTTCTCTCACTTTTATTTCTGTGAGATTTCCATTGTTCACCACTTAATTAGTGCATGTGGTGTGTGTACTGCCCATGATTGTATTCATTGTGTATTATACTTTAATTTATGAATATTTAAATCATAATTTTATGATCCTTATTTAATGGGTGTAAGTTTCATGTGTTACCAAATTGATAAGGGAATTTGAAATTTCAATTTCCACTCATTCGGCTTTACGAATACTCCATTGATTATTTTACTCCAATATTATGTGTGGAATCACTATTCATTTTCTTATGTCATAATTTCCACTCTCATTTCTGTGGATATACTTTTTAGACACATAATCTCTCCATTGATAAATTCTCAAGTCATCGATATGAACTTGATAAGTGTAATTTTAAGTCAATATCCATTTGTTTAGTTAAACAACCAATTAATTAGTGTTGTTTTTACAAGAATATGTGTGAATTTCCTTTGATTTTTTTACACTGAATATCCAATCATATTGAGTGTATTTATATTTTCACACATAATTTTGTCATTGATTTATCCTTAACCAAAGGATATTGACTTTATTGGATATTTCATCTCAATTTACATTCCATTGAGACACCTATGTTGTTATACACGAAATCACTTTTATATGGTGTATATAATGTACTTTGACATTATATATCATGAATCCCTTTACTCTCATGATATTACAAGGTTTTTATTACCTCAATTATTTGTATTCAAGTGTCTCTCTTTTTGTTAGTAACTCTAACTAAAATATCATTTTAAAATGTTTTAAAGATTTACTATTCTAAATCATTCTCATTAATGTCCATCATTTAAAAATGGTTTTAAGGATTTATTTATGTGGAAATTAAAGTTTTAATATCAAAATTCATTTTACATGTTACAATTTGTTATGGGACACTTTGATTCAAAAATATATTTTAAATAGATTCTTGAATAATAGTGTGACATTTAAATGTTTTCATGAAAAAGGGGGATATTTCTCTCAATAGTTTGATGAATATTTTAATCTATGACAATATCCTTCATTATTCATGATTTATGTTAATCTGATGCAATACAATCTTCCATATTGTATCGAATGAGTTATGTTTGACTGTGTATGTGCTATTTTTATACCATTCATGGTTTGTAGTTAAAGTATTGACATTTTTTATGCTAGTTTTAATGCGGAGTTTTATGTTATGTTTCAAAATTTTCATATGAAGAATGCATTGGACTTAGTAAGTGACGGTTGGAGCCCGCAATTACTCCTCGATGCATCGGTAGGTCTTATGAGACAAACTAGTGTCTTGTCATAAGGCCATGACAAAATCTTATTTGTAGTCATGGAACGAGGCCTTGACTATGTTGTTATGATAGTCTGGCATTATGCATTCCATCATTATGAAAGTGGTTATTGATACTTCATGTGGTTATTTGACCATTAGAATATCCATTTCAATAAGTAAATGGTATTATTTCATTTTATCTTTTCTATATTATTCTGATTTTCAAGTTTAAAAGGATTTTGTTTTAGTAAAACATTGCCTAATATGTTTATAATTATCAATGAATGTTTCCGCTATATTGTTATCCTTACTGAGCATCTGAGCTCACCCCTTTCAATGTTTTATTTTTCCCTAAATGTGAAAAAGTAATTTATGAATGACCTGTAGGGATAGTATAAGGGGATATGAAAAAAAGAGGTTGTTTTAGTTTTTTATTACTTTATGATGTAATGTAAGACTTACGAATATATCTAGTGTTTCCAAGACTACTAAACGAATTGGTCTTTCGAGACTTGATCTTTTGTAATAATTCTAATATTATGTGATAATGCACCGACTCTAGGTAAATTGGGTCAGGGATGTGGAGACCCAAATCTTGACATACATGGACATTACATTACTTTTTTGGAATACTTATTACATAACAAACACAGACACACAAGGACTATAATAGTTTAGTGTCTTAGGAATCTCAGAATTTAATCATCTAATCGTGGTGAAAGATATTTGAAATCTCCCATAATGATCTTCCCCTTTTTGTTTTCATACCTAAAACCTTTTTTTAAATCCTGGGGAAAAGAAAAAATATAAAGGGTGAGCTCAAATGCTCAGTAATGGTAAGCATAGAGAACATAAAACAATCCATAAACATTTGAAAGCAAGAAAATAAACATGAAATTTAAACATCAAAATCATGAGCAAAGACATAAATCATGGAAATAAGTAAGGAATATATCATAATGGAACATCAACCATGATAAAATATAATTGGAATAAAACATGTAGTTGTGGAAGCCATTCAGCACATGTTATGATTTCCATAGTAGCCAAGGCATTGCTGCCAAGACCATCTTAGTGGACAAAGTCCCTTTCTGAATCGAGTTCACTCCTCGTTTCAGTCCTTTATCACTTAACCAAATTAACTTACCATTACATCCGTGTCTATATAATGATATATAAATCATTACCCAATGCATTGGAGGGATATATAGGTCCCACCCATCTCATAATGAAATCATTCTTACTTGTGCCACCAAATCATAAATCATACAGTATAGCATAACCAATATAATAAATTGGGATTCATAAACATCATGCCATCATAACATAATCCATATAAAACTAATGGATATCATTTCATCAGAATAATAATTATTCAATGTAAATAAGAGAGACATTATACTTGAAACATACACATATGAAATAATGTCATCTTAGATGAAAAATGATTTTGATAAAACATTTGAAATGAATTTTTGAGGAAAATATCCTTTCTTCTTCAAAATCATTTTCTATTCACAAAATTCAATGAACATTTAAAATAACGTATTTTGTTGAAAATATTCATAAAATATTGTTGAGTAAGATTCATGAAAATGAGGTATTTTGAAACCATAAAAATCCATTCACGCCGTATAAGTTAAAAATAACATTCTTCTCGTACTTTTGTCGGAAAGGTCAATAACTACCTCATATGGTAAAAAAGAGATTCCTTACATACAATGTAGTAAAAGCCAAAAATGTGTAAAAAGAACATTATATATATTTGAAAACATTTTTACAAAGCATGGACATGGATGATAGATATAATCCCAGTAAATACTTACGAATAAACAATCTCGGATAAGAATGAGATTGGAATAATTATCCCTTACCTTATGTCTGATATGCTTCATATGTATCTGATCCTCTAGTATAATGATTTAAATAATGTCATTTACTTATTAAAGAGTCATATTCATTGTTATTATATCCTATATGGTTCTATTAGGTATTTATATTACCCTTGTATTTGTCAATTCCATGTTAAAGTAGCGTTTTGGGTAAAAAAAATTCATTTATCGTGCGTGTTTGGACTTGTTGTTCTTGATATTATTATTAATTATATCATGATTTACATACTTCCAGAATGTATAACATGATTCATATATCATATATATTAAGTATATATATATATATATATATAATAGATAGAAAAATTAAATGAAACACACTGTTCATGGAGGTGGTAGGCCGTACGTACGCATGAAAGCTATTTTCCTTTCTTTATTGACTTGAATGGAAGTAAGTTGATGACACACACATATATATATATATACACACATAAATCCATTAGCTTCATTTTGTCATATTTTTCATTATTATTCATATTATATACTTTATAATCATTCTTGAATGGTTAAGATGGAGAATGAATCTCATCGCGTCGTGGAGATGGTAGTCCGTACATACGCACGAGCGATGATATCATTTCCATGATCGTGGAATTGTATTTAAGTGTATGTATAATATTTTAGAATCAATATCACTTTAAAATAATCATATATGGTTTTTTATTTACATCATTATACCCATATTTGTAAGGTGGTGTTCGAAAACAGATTACACCACGACGTGGAGATGGTATTCCGTACGTACGCACGCTTGGTGATTTTGTTTTCCGTAGGATGGATAGAAGGAGAAATAGGGCTGTTTCATATTTATAATAAAATATCAATATATAAGTAATACTGATGTTATTACTTTATAATGAGACAACTAAAGAAGAAGAAGTAGAATAAGAAAGAAACTTGATATAATCGGAAGAAGAGATTACGTCTTCTTCGACACACCTCCTATAAGCCTTCCCTTAAGGAAGTAGAGTTGGTCTTTTGAGAAGACAAGAACTTCCATAATGTTTATAGGAATGTGGAGAATAGAAATGTTTAGGGGTTGGACGAACTTAAAGGCTCAAGAAGGGTGTGAAGAGAAGAGGGAAGGGGTGCCCTTTTTATAAGGGAGGAGAGGGGCACCTTTGGAAGAACATAAAATATTATTTTATAATAAAGTCATATTCGGTTTATAATAGCTCTAAATTGATTTATTGAAAATCTAAAGTTGGTATGGGTATAAATCCTCTCAACCAATTGATTTTAGACAAGTTTAGGTTACAATTTTAACCTTATCATTTAGTTTTAACTCTAAGTCAAATAATTTAACTTTTACAGTGTCTTCTTGTTTTCTTACACTAAATGGTTAATAAACTTGATATAACATGCCAAACTAACCCCACGTGGTTCATTATTAATATATATATCCATATCTAAGTCATATGTCAGAACCTTAGATTTTTAGGAATAAAATAAAAACTAATAATATAATATTTTTTTAAAAAACTATTTTATGTCATTTTTGACACTATTTGGTAAATGATTTTACTGAAAATCATAACATCATGATTAGTTAGAAAAAAATTAATTAAATAAATAAAAACATGTCATATCAACCTATAAAATTAGTGTAATTCAAAAAAAGTTCAAATTACATTTATTTCGATATTTATAATATCAATTATTTTAATATTTCATTATTTAGGTAATTACTGTATCACCACTGTGTCATTAATAACATGAATTATTTAATGTCTAAAAAATATAAATAAAATACCATTAGGTAGGATATCTTCATATATTCCTAATGAATATTTTTAGTCGAATTTATCTTCTGCATAACCCTATATTTAAAATGATTTAGTTATTAAACATTGATTTGAACTATTTTAACTATTCTTTAAATAAAATAATATTAAATGTCATAATCTAATCCAAGTGGGCTTAAATGGTCATATTTTATTCCTAAGGTTGTTTTGGGTCTATGTAATCTTATCCAACAGAATTAGGACATTTTTCAGGGTAATAATAATATCAATTTTACCCATAATTACCATATTTACTTGTAACTGTGGTAAAAAAAGTAAAATGTTACTATTAACCAAAAATTATTTTCATATCATTGAAGCACATTTTTCTCCTTGATATTAATCGTGTCTCTCCGATTTTCTAAATTCCACTCACAGAAGCAGTTAAATTATGTTTTATGTGAATTTGAAAATTCTCCTAGGAGGTGGGTTAAAGAGGGTGAAAAGTTCAATAAAATGTTTATATATCTAAAATTATTATAAAATGACTCCAATGAATTAAAATGAACTTATATAGGTATTATGTATCAATTTTGACCTAAATTAAATTAAAATAAATAATTACTTAAATAAAATGTCGGGTTTTAAATAGGAACCCAGTGTTTTCACTATTCATAAAAATTGAATGTTTCCATAAAAATACCAAAATTTCATCCTAGGATAATTTCAATATTACGAATCCAAAAATTAAGGCCATTTCAAATGATAAAATTTATAAAATTTTAAAAAGTGGGTATTAATATTCATTACGGCTAATTTATATACCATATCGTTTTTAGTGAAACTCGGTATTGCGTACAACACACGCTATGATGGAAGGACGCGATTGCCTGTAATGAAATCCAAGTCAGGGATGCGTGTAGTGAATGGTTCTTTTGGTGTATCGTACAACACAAGACATAAACAAAATTAAAAAGAATTTTTTTCATAAAATTTCGGGGTGTTACATTCTACCCCCCTTAAAATGAATTTTTCCCTTGAAATTCATCGGGGTTATAAATGGTTTTTTACATGATAGTTTCATTCATAGAAAACCGCATCATAAAAAGGAATAATAAATCATCATTTTAAAAAGGAACATTAGAAACATAACGGATACCCAAATAACTCATCACTAGGTTTCCACATAGGAGAACATAGGTGAAAATATGGACATGGAGGAGAAATTTGACCATCATGTTCTGATGTAGAGTGGTAGAGGATATGGCTATGAAAAATCCCTAAATCACAAAGCCATAAATTTTTTATGATTTAAGGTACCATCTAATTCATCCGATATAAGGGCACTAGGACAACATTTTTGGTTTTCAAGATGATTTCACTAATGTTGAAGAACTTGAAATTAGAAGAAATACTTTCTTGATTTTGGTATTGTATCACCGTTGGTCGTTCCTTGGAAAATTTATACTTTATATCTTAATGAAATGAAGTTGAATTTATC
Organism: Viscum album; assembly: GCA_963277665.1. NCBI lineage: Eukaryota > Viridiplantae > Streptophyta > Magnoliopsida > Santalales > Viscaceae > Viscum > Viscum album. Next base: position 312,565,163 of record OY728161.1, read on the forward strand.
ATTCGTGAAGTGTTATCATATCATGTGATAGAATTATGGGTCACTCTATTTGTCTCAAACATAAGGTTAGAAAAAGTTATAAAAAATACATAAGTCCATATATAGTGAGATTAATCATATATGGTTCCTAAAATGGAAATATAATTCATATATCATACTGCTTAATATAATAAAACCAGTTTCTACTAAACAGGTACTTCCTGTAAGACAGTCGTAGGCGATAAAGGCTTGTCGCACTTCAATTGCGGGTTCGATTCCCACAGCATTGTCTGACGCAACGGGTTGTCTCCAGTCCTGTAGGTTGTCCCTTTTTCTAAAAATGAATTACAATAACATTCATACAATAAAATAGAAAAAGTTAATGCCTTAATCAATACTATCTTATGTCTAACTTAATACATTCTAATCGTTAGGATTATCCAAAATACTTCTGTCCAAGATCATTGTATAATGAAAAAAATTACTAGAAATGTCATTTACCGATCATGTGAATACCATCATTTATCCCCCATATATCATATGATATATCTTGTTGGTCACATTCCAAACATGTGAATACATTAATCATGTATTCTCTTCAAACATAAATTACCGTAGAACCTTAATGAAAACATGAATGCTGTCAAAATATTACACATTCCACATAAAAAAATCCCAAAACTTCTATATACTCAAACCATGATATAACTTTGTCATTATAACAGTAATGAGCTCAATAATACTATCAAACATCTCATTATCTCCTTATCCCTTCATTATGCTTATATAATCTTGTTTAAAAAAATATTACAATCACTTTTCATAGTTACAGGTACCATATAATTATTGAAAACCAATACATAGATATTCCAAAATTCCATAATACTATAAATGAGATTCCATGATACTATTTTGAAATCCCATTACATAAAAACCTAATCATTACACAACATCATTGTCATACTCAAAATCACAAATAGTGATCGCATGTGACTTCCCATTATCCTTTTCCTTAAGATGTTTCTTACGTTGATCATCCTTAACCCATGGATTAGGGAATTGGTTAGCATAATTCCCCATTTCCAAGCACTTGAAGCATTGAAGTGTTGGGGGTGAATTCTCTGCAGTCTTTTCTTTATTAACATCATTAGCAACCATTTTTTCATTACTATAATAGTCATCTGCTCAATGACCTTCTTTTCCACACCTAAAACATTTTCTATTCCCTTTAAGACAATCTCCACCATGCATCGTTCCACACTTTGAGAAAATAGAAACATTCATCTTCAATTCACCATTATTTTGAGATTTCTCCATGAACTCCATCTTTAGTTTCTTGTCAAAACCATGACATGGATATGTTACACAAACTTCCAGATCAACCTTTATATCACAACACACAGTTTCCTCATAGCTACTAAAGTCTGTTATAGCATATGCCCTTCGAAGACTTGGTTTTAAGCCACTGCAAAATCGATCAACTTTACTTTCAGGTTGGATGATAAAGATAGATGCATACCTTTCAAGTCTTGTAAAATTATCTTCGTATATACCAACAGATTCATCATCCTTCTTCTTAATCTCAAGAAACTTATTTTCCATCTTTGTTCAAAGAATATGTGGGAAGTACTTACTGAAAAACAAGTTCCTGAAGTCGTCCCATTCCATGGATTCAATTTCATCTTGTGGCCTTGTATTCTTAATTAGAGTCCACCATTGGTCTGCTTCACCTTCAAAATGGTAAACATCTAAAATGAATTTTTCATATTCTGAATAGTGATGTATGGAAAATATCTTTTCAATGGTACTGATCCATTGTTTATCAACAAGTGTATTAGAAGACCCTTTGAAAGACAGTGGGTGTTTCCTCATGAAGGACTCAATAGAATATTGTTCCCTTCTCTGATCAGCTGGAAATACAGAATGATTCATAGATCATGTAAGTATAGAAATAAGATTTTACACTTCATATCCCATAACATTTGGTTTCTCGGGAGGATCATCATTGCATTGTCCATTACATTGATCAACACAGTTCCTTTGGGTTCCAGCTATCATCTAAAACCAAAAAAAGAATAGTGTGAGAGGAAAAAATCATGCTAGGAAAACAACATAATAATGGGGGGGAGTACCTTCAATATCTAACTTCTTAGGTTTAATTCTAATATGGTTTTCGTAATTCTAGGACTATAACCTATATGTATACTTAAACTTAGGGACACCCTAGACATACCTTAGAAATATCTCTAGGGATCTCACTAACATTTTTTGCATCCTAGTTTCCAATGTTTAACTAAACCATTCCTCTAATACCAACTGTAGAGTCCCAAATCTTGACGTTCATGGAAAGTACATTACTTTTTCAGAATACATAATATATAACAAACTCAAACACACATGGATCGTAATAGTTTAGTGTCTTTGGAAACTCGGAATTTAATCTTCTAATCGCGGTGAATGATCTTCAACATCTCCCAAAAAGATCTTACCCTTTTTGTTATCTTACCTAAAACATTTCTTTAAATCCTGGGGAAATGAAAACATATAAAGGGTGAGCTCAAATGCTCAGTAATGGAAAGCATAGAGAACATAGAACAATCCATAAACATTTGAAAGCAAGAACATTAACATGAAATTTAAACATCTTAATCTTGAGCAAAGACATAAATCATGGAAGTATGTATGGAATATATCATAATGGAAAATCATCCATGATAAAATATAATGCGAATAAAATATGTAGTTGTGGCAACCATTCAACACATGTTATGATTTCCATAGTAGCCAAGGCATTGCTTCCAAGACCATCTTAGTGGAAAAAGTCACTTTCTGAATCGAGTTCACTCCTTGTTTCAGTCCTGTAAAACTGATCCAGATTAACTTACTGTTCCATCCATGTTTATCTCATGAGATATAAATCACTACCCAATGAATTGGAGAGAGATATAGGTCCCACCCATCTCATAATGAAATCATTCTTACCTGTTCCAAAAAATCATAAATCATACATTATAGTATAACCCATGTAATAAATTGGGATTCTTAAATATCATGCCATTATACCATAATCCTTATAAAACAAATGGATATCACTTAATCATAATAAGAATTGTACCATGTAAATCTTAGAGACATTATACTTGAATCATACACATATGAAATAATGTCATCTTCGATGAAAAATGATTTTGATAAAACATTTAAAATGAATTCTTGAGGAAAATATCCTTTCTTCTTCAAAATTATTTTCTTTTCACAAAATTCCATGAAGTTTTCAAAGAAAATTATTTTATTGACAATAGTCATAAAATCATGTAGAGTAAGATTCATGAAAATGTGGCATTATGAAACTGTAAAAATCCGTTCACGCCGTATAGGTTAAAAATAACATTCTTCTAGTACTTTTGTCAGAAAATTCAAAAAATACCTCGAATGGTAAACAAAAAAAGATTTCGTACATACCGTGTAGTAAATGTCAAAAATGGGTAAAAATGACTTTAAACATAATTTCAAACATTTTTATAAAACTTGGACATGGATGATAAATATAACCCCACTAAATACTTACGAATAAGCAATCTCAGATAAGAATGAGATTGGAATAATTATCTCTTAACTTATGTCTGATATGCTTCGTATGTATCCGAACCTCCAGTATAATGATTTAATAATGTCATTGAATTATTACAGAATCATATTCATTGTTATTATATCCTATATGGTTCACTTAGTTATTTATATTAACCGTTTATTTGTCAATTCCATATTAAAGTAGTGTTTTGGGTAAAAAATTTTCATTTAACATTCGTGTTTGGACTTGTTGTTCTTGATATTATTATTACTTATATCATGATTTACATACTTACAGAATGTAAAAAATTATTTATATATCATATATATTCAGTATATATATATAAATATATATAACAGATAGATAAATTAAATGAATCACACCGTTCATGGAGACGGTAGGTCGTACGAACGCATGACCAATGTTTTCCTTTCTTTATTTACATGAATGGAAGTAAGTATATGACACACATATATATATACATAAATACAGTAGCTTTATTATGTCATATATTTCATTATTATTCATTATATATACTTTATAATCATTCTTGAATGACTAACATGGAGAATGAATCTCATCACGTCGTGGAGACAGTAGTCCGTACGTACGCACGAGCGATGATATCATTCCCATGATCGTGGAATTGTATTGAAGTGTATGTATAATATTTCAGAATCATTATCACTTTACAATAATAATATATGGTTATTTTATTTACACCATTATTCCCATCTAAGTAAGGTGGTGGTCGAAAACAGAATACACCACTGTGTGGTGACGGTATACCCTAGATACGCACGCGCTGTGATTTTGTTTTCCGTAGGATGGATAGATGGTGAAATAGGGTTGTTTCATATTTATAATAACATATCAATATATAAGTAATACTGATGTTATTACTTTATAATGATAAAACTAAATAAGAATAACTATAAGAGAAAGAAACTTGAGAGGATTGGAAGAAGAGATTACCTCGTCTTCGACACACCTCATTTAAGCCTTCCCTTAATAAAGTTGAGTTGGTATTTTGAGAAGACCAGAACCTCCAGAATGTTTCTAGGGAATTGGACAAGAGAAATGTTCGGGGTTTTTCCAAGCTTCAAGGCTCAAAAATGGTGCTAGGAGAAGAGGGAAGGGGTTCCCTTTTTATAAGGGAGGAGAGGGTCACCTTTGGAAATACATAAAATATTATTTTCAATAAAGTCATATTCAGTTTATAATAGCTTGAAATTGATTTATTTTTAAGATAAAGTGGGGATGGGTCGAAATCATATCAACCAATATATTTTATAGAAGATTAGGTTTCAATTTTAACCTTATCATTTATATTTAACTCTAAGTTAAATAATTTAACATTTACCGTGCCTTCTGGTTTTCTTACACTATATGGTTAATAAATTTACAATAACAAGCCAAAATAACCCCAAGTGGTTAATTATTAATATATGTATCCTTATCTAATTCATTTAGCCGATCCTATAATTTTTAAGAATAAAATAACGATTAATAATGTAATATTTGTTTTAAAACTATTTTATGTCAATTTTGACACTATTTGGTAATTTATTTTTGTGAAACTTATACAAGCATGATTAGTTCAATGAATGTTAATTAAATAAATTATAACATTTCATATTATCCTATAAAATTAGTGTAATTCATTAAAAGTCTCAAATTAGATTTATTTGTGTATTTATAATCTCAATTATTTTAATATTTCATTATTTAGGTAATTACTGCATCACCATTGTGTCATAAATAAAAAGAATTATTTAATGTCTAAAAATTATAAATAAAATACCATTAAGTAGGATATCTTCTTTTATTTATAATTAATATTTATAGTTGAATTTATCTTATGCATAACCCAATATTAAAAATGTTTTAGTTATTAAACATTGATTTTAACTATTTTAACTATTCTTTAAATAAAATAATATTAAATGTCCTAATCTAATCCAAGTGGGCGTAAATGGTCATAGTTTAATCCTAAGGTTGTTTTTGGTCGATTGAAATTTATTAAATAAAATTAGGAAATGTGTTAGGGTAACAATAATATCATTTTTACCCTTAATTACCCTATTTACTTTTAACCGTGGTAAAAAAAAGTAAAAAAGTTACTATTCAGCAAAAATTATTTTCATCTCATTGAACCACATTTTAGTACTTGATATTAACCATGTCTCTTGGATTTTCAAAATTACTCTAACAGAAGCGGTAAAATTAAGTTTTATGTGAATTTGCAAATTCTCCTATGATGTGGGTAAAAGACGGTGAAAAGTTAAATAAAATTTTTATATATCTAAAATTATTATAAAATGGCTCCAACGAATTACTTTGAACTTATATAGGTATTATGTATCAATTTTGACCTAAAATAAATTAAAATAAATAATTATTTAAATAAATTGTCGGTTTCTAAATAGTAACCCAGTGTTTTCACTATTCATAAAAAATTGAATGTTTTCAGAAAAATACCAAAATTTCTTCTTAGGCTAATTTCTATATTTAGAATCCAAAAATAAAGTCCATTTAGAAAGATAAAATTTAAAAAAATTTAAAAAGTGGTATTACTATTCATAACAGCTAGTTAATATAACATATCGTTGTTTAGTGAACCTCGGTATTGCGTACAATACACGCTATCGTGGAAGGTCGTGATTGCGTGTAATGAAAGCCAAGTCAGGGATGCGTGTAGTGCAATCTTCTTTTGGTGTAGTGTACAACACATGACATCAATAAAATTAAAAAGTATATTTTTCATAAAATCTCGTGGTGTTACATGGGCGTTATAGTTGGTATTAGAGAAAGTTTAGTACAAACTTTTGAAACTAGATTTAGATAAACTATGATTAGAGCACATGGCCCTCAGATAGACTTTGAGGATTAGTATAGATTAACTTCCTAGAATTTTGGTATTGTATATATTTTGTGAGTTTTCCAAGAAATACATCCATGTTTGGATACGAGCAGGTAAAGGTGGCTCTGGAAAAGATGTACCTAGGGGTAAAACCCGAAAACACCGCTTTGAGCTAGACATGAACGGGAACTGGTGCACAAAAATGGGCCTTGTTTCACTCTTGGTTTCGACACTCCCAGGGGATATACTTAGGATAATTTACATTTTCTTTACAAACCATTTTGAAGTATTTTAAAATAAGATGAGAATAAATGGCCTTGGTTAATCCTAAGGTGTTTCAAATTGAGAATATGGTGTTATGATATTCTATAAATGATTTTATGACTACAATTCCTCACATAATGTTTTCTGGTTTTAGTCAATGGATAGATTCCAAGTATGTCATAGTAACTTTGAGAAGGGTGTACAAGGTGGGAACATTGGTGTAAGTGAGCAACAAAATTTAATTTCGATAGGCGTAAAATATATCATGTTCTTGCCAAATAATTTTTCCAAAAATATGATCAACAACATATATGTTAACCAAGTCCAAGACTCAACAAAGAAAAGAAAAGTGATGAATGATAAGAGCTCCAGTAGTGGAGACCATGGAGAAATGAATCTTAAATTTCCATCATGCAGGAAACGTGGAAGGTGACACCCATGAAAGTATCTCAATGGAACAATGAAATGCATTACATGAAGGAAAGGACATAAAGTGAAGAATTTCTGAGGAAAAATTAAGTGTACTATGGAAGAAAATAAAAACGTTCCCATGAATCCATTTACAGTCATTTGCCGTAAATGTAGGGGACCCAGCCATTACCCGAGTGAATTCCTTATTCTATAAGCTATTTTCCAGGTCAAAGAAGAATCTATGTGGAAATAAATTCTTGGAGAAATGTTTGAAAGTATTAGTGCTCCTTTTTGACTGGATTACTTTGGAGTAATTATCTCTTGTATTTGTAACCCCTTAGTTTTCCATGTGAGAATGATATTTGAGGAAGTCTTATATTTTCTCTTGTGGATATAGTTATAAATAAACATTTGGTTTTATATGATCATTAGTTTTGTGGAAATTAAATGTAATATATTTTGGGATGAAAATGCAAGGAATGAGATAACATTTCTGGTAAAAATTATTTTATGTTTATTTTAAGGAATTTATCTCATTTTGGTAATGTTATAAATTATAGTTATTGAATAAGGACAACACGTAGACCGTGTGACAACACATCGTGTCAGACAAAGCTGTGGGAATCGAACCCCCAACTATAGTGGGATTAGGATTTATCACCTACCACTAGACTATGTGAAGTCACAGGTTAGTGTGATTAATTATTTTTAGTTAAATTATTTCTTTGATCAACAATAAGTTGATTTGGGTTCTTATGTATTATCAAATGAATACCCTTAGTATAGGAAAATGATTTAGGGATTAAGTGATAAATGTTATTTTGGATGATGTTCTCTTTGTTGGGAACACTATATGCCCAATGAAAATAGAATACTATGGGTTTTCATTTGAGGAGTAATGGTGGATTTTTATCTACGTTTTTATTTTGGATTTATAGTGATTTGGGTTATTTATGGAAATAATTACCCTATAATAGAGAATATGTGATTAGGTTAATTACTTTTAAGTATGTGACGTTAATAGTAGTTGATGTCATTTGGAGATACAATTTAACATAAAAGGCTACATAACCAAATTATTTTATGTTTTGGGTTTCAATATTAGTTTGGATTATATTGACGGATTTTAACGAAAATTGTTTATTGAATGGAATTTATTTAACTTTGGGGTATTGTTGGTTTAATTTTTGAAACTATGATTAGTGATTATTTCTCTAATAAAATATCCTTTTGGGGGATCATCAGATATTGTACAAACCATTATGGTTTTTATTTATCTTTAAAGACAAGGTAAATATATATTTTACCCTTCGTGGATCATGTGTTTATATAGAAGTTTATTCTAGCTCTTCTAGTGTGATCAAGTCTTCATGAATACTCATCATTTAAAAAAATGAGTTAGTGGTGGAAATTTATTAAAGAATGAAACTATACTTAAAAAGTAAGTATATATATTTATTTTCTTAGTCATTCACATAAATGAATTCCTCATCTTTATGTAATGTAACATAAAAAAAATGAGTTCTGTATACTTTTCCTAATGGGAAACTAATGATCATTTTTCCCAACACAAGTTAGTGGCTTTCTTGTTGTTAACTTTATCCTGATCATGTTTTCTATCCCCCTCCATCAGAACTGGTCACTTATTTTATCTTCCATATCCATTTATTCCTACATGGAATCCTAGTATGAGTTATCTTAGGTGACCTTTGTACTTCTCTTTCATTATTTTAAGGTGATAGTTTTATTGAATCTTTCTATGAAATGGGACTTTACATTATATTCCCAAGCCCAATTTTACAATTTTCGAGGAAAATATTATTTGAATCAGAGGAGAATGTAACACCCCAAGCTTCCACGGTACGCTTCTCTTTGAATAATACAGTAGCGTGTGTTGTACGCAACTTCGAGTTCTAACACACACTACAACCAATCAAACTAGCCGTTATAAATAGTAATACCCATTTTTGAAATTTTATATATTTTATCTTTCAAAAATGACTTCATTTTTAGATTTTTAAAATCAAAATTATCTTAGGATGAATTTCTAGTAATTTTCTGAAAACATACAGTTTTTGATGAATAGTGAAAATCACTAAATTTTAATTAAAAACAACTTTTTTAATCGAAATAATTAATAGTGATAAATTATGAATTTGGTTGATTTAAAATGATAATTAGATTATATTTTTACAATTTAATCCAATGTTGTCCATTGGTCATAATTTCACATATAAACTCGACATACGCAAGTGCCACTATTTTGATAGTTATTATCTCTTAAAAACACGCTTTTTGTTTTAAAAAAGGGAATTAATATTAAATTAATTTCTTCCACTTATGTGTTTTGAATTTAGGAAAATGGATTCCATATTTATAATCAGGTGGTACAAAATCTGTGAATATGAAACTTTTAGTCATTTTGAATAATAATATCGGTAAATATTTTATTTACCATGGTTAAAGGGTAAACCCGGTAAATAAGGGTAAAAAGTAATATTATAATAATAATAAACTAATCTAAAACGTTTTATAACACTATTGGTTGATACATTTCCGGCCATGGGAATATTTTGGTCGATTTTGGGTCCCCATTGTTAAACTTGAAAGTGATAATGACAATTTATATTAATTAAGTAAAGTAAATACAAAAATGACATAAGCATATATCTTTTAGAAAAACGATTTTTAAATAGGGTTATATATGTTATATTTTTGACTATATTTATTAATTATAAATCTAAAAATATTTCATACATAATAGTATTTTATTTATAATTTTTTGACATTTAAAAATAAATTTATTCATGACACAATAATGATGCATTATTTCCCTTATTAATGAAAGAATAACATAATTATTATTATAAATGTTAAAATAAATATAATTTCAAAGTTATGATTCCATTCACGAATTTTATTAGTTAAAATGACATGTTATTATTGCTTAAATTAATTTGGTTATAATTAATAAAGTGGTTAAGACTTTCACAAAAATAAATTACTAATTATTGTCAAAATTGACATAAATGTGTTTTTAAAATAAATAATATATTATTAATTGATATACTATTCCTAAAAATCAATGGTTCGGAAAAAGGACATATATAATGACAGGTGTATCATTAATGGACCAATTGGGGGTCACATGAAAGTATATAGTATGTTTATTAACCATATAGTATAAAAATGTAATGTGACATGGTAAATGTCAAACTATTTAACTAAGAGTTAAATATAAATGATAAGGTTAATATAGTGACCCAAACCTATCTAAAATCTATTAGATGAAATGATTTACACCCATCCAGACCTTATAATTTGAATAATCTACTATTTAGCCATTATAAACCGAATATGAATTTATTATAAATTAATAATTTATGTTATTCATAAAGATCCCCTCCTCCCCCTTATAAAAGGATGCCACTTCTAACCAATTCTTCACACCTTCAAAGCCTTTTGGTTCAACCAACCTCTGCCATAATACCCTCTCGAAAATCATCCCTTAATAATGTAGGGATTTCATTAGTCATAAATCCAACCTAATGATCCCATTTGATCAAATCAAAAAGAATATCCCAAAGAAGAGGTAATGCTTTCCCCACCCTTTTTAAAGTTCCTTTCTTATTCACCTTATTTTTTCATTTTTATTCCATTATAATATAATATCTTCAGTATCTTCTATATAATATAATGTTATTATAAATATGGTACAACCATATTCATTATTATATAAATCCTTTGAATGACATGTCACCATACATGCGTACGTACGACCGACAGTATCCACGTCATGGTATAATTGTTCTTCAATATATTATTATTTGTATGGGTATAATAATGATGTGTAATTCATGTAAATAATAAATATAACATGATAATTATTCTTTATATATCAAATAACATCAAATTATATATTATTTTATTATCAAAATAATGATATTGTCGCTCGTGTATATGTACGGACTACTGTCTCCACGAACTTGATGCCATTCATTACCCATCGTATCCATTCAAGTATAATTCACATTTGATGATTAAAAATAATGTTTAAGGACTTGATATAATTCTTTATATGAATAAGATACAACCTACCCATAACAAACATGACTTATGTAACAAAACATACAAAAGAAAACGAGTATGTTAACACCTGAAACGACGATAATATTAAGATATTAGTAACAAAGAAATGGTAAAAGATCATATATGATCTCATATTAATGTATATAGTCCTTGAATAATTCAATAACTATTTTTTCACCATTATACATGAGTCTAACCTACCCTCGACCATAGAAAATGTACAAGGTAAGGGGTTTCTTATCTCACTTTTAATTCCATGAGATTTCCATTGTTCACCACTTAATTATTGCATATGGTGTATGTACTGCCCATGATTGTATTCATTGTGTAATATACTTTAATTTATAGATATTTACATCATCATTGTATGATCCTTATTTCATGGCTGTTTTTTTCGTATGTTACCAAAACGATAAAGGAATTTGAAATTTCAATTTCCACTCATTCGACTTTACGCATACTCCATTGATTATTTTACTCCAAGATTATGTGTAGAATCGCTATTAATTTTCTAATATCATAATTTAAACTCCACTTTCTATGGATATACTTTTGATACACATAATCACTCTATTTATAAATTCTCAAGTCATTGATATGAACTTGATAGGAGTAATTTTAACTCAATCTCCATTTGTTGATTTAAACATCCAATTCATTGGTGTTTTTTACACGAAAATGTGTGAATGTCCATTGATTGTTTTACAATTAATATCCAATCATATTGAGTGTATATATATTTTTCACACATAATTATGTCATTGATTTATCCTTAACCTAAGGATACAGCCTTTATGATGGATTTCATCTCAATTTACATTCCATTGAGACTCCTTTGTTTTTATACACCAAATCACTCTTATATGGTGTATATAATGTACTTTGACATAGTATATAATGAATACATTTATTCTCTTGATATTACAACGTTTTTATTACCTCAATTATTTTTATTCAAGTGTATCTTTTTTGGTTAGGATCTCTAACTAAAATATCATTTTAAAATGTATTAAAGATTTATTATTCTAAATCTTTCTCATTAATGTCCATGTTTTAAAAATGTTTTTAAGGATTTATTTATATGGAAATTATTTTTTTAAAATACAAATTCCATTTAAAAGTTTCAACGTGGTATGGGACACATTGATTGAAAAATCTATTTTAAATGGCTATTTGACAAATAGGGCGACATTTAAATGTTTTCAAGAAAAATAGGGATATTTTTCTCAATAGTTTGATGTTAATTTTAATCTATGTCATTATCCTTCATTATTCTTGATTAAGGTTACTATGTTACAATAAAATCTTCCATATTGTATCGAATGAGTTATGTATGACTGTGGATGTGCTATTTTCATACCATTCATGGTTTGTGGATAATGTATTGGCATTTCGTATGCTAGTTTTTATAAGGATGTTTATGTTATGTTTCAAACTTTTCATATGAGGAATGAATTGGACTTAGTAAGTGATGGTTGGAGCCCACTATAGCTCCTCGATGCATCATTAGGTATCATGAGACAAACTAGTGTCTTGGAATAAGGCCTTGACAAAATCTTATTTGTAGTCTTGGAACGAGGAGTTGAATATGTGGTTATGATAGTCTGGAATTATGCATTCCATCATTATGAAAGTTGTTATTGATATTTCATGTGGTTATTAGAATAGTAGAATATCAATGTGAATAAGTAAATGGAATTATTTAATTTTATATTTGACATATTATGATGATGTTCTAGTTTAAAAGGCTTTTGTTTTAGTTATACATTGTCTTAAATGTTTATGATTATCTGTGAATGTTTCTGCTATATTCTTATCCTTACTGAGCATCTGATATCACCCCTTTGAATGTTTTCTTTTTCCTAGGATGTGAAGAAGTTATTTATGAATGAACTGCTGGGGATAGTATAAGGAAATATGAAAACAATATTTTGTTGTTGTTTTTTTACTTTATGATGTAGTGTAAGTCTTACGAATATATCTAGTGATTCTAGGACTACTAAACTAATCAATCCTTAGAGACTTGATCTTTTGTGATCATGACAATATTATGTGATAATGCATCGACTCGGGGTAACTGGGGTCGGGGTGTTACATTAGGGGTTTTGTTCTTCAGGGAATATAGTGAAGTGAAATGCTATATATTTTATGCATACATGGATATGTAGTTATAGAGATAATATTTAAATTAATTCTCATTGTGTTTTTTCATTACAACGACAAATATTGTGGAACTATTTTTTATGCTCCTCTATTATTGTATTTTAACCTATGTAAATGGAATCCATATCAAACTAACAATATAGTGAATTGATGTTAAGAAGGTGATACTCATGTAATACATAAGGTATATCCCTAGCCTTTAGTCACTAATGAGTAACCCAAGTATTTTGACATAGATAAGGAATTAAATCATTTTCTAGATCATCTAGGATCCCATAGTCATAAGTTCAATTGGGATGTATCATGGCAGGGTGGTTGTTTCTAGATTACTCTCTCCATATGCGAATTTCATCCTCATTTTCACCAGATGTACATGCCACAATTCTATTCGACAATATAAGGTGATTCTTTATGTTTTTATAAATATAGTGGAGTGCTACAACAATTTGATGGGAAACTATATGTGGTTGAACCTAATATTTTGAGTGCCTCTCTATACGAAGGAATATTCCTTTTTAAGGACTTTTTATATTTATGTGTATGGTAAAGGGTAGGATTTCATTATCTTTGAGATATATTACTATGTGAAGGATGACTAAAGTGGATTTTAGGATTAGAGTCCATGTGATCCATCTCCACTGGACCACGAGAAGGACTACCATTGTTATGATATCCTTCTTCTTTGGATAAAGAGTCAAAATACTCTTGGGGAGTTGAGAATGTGTCTCAATGAACTTCAAGGGAACTAGAATTGTGTATATTAGGTATATGACCATCGTTCCGCATCATATGAACAATATGCAATCCATATATTTATAATTATGCTTTTATATGGTCCAATTGTATGATGACTACATGAATCAATTTGATAATTGTCTCATGATATGGGAATAAAATCCTACTACTGAGAAGTTAATAGAATGTATTTTTAACTTCACTAATTGTAATATGAGGATATATCATGGAGTGTTTCATTCTTAATTGTTGAAACTTTTTCAGAATAAGCATGTGATCCCAATTATGATCCATTCAAGTATGTTGATAGTCTTTTTAGATATTAATAAAAGCATATCCCAAGTCATGTTCCACTGCTATTCGGTGATCCCCTATTGGATATTGAATTTGAGTGCAGTCAAAATATGAGTACCCCATCAGAATATTCTGATAAACCCCCCGTTTTTTCACTACAACATGAGACTCCATTTTTAATTCTATTAAGAATATTGATGTAGTCGTTCATCAGTGAATATATAGATATGATCTAGGTTTTTCTAATCTATTTGAATTTTCAAGATAGATTTATGGAATTAAATATGATCCAACCTTGACGAATATTCTTCTATCACTTTGTGAGCCCGACCAATATGGGGATATGAGCCTCGTCCAAGGACTTTGTGGACTGTTTGTGGTCTTATTCAATAGGAATTTACCCCATTCACAAGGAATGTTCTACTCTGAGTTAGTGATCCTCGAACAGATTAGGGATATGAGCCAAATCATAATGCATTAGTATATGCCACCATTCCATTTCGATAGGAATTTTCCTCTAACCTAATGCATGTTCCACTCTTTTTTGGTATTCCCCAATTGGATCTAGAATATGTTCCCATTTTTAATCCTCTTCCTTTACTATAATATTATGATAATACACCTCGGTGAGAAAAAGAATGCATTTTTTATTTGGAGGAACCACTTATTCATATTTATTAGACTATACTGCTACCCTAATAGTATTAATAGGAATATACTCTCATCCCTATATTGATTCCAATATCGAAATATTCCAGTGGATTTCATCAGATATTGAAAAGATATAATGAAACCATAAAAATGTTTTTATTATTTTGTATGTCTTATAATTTTCTATATCAACTATATAATGGAATATATATTCAATTGATGTGGGAAAATTTTCCCACATTTTTCTTATTGGTTTCCTCCAAATATATTGATTGATTAATTCATAGGGTAAAAATATGAACCTCTCCCATTTTTTTTGCATAAGTATTCCCACAGTGTTCTTATAAGTGAAAAGGGATATGAGCTTTCTCAATGTTAATTGGAAAAATATGCCGGTAGAAGTCATCAGTGGGATATGGGATATTATCCCCCTAAAAATTAATCAGATCCTTCCCCATCTGATGTGTATTCCTTATAACATTTGTACAGAAACCATAGGTGGTATTGTGTCATGTGGCACCCATAGAATATGACGGAAGAGAACCTAAAAGATGGTGTGTGTGAGATTTTTTAATAGGATCCATCCTTGGAGGCCATAAACTAAAATGGAGCAATATTTGACTAATTGGTCCATCATCATTAGTGACCAATGGGGGTGATTATCGTGCTATAGGGATATGTTCTAAAATTGGCTGTTGGTGGTGATGTGTTCCATTGGAATTGTTGCCTCTATTTTCATGGTTAATACCCATAAACTTTATCATTTGTAATTCCTCATGGTTGTATTAAAGGGTTGGGATTATAGCATCTCATTTTTATTCTCATAAAATATCATGTTATACATAAAATTGAAGGTTTTCTTCTATGAAAGGTCATTCTGAGTCCTATGAGGGTTACAACCATAACTGATTTTCCAAAATAGTTTATAGATGGGGAAATTTAAACATAAACTGTTGTTCATGAGATCAGTATCTACAGTCATGAAGAAAATAAGGAACAAGTTCACCGATAAGTGCATCATCATTGGAATTATATGTTCTTAATAAAATATGAATCATTAAAATAATTTTTATTTTATTTTGGATTCATCCACTATTAATCATGTGTAATTATGAAAAAAATGATGAAATTATTTGATAAGAACCCCCACAACATAGTCGAATCCATAAAATTCATTTCTTGTTTTCCATGTTTTCATATAATAAGAAAACAACATGTCTTCACATATGTTCAACTAATTATTCTGTTATTTTAGATTGTCATGTTTAGTTTACAATTTTTGTTTCATTAGAAAAGACTCATATTGGTGGTCATCACCCATGTGGTGGGAACACAATGTTTAAAAAGAACCAGGGTGTCTATTTTTTTATCCAATAATACATATTACATTATTAGATAATTTAAAATTGGGTTTACCATTTTTCATTAGTAAAATATGAATATTCTCATCAATAATTTGAAGATGTGAAAACAGTTTCATGGTTTGATTATGGGGGTTTGATTTATGTAAAATCATTCAGATTGGATTTAGCATTAATTCCCATATTTCATTGAAACTCAAAATGTTTACCACATTTAAAATGGCGTACATACCTTCTTTCTAGAGGGGTGTGTTCAGTTTGTGGATCAAACCTAATGACACCTTGGAACACATATTAGTGAAGATGATGGGTGGTTAAGCTCATCACATCCTTTAAGTGGAATTGATGCATACTCAAGGACTCAATTATAGATTTAATATATGTTTTATAATATCTTCCTAATCCCGATAAGGGACGGGTTATCCTGAGAAAATGACTCTATGTTAAACCCTTTTCTATAAAAAGGGGAATCTTATTGGTGGGATCAATGGTATGTATATGAAGTTATTCAATAATTTCCCACTAATGGGTATATTATTATATATTTCATTCATATAATCTGGGATATCAGTATTTTCTATAATATTGGGGCACATTAAATGTTTTTAAGATGATATTGAGCCATTATGAGGAAACATATGTATCCCGTTTATATAAGGAATCAAAAACCATAGAGTTTATTAAACCCATTATGTTTAATGTCATGTGGGATCATTGTATATGTAGGCACATGAGAACTAGGTATTTGGGAGATGGTCTCATAGATAAGTCCTATGTATCCTGGATATAAAAGAAATCATAGTCATAAAAATTCAATGATTTCTTACGACTAAGGAGGATACTCTTGAATGGGGTAGTCATACCATACATCTGATTGGGGTTCACACATTGAGGATTCCTAGGCTAGTGGAGATTGTTGAAGCGGATGATATGACCTTTGCAACTCATTAAGCCTAGGTGATCACTGCTGAGTTTGGGAAACATAAGTAAGTAAGTAATCAGTCTCACTTATTATGGATGTGAGACTTATATTATGGTAAAAGATTTTTATGTTTAATACGGATCAATGGAATTATGATGGTATCCTATGTGACCTTATTATTATTGTAATAATAATTTTCATAGTTCATTTGACTTTCCATTCCACTGATGGATAAGGTTGATTAATCAACCCATGGAAATGATTGGACCAAGATGGTTGAAATACTCGAGACATGTGGGACTTATACTGAAGTGGAGGACAATTTTTTTATTTTCCATAGAAAGGAAATAGATATATCATATTTATTGAAGGAATCATAGACATGATAGTTCAGTTTATTATGGATTATAAATAGATATTTCTCTAGTATGGAAGAATTCATATCATTCCACTGAATAATGCATACACATTGAGGTTTCCCTAGTTTAGAGGAAGTCATATCATGACACCGATTATGGAATACACAGTGAGGATTCCTTAGTATGATGGAAATCATATCATAAAATTGGTCTAGGATTAAAAAATATGGTTTCTCATGTTTATTGGTAGTCAATTCATGACACTGGTTGGGGAATACACACTAAGGATTCCCTATTATTGAGATTGGACAATGTTACCATGTACTGGGGATCCCACAAGACCGAGCCTAGTTGTCTTCCTGACATGATTGATTGTATTCATGTTATTTCTTGTTATTCTTACATTACAACTATAAGGATTACTAGAAATGTCTGTATGTATCATGGTCATTTATAAATGGAATAACATGATTCATTTGTATTGTATAAGGGATGTCACCGAATTTGGATTCCTTTCCTGAAGGTCACCGCATTAAAAAGGATAAATTTTTTGGATGACATCACAATACCTAGATGACTTGAACAGAAGACTATTCCGCGATCTTGTATGAAATAATTGGAGGGCATCACATGATCTATCATAATTGTCCTTGGGTTTGGATGAAATCTTGCGGAAATTCATGGATGGTTCCACAAGATCTACCTGACTTCTTTGGGGGGATGTTTTTATACCCATGTGTCATTTCCATGTTCTATCATGAGACCAAGATAACATTAACTAGTTTCAGAATATGATATGGAAAGCATATCTAGAGGACATCACAAGGTCAAGGTAGTGGGCCCAAAGAATTCCACGAGACATGGGGGTCTTCCCAGATGATTTTTTTGAAATTAATTAACATGTATAGGGGACATAAAATGATCCAAGTAGTATGTAAAAGGGAATTTCACACAATATTTGCAACATTTCAATGCTTTCTCACATGACCTAGGTGAATCATTTGATGTACATGAGGATCAATGTGTATGTTATTCTCATAAGTCTTCCAAAAATTTTAGTCTATTTTCATTCATTTTACCAAAAATATTCATTTTATTTTTTTATTTTTATCTTATTTATGTCTCACGTGACATAATAGATATGTAGGATATCCTTCACAGAAGTCCTTCATGTGATCTCAAGTGACCATTCTTAATTCCTATTCATAACTCATGATGGCTTCTATAATTTCTCAAACATTTTCCCAATGGAAGACCATGTGATCATGAGATTTCATGCATTTAAAGGATTCTCTAATGCATGGGAGTACTGGTGTGAGGATAAAATAATTATTTTTTATGATGGGGGTTGGATTTATAGGCATAAAAACGAAAATTATACTGTGATTTTCATAGTGGGTAACTCATAGACTTGTGATGGTTTCAATAGAGAGGTTTATGTTATTCTCAATGCAGGAATCTATCGTAAGTTGTCTCGAGGGAATCTTATGATTTTTCTCAATTGAAAGACCATCCCATTATCATTTTTTCTACTATATTTTTGGAAAATAAATGAGTAATTCCTAATCATGTGGTCATGATGAGGCGCTTTTACATTGTTAGGAGGACATGTACAAAAGCCTTCCTGATATCTGGACTCCTACTCAAAGGCTTTCATGTAATCATAGTTTAATTATATGTGGACTTCTCAAAGATAGAGTTTTCTTGTCAAGATACCATCATGAGACCTATATAACATTCCATGTTGTCATTTCGTATTTTTATGGCCTATGAAGGTGGCTTCTAATGACTATTACTGACCAACTAGGGAATGTAACTACATTCACATAAAATATTTATATCATCCCTTTTCAATAATCTCCTGTCAAATCCATTTTTATTTAATTTATTATTATTTCATGGTTGGAGATATCGTGAATTTTTTCAACTCTTATTGAATAAAATCACTTTGTTCCCTGGTGATGTGTTTCATTACCAAAAGGGGACAAGTGGTGGTGTGTGAGAATTTTATTTGATAAACTTTCTATCTCTCTAGGGATCCAGAGGGGGAGCCTTTGAAAACTAGTTCATATCCAAATAAAATCATGAGATGAGTGAGACATGCTAGAGGGTTCATTCAAGACATGGAAGAAGTATCATGAATACATCCATAGTGTCTTGCAACCTACATGAGAAAACCACTTTAGGATTTGTGACCGAAAATGTGTTTTTCCCTTTTTATATTTCCTCCATATTTTATTATTGTTTTTTGATGGTTTGTTAGGATACCTATAGTTGGATTGTCACTTGAGACATGAGATCTCATATACCAAATGTTTCATGATTATAAATTATCTCGAGTGCCTCTTCAATAATAGAAGGTCTTGTGAAAATGTGATCTAAAATATATCACTGGAGTCATGCTATATTGACCCTCTCTTTACATACATTATCCTTCCATCACTATTGTGGAATACATAAAACATTACACAAACAGATTCCCACGTACTATATTTCTCTAATTCCTCTCGAAACATGTAGATAAAATCATCAATCTCAACAATATATATTCAAGGGGAACCACAGAGATATTTCCCCATTGTAATTATAATTAAGATTATTCCTCACAACCTGGAGAAATGAAACATAAGAAATATGCGATATTGATTGCTCATTAAGGGTAAATAATGGAAATATGTAATAATAACCTGTATAATTGGGTATGAGAAAATCATAATATCATTAGAGGATAATAATCCACATATCAAAGATTATAAACATGAATCATGATGAAATGATTAACTTTTCATAAGACTTGAATCATTAGGTAATCAGGATCGTAATCTATGAAAGAGTAACATATGAATAAGAAATGGAATTGTGGCATACATATCAATGTATAACATCGTGAACATGTATAATTAGAAACAAATTCACTCATTATGATAAGGACATGAAATCAGGACCTCACATAGACATATGGATATTAATGCGGGTCCACTCAAAACTTCGTGAACCTGCACTCAGGTTAATTTGTATCATTGCGAACATGTAATCTGGTTGATGCATAACTTATTGGCATGAACCCGTAATATGGTTCACTCGTAACAATGTTAACATGTAATCAGGTTTAAATAAAAACATACAAACAAGAAACTAGGTCCATGCATAACATTATTAACATATAATCAGGTTGATCCATGAAACTTATAGTCATGAGTAATCTTGAATTACCCAATTCTGTGGATGATGATATAGTTCCCACCTTTCACATAATAACCCGTGCATAAACTTTCCACAAGATAATAAAACATGTATTATATCATTATCCACAAAAATAGTCCATATCAGAACACATGAAATGAAATGCTTATCAAAAATATTAAATCATATCCTATCACATGGAAAATATATAGGTCTCATAATATTTTTATCCTATAATAAACCTTGAAATTAAGTACTTATCATAAGAATTTATCATCGTATAACATGTTGAAGGGAAATGGGTTTCATAATCATATAACATCTAAAAGAGGAATGGGTTTCATACATTTATTACTTGTGGTTGAGGATTGGGTTTCATAAAAATATAACCCATTAACGAGAAATAGTTTTTGATAAATTTCATGCCATTAAAAATCCATATAAAGAATGAATATGTATTAAAACCATGGATCATTACCCATAAGGGTATTAGTAATATCAACTGATGTAGTCTTATATGGAAAATAATTTTGAGATGTATTTTAAAATCTTTTATTGAGAAAAATAATCATTATTCATTGAAAAATGGTTTTTAACATTTAAAAATCTTTTCTAAAACATACAATTTAAAAATAGTTTAAAAACTAACTATGTAGGCATGAAATAATTTTTAATACCATTTTCTATGAAAACATAAAATTGAGTCCAAAAAATTTTTTGAAAACTATTTTCTGTGAATTCAATTTGAAAAATGTCTTCCTTGAAATCATAAAAAGTAATATTATCAACAATTTGAAAACAATGTTACCTGATTTTTTTAATAACATATAAATGATTATTTTAGATCATTGAAATCATTATAATTTTAAACAAACTTTTCAAAAACATTCAAAAAATGTTTGTAAATCATTTAAAACACTTTTTAATAAAATCATTCTTGGAAATATTTCCTTAGAAAACCACGTTTAAAAAACTAATTTCTATAATATTTTGAAAAATATTTCTTTTAAATAAATTTAATAACATTTAATTCTTGTAAATGAATCTTCAAGGTAATATTAGTTTTCACAGCAGGTAAATCCATTCACACTGAACAATCCCTTTTCACCATAAAAATCCTAGAAAAATTCCTTGGATGGAAAACAATAGAATATTCATTATAAAAATGATTTTTATGGTAAAACATGGTTAATATGTTCTTTAAATGATAATATTATAATATTATAATTTTTTTGGAAAACATTTTTAAAATATGGTTTTGAATGAACACATATTTCGTACCAAAAATAGAGGTATTGTCGAACATTCTCAAAAAGACATTATTAATCACCGTATATTCCCAAGAGTGGTAAAATGGTACCAAAAAATTAAAATATCATGAATATAAATATTATATTAAACATCATTAGTTATCATGATATATGTATCAAAATATTTTATCCTCGTGAGTATAATCATAAACAATATCGATAAACGGTGAGATTGTAGCTATAAACAATTACAAATTTAGTAAGATTGAATCATAACACAATGGAAGGAATAAAATTACCTTAAACATAACATATATTGAAAATAATTAGAGTATTGATATAAATTTAAAATGGAAATATATAATCCTCCAGGAAAAATATTCATTCATAACATGGAATGTGACTCAAATTTGGAAAATGGAGACAAAATTACATTACTGATATGGTAAATTTTGGAAAATAAAAATCATGATAGAAAGACCATAAAATGGGTATGTAAATGACCATAAATTAAAATATATGAATCAAAAAATATATCCATTGAAATTATACACAAAAAAATAAAATTAGTGGTTTATAATGCTAGATTCTTATGAAAATAAAATGTGGGATGAAATTCCTTTACCTAAAGTCTTGAATTTATATGTACAAGTTAAAACCCATTGTGTAATAAATAAAAGTTTATTGAAAATAAAATATTGAACCATTAAATTATATTAATCCAAATATAATTCCATTAAGACTTCATATTTACCAATTATAAAAAACTCCATGTTGATGTAATGTTTCGGGAAAACACCACTTTGTTTTTTTGACATGTGTCTATTTTTCTGATAACTTATTCCCTTATATTATATCCTGATTTCTTGAATTTAAAAAAAATATAAATACCTATCATATTATATATATTTTTATTAAATAATCTATTGAATATTTAAATATTAAATGGGAGCCACTATTCATGTGGACGGTAGGTTGTATGTACAGATGAACATTATTTCCATTTTATTATCATATTAAAAGAATTGAAATAAATGAAATATGTTTATATTTATTGATATTTTTATATATAATTATTAAATTATAATTACTATATCATTTATATAATATAATTTCACTAAAACAATTCTTAATACATTCCAAGTTGACTATGAATAAATCACATCCTTTTTAGAAGAGGGTAGTCCACATGTCCATAAATGATGTTTTCGTATTTACACAAGATGGAATGCATAAATGTATGCCTTATAAAAGAATTAAAGAAGAAAAATTACATAATCAATATCATATATAAACGTATTTTCTAGCATAATTTCCTATAATTAAATGTTTTAATGGTAATCTAAACAACAAAAATTTGTTATGTAGTAGTTCACTGTACACAAGAATGTTACATTTGTTACCCATTAGGTGTAAGTTGGTGTATGACCCGGACCAAAACATTATATTACAAAATATTAGTATATTTAGGATATATATTTTATTATTTAATCATTTAATAATGATATTTTTTTTGAAAAATAAAATAAAATAAATTATCTTGAGTAAGGATGTTCCCTCTTCTTTTGGAAACTCCTTCCAAATAACAATAAATGGATTAATCAGAAGCATTCTTCCAAAGGTGATGCATATAAGTTGAGGTAAGTGATTTGAAGGATCAATGTTTGAGAATATGTTTCTATCCAAAGGGTATTGGCATGTGTGAGGAATTGGGAGAAGAGGTGGCCTTATTATAGTGGAGTAGTGGAACTCTTGTAATTTTTTCAAAAGGGAATTCCAAACATATTTTTCCCATTTCAAGTATCATCAATAATAATACAAATTATATAAAATGGACATTATTTTCAAAATATTCCCATAAAACGTGTTTTAAAAAAATTTCTTGGTCATTTGGGCCCTTTTGATTATAGTTTAGTCCCCTGTTAATATTAATTTTACCTTAATCATTAAAATTAATTTTAATTAATTTCATTAATATTTTTGATCGAAATCTATCATCAAGTTGTTAATAATTTTAAATTTTTATTATTCAAAATATGTAATATATTTTTATCAATTAAAATCAAAAAATTTGATTAGATTAACATAAATTTAATCATATAGACCAGACGACAATGCAGTTTTTTAAAATAAAAAATGTTCAACAAATTTCTATATATTTATAGTCAATGTAAAAGTGGAATTAAATTCAATGAACTAAATTTGATTAATTCATAAAAAGTTTATTCTTATTAAACATTAAAACCGTTTAAAAATATAAATATCCCTTTATAAATAAATTACATGAAAAATTATTTTTGAATTTAAATTATCTATTTCATTATTCATTAAAAAATGAAACATCTTAGGAAAAAAAAATATTCCTAACCAAAATTTTCGGAACCAATTTAAAAAAATGAAGGTTAATTCGAAATTTAAAATTTATAAAATTTATAAAATTTATATTTAAAATTTTTTATCCAGTAAAAGGGGGTCAAACTACTTTTATAAAAATATAGGTGCTTATGTGTAATATTAGGTCTATTCTAATCTTATTTATATAAAATAATTTTTATGATTATATAAAATATTTTATTAAATATATACCACATAAATTTTATTAATATTATCCACTACTATTATTTAATTTAACTTACTAAAATAAATCATCTTTCCCACATAATAATAGCCTTTTATAAAATAATTCCCTTTATCTTCATTTGGTTTCTATATTTATTTCCATTTCATAGGTAACCAATGAATTCGACTATATATTTTTATAAGTTAATTAATCCAATAATCTCAACATTAACGACAACAATATATCTTATTATAATATGTAATAGTATTTTTAATAGTATATTTCTCTTTGGTAAAACTCGAACTTGCGGGCTACACAAACCATCGAGGAATGCCATCCATGTATGTAACATAAGTTAACCTTATTGTTTCGTGTGGAGAAATATAAACATTATTTTACATGTAGTGTATTATTGAAATTTATTATTTTATAAAACAATCAAAACATAGTTCTTTAATAAATATATACTACTTTTTAGTGTTGCATTAAATAAAAAATAACATAATGATTAAATTAATTCAAAAAATTATTTTAAAAAATATCGGTGTGTTAAATTCTAACACCCATAATATGAATTTCACCATTGAGATTCATTCGGGTTTCAAAGGATTAATACATTAAATATCATTGCAATAGAACCCATGTTGTAAAAATGAATACTAAAACATCCATTTAAATATATGTTGTTATAAACATATTGGTTACTCAATGTAACATATTAAAAGGGTCTACATAGGATAATAGGGTTTGGATGTGTAGACATGATCATGGATTAAAATTATAAACATTCATTGGGAGTGATTGTGGTCATCAATCAAAAACATGTGGATAATCATTGAATAGATTAGGAATTAGTGTCATAAATCAATGGTGATTTAAAATATCATCTGTTAAAAAAATTAAAATTTTAAGACAAATTTTTTTATTCATTCTCCAAACATTGTGTAATTAATCTATTAACATATATTTTAATGATATATATTTAAAAGATATATTTATATGAAAAAATTAAAATCTTTTCTTGTGATTAAAATGTTTTCATATTCATCCATTACATCATGAAACAGATATCCAGAAATTAACTATGATGCATGGAGCACTAAAAAACAAATTTCACAGATCATAAGGACCAAACAATAATGAAAACTACAAAAATTTATATCTAATTATTTTGAAAAAATTAATAAGGTTAATACATCAATATATAAACATAAAAAAGCAACACTATTGGTTCATCATTAATATTTATTCATCAAATTGTTTAACTAAAAAAATTACACCATAATGAGGACATCACATAAGACAATGGTAGGTGTGAAACCCTTATATTTCATTGGTCATGGGTTTAAGACCCACATCCTTTTCGGACAATATGTGTTGTCACCTAACATACAGGTTGACTTCTTATAAAACCACAAAAATATTATTTTCAAAATAAATGTTAATGAAATCCTTGAAATAATTGTAATCACTAAATTTCTTTTTTAACTATTTTTTTCAATAGTACCTCAATACATATATAATTCCTTAGAAGTTTACCATAAACATTACTTAAATGGTTAACCTTATATCACTTTTAAATGATTAAAATCCAAAATTGTAGAATCAAAATCATGAAATTAGATTATCATTTTCTACCCATATATCAAAAAGTATCACTTGGTCGAAACACTTCAAACATGTGAATACCATATTTGTTTATTCTCTTGAAACATTGTAATAACCCAAATTACCCAAAACTCATTTGGAAATCATGAATATTTCATTAATAAATATATCACTACATTTATTCCATAAATAAAATAAGTTTTTAACTTTATTCAAGAAAATATAAACCACTTATCAACAAATCCTCAGTCAGTTCTAAGGACATCGATTCTATCAAATTTATATTATCAATATCAATCATCAAATTATCTTAGCTAAGGAAAATATTATCTATATCTTGAACACATTAAGAGTTATCTTCCCTCTATCAGAATATTATATTCTCTTTAAATAATGTTTCTATGTCTTCATCACCATTAAAAATATCTATTCATTACTTGATGAAACACTTATACTAAATATTCACATATATTTCATGATTCATAAAAATTATTCAATCATACAACATTATTATTAATCAATTAGTTTGGATTCATTGTCTAAACCCTTAATACCGATTTTCTATATTATGAAATATGAATCATGTTGTAGGGTTTCTCAACTAAAATATAATCATGTTTCAAATTTTTAACATAAACTACTATTGAATAATAACTTGTACCATTAATATGTCATTTGAAGTATCTTTATCTTCAACAGTTAATCCAATAATCACACCACCATCCTGATTATCTTCTTTAGGATTCCACATAGGACATAGATATTTATAATTACCATAATTTCCACATATGTAACATTAAAAATTGAATGATTTCCTTCTAGTTCCCTCTTTTTGGTAAAACTGGATTTCATATGGTGAGAAACACATGTCACTGAGAAATGCATCATAATCCTGAAAAATAATTCCTATGATGTCTAAATAACGAAAACAACATTTTAATGTAAAATACCATATTTTTATTCTAGTTTATTCACGTTCATATTCAATTTAAATCCATCATGATGGTGTGAAAATTGTTTATGAATTCCCAAAATCATATCCACATGGAGTTTCAAACCAATTGTGTAAAAAGGGCCATTGTCATGAACCACGTTACATTGAGTTAGACCTGATGCACATTGTTATTTATGTTACCCTATATAAATTTATTCTAGAGCCACATCCACTTGTTGTACCCTGACATGGATGCATTTCTAAGAATCCTCTCACTCAATCTTTACCAATAGTTCATGAAATTTTCCTATACTTTTCCTTGTCTTTAAGAATTATTTCACAACATCCATAGTCATTTCATTAGAAATATTCCAATGGATATCACTAATGATTTATCATCTTTGTTTCGAATTATTGACTAAGCCATCACTCTGATACCAACTATATCAACCCACTCTTTACATACACTAACATTACATCACTTTTTTATATAATTAATAAAAATAAACAACCCAATGGCCATATTTGTTTTCCTCCTTTTTAAACATTGAAGAAAAAAACTACTAACTCTATGATAGATCTTAAATGTGTCCTAAAAATATATTCTACATTATTAATTCAACCTAAACACCAGTACTCATAACTGAGTGAAATAAAACAAAATAATGTATGAGCTCGAATGCTTAGTAAGAATAAATAAAGGAAATGTGTATGCCTATCCAGAACACAAGGGTATGAGAACAATGTTGTATCATTGTAATATCATAATCTTCATATAAAAAATAATACAAATGAGTCATCGAATGAATATTATAAGTTTATAAGACATGCATCCCAATCAAATATATAACATACATTGCAAGAGCATGACATATGAATAAGAAAAAGAATTGTTGAATACAAATATATGCATAACATAATGAAAAATCATGAGTAGAAATATGTTCATTCATTATGTAATAGACTTGAAATCATACCCCCGAGACAAATGGACATGAAACTAGGTACACACATAATGTTGTTAACATGAAATCATGTTCATTCTTATCATTGTGAACTTGTAATCTGGTTCCCACATTAATTACGGACATGATACTCAGGAAATTCATAAAAATTGTGAATATGTAATCAGGTTCTCGAAAAACACTATAAATTCATAATAACGTTCACTCATAACATTGTGAACATGTAATCAGGTTGAAACATAAACTTATGGACACGAAACATGTTCTATGAATAAAATATTGAAGATATAATCAGGTTCATAGTTGAAATTTATACACATCATTCATCTATTGTCACCAAATACATTAGAGTGATTTATTGGTCTCACCGATTACATAATTACATATACATACATGTGCCACAAGATACTAAAACTTGAATCAAAACATGACCCATAAAAAGATATCATATTAGAACTCACAAAATGAAATGCGTACTATAAAAAGTTAATCATATTGTAACCTATGAAAAATATAAATGTCTCATACTAATTTTATCCTATAACAACCTATTAATGAAAGTGTGTCTCATATTCACTTATCATGGTATAACCCATTGATAAAAATTAGGTTTCACAAGAATATAATCCACAAACGAGAAAAAGGTTTCATAATAATATAACCTATGGAAGAGGAAAAAAATTTAGTATCATATAAACCGTGAATGAGAAATGGGATTCCATAAACATCATCCCATCAAAACATGAATCATTCAGAAAAATAATATGGATAGAACATTTGTATAATTTCCTATAAGATTATTTGAAACATAAAATATTTCATCTTATATGGAAAATAATTTTTTGATATACATCAAAAAAAATTCTTCAAAAATGTACTTCAATCATTAAAAAAGAATTATTAATACGTTCAACCTTTTGAAAATGATTTTCTTTGAAAATACATTGAAAACGTATTAATAAGGTTTTAAATCATTTTCAAATCATTTTTCTTCAAAACATTTAAAATAGAATTTAAAACATTTTAAAAACCATTTTCTTTGCAAATATTTGAAATAATCATAAGAATCATTTGAAAAATGATTTTCTTGAAAATAATTTGAAAACATATAAAGGAATCAGTGAGATCATTTAAATCATTATCTTTCAAAACAACATATCTAAAAATAGATGAAAGATGTTTTGAAAATAATTTGAAACACATTTAAAACATACACCTTTTGGAAATCATTATTCATTGATAAACACTTTAAAATAATGAATTTAATGAATATCAGAAAATAAATTTATTTTAAATGATAAAAATAACATTATAGTCTTGTAACGTAAGATTCAATGGAATTTCAATCATGATGGTTGGTAAATCCATACATGAAGAACATTCCTTTTACACAACAAAAGGTTTAAAAAGTACCTCGAATGTAAAATGACCAGAATATTCCATTTTGTAAAAAAAACTTTTTTTAAAAGGTAAATCATAGTTAAAAATTACTATTAATGGTCATAGAATATTATTAGAATTTTTCAGTAGTTTTTTATATCATTTATTTTTAGGAACACATATTTCATACCGAAGATAGAGGTAAAGTATGACTTTTAGAAAAACACATTTTTAGACCTCGTATGTAACAATGAGTGTAAAATGGTACCAAAAGATTAATATATCATGAGTATACATAGTAGAAGAAAATTCATGAGTTTTCCTAAGAGAAGGATCATAATATTTCTTCAAAGAGAGAAAAATCATAAACAATATGAATAAACAGTGAGATTGTCGCTATAAACCGTTACCAATTTGGATAAATTGAATCATTAAAAATTGGGCACAATAAAATTTAATGATGACTAAATTATCATGAAAATATGTAGAATCATTATATAACATGTAAAATTCAGTATGTATAAATCTTTCAAAAATATAGGTTCATAACATTACATGTGTCTCAGAGAAGGAATATTGAGACAAAACTACATTACCGAATTATTATCTTTTGGAACATAAACCCCATGAATAAAATATCATCAAATATATATTTAAATACCCACAAATTTAGTCATAAAAATCATATGATACATCTATGGGAATTATTCACAACACAAAAATGAAATGATTGGTGAGTAAGGCATGAATCTCACGAAATTAAAATGTGACATGAAATTATGTTACCATAAGTCTTGAATTTTAATTTACACATTAAATAATCCTATATAATAAATATATGATTTTTATAAATATTAAACATAACTATATTCTTATATATTTTTCCATATATCATTAACTTATGACATTATATTACATATTTATTAACAATTCCTTGTTGAATTAATGTTTGGAGTAATAACCGTTTTGTTTTTTGAATGTGTCTTAATTTCTAATATATTGGTCCTTATACATATATTACAATTTCCAAAATTTAAACCATTATATTAATATAATTTATAATTAATCAAATAGTAATTTAAATCACAATAACTTATGTAATTTCTACTATCATTGTGAAACTAGGTAGTAAAAAATAGATTACTATACCAGTTCATCCCAGCATCTCTAGCCAACATAGTGAATCCTAGGTCCCCATTGAAAATGTATCAAATGGTATTCCCGAAGTTATAATTTTTACCGTTACATGAAATATAATTAAAGAATAATATTTTAAAATTATCTCTGTGGAATATCATTATATAGTTATTGTTTTTGAAGACTTTTTTTAATCTGAATCCCTTTAAACAATATGCATTCATCAAAAAAATCGTAAAAGGATAATGGATTTTAATTTATCCCCTGAAAAAAAACTATCATTTTTATATACTAAAATAAATTTATTTCATAATAAAATTCATGTTTTACATGGGAAATAATTCATTTGATAGATACAACTACCATGTTATAGTGGATAAATGGATACTATATAATATTGTGATGGGAATAAAGGACATCTTTTCCACAAAAACTGTGATTTATGGTAATAAAATTTAATTACCCTATATAACCCTCTATATATTTCAATCATTGCCGAACTGGGTTCTAATGGATAAATGGGAATATAGGTAGATGATATATCTAGATAAAAGAAGAGTAATGAAGTGTAAATTTAATCATACCTCAAATTTTTCAACCCAATTCGATCATGGATCACAACAGGATTAAGGTGAGAGTCCTCTAGAGTATTATGGATGGGTCAGTTTGTGCTAATGATCTATTTTGAGTATATTAGATATTAAAACGACCATGTTTATCAAGGTAGATTTTCATTTTAAGAAGCTCATATCATGGTGTAATGTTAGGATAAAAAATTAATAATATTATGCACTAAAAATGTAGTGGAAATATCCCCTTGAAAATAGTTTTCCAATGTTTCCTGAGAATAGTCACATGGTTTTAAAAACCATGATAACACTATTTAATATCATCATAACCCATAACCATTCAACCGTATTGTTTTACAAGTTACTCAGATCACTATAAAAATTGTCCTAAAATAGTTAAAATAACCACTGGAATGAGTTGTTCTATATTACACAATTACCACACTATTAGAAAAACTATGTTCCAAAACTATGTGAAAGTCTTCTGCCCCCAAAAATCCAAATTATCTACCTTAACTCGAGAACTTATCTAGAAACTCAATGATAATAAAATTTCCAAATTAAAAATAATAATGAAATAGAGAGAGTAACAATTAACCATATTATGAAACACTATTTCTTCAAAAATCACATGACATCCTAGAGTAATTAATAGATAAGACCAATGTTTCCTAATAAACACTTATTTCTAATGCTTCACATGGAAATTTTTTTCCCTTCCAAAATATAAACACTACTGTAATCATTTTACCATGAAACACCTTGTCTTGGTGGTCTATATTATTAAGTTATTGTTTAACCACTGATGTATCTGGTTCAATTTGGATATCCTCCCAATCAATCTCATGTGATGAGTCTAGTTGGAATTTATTCAACAATAAAAATTGAATATTTCATGGACCAATTTCATGAAAAATTATATTTTTAACTGATATTCCACCATTAAAATTTGTTCAATGATCTTGAAAAATCCTATATACCACCACGAAAATGTACCCTTATTTCACAATTAAAGATTTGATCTAAGAGTAAACACAATCACTAAACTCAAATTCCAAGGATGAATGAAGATGATCATAGTAACATTAATACTAAATTTTAGTTCTCATGAAACTATTTTACTAAAAACCACCATCAAATTTTAATCAAGATCAATAATTGGTACCATGATTGATATCACAATAATATTCTCCCACCAAAATGGAGATATACATGATCTCTTATATAGTACTTCAAATGGTCCCATTATAATCAAATATAGTAAAAAATTTCTATTTTAAAATTCAATTAAGGGTATATGCTTCATCCATTAACCTGTAGTGTCAAGCACGCACAACCTATGTATATCTTCTAGAATATGGAATTCTCACATAGTATTTCCATCCATGTAAGGATGATATATCATTGTTATAAACAGTTGGTTCCCATAACCTATGGAAATAAATTCCAAAACTATGATGTAACACATGAGACTTTATTAGAATCAATTTTAAATGTTATTCTCTAGATATTCAGGATCTCTCACCTCTATAGGTTGCAAATATCCTATAGTATAATTTATAGATTATTTAGAATAAAATTGGATAATTTAGTGAGATGATCAATGAACAACCAAATATTATCATTTATAGTTGTTTTACAATGTTTCCCAATCCCAAATTTGATGGATCAATCATCCAATTACCGAACAAGAATGTGTAATGGATGCAAAAAATTAGCACTCATTTGGTGTTATTCCATAATATTCAAGAAGTTTATTCCTCACTACATAAACTATGTAATTTATTTCGTCCTCTCAATCCACCAATATCAATGTCTAAAGCTATAACAAATCATGGTAGCTCTAAGTTTCATAGAACAAATCAACTTATTTCCACATTAAATGAAATATAGGATCATAGTTATTGTAACAAAAAAGATCAACAAAAAAGGAAATCACCTTCAAAATATTGAATGAAAACACCTAATGTCTCTCCACCATATAGGATTTTACGAAAACAATAAAATTTGAAGTCAAATACGTTAAAATATAATTGAAATCATTAAACGATTAATTATATTTCATAGAAGTTATGAACACCTAATTTTAGCCTCTTCCGGATCCAAAATTATCTTAGTAAACTAACTCATCAAACATTACTCCACCATTAATTCCAAAAGGGATTTTGTAAAAAACAACAACTAATAAGTGCATTTTTTATTGCATTACCATTTCCATGTGCATATGAAAGACCAAAAATTAAAATCTAATAACAGTAAACTTAATGTATCAATATTAGTTTATTGTTTCTTTGGGTGGAAATATATTTTAGGTTCTTATGATCCAAATACACATCAAAATACTCATTGAAGGGATAGTGTTTTTAATTCCAGATATCATAAATTGGGGCTTCCAACTAAACATCATTAGTAGTATTGTTGTTCACAATAAGGTGTAATCTGTAAAAACTATAAGACACCACCCACATTCCATGTATCAAGACACAACTCAATCCCATATGAATGTGTTGAAAAAAAATCATCGCTTTAACAAATATCATGAATAATCAGATGAGGTTTCAAATTCAATCTCATAATTAGTTCCCCAAATTACCTTTGAAACTTTTAATCCTAATCAACATAAATCCCATTTATTTCATCTCTATCGTTGGATGTGCATGATCATAGATTCCCAGAATAAAACATCTATAATTGCATACTAATCCCAAAAATATATAGATCTCAAATGAATTTCTATGTTAATTCCAAGACATAACTACTGAAAACTTATTTATATCTACTTAGATACCAATATTGTATAGGAAATTCCCAAGAAACAATTCGTCTTGAATCCAATACTCACATTTTGATATCTTCTAGTATAGACGATTTTCATTCAAGGGTATTAGGATGTTTTTCAAATGACTTTTGTATTTATCCTGAGACATAAAGTACAATAACATATTATCTATGATTACATCTATGAATTATTCCATAAACAAATAAATTATTCATAAAATCCATAAATACTATAGAATTGATTGTAAAATACAATTTAATCACTAAGAGTAGAAAATTACCATATCATTTTCTAATTTTTTTCCTCGTTATATATTTATCTAATGCATCCAGCAGATGATACATTCAAGATAGGTCAATCATAAAAACCCATTGTTCTTTATGTAGTTGTTCATTTAAATAATCTATACATGGTAAGGGTTATTTTTTCAATATTGTGGCCTGAATTATTTTATGGTAATCCCCAAAAAGTCTTAGGCATCCATTTTTTTTATGTTATGAGAACTGCAAATGGACCAAGTGTCACACTCGAAAGAATAAATTCATTAGCATAAAGAACATAAATATTCAATTTAATAACCTTTAACCCTATGGGTTCTATATGATATGATGGAATATAAACGGGTCTCATCCTATGGCATAGTTGAATAGTTAACTTGATTTCCCTATAGGGTGGTAGTCGATAATATTTTTTAGGAAAAAACTCAGTGTATACAATCACTACTATAGGAAGTGAAATACATAAACACTAGTCAACATTGTTAGGAAGAATCATTAAAAATTTGGATGAGTTGATTTATTCATAAGGAACTACAAGTCCTTACCTCCATAATATTCGATCTCACTCAACATGAACTATTAGAGGGACTCCATTGGAAGATAGAAACTAAACTCGAAAAATGAACATATAATATGGGACTCAAAACTGATCATTAAATCCAAGCCAATAATAAGTTCTAATTTTTTTATTAACCATGAAATACCACTTTGGATTAAATTCATCACTCATCACCTGTAACACTAGGAATTTAAAACCCTTTAAATTATTCATTCCAAAGGGAGTGGAATGATCTATTATGAAGGAAATATGTTCAAAATTTACATCATCAGTGTTAATTGACAAAATGATATTAATTAATGAGTTTCAT
The DNA here is from genome assembly GCA_963277665.1 of Viscum album. NCBI lineage: Eukaryota > Viridiplantae > Streptophyta > Magnoliopsida > Santalales > Viscaceae > Viscum > Viscum album. The sequence continues at coordinate 312,600,337 of OY728161.1, forward strand.
CGAGATAAAATAAATGTAGGACAATAGAATATGAAATAAACACAGAACCGTTCATAGTTTTTATACATTTTTTATTTTCCTCATATGCGTATTACACTACATAGTGATCATCATTTATGGATCCTATTAGAACATTCCTCACAACCTAAGTACCCTGTATATCATAAGAGTGATATCTACAACCATTTTCTAAATCAGACTAGAAATAAAATCCTTCAGTAACATTATCTCTATACCTATTTCAATGAATTGAATTTATATATATGTTCTAGATATAACCAATCAACCCACAAATGATGAATGATTTTGGTATTTTCCCTCAATCGGGCTTGGTGTGACCATATATCCTAAATTTTATGTATACCACAAAATATTAAAAAAATATTACACCATTGTCACAAAACTTGATTTAATCTATTCTCATCCTATTCTAGTATGAGGTGAAATCCTAGATTCCCCTTACGATTTCCAAAAAACCACTAAGACCATTATTCCATTATATGACCTCTTCTTCTATAGAATCTTTATCAACCATCTTTGAGATGTTCTTTATCAAATATAGAATCATTATAAACAACATATTGAACCTGAAAACCATCTCTAACCTATATGATTTTATATTTTCATTTGTACCAATATCGGGTGATATGAATATTAACTCAATAAAATGTGTATAATATTATTAAACCGACTATTCCCCTTACTCCAAGGTCAAAAATTCATGATTCCTCTCCACTCATAAAAAAAAGAAAAATAATATAATTAAAGACCACCTTAAATGTGGTCGAGGTTAGATACTAATATAACATAGCTTATAATATGAAATCCCACCTTTTCCCCCATATTCATTCTATAATTTTTATATAAAAGACCAAATTTGTGTCAATTCTAATCTTCATTAATTTGGAATATTATTCCCATTTATTAAATACTCTTCACAGGTTCTAGGTTACCATTTGAACAATAATATAATGGGTGATTCTTCTTAGTAAACCTTAAGTCATGACCCATAATCCATTCCTAGCTTCCAAAACCAACCTTAAATTGAGTCTAAATATTCAGTATAACATCTTCTAAAAGTAATTTTCTAAAATAGGATTCACATACCATACTTTTTTTCATTACATTATCAACTAATTATTTATGATAAATTCTTGGAGAACACGTCAGTTAACAAAAAAGATAACAACTGGTTAGCAAATGGACACAACACTAAATGATATGATAAACCCTAAAAACTATATTAATTCATTTATATAAAAAAATTGTGGTGACAAAAAATTAATCAAATGGAATATATAAGGATTTGAAACCAGAATAGGACAATACAAGGTTTATATAAATAAACTGCATATCAATTTCATTTAAATAACCCAAATATCAAGAATATGATTGGTTAAATTTTTCAGTCCACCATTGGAAACTCAATATCACATATTTATGTGAACATGAAAAGAACCCATCTAAACATACCACATAAGTTCAGAATTTAAAAAATATAGTCTACTAAAAACCATGAATGAAACCCAAATTCTTTTGTAACACTTATGGATGGTTATTTGAAATATTACTAATTTGTAACAAACAAACCATGGTTGAATTGAAATTTTTCCCTTGTATGCCCACCACAATGTGTGAATCACATTTCTATTCATAATTAAATCATAATAAGAACTTCGATATCAATAAATGATGAGTAAGGATAATTTATCTAGGAAAAAACTTATTCATGTTTCATTTAAAGAAAATACATATTAATTTATAACCCAAAATAGTTTACAAATTTTATGTTAAATTATAGTCCTAGGACATATAATAAAAAACCTAGTAGTCTAGAAGATATGATAAACTACAATCCAAGAGTTTGTCTCCTTGTGACCATTAGTGACTATCTTCCCAAACCACCCAAAGGAGATGTCAATTAGAAGGATCCTACAATTTATCTTACTCAATTTCATCTACTTTAGCCTTATAAATCAAAGTCCAAATACATCCAAAATTCATATATTGGGTGTGAGGAATAGCCTAATGGGATAAAAACAAAATATATACATAGTCATTAACCATAAAATTATTTTTTCTAGTTTAAAAATAAAACTAGATTTATAAGTTATTTGATATAACAAAATTCATAATGTATCCACTTAACTTACCTTTATTAAATAATAAATTCCCCAATCCTTAATAACATCAAATGAATAAATGTTTTTTTAAAAGGGAGAACACCATTAAATCTAATAATAACAATGAAAATTCTATTTTTTAAAACAAGAATCTTGGTAATTCTTATAAAAAGGTGAAAATGGGCTCTAATAATATGTGTGTGATACCAAGAAATTCATTGATATGTAGCTGAAATAGTAAATAATAGGTCCCTATATGACATTTTCATATGTTCACCCTTAGTGAAATAATGTTCCATTACCTATATTAGAATCTTATACCAACATGTTCAATTTATCATTGTGGAATTTAATTGTACAATTAATTTTGTAAAAAATATTATTAAAAAACCCCAACATAAAAAATCGTATGTGTAAATACCCGGAATTTCCATGTAATTGTTTTATATATATGGTAATTTTATGAATCCTTCAAATCTGACGTCGCACGATCCCAATGGCCGGAGTGCCCGGAATGATTCATATATGTTTTGTTAAGCTTATGCTAATGAGCATAAGCAGTTTTCCTGAAAAAGTGGAATAACTCTTAAATAGATACTTGGATTAGAAATATGAGTGCATGGATACGGTAAGGATGGCGGGTTTACCCTAGCCATGACTTAATATTAGTCAACATGGGCCTCCTGTGAGAAAACCCAAAAATAGTATAATCGAAATTTAAATAATTAAATAATTAATTTTATTTTTTAAATGATTATAACTCACAAATGTTTACTCAAATTAAAAATCTGAGACCACCTCTAAACTTGTGAGGGTATTCTTTATTTAATATGTTACTAATTTTTTCATGCACGGGCCACCATAGAAATTTAGTTTTTGGCCTTAAATAAAATAATTAAGTGACAATTATTTTATTTTAAAATTCATAACTTTTAAATAATAAATCGGATTGAAATTATGAGGTTACCATTAGGTTTTTTGGCACATGTTTCACCTAGGAAGTGCCTAGCCTCGACTGATGTGGGTCGAGGGTGATTGTTAATAATTTTATGAACTCTTTTTCTCGTACGTTCAGTAAATGCATGAGCGGCATTTTGTAACTTTTGAACCGGTGCTCAGAATTGAAATATGAGGGAACCGTTGAACTCGCAGCACCGATATTCTCTTCAGGAGACTTTAACCTTGACAATAGATGGTCTAGGGTGGAAGTTATTTTTTGGGTTTTTCCTATAATAATAAAAATCAAATTAAAAGTGTTTCACACTTTATTTTTATTTGCAGCACCCATGCGGTTGTTGGGATGTGTGGTCCACCAGAACTAAACCAACATGTGGAAGTTGGGAACTGGGGACCACCAGACCTTAACCTCCCATGAGAGGTTATGGTGATGGGGACCACCAGACCGTAACCTCCCATGAGAGGTTATGGTGGTGGGGAACAACTGATGCCTAACCCTCCCAACTCCACTCTTAATGAGGGAGAGACCTCTCAACTCTCTAATTAATGTGAGGAGCCTCTTGAACATCCTTTACATTATTTATTCCAACACACCACCATTATTTTTTCCAATGTATACTAATTTTCATGACCCCATTTTAAATTATGTAACAACACCATTGGAATTTAGGAAGGTTCCTAATAAACTAACCATCACGAATTCCACGATCATTACATACCTCCCCCCCCTCTTCTATATATATTGAGCTTGGGAGGATGTTTTGGGATGGCTTCACCAAGCGACGAAGCGCAGGTTATGTGAAGTGACGCCCAGAACATAAAAGATATTCTCTCCAACAAATAATTCTCCACCAACGAAGAATGACGACGAAGAATGCCTTTGATAATGATGAACGTCCTCGACTTCAGCTTTCTTCCTTTTAACTTCCTATGATGTAGGACATGTTCGTTTATAATGAATCGATGTCCGCCTTCTCGTGCCAACATCGACCAACAACGATTAAGGTAGGGTTTTTATTTTAATTTGATTTTATTTTTGTTATTCTTCCCTTCTAAAACTAAGAATGTGGATCAACCTCTAACTATTTGATTAACACATGTTTTTATTTTGTGGATTTTGGGAATAATCATTGTAGGAGAGTTTGTTGTGCTTCGTTCTTTTGAACCGTTTGCTGCCACCCAAAATGTGGAAGGTGTGTGACAAAATAACATGGCCCGACCCCCTATGTTGTTCTTCTTTGTGATGTTACTTGGCATGGTGACGAGGTGACGAGAGGACGAAGCCGACGAAAGAAACCCACGTCACATATGCGATGCTCCGTCAACCCGTCCGAATCGGCTCTGCTTCCCCGGGACGAACCGCACCGCCCTCCGGCTCTTGAGCCACCCCGACCACATTCCCCGCTAGCCAAACCCCAACCGGCCGAACCGGCCTGGCCGCGCGGTGCCCCGGCTCTCAGCCGCGGTGCCTTCCTCGCCCCAGCTCTCGGCCATCGCACCTTCCTCTCCCCTTGCGGCGCCGCCCCAAGCCCCGGTGGAGCCGGCCTCCGCCTACCCCACGACCCCACGGCTTCACCATCCACACCCCCCTGGAAAAACGCATGCCCTTCTCACCCCACGCTGCTGTTGGGCATACTGTCTCGCTGGGCTCCGCACACCCCACGACTCCACCGTCCGCGCGCCTGGTAGCTCTGCCATCCCCCCAGGCCTATCGGCCTCGACCGTGCTACCCCGACCCCAAGCTGAGTTTCCCCGAACCGCCCATGCAGCAACCACCAGGCTGAGCCACCCCAGACCTATCACGTGGAGCCCTTTGGGCCAAGGGGGTCTGGCCGGGTTGACCAGGACGGGGTGAGCCCTGCTCAGTCTGACCGGGTCGGACCGAACTCGGGCCACCTTCGACCCTTTATTTCCTTTTGGCCATATTTTGGCATTGGGTGTCTATTTGAAGAACTGTCAGTAGCCCTAGTAATCATGGAGCATGAATGTACCTTTGAGTATACTCCAGTAGACTTTGGGTTATAGCAGAGATATGGTCAGGTTGGATCATTCCCGAATCCAATCGGGCCCCAGGAATAAAAGGCTAATAACTCAAAGACCAGATGTATGATTGATGCGCCGTCTATTGAGTTGAGACCCCTATGATGTGGCGGACCATTGAGATACATCTTCATGGGAATTTGTGACTGTTTGAGTATCGACCAGTTGCTCGTTGAGGGGGTACTCCAAAAGACGAGCGAGTATAGTGCGGAGACCAAGTAGCTGGAGGAGACCTGTCGACTACTGACCGATTCGACGCGGAATGACTCAACTAGCGTAGTGGGGAGAGCCTTGTTGTCATGGTAGACCCAAAGTGGGGAGCTCCTTGGTGTCGTGGTAGACCCATGGAACTCAATGAGAGAGGTACCTCAGCAGACTATGAGGGGGAGCGCCTTGGTGATGCGGGAGACCCACAGTGGGGAGCACCATGGTGACACGGTAGACCCACAGTACTCGACAGAAGGAGTATTGTAATGGCCCGAACCTCTCCAGCCCATTCCATTGTCAAAAAGAAGGTCAAGAAGTGTTCTAGAGGTTAAAATGGACTTTTCCTACATTTTCCAGAATTTTGAAACTACATGTCGTGTAGTTTGGGTACATGTCGTGTACTCCCTTTCCGGGTATACCCCATGTTGGAGCTGTGTCATTGCTATGTGGAGTAATGGGTGCATGCCGTGTGTCAAGTTCAACAAGTCGTGTAGTCCTTCCCCGTGTATGTGTTACCCTCCAACCGTGTGTTGACCAGTCAACGGCCGCGGAACCATGTTGGAAGCCGCATGGAGACCGTGTGAAAACGGCCGAGTACACCCTGTGTACCATAAGTACACGCCGTGTAATTTTGCTTTTCATGCCTATAAAAGGAGGGGTCCCCTCCTCCTTCCAACTCACACCTCTCCTCCCCTATTCTCTAAGTAGAGCTCTCTTAAGAGACTCGAAGGCTCTTCCTTCCATAACCTCTTCGTCCGAGCTCCGATTTACGATTTGTAAGCAGCCATGGGATTGTAACGACGAGGTGGAGCTTCTGATCATGGGTCCGTTATCTTTACTTTGTCCCTTCCTTTCCGACTTACACCTGAGGAGGTTTTTCCGGGACCTGACAGAAGTGACGGAGGCTGACAGATGTCTTCTAAGGTTGATCCGGGGGAGCGTTGCGATCAAGAAACTGTTGAGGTAAGGTTTTTACCTTCATCTCTCTAATTTGTGCATCATGCGGGGTGGGTGTATTCTTGTTTACGTGAAACGCTTTTCAATCTTTTTTAATAAAGATAATAACTTGCTTGTATAACGGGGATGGGATGTTGTGATTGCTGTTACTTTTTATCCTGTGATATTATGTTGTGAATTGAATGAGCTTCTACCATCTGAAAATCACGGCCATTGGGGGCCTTTATTATGAAATTAAATGTTTACATCTCCTTCTGTATTTTCATATGGATGGAGGCTTGTGGAATGTGGAAATTGGTTAATCACGTAAAGTTGGCTGATTAAATGAAAATCTGGAACCCTTGTGTGATCACCCCAGTTAAACAAAATGGAATAATGAACATGTGGGTATTGTCTTGGTTACGTGGCATGTGTTGGGGTGTTTTTGTGGGTTGTTGTGGATTGGGTGAGCAGCGGGGATGCGGTTGACTTGGTTGTGGGTTGGTGTGAATGTTGTGTTGGTAACGAACAGTGGGACTGAAATAAATGGTATTAAAGGGATATTGATGTACGGTTTTCGGTGTGGTTTTGGTTATGGTGGTTGGCAGTGGGGCTGCAGGGATGAGCTTGTTGTGAATTATTAGTGGGTTTTTAATAATAAATAAAAGTGGAAGAGTTAATGAATGGTGGGGCGTGGTAATGAAATGGAATGTTAATCAATGGGATGGTTGGTTGATAAGAAGGGCTTGGTTGTGCTGCTTTTGTTTTCCTAAATTGATTTATGGATGGTAGGGATATGTTTTACAAATGTTTGGTATGGTTGGTTGTGGATAGTTTCCCAGGAGTTAAGGAACTAAATAACTTTTTTCTACTGAAATGTGAAAACCTAAAGGGGGTTGGGTTTGTTTGTTGTATGCATGCTTCATAGTAGCAGTGCCAAGGAACATGCTCAGTTTCTCCTTTTAGAAGCCATAGGTTAGGATGTGTGGTTGGTATATATATATATATATATATCTGTATCTTTTGTGTTTTATCGCACCCCACCCATGTTGAGCACTTAGTGTCGAACACTCCCATTTTGTGGGAGAGGGTGTTTTTCCCTTAGTTACTAGCTCCTTCCTGCTCCTTGTCCCCTAAGATGTGATGGCTTGAGGCGACCGTACACCTAAGACCCTTGGGGTAGGTTTCGATTGGGGTGGTTTTAGCCCAAGACTCTTTAGGAAGGTTCTACTGTTTCCCAGCAATCTTCAGGATGAGGCCAAGGTGTGTGCGGGAAGGATACATGGTTGTGAGGCCCGATTGTGTGTGGGTGGGATATGTGGTTGTGAGGCCCAGGTGTGTGGGTGGGATACGTGGTTGTGAGGCCCAGGTGTGTGCGGGTGGGATACGTGGTTGTGAGGCCCAGGTGTGTGCAAGCGGGATACGTGGTTGTGAGGCCGAGGTGTGTGCGGTCGGGATACATGGTTGTGAGGCCCAGGTGTGTGTGGGAATGATACGTTGTTGTGAGGCCCAGGTGTGTGCGGGCGGGATACGTGGCTGTGAGGCCTAGGCGTGTGCGGGGAGGGAGAGTGTGGCAGCGTCAGGATGTTCGTTGTTAGGAAGAGCAGTTAACTAAAGGGAAATGGTGCGGGGTACCCAATACTCTTGTTTCTTATATACTAGTACCTGTTGTGCTTGTGTTTTGATGAGTGTGGATGGTGAGGTTGGGTGGATAGAATTTCTTTCTAGGTTTCTTCTATTATTCTCACGGGACATTAGTATGTCTCCTCACTTTTGCACAGGAGCTTTAGGTTTCCCTACTGAGTATACATGTATGCTCACCCTACGTTTACTTTCAGGTTTCCAGGAGGACTACTAGGGCCATGCGGGACCCTACTAGTTGGACAATTGGAGTTGTTGTTGTACCTTTTTTTTCTTTTGGTATTGTACTTTGAGATTTCTTGTACTTGTACCTTGTTATAAATTTGTTTAAACATGCATTTGGGCTTGGTTTGGGTTTATTTCTATACACTTGTTCTTTTTCCTTTTGGTGGTTGAATTTTCCTATTTCGCGATCCTAAATAATAAAAAGGGCAATGCCTCCAATATTTGTGAAAACTCATACCCTTGGTGCTAGTCGCCACCTTGGGGCCTACTGGAGGCGGGACTCGGGGGACATTATCTCCCATTCACCATGGCCAGCTCAGGAGGGGAATCTTTGGTGGGAGGGGGTCATGACAGAATGGTATCAGAGGGATGTTGTTGAGAGATAGGATGGAGTCTGTAGTTAGGCATAGTGAGGATTGCATGGGATTGTAGGGAAATAGTGTTAGTTAATCTTGGTGCGTGACATAGGCCAGGGAAGGCTATCTAGGACACAGGATTTTAGGGCCCCCCGTGATCCGATGCAAGGAAACTGAGCCTAACTAATGACCATGTGATACTACATTGATTGGATGGTAGAGACCCTAGGGAAGGTACATGAATCATCATGATTGTGTTTTACTTGATTTGGGTGTTCTGGGAAAGAAATTGAAATAAAATGATAAAATGAAACCTTGATTTTTTCCTTACTACTTAGGCTTAGGAGATCCTTGTTTACCGTACAACAATGGCACCTGGACATCGTCCCCAGGTGGCTCAGACGGCCGAGGCCCAGCAGATTCAGGCGGTCGATCAGTTGAGGATTGACCGAGATGAGGAAGATAGCCAGTGGAAGAAGACTCTCTATTCTTTCCAGCGGCAGACCCTCAAGAATTACGAGGGTAGTACTTCGGATACAGAGATGGAGGGGTGGATCGAGGAGCTAGAGATCTCTTTTACCTTAATCCGTGCTCCGAGGGAGTACTGGGTCCCCCTAGCAGTCAGTCATCTGAGAGGTGTGGCACGATAGTGGTGGACGCTCTACCTCGGAGAGAGGATAGAGGCAGAGGTTCCATGGGATGACTTTGAGAAGGAATTCCAAGAGGAATTCCTTTCTTCCATGATCAAGGCGGAGATGCGGCAGGAGTTACTCCCCCTTTAGTTGGGATGTATGTCGGTACGAGAGCTGGGGATCAAGTTCAAGGATCTCCTGCGCTTTGCTCCGGATCCTTTTCTGGATGAGGAGTCTAGGGCGAGACGTTTGGAGGAGGCGCTTTGTCCTTCGCTCCAGCATGATGTCACCCCCTTCACCCTTCCGACGTACTTGGCAGTGCAGAAGAAGGTAGAGGTTGTATAGAGGATGCACTCACTGGGGTTTGCACCCCGAGAGGGGATCTAGCCAGGCTCGTCGAAGGGGAAGGAAGTCAGCAGTAGGGCTCCTCCGATGGGACCTTCTAGGTTCAGGCCAGTGGGGAGCAGGCCCCAGTAGTTCCAGTTCAGATATTCGGGTCCTCATCCCTTTTTCACGAGCCCTGGACCTTGATGTTTTTCATGTGGAGGTTTTCGGAACGTTCAGAGTCAGTGCCCGACCCGAGCTCAGTACGGTGGAGGTGGACAGGTTCATCGCCCACCTCAGCAGCACCAGTTGCCGGAGAGGCCCATCCAGCAGTAGCAGGACCAAGCCCCTCCGAGGGCAGACCTTGTGGGAGGAGGCTGACCTCAGGGTGCTCCTCAGGGACCTCGACCAGGGCATGGTCGGGGAGTTGGATGACATTAGAGAGGCAGAAGAACCGGGCGTGGATAGTTGCACGCCACAGAGTTGGCAGCTCCTGCGGGACCAGAGGTGGTACGAGGTATGATTTGTTTGTTCAGCACTCTTGTTTATGCTTTTTTCGATTAGGGAGCCCCGCACTCTTTTGTTGCACCTAGTCTAGATCATGCTTTGGGACTAGACGTAGAGAGACTTTCCATAACACTGGTACTGAGTACACCAGTTGGAGGCCAGACCAGTGTATCTTGTGTTTTTCGGGGATGTGGGCGGACGTTGGGACCACATCGATCTAGTGGGGACCTTCTTCTGTTACAGATGCAGCCATACGAGGTCATCCTAGGCATCAACTGGTTGTTTTCTATTAGTTCTGTTATCGAATTCTTCCAGAGGAGAGTCGTGTTCTCCGACGTGGATGGGCAGCGCGTATCTTTTGTTGGCGAGATTAACTATCAGGTGGGAAGCCTGCGTGTGAAGCCTCTCCTTTCCTTGTTACGCGGGTTATCAGTGGTCCCAGTTGATACATAGATGATGGATGTCCCAGAGGTTTCTTGGGAGTTCCTCGATGTTTTTCCTGAGGAGGTTGTAACTCTACCCCCCCCCCCTGACGTGACGTTGAGTTCGGGATAGACTTACAGGCTGGTGCCCATTCGATTTCTATAGCCCCTTATCGGATAGCACCTTCGGAGTTGCGGCAGTTGCAGATTCAGATTGACGATCTGATGGAGAAGGGTTTTGTTCGACCCAGCGTGTCGCTATGGGGTGCTCCAGTTTTTTTCGTGAAGAAGGCAAATGGTGGTCTCAGGCTATGCATAGACTACCGAAGGTTGAACCAGGTAACGGCCAAGAACCGTTCACCCCTCCCAAGGATAGATTATCTCTTCGACCAGCTGAGGGGAGCAGGTTGGTTTTCCAATATTGATCTACGACCGGGATATCATCAGCTGAGGGTGAAGTATAGTGACATCTTGAAGACGGCCTTCAGGTGCAGGTATGGGCACTTTGAGTTTATGGTGATGCCGTTTGGAGTTATGAATGCACCGGCTGTGTTCTTGGGACTTATGAACTTTGTCTTCTGAGAGTTTCTGGACTAGTTCATCATTGTGTTTATTAATGACATCCTGATCTACTCAATATCGTAGGAGGAGAATGTTGAGCATCTCAAGACAGTCTTGGAAGTCCTTTGACACCACCATCTTTATGGGAATTTGTCAAAGTGTATGTTCTTGACACAAGAAGTACACTTCCTTGGGCACGTGGTGTCTCAGCATGGAGTGTCAGTGGACCCATCGAAGGTTGAGGCAGTTGTATCTTGGGTAGCACCCAAGAGCGTGGCCGAAGTTTGTAGTTTTCTAGGGATAGCAGGTTACTATTGGATGTTCGTTTTGGACTTATCTCGAGTTGCTGTTCCATTTACAGATTTGACGAGGAAGAACCAGGTCTTCCTATGGAGCCAGTAGTGCCAAAAATCTTTTGACTACTTAAAGGAGAAGTTGATCAGTGCTCCCGTACTCAGGTTTCCAGAGGAAGGGTTGTTGTATGAAGTTTTTTGTGATGCTTATGGCCTTGGTCTGGGGTGTGTGCTGATACAGAAGAAGGGTGTGATTTGTTATGGGTCTAGGAAGTTGCGCCCTCATGAGCGTAACTATGCCACCCATGACCTAGAGCTTTCATAATTAGTGTTCGCACTTAATTTATGGTGATATTACCTCTTTGGGGAACACTTTTTAGTCCTCTCAGATCACAAGAGCCTCTGTAATATCTTCTCCTAGCGTTACATGAACTTACTGCAGCGGAGATGAGTTGAGTTTCTCCGAGACTATGACTTTAAGATCTCTTACACTGAAGGTAAGGGAAACGTTTTGGCTGATTCCCTGAGTAGAAAGTCGCATCAGGAAGTAGTTCGGGAATCTTCTGATGCATGGAAGGCAATGGGAGAGTTGGCTACCTTGCACTAGGATGCCAGGATAGAAGGTGTTAGAGGCTGTTTGTTTCAGATGAAAGTTTATTCCTCCTTGTTGCAACAGGTGGTAGAGTCTCAGTGGGGGGACTCCGAGGCAGAAGTGATGCCGGATCGAGTCGATCATGGGAACTCTCTAGAAGGATGGTCAGAGGACAGCCGACATCAGATGATTTTCTAGGGAAGGTTTTTTGTTCCGGAGGCAATGCGTGAGGGAGTTCCCCGTGTGTTCCATAGATCAGCCTTTGTGGTACATCCAAAAGTTTCAAAAATGTACCGAGGCCTGAGGGAACAGTTTTGGTGGCCAGGGGTGAAACGGGCAGTGGCGGAGTTTGTGGCTAAGTGCCTAGTGTGTCAGCAAGTGAAGGCTGAACACCGTGTTCCTGGTGGTCTGTTGCATCCTTTAAGTGTCCCGGAGTGGAAGTGGGATGACATCTCAATGGACTTCATCACAGGACTACCCATAGCTCAGGGTGGTTATTATGATATCTAGGTAGTGGTGGATCGTCTGACGAAATTGGCTCACTTCTTAGCAATCAAGTAGTCGGGCCCGATGAGTACCTTAGCACAGAGGTACGTAGACGAGGTGGTGCGTTTGCATGGAGTTCTGAGGACTATCATCTCATATCGGGATACTCGGTTTACCTCCAAAGTATGGAGGGGGCTACAACATGCTTTAGGCACCCAGCTATGCCTTAGCACTGATTTCCACCCCCAGACAGATGGGCAAACACAGCAGACTATCCAGATGTTGGAGGACATGATGCGAGCATGTGTTCTGGATTTCGGAGGATCATGGGTACGACGCTTGCCTTTAGTAGAGTTTGCCTACAACAACATGTTTCACTCTCCTATTGGCATGGCACCGTTTAAGGCTTTGTATGGAAGGCCATTTCGTTCACCCATTTTGTGGGAATAGGTTGGTGAGACAGGTGCTCTTGGGCCATAGGTTGTGCAGAGCACCACAGAGAATGTCCAACTTGTACGTGAGAGGATGAAGGCGGCTCAGGACCGACAGAAGTCCTATGCTAATCTTCGGAGGAGGCCCTTGGAGTTCAAGATGGGAGATCATGTGTTCTTGAAGGTTTCCCCTCGACGGGGGCAGCGGAGGATTGGGAAGGGGAGCAAGCTCTCACCCAGGTTCATCGGATCTTTTGAGGTGGTGAGGCGAGTCAGCGAGGTTGCATATCAGCTGGCCCTGCCACCTCAGTTGAAGAAAGTTCATGACGTCTTCTACATCTCCCATATTTTTTGATACTTACACGATTACTCTCACATTATCGGTTGGGGAGAGTTATATATGGGAGACGATGCGACCTTCGAGGAACGACCAGTCAGAATCAAAGATCCTAAAGAGAAGGTGCTCCGTGGACGAACCATTCACTTGGTTTGTGTGTTGTGGAGGCATGGCGGCCTCGAGGAGAGAACATGGGAGCGGGAGACCCAGATGCACGCTCAGTACCATGAGTTGTTTTGACTTCTGTATTTCCCTTTTTCTTTTGAGCTTTGTGTTGATGTTGTACTCTGTACCCTTGTTATATGGAATACTTGTCTTGGCAATTGTGAGACCTTCTGTTTCATTGTTCCCTGGTAATTTGTAACATTTCCGGATGTGTGGGAAAGGGAAAAACCTGACCCTTAATTGAGACACATTAATGTGGATGCGATTGGACCTGTACGGGCGAGTCAGTGCTGCCTAAAGAAGATACTATCTCGACATAGGTAAATGAATTTTCCCAAAACCCACGTGTTCAGGTAGTGTGTTGGTTGTGTGGTGTTGGGGTTAGTGCGATTTGTAAAAAATCCTAATGTATGAAAGTGGGAAGACCCAATTCTTAATCGAGACGCATTAATGAGGATGCGATTAAACCCGTGCAGGAGAGTCAGTTCCTCCTAAAGAGGATAATATCTCGACATAGGAGATGGAATTCCTACCACATATGATTAGGGTTGTTGGTTGGGTTCCTGTTATAATGACTACCCTAAGAGGTATCTTGTTGGGTTCCTCTCGGTTGGTTTTTGAATTCTCAGGGATGATAATGTTTTAAGAGGTATCTCATGTAATGGCCCGGACCTCTCTGGCCCATTCGTTTGTCAAAAAGAAGGTCAGGAAGTGTTCTGGAGGGTAAAATGGACTTTTCCTACACTTTCTAGAATATTGAAACTACACGCCGTGTAGTTTGGGTACACGTCGTGTACTCCCTTTCCGGGTACACCCCGTGTTGGAGCCATGTCCTTGTTGTGTGTAGTAATGGGTGCACGCCATGTGTCCAGTTCTACACGCCATGTAGTCCTTCCCCGCTTATGCGTTACCCTCAATCCGTGTGTTGACCAGTCAACGGTCGCGGAACCGTGTTGGAGGCCGCGTGGAGACCCTGTGAATACGGCCAAGTACATGATGTGTACCATAAGTACACGCCGTGTACTTTTTATTTTCACGCCTATAAAATGAGGGGTCCCCTTCTCCTTTCAACTCACACCTTTCCTCCCCTCTTCTCTGAGCAGAGCTCTCTTAAGAGACTCGAAGGCTCTTCCTTCCATAACTTCTTCGTTCGAGCTCCGATTTACGATCCGTCAGTGGCCACGGGATCGTAACGACGAGCCAGAGCTTTTGAGCCTAGGTCCGTTGTCTTTACGTCGGCCCTTCCTTTCCGACTTCCACCTAAGGAGGCTTTGCCATGACCCAACAGAAGTAACGGACGCTGACAGACGTCTTCTATGGTTGATCTGGGGGAGCGTGGCGATCAAGAACCTATTGAGGTAGGATTTTTACCTCTATCTCTCTCATTTGTGTAGCATGCGGGGTGGGTGTCTTCTTGTTTATGTGAAACACTTTTGAATCTATTTTAATAAAGATAAAAACTGGTTTGTATAATGGGGATGGGATGTTGTGATTGTTGTTACTTTATATCATGTGATATTATGTTGTGAATTGAATGAGCTTCTACCTACTGAAAATAACGGTCATTTGGGTCCATTTATTACGCAATTAAATATTTCCCTCTCCTTCTGTATTTTCTTATGGATGGAAGCTTGTGGAATGTGGAAATTGGTTAATCACGAAATGTTGGCTGATTCAATGAAAATCTGGAACCCTTGTGTGATCACCCCAGTTAAACAAAATTGAATAATGAACATGTTGGTGTTGGCTTGGTTACATGGCATGTGTTGGGGGTGTTTTTATGGGTTGTTATGGATCGGGTGAGCAGCGGGGATGCGGTTGAATTGGTTGTGGGTTGGTGTGAATGTTGTGTTGGTAACGGAAAGTGGGACTACAATAAATGGTATTAAAGGGATATTGATGTACGTTTTTCGGTGTGGTTGTGGTTATTGTTGTTGGCAGCAGGGTGTAGGGATGAGCTTGTAGTGAATGTTTAGTGGGTTGTGAATAATAAATAAAAGTGGAAGAGTAAATGAATGGTGGTGTGTGGTAATGAAATAGAATGTTAATCAATGGGATGGTTGGTTGATAAGAAGGTCTTGGTTGTGCTGCTTGTATTTTTATAACATGATTTGTGGATGGCAGGGATATGTTTTATGAACGTTTGGTGTGGTTGGTTGTGGATAGTTTCCCAGTAGTTGAGGAACTAAATAACTTTTGTCTACTGAAATGTGAAAACCTAAATGGGGTTGGGTTTGTTTGTTGTATGCATGCTTCGTAGTAGCAGTGATGAGGCATGTGCTCAGTTTCTCCTTTTAGAATCCATAGGTTGGGCTGTGTGGTTGGTATATATATATATATCTGTATCTTTTGTGTTTTTTCACACCCCACCCATGTTGAGCACTTAGTTTTGAACACTTCCATTTTATGGGAGAGGGTGTTTTTCCCTTAGTTACTAGCTCCATCCTGCTCCTTCTCCCCTAGGCTGTGATGGATTGAGGCGACCTTACACATAAGACTCTTCGGTTAGGTTTCTATTGGGGTGGTTTTAGACCAAGACTCTTCGGGCAGGTTCTACTGTTTCCCATGAATCTTTGGGATGAGGCCCAGGTGTGTGCGGGTGGGATACGTGGTTTTGAGGCCAAGGTGTGTGCGGGCGGGATACGTGGTTGTGAGGGCCAGGTGTGTGCGGGCAGGATACGTGGTTGTGAGGCCCCGGTGTGTGAAGGCGGGATACGTGGTTGTGAGGCCTAGGTGTGTGCGGGCGGGATACGTGGTTGTGAGGCCCGGGTGTGTACGGGAGGGATACGTGGTTGTGAGGCCCGGGTGTGTGTGGGCGGGATATGTGGTTGTGAGACCCAGGTGTGTGTGGGCGGGGAGAGTGTGGCAGCGTCAGGACGTTCGTCGTTAGGAAGAGCAGTTAACTAAAGGGAAATGGTGCGGGGTACCCAATACTCTTGTTTCTTATATACTACTACCTGTTGTGCTTGTGTTTTGGTGAGTATGGCTGGTAAGGTTGGGTGGATATAATTCCATTCTAGGTTTCTTCTGTTGTTCTCACGGGACATTAGTATGTCTCCTCCCATGTGCATGAGAGCTTTAGGTTTCCCTAATGAGTATACTTGTATTCTCACCCTACGTTTACTTTCAGGTTTCCAGGAGGACTACCACGGTCGTGCGAGACCCTACTAGTTGGACAGTTGGAGTTGTTGTTGTACCTTTTTTTTCTTTTGGTATTGTACATAGAGCTTTCTTGTACTTGTACCTTGATATAAATTTGTTTAAACATGCATGTGGGATTGGTTTTGGTTTATTTCTATACACTTTTTCTTTTTCCTTTTGGTGGTTGACTTGTCCTATTTCCCGATCCTAAATAATAAAAAGGGTATTGGCTCCCATTTTTGTGAAAACTCATACCCGTGGTGCTAGTCGCCACCCCGGGGCCTACTGAAGGCGGGACTCAGGGGTCATTATCTCCCTTTCACCATTGCCAGCTCAAGAGGGGTATCTTTGGTGGGAGGGGGTTGTGACAAGTACCTCGGCAGTCCAAGGTTATTGGGAAGTGCCTTGGTGTCGCGTCGTGCCCACTATACTCGATAGAGGATGAGTTGTCTAAAAGCCGAGGTTTTGACAATGTGACTGGGGATGTTACTTGATACTACCCCTAGAATAAATCCAGGTTTGAGCTGAGTCAGTAAACTTTGTGTTTTCCTCATGATTGAGATGGATTACATTATAACATTGGTATATGTATGGGAATATACCTAAGTTGGGTTATATGTTGATTTCAATCTTTGTAGTTTATCCATGTTTGATTTTGTGAGACCTTGAGGGTTTTGGGGTCCCTACTGAGTATCATTATACTCACCCCTACATGGGCAATGTCCGCACCTCGTTGAGTTGGATGCAGACAACGGACAACGCTGACTGAGGATTAGAGTACCAGGAGTGGATGGTACCTAGAGGTGGAACCTACGGCGTGTCGGTACATGGAGGAGACAGATAGATGTGGAGTGCTGAGGAGGCGATCTGTACCTACCCTTCAGGTAGGATTCATAATGGACAACCCAGTGGCTATTTTTATTTTTCCCTCAGTTGTAATTTTACTTTCCGTTTCATGTACATTCCAGTTGGGCTTGTATTTTGTCCCCATTTTACTTAATCTACTAACTTATTGGTTATTCAGTTTTCTCGTGATCATATCTACTGTGTGTTTTTACAGGTTATAAAAGCAATGCATCCCCAATTTTAGGAAATTACACCTTTGGTGCTAATCGCAAGCTTTTGGCCTATGGAAGGCGGGCTTGGGTTAGACATGACACATGCCCCGTAAGACGGTTCGAGACAAATTGGTATGAGAGGAGTCAGTTATAAAGCAAAACATAGGTATCTGATCTTTCTTTTCTATGAATCAATAGTGTTATGTGTGTTGAGTGTGGTTTCTATTTCAGGAAGTCGAGTTTTGGTACGGCGGCCGGCATATCCATACACCAGGACCCTAACTTCTGATTTCTGACTAAGTCTAGAAAAACACTAATTTCGTGTGTGTTTTAAAAAGTTTTCTTTAAGTAAGCTCAACTATTTTATCTCACCAGGTATAATCTTTTCACTATGTCGTATCAGTTTCTTTCAGGATGCCTCCACAAAGACAACCAGCTAGAGTCCCGAGAGTTGTATGCACAAATATCCCACCAAGAGACGAGGCTCCAGTTCAGGGCCCTCTTACTATATTGGCACCTTCGGGTGGTGTACCCACTACACCACCACCCATTGGTAAGAAGATACCACCAGACACACTATCATATGGTGCACGCTGATTGAACATGATACACGAGTTCCATCAGCAGAGGCCTCTGAGGTTTCTAAGCGAGAAAGATTCACATGCAGTTGAGGGCTGGCTGGAAGAGATTGGTAGAGTTTCCCGTCTAGTTGAGACACCATTAGGGAAGATAGTGATCTTAACTACTATTCTTTTTCAATGAGTGACCATGATGATGGTATGCTTTGTGATGAGGCTTTAGTACGTGGACCTTTCCCTGAGATAGTACCATCAGGTAGTGTTCCAGCTATATCACTACCCGTTAGTCAGTAGTTACAACCGACGGTACTGGTAGAGGACAAATGTAACACCCCGAGATTTTATGAAAAATATTATTTTAATTTCATTAACGTCTTATGTTGTATTCTACACCAAGATTACCTTGCACTATACGCAACACCGTATTAGCTTGCAGTATACGCAACACTATTCTTGGACCGTGTTACACACAATTTTGATAATAGTTATTCTACGCAACATTGAGTATATATATATATTTATATTAAATGTATAAATGAAATATGGTTGGATTCTGTTATACGAAACAATGAAGGATTCTTTCACAACACGCAACCCTGACTTGGCTTGCATTACACGCAATCGCGACCTTCCTCGATAGTGTGTGTTGTACACAATACCGGGTTTTAATAAACAATGTTATATTATTATAATATTGTCATGAACTAGCCGTTATGAATATTATTAACTAAATTTTGAATTTTATAACATTATTATTCATCATACACATTTCTAGAACATGGTATAAGTACAAAATAAATTTTTCGGGTAAAATAAGTATTTTTCAAAAAAAATGCAGTTTTGCCGCCTTTTGATGGAGCACCCACTTTAAATCTATTTTTTGACATGTTTATAAGTTCAATTTGACAAAGTAAAATTCTTCTTTGGAATCAAGAAATAAAAATTTACTTTGGATAAAATTTTCATATTATTCTGGTAACTTTCACATTTTAATGAATAGTAAAAACACGCTATATTTTAATTAAAAACAACTTTTTTCATCGTAATATCTTATGTGGTTAAAATATAATATTGAATGGTTTTAAAGTATAAATAGAATATATTTTTACCATTTAATATAATGTATGTCATTATCATTGATTTTACCTTGAATTCGTAGGTTAAATCAATTCAATCTTTTGCAATGTTTTAAAGAAAAACCCGTTTTCTTTCGACAACGGGATTAATTTTAATTTAATTTCTGCATCTTTTGTGTATTGAATTTGGAAAAATGGATTCCATATTTGGAATCAGTGGGTCCAAATTATGTTAATAAGCTACTTTTTATTTTTGGGAATTATGAATAGTAACTACGGTAAATTTTATTTACCAGAGTTAAAGGTAAATCGGGTAATTAAGGGTAAATATAATATTTTAAAATTACCCTAAAAAATGTCAAAATCCTATTGGATGACTAAAATTTGACCCATATCACCTAAGGGTCGGATTAGAATCATTTAATGGACATTTGTCCATGAAAATAACTCAATTATTATTAAAACCAAAGAAAGTGACAACATGTCACTCTCTTAAATTTTATAAGTATATTAATTTTAATTTAGTGATAAACTTCATGAAACTTCGAACATGAATAGTCTCCTGAAATATAATTAAATTATCTACATCATATAAATTTATTTATAAATTTTAGGGATTAAATAATTATCATTAATTATGACACAATAGTGATGCAGAAATTGTTTATCTAGTGAAAAATCAAGAATATTGTTTTTGTTAAACTAATAGTGACCATAAAATGCACAAATACCTAACCAAAACTTATTTTCCATGTAAATGTAAACCATAAGCATCCAATGGTCGAATATTTGTCCATTTGGAGCCTTATAAAAGCGATTATGACACTTATATTATTTTATTTTAAATGATGTCAAAGTTGTCACCTTCATAATTTAATAAATATAACAATTTAAATATTGTGATTTTAAGATGATAAATTCGAGTAAAAGTATTATTTTGAAAGGTAATATATTTATATTCATCATAGAATTTTATTTTAAATTTTTATACAACAAATAAGTATATTAAATAATTATACAAAAATGATGTAGTAATTATTTTATTAAGAGATAAACCAAATAAATGGTTTTAAAAATAATAAAATAAATATTATATGAACTATTTAATGTGATAAACTAATTTTATAGATACATATGACCTTTTATTAATATATTAAAGCTTTTAGTTCGAACATATCTTCTGTATATATTTTATTTAAATTCAGATAAATGAATAGTGTCAACATTGACACTATTGTTATTTTACAAAAATAACATATTATAAAATTTTTTAAAAATCACAAAAATATTTAAAAATTATAAATTTATATTTATATGGTCTATAATGTTATAAAGTAAACAATTATGGAAAATTCACAACAAATAAGTAATTATTTGTTATAATTTAAAATTTAGAATTTTATTACCACAAATAAACTTAAATAGATTAAATAAGGATAAATCAAAATGATAAGGTTTGAAATAAGAACCAAACATGTCTAAATTTGATTGTTTGATGATATTACAACCCTATCTCATCTAATATTCTAATATGAGTCATTTTTGGAGGTTTTTAAGTGGGGTTAGATTTATTATAAATTAATATTTTTAAGAATTCCTAAGGTGCCCCTCTCCTCCCTTATAAAAGGGTACCTCCTCCCCCTCCTCCTCACACCAAATTGAGCACTCAAGATCGGCCAACCCCTGCAAAAATCCCTTCTTCACTTCCCTAGAATAGTCCTAGAGGTCCTGGTCTTCTTCAAAGACCAATCTTAGTTCCCTAAGTGAAGGATTCAAAGAAGCGTTCCAAAGAAGAGGTAATATCCATTACCGATCTTTTCAATTTCGTTCTTCTTCAACTTCTTCTTCTTTAGTTTTTTCATGATAAAGTAATAAAATCAGTATTACTTACATACTGATATGTTATTATAAATATGAAACAACCATAATTCTCCTTCTTTCCAACCTACGGAAAAATGAAATCACCGCGCGTGCGTACGTATGGAATATCGTCTCCACGCCGTGGTGTAATCTATTTTCCACCATCACTTTAAAAGGATGGGTATAATGGTGTAATGAGTAACTATTTATGATTATTATAAAGTAATATTGATACTGAAATAATATATATATACTCCAATACAGTTCCACGATCATAGGAACGATATCATCACTCGTGCGTACGTACGGAATACCGTCTCCACGATGTGATGCCACTTGTTCTACATGATCATCATTACATAGTAATTATATAAATTGAATGAATAAATATGATATATGTTACACTAATAACATTCTGGATATAAGGTATCTATAACCTTAAAAGAAGAATAAGAATTTATTCGGCAAAACACGCATAAGAACAAAAGGCAATAAAGACCCGAGTAACAAGTAACAATGAAATATTACTATCAAGAAGCTAAGAATATGACCATATATGATATCATATCAATATGTATGATTCTGGAATAAGTCAATAACATTATTTAAACCATTATACAGGAGCTTCGGACACGTACAAAGCAAATTGGACCTAAGGTAAGGGAAAATATCACAATCTCATTTTTATCCGAGATTGTTTATTCGTAAGTATTTACTGGGGTGTATTTTATCATCCAAATCCATGTTTCGTCAATATGTAATATTATTTCCATCCACCTAAAATAGTTTAAATCCATTTTTACCCTTCGGTGAGTTTTTAGTAATATGTATGAAAGGAATCTTATGTCGTTTTTCGTACGAAGTACTTTTTGACTTTTCCAACAAAAGTACGAAAAATGTTTTTTTTAACTTAAACGGCACGAACGGATTTTTATGGTTTTATAAAGCCTTATTTTCATGAAGCTTCCTCCAAAAGATATCATGAATATTTTTAATAAAATATCTTTCTTTTAAAATTTCATGATGTTTTGTGAAAAGAAATTGATTTTGAAGAAGAAAGGATATTTTCCTCAAGAATTCATTTCAAATGTTTTATCAAAATTATTTTCCATCTAAGATAATATAGGGTTCTATTTTTATCCCTATTATTACATTGATTTGATTATGTTTTGAGGGAATTAGTTTTATGAAGTCATTTACCTTATATGATTTGTTTTATGATGTCATGATGTTTCAAGAATCCCATTTTTGTTACATGTGTTATGCGATGATGTATGATTTATTATTATGTGGCACACATAAGAAAGGATTCATTATGAGATGGGTGGAACCTATATCTCCCTCCAATGCATTGGGTAAAGATTTTATATCTCATGAGATAGACATGGCTGGAATGGTAGGTTATACCGGTTCAGTGAAACAGGACTGAAACGAGGGTTACTCGATTCAGAAAGGGACTTTGTCCACTAAGATAGTCTTGGCAATGAGTGATGACTAACAAGAAATGATTCTCTATGACTATGTGTGTATGCCACAAAGTTCCATGTTTTATGTTATGATTATTGTGATTACATTTCACTACCATAATTTATTCCATGTTATGAAATTATGCTCTCTTTTTTAGGTTATGATTTCCAAAATGTTATGTTCTTATGAATATGATGTGATTGATATTTATTTTGTTTACCCTTACTGAGCATTTGAGCTCACCCTTTTATGTTTTCTTTTCCCCAGGATAGAAAGAAAGGTTTTAGGTAAAAAAAAGGAAGATCTTTATGGGAGATGTTGAAGATCATTCACCACGATTAGAAGATTATAGTCCGAGTTTCCAAAGACACTAAACTATTACGGTCCTTATGTGTGTGTTTTGGTAATGTACTAAGTATTCGGCAAAAGTAATGTAATGTCCATGTACGTCAAGCTTCGGGTCTCTACAGTTGGTATCAGAGGAAAGGTTTAGTCAACCTTTGGAAACTAGGATGCGAGAACTTTAGTGAGATCCCTAGAGATATTTCTAAGGTATGTCTAGGGATGTCTCTAAGGTTAAGTATGCGTATAGGTTATAGTACTAGAATTACGCTAACGATCATAGAATTAAACCTAAGATGTTAGATATTGAAGTTACTCCCCCTTTATTATGATTTTTGCCTCTCACACTATTCTTTTGGGTTTTAGAAAATGGCTGGAAACAAGATGATTCACGATAATGGAGGATATGATGGACAATGGAATGATATTCTTCATAATGAAATGGGATTTGGAAGTCCAAACATCATTATTATGCCGAATCCGCAATCTCATAATATGATCAAAAAAGTAAAATTTGGTAAGTTTCCTGACTCGGCTAATAAGAGAAAGATGGAGTTTCGTGATGATCATAGAGGAAAGAAAGTTCAATTTCCCCTATGTAAATCATGTGGGAAGAGGCATCAAGCAGAATGTTTCAAAGGAACTGGAAGATGCTTTGGGTGTGGAAAAGAAGGACACAAAGCAAGTAAATGCAACGAAAAAGGTTCAGTTAACAACATGGATGAGGATAATGGTATTGCTACGACATCAACAATGGTTAAATGTTTTAAATGTGGAATGTACGGGCATTATGCAAACCAATGCCCTAAGGGAAAGTCTCATGAAGATAATCAGTATGGTCGTATGGGAAGTATTTATGTGGATGATGATGAACAGACTACAAATGATATGTGAGATGAAAGAATTGTTGAAGCTCGGTCAATGGTTTAAGAATGTAGTGGAATGATTACATGTTTATCATGTGTAATGTTGTATAAGTAATCTCAGGGCACTATGGAATAAAGAGACATGTAAGGATTGTTACATTGTTGTCTGATTAATGTTACCAGTATCCATGAAAGGTTATTCAGATATTTTTGTAATGTAGATGATATGTGCATAATGAAGGGATAAGGAGAAAATAAAATGTTTGATAGTATTTATGATCTCATGACTGATATAAGGACTAAGTGATATCATGGTTTGAGTATATAGAATTTTGAGGATTTTGGTATGTGGAAAGTGTTAACTTTAAACTGCATTCATGTTTTCACTAAGGTATTCAAGAGAATACATGATTAAGGACTTTGAATGTTTGGAATGTGACCAACAAAACATATCTTATGATATATGGGGATCAACGATGGTATTAAATCTCTGGTAATCGTTTTCACTATGTTATGAGAGAGGACTGCAGTATTATGGATAAGCCTAAAGATTGAAATGGATTATGTTGGACATAAGTGAGTATTGTTTAAGGATAGAAGTTTTTTTCGATATTATTGATGGGATGTTATAGTAATGTAGTTTTAGAAAAAGGACAACCTGCAGGACGGACGACAGCCCATTGCGTCGGACAAGGCTGTAGGAATCGAACCCACAACCGAAGTGCGACTGGCCTTTATCGCCTACCACTGGCCTACAGGAAGTCCCTGTTTAGTAGAAACTAGTTTTATTATATTAAGCAGTATGATATATGAAGTATAAGTCCATTTTAGGAACCATATATGATTAATCTCACTATAGATCGACTTATGTATATAATTTTTGCTAACCTTTTGTTTGAGATAGATGGAATGACCCGTCATTCTATCACATGATCTGCTAACACTTCACGAATAACAAATTCAACTTCATTTATTTAAGAGATGAAGTGGAAATTGTTCAAGGCACGAACAATAGTGAGATTGTACCAAAATAAAGTAAGTATTTATTGTAATTCAAATTTTCAACTTTAGGGAAATGATCTTGAAAACCAAAAATGTTGTCCTAGTGCCCTTATATCCGATGAATCAGATGTTACCCTAGATCATCACAAATTTATGGCTTTGTGATTGCCATCTTTTCCATAACCATGTTCTCTACCACTCTCCATCAGAACATGATGGTTAGATTTCTCTTCCATATCCATATTTTCACCTATGTGGAAACCCAGTGATTAGTTTATTTGGGTAATCGTTACGTTTCTTACTTTTGTTTTTAAAGATAAGTTTTGGTATTCCTTTTTACGATGTGGGTTTCTATCAAAGAAACTTTCAAATAGTAAACCATTTATAACCCCGACGAATTTCGAGGGCGAAATTCATTTTAAGGGGGGTAGAATGTAACACCCCGAGATTTTATGAAAAATATTATTTTAATTTCATTAACGTCTTATGTTGTATTCTACACCAAGATTACCTTGCGCTATACGCAACACCGTATTAGCTTGCAGTATACGCAACACTATTCTTGGACCGTGTTACTCACAATTTTGATAATAGTTATTCTACGCAACATTGAGTATATATATATATATATATATTAAATGTATAAATGAAATATGGTTGGATTCTGTTATACGAAACAATGAAGGATTCTTTCACAACACGCAACCCTGACTTGGCTTTCATTACACGCAATCGCGACCTTCCTCGATAGCGTGTGTTGTACACAATACCGGGTTTTAATAAACAATGTTATATTATTATAATATTGTCATGAACTAGCCGTTATGAATAGTATTAACTAAATTTTGAATTTTATAACATTATTATTCATCTTACACATTTCTAGAACATGGTATAAGAACAAAATAAATTTTTCGGGTAAAATAAGTATTTTTCAAAAAAATGCAGTTTTGCCGCCTTTTGATGGTGCACCCACTTTAAATCTATTTTT
This sequence comes from Viscum album, assembly GCA_963277665.1. Classification (NCBI taxonomy): domain Eukaryota; kingdom Viridiplantae; phylum Streptophyta; class Magnoliopsida; order Santalales; family Viscaceae; genus Viscum; species Viscum album. The sequence continues at coordinate 312,625,953 of OY728161.1, forward strand.
TGACATGTTTATAAGTTCAATTTGACAAAATAAAATTCTTCTTTGGAATCAAGAAATAAAAATTTACTTTGGATAAATTTTTCATATTATTCTGGTAACTTTCACATTTTAATGAATAGTAAAAACACGCTATATTTTAATTAAAAACAACTTTTTTCAACGTAATATCTTATGTGGTTAAATTATAATATTGAATGGTTTTAAAGTATAAATAGAATATATTTTTACCATTTAATATAATGTGTGTCATTAGCATTGATTTTACCTTGAATTCGTAGGTTAAATCAATTCAATCTTTTGCAATGTTTTAAAGAAAAACCCGTTTTCTGTCGACAACGGGATTAATTTTAATTTAATTACTGCATCTTTTGTGTATTGAATTTGGAAAAATGGATTCCATATTTGGAATCAGTGGGTGCAAATTATGTTAATAAGCTATTTTTTATTTTTGGGAATAATGAATAGTAACTACGGTAAATTTTATTTACCATAGTTAAAGGTAAATCAGGTAATTAAGGGAAAATATAATATTTTAAAATTACCCTAACAAATGTCAAAATCCTATTGGATGACTAAAATTCGACCCATATAACCTAAGGGTCGGATTAGAATCATTTAATAGACATTTGTCCATGAACATAACTCAATTATTATTAAAACCAAAGAAAGTGACAACATGTCACTCTCTTAAATTTTATAAGTATATTAATTTTAATTTAGTGATAAACTTCATGAAACTTCGAACATAAATAGTCTCCAGAAATCTAATGAAATTATCTACATCATATAAATTTATTTATAAATTTTAGGGATTAAATAATTATCATTAATTATGACACAATAGTGATGCAGAAATTGTTTATCTAGTGAAAAATCAAGAATATTGTTTTTTTAAACTAATAGTGACCATAAAATGCACAAATACCTAACCAAAACATATTGGACATGTAAATGTAAACCATTATAATCCAATGGTCTAATATTTGACCTTTTGGAGCCTTATAAAAGTGATTATGACACTTATATTATTTTATTTTAAATGATGTCAAAGTTGTCACCTTCATAATTTAATAAATATAACAATTTAAATATTGTGATTTTAAGATGATAAATTCGAGTAAAAGTATCATTGTGAAAGGTAATATATTTATATTCATCATAGAATTTTATTTTAAATTTTTATACAACAAATATGAATATTAAATAATTATACAAAAATGATGTAGTAACTATTGTATTAAGAGATAAACCAAATAAATGGTTTTAAAAATAATAAAATAAATATTATATGAACTATTTAATGTGATACACTAATTTTATAGATACATATGACCTTTTATTAATATATTAAAGCTTTTAGTTCGAACATATCTTCTGTATATATTTTATTTAAATTCAGATAAATGAATAGTGTCAAAATTGACACTATTGTTATTTTACAAAAATAACATATTATAAAATTGTTTAAAAATCACAAAAATATTTAAAAATTATAAATTTATATTTATATGGTCTATAATGTTATAAAGTAAATAATTATGGAAAATTCACAACAAATAAGTAATTATTTGTTATAATTTAAAATTTAGAATTTTATTACCACAAATAAACTTAAATAGATTAAATAAGGATAAATCAAAATGATAAGGTTTGAAATAAGATACAAACATGTATAAATTTGATTGGTTGATGAGATTACAACCCTATCTCATCTAATCTTCGAATATGAGTCATTTTTGGAGGTTTTTAAGTGGGGTTAGATTTATTATAAATTAATATTTTGAAGAATTCCTAAGGTGCCCCTCTCCTCCCTTATAAAAGGGTACCTCCTCCCCCTCCTCCTCACACCAAATTGAGCACTCAATCTCGGACAACCCCTGAAAAAATCCCTTCTCCACTTCCCTAGAATAGTCCTAGAGGTCCTGGTCTTCTTCAAAGACCAATCTTAGTTCCCTAAGTGAAGGATTCAAAGAAGCGTTCCAAAGAAGAGGTAATATCCATTACCGATCTTTTCAATTTCTTTCTTCTTCAACATCTTCTTCTTTAGTTGTTTCATGATAAAGTAATAACATCAGTATTACTTACATACTGATATGTTAATATAAATATGAAACAACCCTAATTAACCTTCTTTCCAACGTACGGAAAAATGAAATCACCGCGCGTGCGTACGTACGGAATACCGTCTCCACGCCGTGGTGTAATCTATTTTCCACCATCACTTTAAAAGGATGGGTATAATGGGGTAATGAGTAACTATTTATGATTATTATAAAGTAATATTGATACTGAAATAATATATATATACTCCAATACAGTTCCACGATCATAGGAACGATATCATCACTCGTGCGTACGTACAGAATACCGTCTCCATGATGTGATGCGACTTGTTCTACATGATCATCATTACATAGTAATTATATAAATTGAATGAATAAATATGATATATGTTACAATAATACCATTCTGGATATAAGGTATCTATAACCTTAAAAGATGAATAAGAATGTATTCGGCAAAACACGCATAAGAACAAAAGGCAATAAAGACCCGAGTAACAAGTAACAATGAAATATTACTATCAAGAAGCTAAGAATATGACCATATATGATATCATATCAATATGTATGATTCTGGAATAAGTCAATAACATTATTTAAACCATTATACAGGAGCTTCGGACACGTACAAAGCAAATTGGACCTAAGGTAAGGGAAAATATCACAATCTCATTTTTATCCGAGATTGTTTATTCGTAAGTATTTACTGGGGTGTATTTTATCATCCAAATCCATGTTTCATCAATATGTAATATTATTTCCATCCACCTAAAATTGTTTAAATCCATTTTTACCCTTCGGTGAGTTTTTAGTAATATGTATGAAAGGAATCTTTTTTCGTTTTTCGTACGAGGTACTTTTTGACTTTTCCGACAAAAGTACGAAGAATGTTTTTTTTAACTTAAACGGCACGAACGGATTTTTATGGTTTTATAAAGACTTATTTTCATGAAGCTTCCTCCAAAAGATATCATGAATATTTTTAATAAAATATCTTTCTTTTAAAATTTCATGATGTTTTGTGAAAAGAAATTGATTTTGAAGAGGAAAGGATATTTTCCTCAAGAATTCATTTCAAATGTTTTATCAAAATTATTTTCCATCTAAGATAATATAGGGTTCTGTTTTTATCCCTATTATTACATTGATTTGATTATGTTTTGAGGGAATTATTTTTATGAAGTCATTTACCTTATATGATTTGTTTTATGATGTCATGATGTTTCAAGAATCCCATTTTTGTTACATGTGTTATGCGATGATGTATGATTTATGATTATGTGGCACACATAAGAAAGGATTCATTATGAGATGGGTGGGACCTATATCTCCCTCCAATGCATTGGGTAAAGATTTTATATCTCATGAGATAGACATGGCTGGAATGGTAGGTTATACCGGTTCAGTGAAACAGGACTGAAACGAGGGTTACTCGATTCAGAAAGGGACTTTGTCCACTAAGATAGTCTTGGCAATGAGTCATGACTAACAAGAAATGATTCTCTATGATTATGTGTGTATGCCACAAAGTTCCATGTTTTATGTTATGATTATTGTGATTACATTTCACTGCCATAATTTATCCCATGTTATGAAATTATGCTCTCTTTTGCAGGTTATGATTTCCAAAATGTTATGTTCTTATGAATATGATGTGATTGATATTTCTTTTGTTTACCTTTACTGAGCATTTGAGCTCACCCTTTTATGTTTTCATTTCCCCAGGATATAATGAAAGGTTTTAGGTAAAGAAAAGGAAGATCTTTATGGGAGATGTTGAAGATCTTTCACCACGATTAGAAGATTATAGTCCGAGTTTCCAAAGACACTAAACTATTACGGTCCTTATGTGTGGGTTTTTGTAATGTACTAAGTATTCCGCAAAAGTAATGTAAAGTCCATGTACGTCAAGCTTCGGGTCTCTACAACAAATGTAGGCCTAGTGCCTTATATGTGTTTCAGCATCAGATAACCCTTAGGTTTTGAGGTGAGACCGACTCACAGGCGGTTGAGGACTGGCTCGAGGAGGTGGATGAGTGTTTTCTAGAACTTCTACACCATCGGTAGGATGACATGTGAGTAGTTGAGTGTTCATCGAGGCGTACCGATCATTCCTGGTACTTAATGAATGCGATATGATTAGTGTGTCAGGGATCAGATATCTGAGTCAGGTGTGTTTAAAGGACATCTGTGCAAACACTATTCCTCTATGAATTCCTACTTATGCTAGGGAAATAGAGATAACCTTTCTGGTTGAATGTTCTTTGGCTGAACGGATATAGAAAATTAATGTCAGTAGTGGGAAAGTATGGAACTGGTTGCTGTCTTGGAGACTTGGGTGTGTAAAATGTTTTAGGAAGAGGATGTGTTAGGGACAAATGAATCTATAGGGCAGCAGATTTGGAAGCAGAGCTTTGGAGAGAAGCATGTGCTGGTATACTTTTTGACAAGTTAGAACCACCCCCTTTTTTGAGGACCCCGCTAGGCTCAGGGTGCTAGATGATATGGGAAGAGTGTTGTAGCATGTTGTCAAGGAATGGGACCAAATGGCACTAGGAATGATTCGATGTAACACCCCGAGCTTCCATGATACGCTTCTCTTTAAATAATGCAATAACTTGCATTGTACGCAAGTTTGAAATTCTAACACACTGTGACCAATCAAAATGGTCATTTTGAATAGTAATACCCACTTTTTGAAATTATATATATTTTATATTTCAAAATGGACTTCATTTTGGGATTCAGAAAATCTAAATTAGCCTATGTTGAATTTTTGGTATTTTTCTGAGAACTTCCAATTTTTTATGAATAGTGAAAAATATATAAAAACAACTTTTTTAATAAAAATAATTTATAGTGATAAATTATACTATTGAGTGGTTTCAATGTGTAATTAGAATATATTTTTACTATTTTATCCAATGGTGGTCATTAGAATTAATTTCACTTTGAAATTTGACATAAACAATTGTCAATCCATTAATATATATTGTTTCTTAAAAACACGCTATTTATTGTGACAACGGGAATTAATTATAAGATTAATTAATGAAACTTATATGTTTGGAATTTTGTAAAATAGAAATCATTTTTGAATTCGGAATATCAATTATAGCTTAGGATGAAATTTTGGCATTGTTCTGAAAAAATTCAATTTTTGATGAATATTGAAACCACTAAGTGGTAGTTAAAAAACTGATTTTTCATTTAAATTAAAAATTACCACTTCTGTGATTTGATTTTCAAAAATCCTACATACAAGGTTGTCATTAGGAAGTAAAATGTGGTTCAATGGGATTAAAATTATTTTTTTGTGAATAGTAACTTGTAAGTTTAATTAATCGCGATTAAAGGTAATTAGTGTAATTTAAGGTTAAGATAATGTTATAATAATATGAAATGACCCTGACACATGTCCTCACACTATTGTATGAGTCATTTCCTACCTATTCAATCCATGGGTCAACTTGGGGACCCCATGGAGCCACTTTGGTGGGAAAATGACATTAAAAACTTGTTATTTAATGTTAAAATAATAATGTCACAAACATGAGTTTTTTTACTAAAACAATTTTGAAATGGGGTTATACAGGTCAAATGTTTGACTATAAATATTCATTAGAAAGATAAAAATATTTACTACATCATGATATTTTTTTATAATTTTTAAACATTATAAAATTAAATTATTTATGACACCATGATGATGCAGTGATTACCTCATTAATTAACGATTTTAATAAAATGGAAGGATAATGTAAAATATAAGTATTACACTTGTCCAACGCCTATTGGATGAGTAGATATCTAACCCTTATCACTTTTTCTCAATATATATAAGTGTGGGACCTCTAAAATCAGAAAATCATTATATAATAAAGTAACATATCATTACTTTCCAAGAGTGCCCCTCCTCTCTTCTTATAAAAGGCCCCCACCACTACCACCTTACCCACACCTCTCAAGCCTTTGACTCGGACAACCCCTGCCCATTTTGTCTCTCCAATTACCTATTTTACTCCTAGAAGCCTCACTTTGGGCAGAAGTCTTCCCAAGGAAGCCTTTGAGCTCAAATCAAAAAGAGTTACCTGTTTTAAAGGTAGTGTTTTCTCTTGTGTTCTTATGTTTTATTTTGCTTCTCCAACCCCCTAAAATCTTTTTATTCATTTCTTTTGTAACAAAAATAGTATCATAAATATACTATGATTTTGTTATAATATGGATTCGAGCTACACTTACACACACCTACATCTAATTGTTAAAAAACATACTGTTTCTGTGGATGGAGAATTTCTTCCTCACGAAACGATGATTGTTCCACACTCATATAAAACCGTCAAAGGTGGCCATTAATATGTCACTATATTTATATATGATATATAATATGTTTATTTTTTACTTAAGATTTTTTATTTTTTATTTATGGCATACCTTTATGGATTCATTATGGTTAAACGCGATATCTTCATTTTTGGAAGCGCGGACTACCGCCCCCTCAAAGTGATTTGAATCGTTAATGCAATATGTGGGATGTATAAAGGATGTATTAAATGATATTATATATGATATTATACTGGAATTATAATATACATTTAAATCATTATGATTTTATTCCATTAAATACAAAATAGAAATGAAAGTAGCCTTCATGCGTACGTACGGCTTACCGTCTCCATGAACGATGCATTTCATTTCTTACCTGTAAATGTTACGTAATATTATGAAAGAATGTATATACTGAATATATATGATATATATGATATCTACATCATTAATGTAATTATGGAGATAATGTATATTATACCACATAAAAAAATTGTAATTAAGAGAAGTTTATTGTTGACTCAAGTACCAAAGATCGACAAAACGACCGTTGTTAACTTAAATGACGACATAATTTTCGTAACATTGCAATTAGTGATATAAAAGGGATAATGAACTTGAATAAGGTTCTTATGAAAGTAGATATTAACTCTAGTTTATTATTCAGGAGATTAAAGAACGGTCGAGTCAAGTTGGACACGAGGTAAGGGAACTTCTTAACCCAATTTCCATTCTTTGGGTTAATCTCCTACTTTCAAATTATGTCATGATATTATTATTTCCTATCTTGAATTTTTTACTTTCTTAATGTGTAATTATAGTGAATACACATAATAGATCTATTTTATTTAAAAAAATGATCTTTTACGGGACTACGTCTCAATCACCATTCATTGAGGCATCTTTTGTTTTATTCACAATTTTTTTTACGGTGTATAAACCCCTTTGACTTTTACGTTTATTCAAAAGTAATATTTTTATACGAAGAGTTTTACTAAACGAAAAAAGGAATGTTTTTCTTGTCGTACTTATGCGGGGACAACGTTATCTTCGCCGTCGTGACCATTATTTGAGTTTCGGCTTCCTCTACAAGTCATAAATTTTTTTAAATGAAAAATAAATACAAAGTTTTAATTTTCCTTTATTTTGGTATTGAAAATGTTTTTGAGAGTGTTTTTATTATATCAATGTGTTGTATTGATATATTGTGATTGAGGTGTGTAAATGTTATGTTTCCATTATGCATATTTTATGTGATATGATTATGTTATGGTTTATGATATGTTTAAACCTATTCATATGAGAAATGCATTGGACATAATACGTGACGGGTGGAGCACGCTATAGCTCCTCGATGCATCGGCAGGTCTCATGAGACAAACTAGTGTCTTCGCATGAGGCCTTGACAAAATCTTTTTTGTGGTCTTGGAATGATGCCTTGGCTACGTGGTTATGATAGTCTGCATTATGCATTCCATCATTATGAAAGTGGTTATTGATATTGCATTTGATTATTCGACCAGTAGAATATCCATGTGAATAAGTAAATGACATTATCTCATTTTACTTTTTCCATATTATATTGATGTTCAAGTTTAAAAGGCTTTTGTTTTAGCTATACATTTCCTTAAATGTTTATGTTTATTTATGAAATCTTCCACTATATTTTTATCCTTACTGATCATATAAGCTCACCCCTATCAATGTTTTAAATTTTCCATGATGTGAAGAAGTATTTTAGGAATGACTTGCAGGGATAGTCTGAAGGGGATATGAGTGTGGAAAATGGAGACTATGTTATTGTATTTTTTTCACTTTATGATGTAATATAACATTTATGAATGTATCTAGTTTTTTCAAGGCTACTAAACTAATCGGTCTTTCGAGACTTGATCTTTTGTGATCATGCCGATGTTACGCAATAATGCACCGACTATGGGTAACTGGGGACGGGGCATTACAGTTGGTATCAGAGGCAGTTTAGTACTAACCTTTGAAACTAGATTTAGATAAAAATTGATTAGAGCACAAAGCCCTAAGATAAACTTTGAGGATTAGTATAGAAGGACTTCCAAGATTTTTGTTATTAAAGAGATTTTATTAGTTTTCTGAGAAATACATCCCTGTATGGATACGAGAAGGTAGAGGCGGATCTGGCACAGATGTAACTAGGGGTAAATCTCGAAAACACCGCTTTGAGCTAGACTCGATCGGGAACTGGTGCACGACAATGGGTCTTGCTGCACTCTTGGTTACGACACTCCCGAGAGATATGATTAGGATAATTCTCATTTTCTTTACAAACCTTTATGAAGGATTTATGAGAATATACTTCCTCAAAGAAAACATTTCTTTTTATTATTATTGATTACATCCATAAATAGTTCAATTTATGTTATGTGTTTTATAAGTATGGAATTATGTATTTTGATTCATAAACAAATCTAGTTTATGCCATTATTTAGAAATGGCACCTAGTGGGAGGAATGGAAACTGTATAAATGCAGGCAATCCATGTAGGGATTGCCCTCCTACTCAAGATAATTATTGAGGAGCTGGAGATACAACTGGTACTGATCAACTTATCACAATACTGTGACAACTCACTAATGTTATGAATAATAACCTTACTCGTATGGATCACACTAATCCACAATGTGGAGGATCAATGTTAGACCTCTTCATGAGTCAACAACTGCCCACATTTAATGGGGGTACAAATCCATTAATAGTTGAGCAATGGATAAACTCCTTAGAGAAAATATTCCATGCCTTAGAGAGTACAAAATGGGATAAGGTTGTCATGGCAGTTTACCCCCTCACTGGAGATGCCGAACAATGGTGGTCGCTAATTCAAAACACAAAGTAAGATGAAGAATTATCAAGTATGGAATGGAGGGTGTTTAAGGATATTTTCTTATAAAAATACTTGCCACATGACCATCGAGCAGATATAGAATGGAAATTTCTGAGTCTGAGGGAGAAGGAGGATGAGAATGTCGCAAAGTATGAGGGTAAGTTTACAAGGTTAGCGAGGCATGTTGCAGATTATATAATTAACCCAAGAAGTAAGATTGATCGTTTCATTGATGGGATAAAACCATTTCTATGTCGAGCATTAGTATCACAATCTTTCTCAACATACGAAGATATAGTCTCGTGTGCAATTAAGACAGAAAATGAATTCTCTAAATCATATGACAATAAAGTAAAGCAAGAGAAGAAGAGAACGGTGGAACAAGAGACAGATAAAGGGAAAAAGGGAAAGAAAGATTTTCCAATATGTGATAATTCTGGGAAGAATCACCCTGGTACATGCCTAAAAGGAATGGGAGTTTGTTATAAATGTAGTGAAAAAGGTCATCAGGTATGTGATTGCAAGGGAAAGAAAGAGGATATCAATGTTGAATGCTACAATTGTAGGGAAATGGGGCATTATGCAAATGAATGTCCTAAGCGTCAGGAAAACTTACCTTAGAAAATGCCAAGGGATCAAGGACATTCTTATGCTGTTACTACAGTTGAAGTGAACCAATTAATGTTTTGGTGATTTTGGACTCAAGGATTATATTCTGGTTATAAGTATAATGTGATATATATAAATATTGTATTGTAGTAATTTTTTATATCATTAAGGTTTTAATATGATTAAGGTAATCACATTTTTAGTATGTGACAATAAGAGAAACTTTACTTTGTTTAGGGAATCTGATGTTACAATTGATTTTGGAATTTAGTGACATTTTATAGAAAGTCTGGGCAGAGGTATTTTGTATAACTAAAAAGTTTGGATTGGATTAAGTTGAACTTTGGAGGTTAAAACATTTCTGAAGATTATTTTTGGAATATTATAATACTATAGTATAGGAAAAGGACAACCTGCAGGTTGGGGGATAACCCATCACGTCGGACAAAGCTGTAGGAATCGAACCCACAACCATAGTGCGATAGGCATTTAATACCTACCACTAGCATACAAGAAGTCCCTAGTTATTACAAAAAAAGTTTTCCTAATCTAAATGGTATGTGTTAATATTTGGAACCTTATAAAATTATGATAAATAGAGTATTTTTGAGTTCTATTACCTTTTAGAGTGAAATATGGGTTTGTAGTAAATATTTATTAAAGAATGAAAGTCTACATGACAAGTATGTATATTCCCTTTACGTTCTTAGTAAATATTCTAAATGAATTCCTCAACTTTATAAAAGTTAACTTAAAACAAAAACGTTTCCAGTTAACCTTTTTCAACTGGGGATTCAATGACCGTTTAACTAATCAAAAGTTTGTGATTTTCTTATGGTTAACCTTATCTTAATCTTGTTTTCTACAACTCTCCATCAGACCTTGATGGTTTTTTTTCTTCCATATCCATATTTTCATAGAATCCAAGTATGGGATATCTTGGGTGACCTTTGTACTAATCTTTCTATATTTTAAAGTTATATTTTTATTAACCTTATTTCCGATGTGGGTATTCCACAAATGTATTTCCTATCTTCAACCTTTTATTTTCCTAATAAAAATTTCAAATTGTGAGGATGCAATTTATTGAAGTAGGGGATAATGTAACACCACTATCATCCACGATACGCTTCTCTTTCAATAACGCAATAGCTTGCATTGTATGCAAGTTCGAGATTCTAACACACCGCGACCAATCAAAACAGCCATTATGAATAGTAATACCCACTTTTTGAAATTATAAATATTTTATATTTCAAAATGGACTTCATTTTTGGATTCAGAATACCAAAATTAGCCTATGTTGAATTTTTGGTATTTTTTTGAAAACTTCCATTTTTTATGAATAGTAAAAAATACTTAAAAACAACTTTTTTAATCAAAATAATTTATAGTGATAAATTATACTATTGAGAGTTTTTAAAGTTTAATTAGAATATATTTTTACCGTTTTATCCAATGGTGGTCATTATAATTAATTTCACTTTGAAATTCAACATAAACAATTGTCAATCTGTTGATATATATTGTTTCTTAAAAACACACTATTTGTTGTGACAACGGGAATTAATTATAAAATTAATTAATGAAACTTATATTTTTGGAATTCTGAAAAATAGACATCATTTTTGAATTCGGAATATCAATTATAGATTAGAGATAAATTTTGGCATTGTTCTGAAAAACATCAATTTTTGATGAATAGTGAAACCACGAAGTGGTAGTTAAAAACCTGAATTTTCATTTAAAAGAAACATTAACACTTCTGTGATTTTATTTTCAAAAATCCTACATACATGGTTTTCATTAGGAAGTAATATGTGGTTAAATGGGATTAAAATAATTTTTTGGTGAATAGTAACTTGTATGTTTAATTAACCGCGATTAAAGTTAATTAGTGTAATTTAAGGTAAAGATAATGTTATAATAATATGAAATGACATTGACACATGTCCTAACCTTATTTTATGAGTCATGGCCGACCAAGACAATCCATGGGTCAACTTGGGGACCCCATGGAGCCAATTTGGTGGGAAAATGACATTAAAAACTTTTTATTTAATGTTAAAATAATAATGTCACAAACATGAGTTTTTTTACTAAAAAAATTTTAAATGGGGTAATACAAGTCATATGTTGGAATATAAATATTCATTAGAAATATAAAAATATTTAATAAATCATGATTTTTTTTATAATTTTTAGACATTAAATAAATTAAATTATTTATGACACCATGATGATGCAGCGATTACCTCATTAATTAACAATTTCAATAAAATGGAAGGATAATGTAAAATATAAGTATTCCACTTGTCCAAAGCCTATTGGATGATTATATTTAGAACCCTTATCACCTTATCCTCGAAATATATAAGTTTGGGACCTTTAAAATCCGAAACACATTATATAATAAAGTAACATTTCATTACTTTCCAAGAGTGCCCCTCCTCTCCTCTTATAAAAGGCCCCCACCAATACCACCTTACCCACACCTCTAAAGCCTTTGGATCAGCCAAAACCTGCCCATTTTGTCTCTACACTTCCCTCTCTTACTCCTAGGAGCCTCAATTTGGGCATAAGCCTTCCCAAGGAAGCCTTTGAGCTCAAATCAAAAAGACTTACCCATTTTAAAGGTACTGTTTTCTCTTGTGTTCTTATGTTTTATTTTGCTTCTCCAACCCCCTAAAATAATTTTATTCATTTCATTTGTAACAACACCAGTATCATAAATATAATATGATTTTTTTATAAGATGTATTCTAGCAACACTTACACACACCTACATCTAATTGTTAAAGAACATATTGTTTCTCTGGATGGTGAATTTCTGCCTCACGAAACGATGATTGTTCAACACTCATATAACACTTTCAAAGGTGCCCATTAAGATGTAAATATGTTTATATATGATATATAATATGTTTATGTTTTACTTAAGATTCTTTATTTTTCATTTATGGCATACCTTTATGGTTTCCATTATGGGTAAATGCGATATCAACATTTTAGGAAGTGCGGACTGCCGCCCCCTCAAAGTGATTTGAATCGTTAATGCCATATGTGGGATGTATAAAGGATGGAGTAAATGATATTATTTATGATATTATACTGTAATTATAATATTACTATATATAATTATGATTTCATTCCATTAAATACGAAATAGAAATGAAAGTAGCGTTCATGCGTATGTACGGCGTACCGTCTCCATGAACGGTGCATTTCATTTCTTACCTCTAAATGTTACGTAATATTATGAATGAATGTATATACTGGATATATATGATATATATGATATCTACATCATGAATATAATTATGGAGATAATGGATATTCTACCACATAAACAACTTGTAATTATAATATGTTTATTGTTGACTCAAGTACCAAAGATCGACAAAATGACCGTTAATAACTTAAATGACTACATAATTTTCGTAACATTGTAATAAGTTATATAAAAGGGATAATGAACTTGAAAAATGTTCTTAGTAAAGTAGATATTAACTCTATTTTATTACTTATAGATTAAAGAACGGTCATGTCAATTCGGACACGAGGTAAGGGAACTTCTTAACCCAATTTCCATTCCTTGGGTTAATCTCCTACTTTCAAATTATGTCAAGATATTATTTTGTCATATCTTGTATTTTTAATTTATTTATGTGTAATTATAGTGAATACACATAATAGATCTATTTTATTTAAAAAAAATGATCTTTTAAGGGACTTCGTTTCAATAACCATTCATTGAGGCATATTTTGTTTTATTCACATATATCTTTTATACGGTGTATAAACCCCTTCTACTTTTACGTTTATTCAAAGGGAATCTTTTCATACGAAGCGTTTTACTAAATGAAAAAAAGGAATTTTTTTCGTGTCATACGTATGCGGCAACAACTACTTCTCCACCGCCGTGACCATTATTTGTGTTTCGGCTTCCTCTACAAGTCATAACTTTTTTTAAATGAAAAATAAATACAATGTTTTAATATTCTTTTATTTTGGTATTGAAAATGGTTTTGAGAGTGTTTTTATTATATCAATTTGTTTTATTGATATATTGTGATTGAGGTGTGGAAATGTTATGTTTCCATTATGCATATTTTATGTGATATGATTATGTTATGGTTTATGATATGTTTAAACCTATTCGTATGAGAAATGCATTGGACTTAATAAGTGACGGGTGGAGCCCGCTATAGCTCCTCGATGCATCGGCAGGTCTCATGAGACAAACTAGTGTCTTAGAATGAGGTCTTGACAAAATATTATTTGTGGTCTTGGCATGATGCCTTGGCTACGTGGTTATGATAGTCTGGCATTATGCAATCCATCATTATGAAAGTGGTTATTGATATTGCATGTGATTATTCGACCAGTAGAATATCCATGTGAATAAGTAAATGGAATTATATCATTTTACTTTTTTCATATTATATTGATGTTCAAGTTTAAAAGGATTTTGTTTTAGCTATACATTGCCTTAAATGCTTATGTTTATTTATGAAAGCTTCAACTATATTTTTATCCTTACTGAGCATCTGAGCTCACCCCTATCAATGTTTAAAATTTTCCAAGATGTGAAGAAGTATTTTAGGAATGACTTGCAGGGATTTTCTGAAGGGTATATGAGTGTCTAAAATGGAGACTATGTTATTTTATTTTTTCACTTTATGATGTAATGTAACATTTATGAATGTATTTAGTTTTTTCAAGGCTACTAAACTAATCGGTCTTTCGAGACTTGATCTTTTGTGATCATTCCGATGTTACGCAATAATGCACCGACAATGGGTAACTGGGGACGGGGAATTACAGTTGGTATCATAGGCAGTTTAGTACTAACCATTGAAACTAGATTTAGGTAAACTTTGATTAGAGAACAAAGCCCTAAGATAAACTTTGAGGATTAGTATATAAGGACTTCCAAGAATTTTGTTATTATAGAGATTTTATGAGTTTTCTGAGCAATACATCCCTGTCTGGATATGAGAAGGTAGAGGCGGATCTGACACAGATGTAACTAGGGGTAAATCTTGAAAACACCACTTTGAGCTAGACTCGACCGGGAACTAGTGCACGACAATGGGTCTTGCTGCACTCTTGGTTACGACACTCCCGAGGGATATGCTTAGGATAATTCTCATTTTCTTTACAAACCATTATGAAGGATTTATGTGAATATACTTCCTCAAAGAAAACATTTATTATTATTATTATTGATTACATCCATAAATAGTTCAATTTATGTTAATTGTTTTATAAGTATGTAATTATGTATTTTTATTCATAAACTAATCTAGTTTATGCCATTATTTAGAAATGGCGCCTAGTGGGAGGAATGGAAACCGTATAAATGCAGGCACTCCATGTAGGGATTTCCCTCCTACTCAAGATAATTATTGAGGAGCTGGAGATACAACTGGTACTCATCAACTTATCACTATACTGGGACAACTCACTAATGTTATGAATAATAACCTTACTTGTATGGAGCACACTGATCCACAATGTGGAGGATCAATGTTAGACCTCTTCATGAGTCAACAACCGCCCACATTTAATGGGGGTACAAATCCATTAATAGTTCAGCAATGGATAAACTCCTTAGAGAAAATATTCCATGCCTTAGGGAGTGGCGAAAGGGAGAAGGTTGTCATGGCAGTTTACTACCTCACTGGAGATGCCGACCAATGGTGGTCGCTAATTCAAAACACAAAGTAAGATGAAGAATTATCAAGTATGGAATGGAGGGAGTTTAAGGAAATTTTATTATAAAAATACATTCCACATGACCATCGAGCAGATATAGAAAGGCAATTTCTGAGTCTGAGGCAGAAGGAGGATGAGAATGTCGCAAAGTATGAGGCTAAATTTACAAGGTTAGCGAGGCATGCTGCAGATTATATAATTAACCCAAAAGTAAGATTGATCATTTCTTTGATGGGATAAAACTGTTTCTATGTCGAGCATTAGTATCACAATCATTCTCAACATACGAAGATATAGTCTCGTGTGCAATCAAGACAGAAAATGAATTCTCTAAATCATATGACAATAAAGTAAAGCAAGAGAAGAAGAGAACGGTGGAACAAGAGACCGATAAAGGGAAAAAGGGAAAGAAAGATTTTCAAATATGCGATAATTGTGGGAAGAATCACCCTGGTACTTGCCTAAAAGGAATGGAAGTTTTTTATAAATGTAGAGAAAAAGGTCATCAGGTACGTGATTGCAAGGGAAAGAAAGAGGCTATCAATGTTGAATGCTACAATTGTAGGGAAATGGGGAATTATGCAAATGAATGTCCTAAGCATCGGGGAAACTTACCTTAGAAAAGGCCAAGGGATCAAGGACAATCTTATGTTGTTACTACAGTTGAAGTGGGATAAATAATGTATTGGTGCTTTTGGACTCAAGGATTATATTCTGGTTATAAGTACAATGTGATATATATAAGGATTGTACTGTAGTACTTTTTTATATCATTATGGTTTTAATATGATTAAGGTAATCATATTTTTAGTATGTGACAATAAGAGAAACTTTACTTTGTTTAGGGAATCTGATGTTACAATTGATTTTGAAATTTAGTGACATTTTATAGAAAGTCTGGGCAGAGGTATTTTGGATAACTATAAAGGTTGGATTGGATTATGTTGAACTTTGGATAGTATTGTTTATGGTTAAAACATTTATGAAGATTATTTTTGGAATATTATAATACTATAGTATAGGAAAATGACAACCTGCAGGTCGGGGGATAACCCATCACGTCAGAAAAAGCTGTAGGAATCAAACCCACAACCATAGTGCGACAGGCATTTAATACCTACCACTAGCATACAGGAAGTCCCTAGTTATTACAAAAAAGTTTTCCTAATCTAAGTGGTATGTGTTAATATTTGGAACCTTATAAAAATATGATAAATAGAGTATTTTTGAGTTCTATTACCTTTTAGAGTGAAATATGGGTTTGTAGTAAAAATTTATTAATGAATGAAAGTCTACATGACATGTATGTATATTCCCTTACGTTCTTAGTAAATATTCTAAATAAATTCCTCAACTTTATAAAAGTTAACTTAAAACAAAAACGTTTCCAGTTTACTTTTTTCAACTGGGGATTCAATGACCGTTTAACTAATCAGAAGTTTGTGATTTTCATATGGTTAACCTTCTCTTAATCTTGTTCTCTACAACTCTCCATCAGACCTTGATGGTTTGTTTTTCTTCCATATCAATATTTTCATAGAATCCAAGTATAGGCTATCTCGGGTGACCTTTGTACTAATCTTTCTATCTTTTAATGTTATATTTTTATTAACCTTATTTCCGATGTGGATTTTCCACAAAGGTATTTCCTATCTTCAACCTTTTATTTTCCTAAGAAAAATTTCAAATTGTGAGGATGCAATTTATTGAAGGAGGGGAGAATGTAACACCTCGAGCATCCACGATACGCTTCTCTTTCAATAACGTAATATCTTGCATTGTATGCAAGTTCGAGATTCTAACACACCGCGACCAATCAAAACAGCCATTATGAATAGTAATACCCACTTTTTGAAATTATAAATATTTTATATTTCAAAATGGACTTCATTTTTGGATTCAGAATACCAAAATTAGCCTTTGTTGAATTTTTGGTATTTTTCTGAAAACTTCCAATTTTTTATGAATAGTGAAAAATACTTAAAAATGACTTTTTTAATCAAAATAATTTATAGTGATAAATTATACTATTGATTAGTTTTAAAGTTTAATTAAAATATATTTTTACCATTTTATCCAATGGTGGTCATTATAATTAATTTCACTTTGAAATTGGACATAAACAATTGTCAATCTTTTGATATATATTGTTTCTTAAAAACACACTCTTTGTTGTGACAACGGGAATTAATTATAAAATTATTTAATGCAACTTATATGATTGGAATTCTGAAAAATAGACATCATTTTTGAATTCTGAATATCAGTTATAGATTTGGGAGAAATTTTGGCATTGTTCTGAAAAACATCAATTTTTGATGAATAGTGAAACCACTAAGTGGTAGTTAAAAAACTGATTTTTCGTTTAAATGAAACATTACCACTTCTGTGATTTGATTTTCAAAAATCTGACATACATGGGTTTCATTAGGATGTAAAATGTTCTTCAATGGGATTAAAATAATTTTTTTGTGAATAGTAACTTGTAAGATTAATTAATCGCGATTAAAGTTAATTAGTGTAATTTAAGGTAAAGATAATGTTATAATAATATGAAATGACATTGACACATTTCCTAACCCTGTTGGATGAGTAATGGACGACCAAGACAATCCATGGGTCAACTTGGGGACCCCATGGATCCAATTTGGTGGGAAAATGACATTAAAAACTTTTTATTTAATGTTAAAATAATAATGTCACAAACATGAGTTGTTTTACTAAAACAATTTTTAAATGGGATTATACAAGTCATATGTTTAAATATAAATATTCATTATAAAGATAAAAATATTTAATACATCATGATTTTTTTAATAATTTTTAGACATTAAATAAATTAAATTATTTATGACACCATGATGATGCAGCGATTACCTCATTAATTAAGGATCTCAATAAAATGGAAGGATAATGTAAAATATAAGTATTCCACTTGTCCAAAGCCTATTGTATGATTATATTTCGTACCCTTATCACCTTAACCTCAAAATATATAAGTTTGGGACCTTTAAAATCCGAAACACATTATATAATAAAGTAACATTTCATTACATTCCAAGAGTGCCCCTCCTATCCTCTTATAAAAGGCCCCCACCAATACAAACTTACCCACACCTATAAAGCCGTTGTATCGGCCAAACCCTGCCCATTTTTTCTCTCCACCTCCCTCTCTTACTCCTAGAAGCCTCACTTTGGGCATAAGTCTTCCCAAGAAAGCCTTTGAGCTCAAATCAAAAAGAGTCACCCATTTTAAAGGTATTATTTTCTCTTGTGTTCTTATGTTTTATTTTGCTTCACCAAACCCCTAAACTCTTTTTATTCATTTCATTTGTAACAACACCAGTATCATAAATATACTAGGATTTTGTTATAAGATTTATTCTAGCTACACTTACACACACCTACATCTAATAGTTAAAGAACATACTGTTTCTGTGGATGGTGATTTTCTGCCTCACGAAACCATGATTGTTCAACACTCATATAACACTTTCAAAGGTGCCCATTAAGATGTAACTATGTGTATATATGATATATAATATGTTTATGTTTTACTTAAGATTCTTTATTTTTCATTTATCGCATACCTTTATGGTTTCCATTATGGGTAAATGCGATATCAACATTTTAGGAAGTGCGGACCGCTGCCCCCTCAAAGTGATTTGAATCGTTAATGCCATATGTGGGATGTATAAATGATGGAGTAAATGATATTATATATGATATTATACTGGAATTATAATATACCTTTATATAATTATGATTTCATTCCATTAAATACGTAATAGAAATGAAAGTAGTGTTTATGCGTATGTACGGATTACCGTCTCCATGAACGGTGCATTTCGTTTCTTACCTATAAATGTTACGTAATAATATGAATGAATGTATATACTGGATATATATGATATATATTATATATAAATCATGAATATAATTATGAAGATAATGGATATTCTACAACATAAACAACTTGTAATTATAAGAAGTTTATTGTTGACTCAAGTACCAAAGATCGACAAAATGACCGTTATTAACTTAAATGACTACATAATTTTCGTAACATTTTAATAAGTGATATAAAAGGGATAATGAACTTGAAAAAGGTTCTTATCAAAGTAGATATTATCTCTAGTTTATTACTTAGAGATTAAAGAACGGTCATGTCAAGTCGGACATGAGGTAAGGGAACTTCTTAACCAAATTTCCATTCCTTGGGTTAATCTCCTACTTTCAAATTATGTCATGATATTATTATGTCCTATCTTGTATTTTTAATTTATTTATGTGTAATTATATTTAATACACATAATAGATCTATTTTATTTAAAAAAATGATCTTTTATGGGACTTCGTTTCAATAACCATTCATTGAGGCATATTTTGTTTTATTCACATATGTCTTTTATACGGTGTATAAACCCCTTTTAATTTTACATTTATTCAAAGGGAATCTTTTTATACGAATCGTTTTACTAAATGAAAAAAAGGAATTTTTTTCTTGTCATACGTATGAGGCAAAAACTACTTCTCCGCCGCCATGACCATTATTTGAGTTTCGGCTTCCTCTACAAGTCATAACTTTTTTTAAATGAAAAATAAATACAAAGTTTTAATTTTCCATTATTTTGGTATTGAAAATGGTTTTGAGAGTGTTTTTATTATATCAATGTGTTGTATTGATATCTTGTGATTGAGGTGTGGAAATGTTACGTTTCCTTTATGCATATTTTATTTGATATGATTATGTTATGGGTTATGATATGTTTAAACCTGTTCATATGAGGAATGTATTGGACTTAATAAGTGATTGGTGGAGCCCACTGTAGCTCCTCTATGCATCGGTAGGTCTCATGAGACAAACTAGTGTCTTGGCACGAGGCCTTGACAAAATATTATTTGTGGTCTTGGCACGAGGCCTTGGCTACATGGATATGATAGTCTGGCATTATGCATTCCATCATTATGAAAGTAGTTATTGATATTGCATGTGATTATTCGACCAGTATAATATCCATGTGAATAAGTAAATGGCATTATCTAATTTTACTTTTTCCATATTATGTTGATGTTCATGTTTAAAAGTCTTTTTTTAGCTATACATTTCCTTAAATGTTTATGTTTATTTATGAATGCTTCCGCTATATTTTTATCCTTATTGAGCATCTGAGATCACCCCTTTCAATGTTTTAATTTTCCAGGATGTGAAGAAGTATTTTAGGAATGACCTACAGGGATAGTCTGAAGGGGATATGAGTGTGTAAAATGGAGACTATGTTATTGTAGTTTTTCAATTTATGATGTAATGTAACATTTATGAATGTATCTATTTTTCCAAGTCTACTAAACTAATCGGTCTTTCGAGACTTTATCTTTTGTGATCATGCCAATGTTACGCAATAATGCACTGACTATGGTTAACTGGGTTCGGGGCGTCACATTCGAGGTACAGTCTAAGTCTACTACTAGCTACTGTATCAATAGACATAGGGACCAATCATTCCTTCCTTCCATGAATCTTGTCCACGACCTAGAGTTTCCAGTTAAACCATTGACTTGACCCTCACGTCTGGAGATACCTTTGGGGGGAGACTCGATAATCACACTTACGCCAATGGTGATATATGACCATTGAGGCAAGAGTTTTGGTTGGATCCTCTTGGTTGCTACGTCGAGGCCTTATGATAGTATTTTGGGTTTGTACTTGACATCCATAGTTCAAACTCCGATTGATAATATTAGGCAAAGAGGTTATGGTTTCTCTACAATGTTGGGATGGAGTTTTCCTTGGTCGGAGAAAAAGGAAACCCATGAAGAACATGATAGACTCATGCATATGATTGTTCATCCAATCACACATGAGTCGTCCAACCTCACCCCATGGCAGAAAAAGTTGACTTTAAGATATTCTATACACTTTGTAAGGGGGACATGGTAGAAGACGCACTCAATATGAGGTCTGGCCTGCATCTGATGAGTGAGGAGATAAAGCAGCTAGTTTCTTTGCAGATATCCTCTCTTGAACGATAAAGAGAAGATTTTCTTCAGTATCTTACATTCACTCCCCCACTTCTTCAGTGAGTCTAGGAGGTGCAACATGGGGACGCTGACTACGAGACACGACAAGCTCAGATATCCAGAGGACATGCACTTGACAGATTTTATGAAGGTGGGGAGAACGTCGTTATCTTCAAGAGACGTACCATGGTACCAATATCACTTCAGGAGTAGGTGTTGGGGGAGTTCCACACATACCTACTAATAGAACATATTGGAGTTGAAAAAATGTACTAGGACTTATGATGACAACACTGGTGGCCAGGAATGAAGATATCAGTTGCAGATTTTGTCTCTCAGTGCCTCACTTTCCAGAAAGTGAAGGCAGAGCATCAGGTACTAGTAGGCCTGGTTCAGCCTTTAGAAGACCCAAAGTGGAAATGGAATCAGATATCCACGAACATACATATAAAGGGGTCATGACTCCATTTGGGTGATCGTCGACCAACTCACCAGGTCGGCCCACTTCCTACCAATCAAAGAATAGTGTTTTGTAGAGAGCATGGGATGCATCTATGTGAAAAATATTTGTGGTTAAATGGAGTACCGTCGATGGTCATTTCCAATCGTGATGAATATTTTACTTCCAGACTATGTAAGGGGATGTATGAGGCTTTCAGGACACAACTTCATTTGATCACCACCTTCCATCCTCAGACGGATGGTCAGACTGAGCGGACCGTTAAAACCCTCGAGGACATGTTGCATGTTCTTGTCCTCGACATTGGTCACAGCTGGGAGGATCACTTACCTTTGGAGGAATATTTATACAATAACATCTATCACTCCACCATAGGGATGGCACCGTTTGAGGCGTTGTACATGCAACCTTCCATGTCACCATTGTGCTGGACTGACCCTGGGGAGTTAGCTCTCGCGGGACTAGAGATGGTATGGGCTACCATAGGGAAGGTGTGGATCATTTGGGAGCGAATGGAGACTGCACAGAGCCGGAAGAAGACTGATGATGACAGGAGAAAGCGACCTATGGATTTCAAGGATGGCGACCACGTATTTCTACGAGTCTCACCTCGATGAGGTCTACAGAGATTTGGATGAGGCGTCAAGTTATCCCCAGATTCATCAGACCTTCCTAGGTCCTCAGCATAGTTGGCGAGGTGGCATACCAATTATATCTTCCACCTCAGTTGAACTAGGATGGCGTCGTCTTCCATGTATCCCAGTTTAGGAGATACGTTCATGAACCTTCCCACGTCATCGACCATGGAGATATGGAAGTCGACGATGGGGAGAATTTTACTGAGGTTATAGTAGAGATTGAGGATCAATAAGAGCAGGTCCTTCATGGACAGTCAATACCTCTAGTGCACGTTTGCTGGCAGCACGGGAACCTTCAGGAGAGCACATGAGAGCGGGAAGCTCAGATGCATGCTCAGTACCCCCACCTGTTTCATTAGTTTTAGTTATCTCTTAAGGGGACGTAGAGCCCTGATGTGGAGAGAATTTAAGACCTGTAATTTCCAGGTAATTTTTATAAAATATATGGGAATTTAGAGAGTCCGAAAATCTGACGGAATGCGATTCCAAGGCCTAGAGTGCCCAGAATGATCCGTCAAAGTGTTTTTAAGCTTAAGTTATTGCCTGTAAGTAGTTTTCCTGAAAAGGTGGAATAAAATTTAAACGGTTACTCTGATCAGAAATATGAGTGCATCATTACACATAGGATGGTGTTTTTACTCTAGGTGAAACAAAATATTAGTCCGCCTGGGCCTCCTGTGAGAAATCCCAAAAATGGAATAATTGTAAATAAAATAATTAAATTAATTAATTGATTTTTCAAATGCATATAACTCCCAAATGGTAACATGGATTAAAAATCAGACACCATCGCAAAACATGTGAGGGTATTCTTTCTATATGTTAACATGGAATGAAAATCTGAGAGTACCGTTGGATTGTTTTAGGTGTGTTTCACCTAGCCTGAGACTAACCTCGACTGTCATGGGACGAGGGTGACTGATAATAGTTCTACAAAGTTTTTTGAGGTATGTTCTATAAATTCATGAGCGTCCTTCTGTATCTTTTGAACCGGTGCTCAGAATTGAATTCTGAGGGAATCGTTGAACTCGCAGTGCCATTATTCACTTAAGGTGACTTTCATCTTGATGGAATATGGTTGAGGGTGAAATTTAGTTTTTTGGTTTTTTGTGAAAGAATAAAAATAAAAATAAAAAAGTGTGACACATTATTTTTATTTTTAGTACCCATGTGTGTGTTTGGGGGTGGGGTCCAACGGAACTAAACCTCGTTATTAATGTTGGTAAGTGGGGACCACCAGACCATAACCTCTCATGAGAGGTTATGGTGGTGGGGACCACCAGACCCTAACCTCCCATGAGAGGTTATGGTGGTGGGGACCACATGAGGCCTAAACCACCCAACTCCCCTCTTAATGAGGGAGAAACCTCTCAACTCCCACATTAATGTGAAGGAGCCTCTTTAGATTCCTCTACATTATATTTTCCAACACCACCATTAATTTTTCCAACATAAATCAATTGGCTTGACCATTTTTTATATTATGTAACAGTGTCATTGGAATTTAGGAAGGTTGCTAATAAATGAACTGTCATAAATTACACGATCGTTGCATACCTCCACCCTCCAATATATTTGTATCTTGGGAGGAGGTTTTGGGATGGATTCACCAAGCAATGAAGCACTGGTAAAGTGACGTGACATCCAAAACTTAAAGGATTATAGTCTCCAATGAAGAACGCTCATTCGATGATGAACACTGACGAGGAATGCCATGGACTACAAAGAATGACCTAGACATATAATTTCATCCTCGGATCTTCCTCCAATGTAGGAGATGTTCATTTACAACGAATCGACGTCCACCTTCTCACGCCAAAATTTACCAACAATGATCAAGGTAGGCGTTTTATTTTAATCTTATTTTATTTCCATGATTCCTTCCTTCTAGAACAAAGAATTCATATCAACCCTTATCTATTTGATCCAAACTTGTATTCGTTTTCAAGGTTTTGAGATTAATCATTGAGGGAGGGTTTGTTGTGCTTCGTTCTTGTGAACTGTTTGCTACCACCCTAAACATCAAGTGTCTGGGCCAAAATAACATGGCCTCCCCTATGAACCTCTATTCCTTCGGTCAAATTGGCTCCGCCACACCTTGCCGAACCGTGCAGCCCTCCGACTCCTGAGCCACCCCGGCTGTGCTGCCCGTCAGCCGGTCCGCCCGCTAGCCGAACCCGCCCTGCCACGCCCCCCGGCCGAGCACCGCCCCAGCTCTCGGTCGTCGCGCCTCAGATCTCGGCCGCCGAGCCTTCTGAGCCGGCCTCCTAGCCCCGACCGCACTGCCCCAGCCTCTTGACGAGTCACCCCAAACAGCCCACGCAGTGCCCCCTGGGCTGACCCTCCAAGAACCACCCATGCGGCACCCTCCGGGTCGAGTCGTTACCTCGCAGGGCCCTCGAGTCTGAAATGTCTACGAGGTGCCCTCCAAGCCAAACTGCCCTCTCACCGACCTGTGGTCGGTCCGCACCCTCGTGACCGGTCCACGCCCTCACGGCCGTCCGCGACCCCTCACGGCCTTCTGGGCTTGTCCCGGTGGGCCAAGCCGAAACTAATGGGCTATCCCGCCCAATGGCTGAGCCTGACCCAGGGGGTCAGGCTTGGTCAACCCAGACCGGGTCTGGCTAGACGAGGTCAGGACAGGTCAGTCCGACTGGGTCGGACCGGAACCGGCCCACCTTCAACCCTTTTTTTTATTTTGTCCATATCTTTTGCACCGGGCATCTGTTTGATGAACCGTCAGCGGACCTGGTAAACATGGATCATGATGGTCCCTTTGAGTATACCCCTCTGGAGTTTGGGGTAAAATTGGCATACAATCAGGTTGGATTGTGCATGAATCCAACCGGTCCCCCGAAACTAAAAGGCTAATACCTCACAAACCGGAACTCTGATTGACGTGTCGTCTGTTGCATTGATACCCATATGACATGGCGGATCTTTGAGATACATCTTCATAGGACTTTGTGATGGTTGGACTATCGACTAGTAGCTCATGGAGCGGATCCTCCCAGAGATGAGTGAGCAAAGTGCAGAGACCAAGTAGCTAGCTGAGACCTGACGACTACTGAACGATTCGACTCAGAGTGATTCAACAAGACCGGTGGGGAGCACCTCGGTGTTGCGGCACACCCAAAGTGGGGGGTGCCTTGGTGTCATGATAGACCCATGGTACTCAACAGAAGCAGTAACTTAGTAGGCTATGAGGGGGATTTCCTTGGGGACGCGGAAGTCCCATGGTGGGGAGTGCCTTGGTGACGTGGTAGACCCATGGTACTCAACAGGATCAGTACCTCAACATTCCATGTTTGGTGGGAATCACATTGGTGTTGTGGCAGTCCTAGTGTACTCGATAGAATAGGAGTTCTCCAGAAGTCGAGGTTTTGAAAATGTGACTGGGGATGATACTTGATACTGCCCCTAGAATAAATCCTGGTTTGAGCTGAGTCAATAACCATTTTTTTTCCTCATGATTGAGATAGATTACATGATAACATAGGTATATGTATGGGTATATACCTAAGTGGGGTTATCTGTTTATTTCATACTTTGTGATTTATCCTTTTTGGATTTTGTGAGTCCTTGAGGGTATCGGGGTCCCTAATGAGTATTTTTATACTCACCCCTGCATGGGCTATGCGTGCACCTCGTTGTATTGGATGCAGACGATGGAAAGTGTTGACTGAGGCTGAGGGTACTAGGACTGGACGGTACCTGGAGGTGGACCCTATGAATTTTCGGTATATGGAGGAGACATACAGATGTGGAGTGCTGATGAGGCGATCTATACCTACCATTCAGGTAGGAGCCTCGGAGGACAACACAATGGCTCTTTTTCCATTTTCCTCATTTGTACTTGTACTTTCAGTTTCTTGTACATTCCATTCAAGCTTATATTATGGCCCCTTTTTACTTACTATACTCACTTTTTGGTTATTCAGTTTACTCGTGATCATATCTGCTATGTGTTTTTAATGGTTATAAAGGAAATGCCTTCCCAGTTTTATGGAATTACGCCTTTGGTGCCTGTCGCCAGCCCCTGGCCTATGGAATGCGAGCATGGGGTAGTCACGACACGGGCCTCGGGGGATGGGTCGTGACATTATGTCACCAAAAATGATCAACAAAACATATTGGATTTACAATTATATCTTTAACACACCCCCAAAAAATATTTTCATAATAAAAAGTAAAATTATTTCACAAGAACAATCATTCTCTCTATGGAAATGATTCAATTATATATAGACACCTATCATTCCTATGGTGGTAATGATAATTACTTAGAATTCGGTTATTTCAAAAGAATCAATCCAATCCATAAAAAATCTAGATATAAAATGAATATTATCAATTCCCCCACATAAAACCCTCTAGATAAATCAGTCATAGTATAATTGGTTTTGAATAGATCAAAAGTAAAACAGATCATGGATATATTTATAGAATGGTTGATAAATTTAGATTAATTAGAGACATAACTCGAATATAACAACCTCAATTGATCCAAACTGACAATGAAATCAATGGTATAGTATTACAAAGAACCATAGATAAGAGGGTTTGAGATAATGATGGATTATGGTGAGATTAGAGTTAATAAACTCGAGTAATTGGGGTTATTTTTCAATATATAAATATTTGATCAAGTGGAATGGTTTCACTTATCTGGTCATGTTCATTAGAAACTGCCCCACCGAACCCAAATTTCATGGATTCATAGTAGTGGGATCATGTCTGGACATACTATTCACCAGATGTATGAAAGCCTATATACCCATACTCGTTTCTTTATAAGGTTGACCTAGTGAATCTCATGGCTAAACAACCCATTTCAAAACATTGAAAATCACCATAGGAACTAGAAGGGGTATATTACATGGTTAGAGAAACTGTGATCCTCGACTCCTTCCTAGAAAACTAATTTTTGTTGAAACTTAAATACTAAAATCTTATACATCCTCAATGTTATAAAATGATTTTAAATTTAACAAATATATGATTTAAATGGAATCATACATATGATTGTTCAATTAGTGTATATAAAATTATTAAAAGTCATTACTTATATAGTTATTGAGATTATATTTTTTATTAATTGGATAGGATACAATAATAATGGTGAATCTTTTTATTTTTGGTAGAATATGAGAAAGATATGGATAAATATTCTCATTCAAGAACGAAAATGAAGATCTAGAATTTGTTTCCCATTTAAAAAAAAGAAAAGGTGGAAATTTATTACTTCTAGAATATCATTATGGGGAAGATTTAGAAGTATCCATAAATTTGTGTTGATATATATCATAGTATTTATAAAATAAAATAAAAATTGTATTGATTGTTCGAGAAAATGTCCCCAATAGTTTCATGGATGATCAAAATATTGTAGCCAATTGAGAGATATAAAAGTGTGGTCTAAGGAATAAAATACTAGCTAAATAGTGTAATTTAGTCTATCCATTGATGGAAAATCATCTAGATGACATTTAGAAAATGAATTAAATGTCATATAGTACATCATAATGAGTTTGAGATTATTTTTTGTGTTTAAATTAAATATATTAAATTAGTTAACTAAAAATTCACATTAGGGGTTCCATCATATATATGGATCCATGAATAGAGCACTTTGAAGAGGGATTCAACAACACTTATTTTTGCCTACATAAGAGTGTTAGTCCCTGTATTGGGATCCATAAATATAGATTGATTTAATGTGACCCATTTCTGCGCCACAATATTAGTCTATTTTCATATAATCTCTATTGGGGTCCATATATACATTTTCACAAAAGATTCATCGGTGTATTGGGATCCATCCCATGTTATTCCATAAAATTATATCCCTAAAAGAGTTATTAACGTATATATATTAAAATGTGAGATTTAGTTTTATTTATGTAGATATATAAATTTCTATAAAATCTATTGTCTATAATTTGGAAAATAAATACATGATACCTACTACGATTTTATGATTTCAAAATATCAAAATCAAAAAGTGTATTTTCATTTATTCATTTGATATTTAAAGGGAACATCCCAAAAGAGACATTAGAGTATGAATATCTATGATATAAATGTAAATTTTCATGTCACATTTAATAATCTTATTCATATACAGAGGGATATTAAAATGGAAATAAGATCATACTATTTCATATAAATTAAAAGGATAAAATATCTTGATTTTGAAATAAATAATGAAAGGATGAGTCATATGAATAGTTAAAAGAATATCCATGACTCAAATTAAGATAGTTTTTAGTTGAACTAAAAAATAAAACTCATTTAATTATTTAATATATTATATCACTAAAAATTCCAATGTGAAAAGAGTGTACAAAATATGGTTTTGAATTTTTTTATTAGAAATAATATTTTTCTAATATATATAAATTTGATGAATGAGATCATAGGTGCAAGGAAGTTAGAAATATGATACAACGACAACATTTAAAAAATTTATGTTTATCGATGGAGAATACCACAATTCATATAGAAATGGACTTGTGAATTGAAGTTGGTAGTAGGAGGATTCCTATAATGTAACTATATCATACAAAACATTTTCGGAGATTCATACTGTATGTTATGTCTACTATCTATCCTTGATGTTAAGATTATGATCATAAATCTCAATGTGTGTGAGTTGAATCATACATATAACCTTCAAGGAGAGTAGTTTACAATTGATTTGTCTATGAAGGAACGGTTTACATTCCTTGTTACGATACATAATGAACTAGTGGTTCCTATATAAACAAAACCTCTATACTTGCATGAGGATAATGAGATACAAAGAGGTAGTTGTTTCTATAACACTCAAGGAATAACATTTAAATTATCTAATACGAAACTTATGTAATATGTTTTTGATTTATTTCAGAATACAAGGATTAAAAATACTCTCATTTTATTTTAGTCACTCTCTCAAAATTAGGGCTTACACACAATCTTGGAAATCAACCAATACATTTCATAGAGTACAATATTATGTGTGAAACTTGTAAGTATTTTTGTTATATTGTTCTTTTTAAACTCATTTAAGAGATATGTGGAAATGTAATATTCATTGATTTATATATATTATACAAAATTTTTGTCTGATTGATAATAATGGATAAATAATTTAAAATTAAATCATGGTAAAAGTTGGATACCTTGATTCATCTTGACCACCCCCTTTCAATGTACATACATGACCACCAAGAATTACAAGTGTTATAAAAACATACTAGGTATACCTATTATTAGAAATATTTTATTTCCTGAATTATATTTATATATTATATAATTTTATTTAATTTTTTAGTCCCCTTAGAGGAAAATGAAGTTTCATTATTTGACAATTTTTTAGATGTTTCTACCGAAACTCTTAGGAATAGGATTAAAATTTAAAAAACAAGGGGTATAAATGTTTAAATGGAAAAAAATGATAAATCACTACATGAATCTGAAAGACAGTGGTAAGTTATATTATTTAAAATTAATTATAAATGGTTATTTTAATGAAACATGTTCATTATATGGATAGAATGAGGAGTATGTGTATATTATAATATTTGAAGACTCCTACTATTATATTTAATGATATTTTAAGGATTTACCTTCTTTTGTAGTCACAGAAATTGGTCATTTTGTTAAGGGGGACATAAGGAAAAATAACAAATAGGAGAAGGCATACATGAAATGGATGATTACTAAAGAATAAAATTCTAAAATTGTAATTATCTCATATATGTTGGTGATGAAAAGGGGAGTCGGTTGTACAGTGCAATGAAAATCTCTTGGATTGAAGAAATTATTCAAATATGATATTATGAGAATGTGATAAAAGATATTTATCTCCTTATACTTATCATTTCATGAATACCAATTTATAAAACCTTCATATCTTTAAAATAGGACCATTTAATTCCTAAAGGAAGAAAATAAAAAATATTGATAATTATATACAAGATTAAATAAACCTTTATGGGGATTAAATAAAAATGTTAATAAATAAACAAGAATAATCCCTGAAATTTTATCATGATGAGAATGTCTTTTTATAACTGAACTACCATAAACATTATGTAAAATTATAAAATATGGAAGCCAAATAAAGAGAAACATGTGATGTTACAATAAAAAAATATTCTAAAACCAATCCTTTTTATTGAATATTATCCCACAATGAACTCATTAAGGTGGAAAAAATTATAATACTATCTAAAGAAGAATATACAATATATTGGAAGAGTAAATTATTCCATTATGCTTATTTTTTTTATTACTAATATTATTTTGACTATTTCTATATAATAAAAAATAAAATATTGTTAAATTTTGGTACCTATTAATTTTCTAAAACACACCATATAATTATATGTGGATGTGGTAATATCCTATAAATGAAATTCCCAATAGGATATGAAAATTTATTGTTACTGTCTAAAAATTTAAACGGTTTCCAAACAAACTGTTTAGCATGGATAATACTGCAAACAAAGAAAATTAGTTTTATTTTCTACAATTGATTATATTAAATATTTTTTAATAATTACATGTAATGATTATATAATATTTTAATTTATAATTTTTTTAGGATTTTTATTAGTGTAATAATGCATATAGAAGGACAAGACATATTTATTAAAAGAAAAAATATATAAAATTGGAAATCTTTTCCTCAAGAATAGATTTGAATCCATAAAAACATCTATAATCATATATATATATTTGGGAATGATATTTAGGAGGGATGGAATGTACTAATCCAACAATAATCATATACTAATATAGGAAGATAGACAAAATAGAAAAGTAAGTAGCTAATGAAAAATAGTTTGGTTCCCTTCTAAAATAATGATGTGAAGAATGATGTTAAATAAAAAATTTATTTTGATTAAAACACTCTACTGAAATATAATATTAATTAATTAAAGGATTTATCAATTTATATGAAATAATATTATTATAGAAATAGGGGAAACACTATGGACCATTGCAAATAGGCCATGGAAATCACGATTAAATGGAGATAGAGTAATCCAAAGAGTGGATCAATAGAAGATAGGGGAATGGTATTTATTTATTTTTCAAAGTATAAGGAGAAAATATATACTAGTTTAAATGGAAAGGAAAAAAAATCTTGTAAAATACACATATAGAAACTCCATTAAATCTCAAAATATCAAGTAGGATTTTGTGATTATTTGGATAGTTCAGTTGACAATGTCTAAATAAATTTATACATATTAAGGATGTATTGAATGAATAAAATGATTCTTTATAAGAAGAATAATTAAATTTAATGAGGGTATTTCTAGGAATTAAGACCCCATACTTCATAACAACTTGTGTGGAATGTGTAGTAATGATGGAAATACAGTAATATATTTTTTGACTATATTATCAATTCAAGAATAATTGTTAAATAAGAATGATGAAAACGTAAAAGTAGCATTGAATAAGGAATATTTAATATTAGTGTGTATATTCCCATTACACCAAAAAATATGTTTTAAATAAAGATAAAATCTATGATTCACATATACTTTAAAAAATGTAAAATCAAAATGGGTCTACGAAAGATGAACTCTCAACACTTTAGAGAAATAAGGGAAAGAGTCTTGGGTATTAGATCAAAGTCTCAAACCTATTTATCATGTTATGTATGTGATTTAATTTTTCCATATTCCATTTTATATTTATATGCACAATAGTAATATAAATAGATTTATGAAAAAAGGGGGAGATAAGGAGGTTATTATTAATACTTTGTAGCAATAGAAATATTTTTCCATAATAAATTTTGGCTTGAGAATGTAAACCACGGTGAAGAGAGGAGTCAATCCCATGAGGTGAAAAATATTGAGTGTTTTACTTTTATTACATCTGTATTAATGTAATATATTTATTTTGGACATCATTTAAGAGAAATATAATTTTTGGTATGGTAATGATATTAACAACCTTTGGTTTTTTTCATTACATCTAGAGAAAGGGGTGTTCCTTAAGTGTGAGATAAGAGAAGAGAGTGTGATATTAATTTTTAATAGAATTTTGAATATGATTATTGATGTAGAGTTAATCTAAAAAATCATTGATGTGTTTTTTTGAACATCAATAGTATCAAAATAATTTTAATTCCTAGACATCCTTTCAATTTTGGTGAAGTATCACTTATTTTATACACTAGAATTTTTTCAAGTTGATTTAGAGGATATTAAAAACATCTCTTATCTAAGTTGTGTATTGTGTAGTCTATCTCATAATTGTGTAAACATGGATTTTATTTTGATCTAATGAGGTATAAGAGGTTGGGTTTAATAAATTTTTTTTAGATAAATAAGTTTAAATGAGTGATTTTCCTTCCCTATAAGACCATTTCATTTATTCTCAATATGGGGATAAAGGAATACGTTGAAGAACGCATATTGATATGAAGACTTAATGAAATTTCCCATAAATAAATAGGGAGTTTTTCATTGTTATATGGAAAATGTTTTATCCTTATCAATTAATGACTATCATATAATAAGGGTTAATAAATTTTTATGTCATACATTTATAAAGAAGAAACATTTCACTAGTTTCTATCTTACATGTTTGTGAAAATTGAGATGTTGATTCACCATTCAACAGGGAAAATGGAAAAGTTTATGATTTCTAAATACAAGGGAGAGATATATTAAAGAATGATACCCACATTTGATTTTATTGAGGAGTTATACTTTATAAATTTTAAAGACAACTGTTTTTAATTTATGGTGTCAATATCTATAATAGTTTAGAATGAGTTCTGATTAATCTACCTAATGTATCAATTGAACAACTAATGTGTAAGGAATAAAAATATATATTAATATTGGGAGATTTTATATCTATTTAATATATATTCATTATATTTTTTTAATATAATCTATCATGTGTTTGATAAGTAATCATAACGTGTTTTAAAGGATCTATTTTCTTATTTTAAAATAGAAATAATTTCCATGTTGAAATTCATATAAGGGGGTCAATCATGTCATGAGATTATTTAACATATCACCATGTATGGGGATTATTAATCAATTATTTAAATTATCATATTTTTGGTGGACTAAATATGGTAATCCAAAATTAGATATTTAATTAAATGTTTCCAGTTATAGTGATTACATTATGGGGTCCATGGATAATCCACCATGTAAAGGGATTCATATCTAATCCTTACAATTTTCCAAATATAGAGATTCATGTCTTAATAATCGATATATATGGATCAATCACTAGGTCATAGATATAAGGGGATACATGTCAATTTTATTGATGTGAATATATTTATATAAGATGTTTTTTAATGCAACACTACAACAATTTTTAATATTTTTCCCTTATAGAAAACTCACATCAATATCTTCTATCATGCATAGAAACAACCCAAAATGACCTATGAAATATCATATAAGAATATTATTAAAATAATAAAACCTATAATTAACAAAAATATATAAATCATAAATAAATAAATAAAAAATTGGATTGGGAACTCATATATTTTTAAAACAGAGTTGTTTTAATAAAATCATTTTTTAATAAAATATATTGTATATTAATTTCAATGATAAACATATCAGTTTAATAAGATTAATTTTAAAAAATTAAATTAACTTGTACATTAAACATGTCAACATTTTATTAGGAATAAATATTTTATATATTTCTAATGTAAATAATTTTTATGTGAATAGTTAAAAAATATCTATTTTTCTAATACCATTACTTATAATAAATTACAATAATACAAGAGTCAATTAAATAATTTCAAAACCTTTATTATATAAAAAATAAATTTTCCAAATTATTTGAAAATACAATGTTGAATTTAAAAAACTAATGTTTCATTTTTTTTTAAAAATAAGTAATATTTTACATCAAATACTTTTGTTATACACTAATTTTAAAAACTAGTTTACTTCACTAGTTAAAATTCAATCTCAAAAATTGATTTCATATTTTAGGTAAATATTTCCAAATAATTTAGCAAATCTAATATCATTTTAGGTATAAAATAAGATTATTATGTCTATTGTTAATGACCACGATATTCGTGAAAAAATTAATTTTCAATGTATTGTTATATTAATATTATATAATATTTATCTAAAAATATTAATTCATATATAATATATAATAAATTTGATATTAAATATTCAGATATATAAAAAAGTATTATCATTTTTAATTAATAATCAATGATATATAAGTGTACAAATATAAAATTTTCAAAATATATATTTTCTAAAAAACATTTTCTATATATATTATTTGTTTTAAATTAAAATTAAATTTTAAATTTTTTAGAAATTGAATAAAATTATATAGGGAATAAGTTTATTTTTATAAATCCAAAAAATTATAAAAGGGGTTATCTTATTATTTTTAGTAAATCATATATTACATGGGCTAAAATGAATTAACTAGGTAAAACCTAAAAAATATTTAAAGTGAAAAATATTTGAATAAATGACTATAAACATGTTTGAAATATCTATGAAAATTAGTGTTCTTATCATGACCTTTACCAATGGGGCTCATGTCTCAACCACATCATGACCTCCACCATTTTCAAGGTTGTGTCAACAAGCGTATAAAGTATTAACAAATATGGGAAGCCTTCGAAAAATGATCCTATTAACACCGAGCTAAAGATATCATTGGAGAATAATAGAGGAATAATAATGTAAAAATGAAATATATAGAAAATTACCGTGCATGTGAAAACCCCACATGTGTAAAATATTACAATGGTGAAAACTGAAAGTGATGGGGAAAAATACACACCCCACTAGAAATATTTCCAAACAAAAAAATGTGAAAAGTAAAATGTTGAGGGATCCCAACACTTAATATCCACTCTTTGATCATTGAGCATGGTCCACTACACATGGTATCCATATTATCTATTGTAGTCACTACTGACCAATTCGTCATCTACATAAGATAAGACAAGATCTACCAATGACCATGTAGGGTTGATTATATACTTACCCAGTGGGACACACCAAATGTTGTGGGGGAATGAAATAGGAGACACGATAGAAGTGTAACATATTGTAAACAGAAAAAACCTCAACCCAAAATAAGAGATTAACCTCATCCAATCATAAGGAGATCAAAATGGTTTATAGGTGGACTAAAACCCGTCTCTCTAACACACATTCAAAAAGGGTAACAAGAACCAATAACATGGTACATACAAACATACATATATATATATATATTATTTCACTAAAGAAAACCAAGGGATAATGGCCTTCTCTATCTAATAGCCCCACCTAGAAAATGAGTTTTCACTAGTTCCAAAGGCCTATAAACATTTCCCAACATCTCACATGTCTCCCCATAAGTAATCATGGGGATAGTATGAACCTATCTACAATGTTGTTTAATCAATGGTGTGAAATATCAAATGTATGGAGGACCGGTTCCCTTATTGGATAGGTGAGTAATATCTCCATATATAGGGACCACATACCCTAGTTTGAAAGGGGAGTATCAAATCTATCTACACTATTACTATGGAGTACCCACACCATAATCTCGTAGTGATGTACAATCCCTAATGAAATAATACTTGCACCCCATTGCAACATGGGAGTTACATCTCTATCTACATAATGAATATGGAGGACACATACCTTAATGTGTTGGTGGATAACCATGTCCAAGATAAGAGTAATGGTTCACTTCTATGATAGAGGGTATTGGCTTTGTATCTATATGTGTATCGAGGACCCACAAAATAATGTGCTTGGGGAATACCATATCCATGGATATAGGTACTACAAGGTGATATTGTAGTGAATCAATACATCTGCCTTGATTAAAAATGTGTAATTCTGGCATGATAATATGACAATGGAGTATCGTCTACATAGATAAAGGATCTACATGCGGATACAAAAGATGAGTACCATCCCTATCTGAACTATCCAATGATCTTGCTAGATCACTTCTATCATAAACCATCTCATGTGAAGCGGCACACAAGGAACATATCTGTTCGTATTGAAACATAGACTTTACAGGTCACTATAATATTCTATACAGAAAAAACACAACTGATATCCTACTCATGGGCCAAAATCTGATTCCCAATGTATGATATTTGATAGATAGAACTTTAATTACAAAGAAGGTACACATCATTTTGGGGACCCATCGATGTGTGGTCCACTCTTCTTTGAATCCATGTCCATTATTTTACACACATTTCTATCCATGTAGTACTACATGCCATGTCTTGATAAAATTAATTATGAAAGAACAATGTTCATCATCATTCCTATGTGAAAAATGTTAAACAACTACTATGTCATGGAAAAAATTCATGAATATATTAATAGATACTTCTATTTTTATCCTCAAGGAAAAATGATCTAGATAGGATATTCACTTAGCTGAAATAGTCACCTAGTGAAGAAAAACTCATTTCACTACCTCATGATCAAATGACGCTTAGTGGGCCTGAACCACAAGTCATAATTAAACAAAAAATAATGATCATGAAATATATGACTCAATGTTAGGGTCTCAAAGCATTAGATAGATCATCATCCCAACAATATATGGAAATGATATGTCAGTTAATTTACTTCATAATAAAAATATAATTACTATTATTGGGTACTTTATTGACCTGCATCACGATCCTGAATAAAATATCACACAATAGTCTTAAATTGGATATATCTAGTATAGGGTCATGATTCTAATGATTGTTAAACAATAAGAAATTGAAATGAAATGTTACGAAAGAAAAAGTATTTCCCATAAAAAATAATTAATAATAAAATTTTATATTATAATATTTATTTTATCTTATTTTTTTTAAAACATTATTTCAAGCTCACATAGGTTAGGCCATTGGTTTTTCATGTGGTTTCCCACTTCATTTTTCCAATTTCATCATTTCAGACCTTAATTTCGTTAGGTATCCATATAAATATTTTTAATCCTAAAAACATGCAATAGCCACATGTTGTATCCCCCACTCATAGTACCCATGCGCCTCCTCCATTTCTTTTTAATCTCTTTTGTTATCATTATTTTGTAATATAACTACAAATATATATCATAAAAGGGGGGTCTATACAACTCCCACTTCTTCAATCTCAATCACATATAACACTCTAAAGTATCATCCCAACTCACCAACCTAATTATTATTTTTATTATAATGTTAATTATTATTAACTCTCATCATGTTGACCATATCAGTCCACTAATCGGATATATTTGTCCATCCAAGGTCTCATCTATACTGAGTATCCCCCACTATAATACCTCACTCACATCCCCTACATGGAACTAATTCTATCACATTTCACACCGTTGTCACACATCTACTGATAATACAGTGATCATCGATCTGATCCTAAATAACCTCTGAAAATTAATCAATAACTAGAGTTGTCGACCCAAATTATTCTAAAAAATCCTTCATACACATTAATCAATCGATCTGAAAACTATTGATATGTGATTCATTCATGCTACTGGAATAAATCAGGGTGTTAAATCACACTCATACCCACCCCAAAATATTGAATCATGACTGTGTGGTCCAATGATGTAGAACATGATTAAATTTGAGGTAGAAATTGCGTTAGTAAAGGTGAAAAACATAATTTAAGAGGACTTATAGGCCAAATTTTCATAATAATCAAACCACGGTGAGAAACATGGAATTCAAAAGGAGTAATTTGAATTAATACATTATTTTGATACACTGACTCCTGTGAAGATTCATTTAAATGATAAAACAACACATTTGATCATGTTCAATATTTTTATCTCAATGGTGGGGACAATAAATGAAATTTCCTACATTGATTATGGACCAATCATTAGTCAAAAATTCATCCTATAGAAATGAAGATGATATGCTACATCAATTTCCTATTGATACACCCCGATCTGGTCACTAGTCATCATTTGATCATGATCCTCCAATGAATGATGATGAAAAATCATCTCAATAATCACAAGGTTATGTGGATAACCCTATAGATTCTATATAACATGATATTTAAAGTGAATAAATTGTTTTTTCTTAAAATGAAAATATTAAATAAATAAAAATTTAATAATTTAAATATTTCTCCAATGATGGTTCTCAAGAAAAACACTCCACACCGAATAAGGTTATATCACACCTAGGGTATAAATCATGTTATAGATTCAATGGTTGCCTCAGAATTTCCAAATGAATATCCTTCTTTCAGTTATTTGGGATAGTATTATAATATAAATATGTTATATTAATTAATTTATCCAATTCCCCAACAAATGGTTTTCCTGTATGAATGTCCCACACAAACAAACATTAGGTCGTGCCCATTGTAATCCTCATTCATTTGATTCAATGATAGTATCAAATTTCTTATATATATTTTTTAATAGATAATACGCTTTTTATGAAAAAAATTTGTTCATGATATAAAATGTATTAAATATTTTTATCATATTTATTCTGGTCTCACCGGGCCTTGTAATCGCACATCATCTCTGTCCCTAGCTCCTAAAATATTCTAATAAATATTCCAATGTCACACAAGGAAAAACAAGTGTCTGTAAATTATTCCCTTCATAAAAAATATTCATCCAAAAATGGAAATACGTAAGGGGAAGGGTGGGGATACAAATCTAGTATATGTCTCACACAATCCAACAATCTCCCCTAATGGATTCACGTGTTGACAAAAAACACATACCAAATGAAAACTCATTCCCATGAAGGGGCTTTATGTTCTAGTTTTCAACCCAACTAAATACTTGAAATGGAGAATCCACTCTTACAAACATGATTACCCAGGTCCATATCATTCAATGATTCAGGAAAATACCTCTACTCTTGTGGTAAGTAAGGGACACCAAGCACCCAGTCCAAATAAGGAGAGGTCAATCACTCCAACAAATTTCTGGACCATAGTGGACATACAACCTAGACTTGAGGATCTATTACCATGTTTATGCCTATATTTTCCCTAAACCTAACATTGCATCAACCATTACATGGTCCACTGTCACTCCCATATTTGGAATACATATCCATAGAAGTAGTCCTTGAAATCAAGAACTAACTCCATGAGTGTTTTAAAACTACTATCACTTTCGGATCTTATCATGAACCATCCCCATGTGTCTCACATACAACAAATATAATATAATATAAATGAGCGTTCCATTCTATAATAATACCATTAACATTTCCATGAAATATAATGATATGTATCATCAGTCTTGTGAACTCGGTTGTTGAATTTATAATGAAAATGGGTATCACCAAGGTCTCAAAGAAACTATAGCTTCTCTGGGAATAAAATATTGCTTCTTCAACATCTCAAACCAATTTATTGTGATAATAAAAATTTAGGTAAAACTATAATAACAACGTCATCCCATTGAAATGATCTATGAACTAAATTATTAACACAGTTGGATAATATTCCCCCAGTCTCCCTATTTTGTGACACTAATCCACAGCTAAAATCAAGATCTCATCCACCACATATGAGAATGACACCAGGATAAACATGTAAACACACTAGGTATTACAAATTCCCTTTTATGTTGACTACTCAAACTTTTAATCCATATCTCATGGCTATATATTCTCATTAAACATGGAAGAATAGATATCTGGTCATCCTTATTTAATTCAATGAAGAAAGAAAACAATCGATGTAGAGGTAAACTCAACACTTCCTCATGAAGGATTCTTTCATAGTCCTCTACCATCATAGGAAACTGAATGCTTTGGGAATTTACTATTCCATGGTTAATACCATCCAACTGATAATGAAGCAGCTATAACCTTCTCTAAATGAGCTCATCCTTCCCTATATGGGGATCACTTTCAATTAAAGGAGTAATACTCTATTGCAACAAACGGGAAGAACAAATACCCACACTAATAGAAATCATATAAGAAATGGTGGATGCCCATATTGAAGAAAACATAATAATATCCCACACATACTACGAAAATATTTAATGGGAGGCTCTCTCTCTATCTCTCACCCTCAATAAAGAGTTATTTCATTGGTTTGTACATATGAGTGATAATTGATCCTCACAATAGGATCCTCAATCATTAGGATCAAGAGAAAAGGGACTAAATTGGTATTGATAGGTCTTGAAAATGGTCTCTGTAACAGCCCGAGATTTTATGAAAAAAATATTCTTTTTATTTTACTAATGTCTTGTGTTATACGCTACACCAAAAGGAGCTTGCACAACACGCATCCTTGACTTACCTTGCATTACACGCAATCGCAACCTTCCTCGATAGCGTGTGTGGTACGTAATCCTGAGTTTCACGAAACAATGATATGCTATTAAAATATTATTAAAACTAGCTGTTATGAATAGTAATAACCACTTTTTAAATTTTAGAAATTTTAACTCTCAAAATGGACTTCATTTTTGGATTCGGAGTATCTAATTTAGCCTAAGGTGAAATTTTGGTACTTTTCGGATAACTTTCATATTCTGATGAATAGTGAAAATTACCAAATTATAATTAAACAACTTTTTTAATCGAAATAATTAATAGTGATAAATCATTAATTTGAGTGGTTTTAAAGTATATTTAGAATATATTTTTACAATTTAATACAATGTTGGTCATTGGATGTAATTTCACATTTAAACTAGACATAAACAAGTGTCAATCTTTTGATAGATTTTGTTTTTTAAAAACACGCTATTTGTTTTAACAGTGGGATTTAATTATAAAATTAATTAATGCAACTTATATGTTGGGAATTTTGTAAAATAGAAATCATTTTTGAATTCGGAATATCAATTATAGCTTAGGGTGAAATTTTGGCATTTTTCTGAAAAACTTCAATTTTTGATGAATAGTGAAACCACTAAGTGGTAGGTTAAAAACTGAATTTTGAATAAAACTTAATTTTACCGCTTCTGTGAATGGAATTTCGAAAATCCGAGAGACACGGTTAATATCAAGTACTAAAATGTGGTTCAATGAGATGAAAATAATTTTTGGTGAATAGTAACTTTTTACTTTTTTTTACCGCGGTTCATAGTAAATAGGGCAACTAAGGGTAAATATGATATTAATATTACCCTAACACATGTCCTAATTCTATTGGACAAGTGGAATTCGACCAAAAACAAACTTAGGAATAAAATATGACCATTTAGGCCCACTTGGATTAGATTAGGACTTTTATTATTAATTTATTTAAAGAAGGGTTAAAATAGTTAAAATCAAAGTTTAATAAGTAAATCATTTTTAATATGGGGTTATACATAAGATAAATTCTACTATAAATATTCATTAGAAATCTAAAAAGATTTCCAACATTATGGTATTTTATTTTTAATTTTTAGACATCAAATAATTTAATTTATTTATGACACAACGATGATGCAGTAATTATCTTATTAATGAAATATTGACATAATTGATGTTATAAACACCACAATAAATGTAATTTGAGACTTTTTATGAATTACACTAATTTTCTAGGTTACTATGATATATTAATGTTGATTTAATCAACTTGGTTCGAACATTTAATTCTGTTATGACTTTCACAAAAATCACATATCAAATAGTGTCAAAATTGACACAAAATAGTTTTTAAATCAAATATTATATTATTAATTGTTATTGTATTCCTAAAAATCTAAGGTTAGGCCAAATGACTTAGATAAGGATATATATATTAATAATAAACAATTTGGGGTTCGTTTGGCATGTTATAGTAAGTGTATTAACCATATAGTGTAAGAAAACAAAAAGACACGGTAAAAGTTAAATTATTTAACTTATAGTTAAATCTAATTGATAAGGTTAAAATAATACCTTAAACTTGTCTAAATCCTATTGGTTGATAGGATTTCGACCCATCCCCACTT
The DNA here is from genome assembly GCA_963277665.1 of Viscum album. Lineage (NCBI taxonomy): Eukaryota > Viridiplantae > Streptophyta > Magnoliopsida > Santalales > Viscaceae > Viscum > Viscum album. The sequence goes on from OY728161.1 coordinate 312,668,580, forward strand.
TATCTTCGAAATAAGACCCTTTGGAACCATTATAAACCGATTTTGAATTTAATATAAAATAATATTTTGAGATATTCCTAAGGTGCCCCTCTCCTCCCCTATAAAAGGACACCTCCTCCCCCTCCTCCTCACACCAATTTGAGCACTCAAGCTCGGCCAACCCCTGCCCATTTATCCTCTCCATTTCCCTAGAAACATCCTAGAGGTTCTGGTCTTCCTCAAAGACCAATTTTAGTACCCTAAGAGGAGGTCTCAAAGAGGCACTTCAAAGAAGAGGTAATTACCGTTACCAATTCTTTCATCTTTATTTCTTCTTCCACTTCTTCTTCTTAGGTTGTTTCATTATGAAGTAATAAAATCAGTATCACTCATATACTGATATGTTATTATAAGTATGAAACAACCCTATTTCACCATCTATCCATCCTACGGAAAAAGAAATCACCGCGCGTGCGTACGTACGGAATACCGTCTCCACGCCGTGGTGTAATCTATTTTCCACCGCCACCTTACATGGATGGGTATAATGGTGTAAAGAATAACTATACATAGTTATTACAACATCATATTGATTCTGATATATTGTATAATCCACTCCAATTCAATTCAATATTTATAGAAATGATATCATCGCTCGTGCGTACGTACGGACTACCGTCTCCACGACGCGATGAGATTCATTCTCCATGTTAACCATTTAAGAATGATTATAATGTATATATAAGAAATAATAATTAAATATATGAAATTATAAAGCTACTGGATTTATGTATATATATACATATGTATGTCATCTACTTACTTCCATTTCAAGACAATAAGGAAAGGAAAACAACGTTCATGCGTACGTACGGACTACCGTCTCCATGAACGGTGTTTTTCATTTTATTTATCTACCTATTATATATATATATATACTGAATATATATGATATATAAATCATATTTTATATTATGGAAGTGAGTAAATCATTATATAAGTAATAATGATGTCAAGAACAACAAGTCAAAACACCTATGATAAATGAAACGATTTTACCCAAAACGCTTTTTAACATGGAATTTACAAAAGAACGGGTAAAATAAAGACATTAGTGAACCATATATGATATCATAACAATTAGTATGATTCTGGAATAAGTCAATAACATGATTTAAATCATTATATAGGAGGTTCGGACAGTTACAAAGCAAGTCGGACCTAAGGTAAGGGAAATATCGCAATCTCATTTTTATCCGAGATTGTTTGTACTTTGAAATTTACTGGGGTATATTTTATCATCCACATCCTTGTTTCCTCAATATGTAATGTTATTTACATCAACCTACAATTGTTTAAATCCAATTTTACCCTTCGGTGAGTTTTTAGTAAAAGATATGAAAGGAATCTTTTGTCGTTTTTCGTACGAGGTACTTTTTGACTTTTCCGACAAAAGTACGAAGAATGTTTTTTAAACTTAAACGGCACGAACGGATTTTTACGGTTTTATAAAGCCTTATTTTCATGAATATTCCTACAAAATATTTCATGACTATTTTTAATAAAATATCTTTCTTTTAAAATTTCATGATGTTTTGTGAAAAGAAATTGATTTTGAAGAAGAAAGGATATTTTCCTCAAGAATTCATTTCAAGTGTTTTATCAAAATTATTTTCCATCTAAGATAATAAAGGGTTCTGTTTCTATCCATATTTTTACATTGATTTGACTATGCTGTGATGGAATTATGTTTATGAATTCCTTTATCTTATATGAATGGTTTTATGATGTCATGTTGTTTAAGAATCCCATTTTTATTACATGGGTTACACTATGATGTATGGTTTATGATTATGTGGCACACATAAGAAAGGATTCATTATGAGATGGGTGGGACCTATATCTCCCTCCAATGCATTGGGTAAAGATTTTATATCTCATGAGATAGACATGGCTGGAACGGAAGGTTATTTCGGTTCAGTGATACAGGACTGAAACGAGGAGTGAACTCGGTTCAGAAAGGGACTTTGTCCACTAAGATAGTCTTGGCAATGAGTCATGACTAACAAGAAATGATTTTCCATGATTATGTGTGCATGCCACAAAGTTTCAAGTTTCATGTTATGATTATGGGGATCTCATTTTCACTTCTAGGATTTATCCCATGTTATGATATTATGAGCTCTTTTGCAGGTTAAGATTTCCAAAATCTATGTTCTTATGTATATGATGTGATTGATATTTCTTTTGTTTACCCTTACTGAGCATTTGAGCTCACCCTTTTATGTTTTCTTTTCCCCAGGATATAAAGAAAGGTTTTTAGGTAAAAAAAAGGGAAGATCTTTATGAGAGATATTGAAGATCTTTCACCACGATTAGAAGATTACGTTCCGAGTTTCCAAAGACACTAAACTATTACGATCCTTGTGTGTGTGTTTTTGTTATGTACTAAGTATTCCGCAAAAGTAATGTAATGTCCATGTACGATAAGATACGGGTCTCTACAGTTGGTATCAGAGGAAAGGTTTAGTCAACCTTTGGAAACTAGGATGCAAAAACGTTAGTGAGATCCCTAGAGATATTTCTAAGGTATGTCTAGGGATGTCCCTAGGGATAAGTATACGTAAAGGTTATAGTAATAGAATTACGCTAACGATCATAGAATTAAACCTAAGATGTTGGATATTGAAGGTACTCCCCCTTTATTATGTTGTTTTCCCTAGCATGATTTTTGCCTCTCACACTATTCTTTTTGGGTTTTAGACGATGGCTGGAACCCGAAGGAACCGTGTTGATCAATGCAATGGACAATGCAATGATTGCCCTCCTGAACAAACAAATGTTATGGGAGATGGAGTGAAAAATCTTATTGCTATACTTACACAAGCTATGAATCATTCTGGACTTCCAAATGAGCAGAGAAGGGAACAATATTCTATTGAGTCCTTCATGAGGCAACGTCCACCTTCTTTCAGTGGGTCTTCTGATCCACTTGTGGCTGAACAATGGATCAGTACTACTGAAAAGATATTTTCAGTTCTTCAATGTTCTGAACATGATAAAGTCATCTTAGCAGTATATCGTTTGGAAAGTGAAGCTGATCAATGGTGGAATCTTATCAAGAATACGAGGCCAAGAGATGAAATTGAGTCCATGGAATGGGACGAGTTCAAGAACTTGTTTTTCAGTAAGTACTTCCCTCGTATTCTTCGAACAAAGATAGAGAAAGAGTTTCTTGAACTGAAGCAAAGGGACGATGAATCTGTTGGTACCTATGAAGCAAATTTTACAAGACTTGCAAGGTATGCTTCTGGAATTATCATCCAACCTGAAAGTAAAGTTGATCGATTTTTCAGTGGCTTAAAACCAAGTCTTCGAAGGGCATTAGCTATAAGAGACTTCAGTAGCTATGAAGAAATTGTGCGTTGTGCTATCAAGGTAGAAATGGAAGTTGGTGTTACATATCCATCTCATGGTTTTGACAAGAAACGAAAGATGGAGTTCAAGGAGAAATCTCAGAATAATGGTAAAAAGAAGATGAATGTTTCCTTATGCTCAAAGTGTGGAAAGAAGCATGGTGGAGATTGTCTTAAAGGGACTAGAAAATGTTTTAAGTGTGGAAAAGAAGGTCATCGAGCAGCTGAGTGTCGAAGTAATGGAAAAAGGGTTTCTAATGATAAAGCAAACACTGCAGAGAACGCACCGCCAACACTTCAATGCTTTAAGTGCAAGGAAATGGGGCATTATGCTAATAATTGCCCTAATCCAAGGGTTAGTGATGATCAACATGAGCAACCACTGAAGGAAAAGGACAAAGGGAAATCACATGCGATGACTATTGGCAATGTTGAATATGAAAACGATGTGGTGGAATGATTAAGTGTTTATGTAATGGGATTCCAAAATAATGTTGTATCATTGAGTATTGCAATATTTATTGATGTGGTATTCAAAGTGATTGAGATATTTTTTGGAAATAAGATGATATGCGCATAATGAAGACGAGAAAATGAAATGTTTAATAGTATTCATGAGCTCATGATTGATATAAGGACTAAGTGATATCATGGTTTGAGTATATAGAATTTTGGGGATTTGGTATGTGGAAAGTGTTAACGTTTAACTGCATTCATGTTTTCAATAAGGTTCAATGGGTATTCAAGAGAATACATGATTAAGGCCTTTGAATGTTTAGAATGTGACCAACAAGACATATCTTATGATATATGGGGATCAACGATGGTATTAAATCTCTAGTAATCGTTTTCACTATATTATGAGAGTGGACTGCAGTATTATGGATAAGCCTAAAGATTAGAATGGATTATGTTGGACATAAGATAGTATGGTTTAAGGATAGAAGATTTTCGATATTATTGATGGGATGTTATAGTAATATAGTTTTAGAAAAAGGACAACCTGCAGGACGAGCGACAGCCCGTCGCGTCGGACAAGGCTGTGGGAATCGAACCCACAACCGAAGTGCGACTGGCCTTTATCGCCTACCACTGACCTACAGGAAGTCCCTGTTTAGTAGAAACTAGTTTTATTATATTAAGCAGTATGATATATGAATTATAAGTCCATTTTAGAAACCATATGTGATTAATCTCACTATAGATCGACTTATGTATATAATTTTGCTAACCTTTTGTTTGAAACAGATGGAATGACCCGTCATTCTATCACATGATCTGCTAGCACTTCACGAATAACAAATTCAACTTCATTTATTTAAGAGATGAAGTGGAAATTGTTAAAGGCACGAACAACAGTGAGATTTTACTGAAATAAAGTAAGTATTTATTCTAATTCAAATTCTTTAACTTTAGGGAAATGATCTTGAAAACCAAAAATGATGTCCTAGTTCTCTTATACCTGATGAATCAGATGGTACCTTAGATCGTCACAAATTTATGGATTTGTGATTACTGGCTTTTCCATAGCCATGTTCTCTACCACTCTCCATAAGAACATGATGGTTAGATTTCTCTTCCATATCCATATTTTCACCTATGTGGAAACCCAGTGATTAGTTTATTTGGGTAATCGTTACATTTCATACTTTAGTTTTTAAAAGCCATGTTTTGGTATTCCCTTTTACGATGTGGGTTTCTATTAAAGAAACTTTCAAATAGTAAACCATTTATAACCCCGACGAATTTCGAGGGCGAAATTCATTTTAAGGGGGGTAGAATGTAACAGCCCGAGATTTTATGAAAAAAATATTCTTTTTATTTTACTAATGTCTTGTGTTATACGCTACACCAAAAGGAGCTTGCAAAACACGCATCCTTGACTTACCTTGCATTACACGCAATCGCAACCTTCCTCGATAGCGTGTGTGGTACGTAATCCTGAGTTTCACGAAACAATGATATGCTATTAAAATATTATTAAAACTAGCCGTTATGAATAGTAATAACCACTTTTTAAATTTTAGAAATTTTAACTCTCAAAATGGACTTCATTTTTGGATTCGGAGTATCTAATTTAGCCTAAGGTGAAATTTTGGTACTTTTCGGATAACTTTCATATTCTGATGAATAGTGAAAATTACCAAATTATAATTAAACAACTTTTTTAATCGAAATAATTAATAGTGATAAATCATTAATTTGAGTGGTTTTAAAGTATATTTAAAATATATTTTTACAATTTAATACAATGTTGGTCATTGGATGTAATTTCACATTTAAACTAGACATAAACAAGTGTCAATCTTTTGATAGATTTTGTTTCTTAAAAACACGCTATTTGTTTTAACAGCGGGATTTAATTATAAAATTAATTAATGCAACTTATATGTTGGGAATTTTGTAAAATAGAAATCATTTTTGAATTCGGAATATCAATTATAGCTTAGGGTGAAATGTTGGCATTTTTCTGAAAAACGTCAATTTTTGATGAATAGTGAAACCACTAAGGGGTAGGTTAAAAACTGAATTTTGCATAAAACTTAATTTTACCGCTTCTGTGAATGGAATTTCGAAAATCCGAGAGACACGGTTAATATCAAGGACTAAAATGTGATTCAATGAGATGAAAATAATTTTTTGTGAATAGTAACTTTTTACTTTTTTTACCGCGGTTAATAGTAAATAGGGTAACTAAGGGTAAATATGATATTAATATTACCCTAACACATGTCCTAATTCTATTGGACAAGTGGAATTCGACCAAAAACAAACTTAGGAATAAAATATGACCATTTAGGCCCCCTTGGATTAGATTAGGACTTTTATTATTAATTTATTTAAAGAAGGGTTAAAATAGTTAAAATCAAAGTTTAATAAGTAAATCATTTTTAATATGGGGTTATACATAAGATAAATTCGACTATAAATATTCATTAGAAAGCTAAAAAGATTTCCTACATTATGGTATTTTATTTGTAATTTTTAGACATCAAATAATTTAATTTATTTATGACACAACGATGATGCAGTAATTATCTTATTAATGAAAATTGACATAATTGATGTTATAAACACCAAAATAAATGTAATTTGAGACTTTTTATGAATTACACTAATTTTATAGGTTACTATGATATATTAATGTTGATTTAATCAACTTGGTTCGAACATTTAATTCTGTTATGACTTTCACAAAAATCATATATCAAATAGTGTCAAAATTGACACAAAATAGTTTTTAAATCAAATATTATATTATTAATTGTTATTGTATTCCTAAAAATCTAAGGTTCGGCCAAATGACTTAGATAAGGATATATATATTAATAATAAACAAGTTGGGGTTCGTTTGGCATGTTATAGTAAGTGTATTAACCATATAGTGTAAGAAAACAAAAAGACACGGTAGAAGTTAAATTATTTAACTTATAGTTAAATCTAATTGATAAGGTTAAAATAATACCCTAAACTTGTCTAAATCCTATTGGTTGATAGGATTTCGACCCATCCCCACTTTAGCTTCGAAATAAGACCCTTTGAGACCATTATAAACCGATTTTGACTTTAATATAAAATAATATTTTGAGATATTCCTAAGGTGCCCCTCTCCTCCCCTATAAAAGGACACCTCCTACCCCTCCTCCTCACACCAATTTGAGCACTCAAGCTCGGCCAACCCCTACCAATTTATCCTCTCCATTTCCCTAGAAACATCCTAGAGGTTCTGGTCTTCCTCAAAGACCAATTTTAGTACCCTAAGAGGAGGTCTCAAAGAGGCACTTCAAAGAAGAGGTAATTACCGTTACCAATTCTTTCATCTTTATTTCTTCTTCCACTTCTTCTTCTTAGGTTGTTTCATTATGAAGTAATAACATCAGTATCACTCATATACTGATATGTCATTATAAGTATGAAACAACCCTATTTCACCATCTATCCATCCTACGGAAAAAGAAATCACCGCGCGTGCGTACGTACGGAATACCGTCTCCACGCCGTGGTGTAATCTATTTTCCACCGCCACCTTACATGGATGGGTATAATGGTGTAAAGAATAACTGTACATAGTTATTACAACATCATATTGATTCTGATATATTGTATAATCCACTCCAATTCAATTCAATATTTATAGAAATGATATCATCGCTCGTGCGTACGTACGGACTACCGTCTCCACGACGCGATGAGATTCATTCTCTATGTTAACCATTTAAGAATGATTATAATGTATATATAAGAAATAATAATGAAATATATGACATTATAAAGCTACTGGATTTATGTATATATATACATATGTATGTCATCTACTTACTTCCATTTCAAGACAATAAGGAAAGGAAAACAACGTTCATGCGTACGTACGGACTACCGTCTCCATGAACGGTGTTTTTCATTTTATTTATCTACCTATTATATATATATATATACTGAATATATATGATATATAAATCATATTTTATATTATGGAAGTGAGTAAATCATGATATAAGTAATAATGATGTCAAGAACAACAAGTCAAAACACCTACGATAAATGAAACGATTTTACCCAAAACGCTCTTTAACATGGAATTTACAAAAGAACGGGTAAAATAAAGTCATAAGTGAACCATATATGATATCATAACAATTAGTATGATTCTGTAATAATTCAATAACATGATTTAAATCATTATACAGGAGGTTCGGACACTTACAAAGCAAGTCGGACCTAAGGTAAGGGAAATATCGCAATCTCATTTTTATCCGAGATTGTTTGTACTTTGAAATTTACTGGGGTATATTTTATCATCCACATCCATGTTTCCTCAATATGTAATGTTATTTACATCAACCTACAATTGTTTAAATCCAATTTTACCCTTCGGTGAGTTTTTAGTAAAAGATATGAAAGGAATCTTTTGTCGTTTTTCGTACGAGGTACTTTTTGACTTTTCCGACAAAAGTACGAAGAATGTTTTTTAAACTTAAACGGCACGAACGGATTTTTACGGTTTTATAAAGCCTTATTTTCATGAATATTACTAAAAAATATTTCATGACTATTTTTAATAAAATCTCTTTCTTTTAAAATTTCATGATGTTTTGTGAAAATAAATTGATTTTGAAGAAGAAAGGATATTTTCCTCAAGAATTCATTTCAAGTGTTTTATCAAAATTATTTTCCATCTAAGATAATAAAGGGTTCTGTTTCTATCCATATTTTTACATTGATTTGACTATGCTGTGATGGAATTATGTTTATGAATTCCTTTATCTTATATGAATGGTTTTATGATGTCATGTTGTTTAAGAATCCCATTTTTATTACATGGGTTACACTATGATGTATGGTTTATGATTATGTGGCACACATAAGAAAGGATTCATTATGAGATGGGTGGGACCTATATCTCCCTCCAATGCATTGGGTAAAGATTTTATATCTCATGAGATAGACATGGCTGGAACGGAAGGTTATTTTGGTTCAGTGATACAGGACTGAAACGAGGAGTGAACTCGGTTCAGAAAGGGACTTTGTCCACTAAGATAGTCTTGGAAATGAGTCATGACTAACAAGAAATGATTTTCCATGATTATGTGTGCATGCCACAAAGTTTCAAGTTTCATTTTATGATTATGGGGATCTCATTTTCACTTCTAGGATTTATCCCATGTTATGATATTATGAGCTCTTTTGCAGGTTAAGATTTCCAAAATCTATGTTCTTATGTATATGATGTGATTGATATTTCTTTTGTTTACCCTTACTGAGCATTTGAGATCACCCTTTTATGTTTTCTTTTCCCCAGGATATAAAGAAAGGTTTTTAGGTAAAAAAAAGGGAAGATCTTTATGGGAGATATTGAAGATCTTTCACCACGATTAGAAGATTACGTTCCGAGTTTCCAAAGACACTAAACTATTACGATCCTTGTGTGTGTGTTTTTGTTATGTACTAAGTATTCCGCAAAAGTAATGTAATATCCATGTACGATAAGATACGGGTCTCTACAGTCTCCACATAGTGAATTGTGGAATTCACCTTTTTGGTAAAAACTACAGCTGGATAAGTAGTGACAGAGGAAATATCCAAAACTACAGTCAAGCATCTTGTCTAGAATCCACTTTTGTTATAAGATCATCCTTTCCATTCCTCTCCTACTCTCCTCAAATAGGGCATGCTATAACACCTCATCCAACAATAAGGACCTAAATCACACAAGATAAAGGAAATCTCCCAATACAACTCAATACTTTTTTTATGACACTGACTGTCCCATATAATTTTAGATCGTGTCACCAGAACACATCCTAGTGGTGTAAGTCTCTCTCTTTCTTGGATGTAATAAAACATGTCAAATATCCTCAACTCATGCTTCTATTTATAGCCCCCATCACCCAATATGAGTCTCATCATAAGGGCCACCACAAAAAGGGGCCCCATCCAAAAGGTAGATCCAAATCAATATATCAGACCAAACCTCAACTAACTTTTAAGGGATATTATATCAACATACAACAAGGGTGATATCTTTCTTTTGAACATACAATACACACTCAGTATGGGTGCATCATAATATTGTACAACCAAAAACAACTATTTTTCAATGATGAATATTTGTTGTCAGTTTAACCATTTGATTAGTAGAGATTTGAAAAATCCTAACAACATAGATCATTGACTCAGTCCAATCCTCTAATACTTGGGGTTACTGCACATCTTTGAAGCACAATGGCCACTATTTCTAGAACTCTTCGAGTGTACTATGAATGTGTGCATCCTTATATTTATCAATTAGTGGTATAGTTTTCTCGAATGGTGGGGGTGATACTTTCTAACCTCCTGGGGGAAGGAACTCATGTGATGGCCCCCGAACATAGTCCTCATCACTCATAAGGTCATCATCATGTTTCTAAATAGTTAATCCATTGGGATATCATCATAGAGACAACTGGAATGTTATCATTACGTACCACTATCAAATGAGCATATATATTTACATGGGTATTTATCTCAAGAAGTATAGTCAAAGGCTCAATCATATAAAATTCATGTACATTAATCCCTATAATAAATGTATTTCTATAATGAGTCGATAAGAAGGTTCTCAATATCCTGATGCATGGATATGTCAGCTGCCACACCAATATTGGTTACCTACCAAAATTATTCCCTCGTGAAATTCTGACATTGTTACCCTATTTCCTGAAAAAGCATCGCAATATGAATATTACAAACACCATATCCATGATCAATCTTTCATTGATTAAAATTATTCACAACTCGACCTAACAAGGCTCGAGAAACAACTGCCCCCCAGCCCACATGAATTGTATATGGGGATGTGACAAGCACTAAAATGAATAAATACCATGGGAGGCCTTTTCATAATGTACTTGTATACATATACTTATACATATTAGTATACATGTGATGTGGAATAATAACAACAAGATAAAAAATCTATAATATAATCCTGCATGTGAAAACCTCTAGGGTGTACGATAGAGAAAACTAAAATTAAAGGGGAAATTTATGTTCCCAACCAAAAATATGTCCCAAATGATAAAAATGGAAATGAAAAATTGTAAGAGAATCTATCTCATGGCCTATAATATCCAACCAATTTTCATGGTCCAATGCAAACGGTATCCTTATGGTCCATTGTAATCAATGCCAATCCATCCATCATCATAATAACACGAGAATTTGTGGTAAAATCCCATTAATGGGTGTCTATAATAATACCTATAAATACTCACCAATTGATAATGGGAATGAAATAAGAGACACAATATAAGTATAACATATAATAAATAGGAAGCAACTCAACCCAATCCAAGAGAGTAACCTCATCCAACAATAGTGAGCTCAACATTGTGCTTAGGTGGACTATACAACATGTCTATTCAATCTATTTAAAGAGAGTAACTAGATCCAAAAAATGGATATATATATATATATATATATATACTCAAAAAATATAATCCCAATGACTGAGATAGGGGATTTCTATTTCACAACCCAGTCAAGAAAAAGAGTATCCATCGGCAACAAAGTTCTATAAATGATTCCAAACATCTCACATGTCTATCTATAAGTAAATGGTGGAGGGTCCTCACCGACCCACTATTCCATAGAGTAAAGGGGATCAATATGTAATTTATGGAGGACCCACACCATATTGTGATGGGGGAGTACATTCTACTTGTATATAGGACCTAAAACCTGCTGGGATAGAGGACTGCCATCTCTACCAACACAGTGAATATAGAGGACTCGCACAGTGATATGACATGGTAGAACCATATCCTACGAAATAGGACCCACACCTTGGTGCGATAGGGGATTACCTTCTATATCTACACAGCTTATATGGATGAAATTCACCATGATTTGATAGAGGAGTAACATATCCAAGGAAATTGGACATGCGACCTGGTACGATAGGGGGGTAATGCATCTATATCTATATGAGTATGGTGGAATTTCTCCCAATGTGGCATGAGAGTACTGTCTCTATGGATAGAGGACACACATGCAAGTATGATAGAAGAGTACCATCCCTATATTAATAAGAAATTTCAAGCACTCACGCACTGATAATATTGAAGTGTACCATTCCCATGGATATAGTATCCACATGCTGATATAATAGTGAACATATGCCACTATCAAAACACTCTAAATATTCTTCATTATCACTACCATTTACATGAATTTCCAAATATGTAACACACTTTCAAAAAAATCTCATGGTAGATCAAAAATAGCTACGGTGGAACCCATCACAGACTACATGGAAACCACTTAGGATATGTTACTTAGTCTCCCAAATACGATTTCAAATGAAGGAGTCATTAGAGATAGAAGGTTCCTAAAAAGGGAGGTACATATCATGTATAGGACTTACATAGCACATGGTCCCACTCATATGCCTAGTCATGTCCTCTCCAAAACATGGAAGTATGTACAAGTAGTATTTCATGGCATGTAATGGTAGTACAAGATGCGCCTTGACCGGAATCATGTTGAGTACTTGAGCCCTTCAGTCAGTCCAACTGGTGAAATCATCAAACAACTACTATTTCATCAAAATAAACAATAAAAGGACAAATGGATCATATATTTGTGATCCTCATGGAAAAAAATATGTATAATCATTTTACATGAAAAAAAGGACACTTGGACAAAAAACACATTTCTCTACATCACACTAAAGAAACATTTCATGGGATCAAACCACAAGTATGAATTAATCACACGATATTGGTCATGAGTAGTTTTCCTCAAATTCTGGGATGTAAACCCTTATAAATTTTTAAATTATGTCATAATATGGAAATGATACATCAGATACTATATTCCAAAATAACATTATTATTATTATTATTAGGTGATCTAGTGATCTACGTCACAAGCCCGAATTAAATATCCAACATTGTTCTTGAAATGTCTATAACAATTATAGTGCCACGATGCCACTATTTTATTATCAATCCTAATTCAATGGAAAAGTTACGGTCGAAATAATATCTTTTCAAAAAAAATAGAATAAAATAACATATTGTAGTTTTTTTTTTCAAAACATTATTTGATGAACATGTTGGCCTCTCCCATTGGTTTTTCACATTTCTCCCATTTTACATTGGCCAATTCCTTCATTAATCTCCATAATTTATCTTAAAATCAATATTAATATTTTAAAACCTTCAAAAAGTGAGTATCCTCACAATGGATCCTCCACATGCAATTCCCATGAGACTCCTTCATTTCATGTTATTTTCATCTATTTTATTATGAATATTTTTTTAAAATAATTATACATTTATATCATAAAACTATTTATTTAATACTCCTACCACTTCACACATGATCGCGTACAACAGTCCAAGGTGGTGTCCCAACACCTAACTCTTAATAATAACAATATTATTGTTAACACTCATCACATTGACCATGTCCATCAACCTAATAAGAGTTCCATGTCTGGAAACTATATCAGCCATGTTGATAAGCCTTCACCATGTGACAACCTATATGGACCCCTCTTTGAACAAATTCTATCCCACCACACCTCATCATTGAGCATCAACAAGGAAAACTGGGATCACTGATATGAACTCAAACCACCCCATATCTAAAAATTACACACTCAGTACCAATTCACTTTTTCTCACAAAACTCAATCCTGTTAGTTTATCAATAGGACTACATAATGTTGATCCAAATATCATTCCGTCTACCATAGAAAATAATGGTGTTCAATCATACTCGAACCCACATAATAAATTTCAAATCCTGACCTTGTTGTCCAGTGATAGATAACAGGATGAACAGTAGGGGAAACAACAATAATAATTGTGATAAAAATTGTTGTCCTGAAACTCTTGGACAAAAAAATCATAGCCGATAAATCAGGGTGATAAAAATAACAAAGATAATAAATAAATAAAAAAATTAATTAATTTCGATATACGGGATAATGTGATATTTCATTTAAATCAAGATGATTTGATAATGCTCAATATTTTAATCATAAGGGTGAACCCCCAAAAAAAGAGTCCTACCTAGATTATGGATCAATTTTTGGTGAATTATACATCTTCTAGTGATGAAAATGATTTTTGCATCCACCACAAATCAATAAACCTCGATATCATCATCAATCATCATCCAATATTGATCCACTAATTAAGGAAGATGAAAAATCCTCTACACAATATAAGGGTTATACGGCTAATGCTGGATATTTTTCATATCAGACTATTTGAAGAGGTATAATTTTTTTCTGAATAAAATGAAACAATTAAATAATAAATAATTTATTTATTTAAATATTTTATACATGATGATGTTGAAGACAAACACAAAAATCATACCAAGGATATATCATTTTAATTATAAAAAACATGTTTTGGACTCAGCGGTGGTCCTTAATTTCATATCTAAATAACCATTTTGAGTTATTTGGTTAAGGTTTATTAATTAAATTAATTGAAATTATTAATTTAACCAATGAACCAACCAGTGGTAACCCCATATGAATTTCCTATGTTGGCCATGTTTAGTTTATGCCTCTAGTATACCCCACACTCCAGATTCAACCATGGTGTTATATTTCATATATGAGACTTCATTTAAGAGATATTCAACAATTTCTGAAAAATACAATTATATGATTTGAATTGTATGTAATATTTTTTATATAATTAATTTTTTTCTCACCAATCCATAGATCCACACCATAGTAGTTCTCGGCCACAAAAATATTCTAAGGAATATTCCTAAGTCATACAGAAGAAAAAAAGTGCCTATATAGGCTTATTTTTCATGGCCATATATAACCCAAAAAATATATATTTTATACTTTTGAAAACATTGAACCCTGAATAGTTTCATTCCATTGTTGAAAAAAGTGACTATTCAAAAAAATTCATCATTCATAAATTATAAAAGCAAACCACTTCCACCCTCTCAATGTTATAAACCCCCATAGAAATATTTGTGAATCATTTCCAAATTTTCTTTGAAATAAATTGGCATCACTCATTCAATTCATTTGATATTATCCAATGTTACCATTCATATTCTTTCTCTTAATGTTGTATGTTTTTATTGAATGAAATTTATGAATCTAATTTCTCTTCCAAAAGATATATGGTTTTGGAATATGCCATTTTACATGGGTTATTATATAATCAAATAATTGTGAAACCTATCTATTTTCCATAGTTTAAGATGTGGATAAGTTATTATGATATAAATTTAATTTCATATGTTTATATAAGATGAATAATTATAATCTTGTGGAACATAGAAATATGTTTTCTAATATGGTATGGATATGACCAATATCTCACTCCAGTGCCTTGGGTATATGATTATATCTCATGAGGTAGATAGGACAATAATATGACGTTAAATAAATTCAGTAATATAGGTATGGAATGGGAATTAATGGTGAGTCAATAATAAATTGTTGGAATAAGGAGTTATCCAATTTTAGTAAGGGACATTGTCCACTATGATGTTCTGGATGTGATCCTTGACTAATTTGAAATATTTTTCCACTCTTCTATGTATGCCCCAAATTCAATTTCTGATGCCAATGTTGTTCTCTTTGGGATCATTTTCTATTATTTACTTATGATTAATGTCATATAAACTACCAATCATCATTCCATGATTTATGATTACGATCGTTGATATACATGGTATGATTTTTGTTTTTTATTCTCATGACCTTCATCACATATACACATTGTATGCTTTGGTATCACCCTTGTTTACAATTACTGAGAATATAACCTAATATATTATTATTTTTTCTTTCCCATGTTTATGAATATATATGTTATGTATTATATGTCTAATAAGGGTGTTAGTTTTGATGAACATAGTGGGAGATGAAATAGATCACCAAATAATTAGAGTTTATATTTACATGTTTCCATAAAAAGTAAAGTAAAATGAACCTCAGGTGTTTTTTGTAATGTGATAAGTATTATCCTTTAAATATGTAATGAATATGTATTTTTATCATGGATCATTAAAGATAAGACAACATAAATTATAAGGAAATTTAATTATGGAAATCTTATACATCCACAATGGATGAAGTGAATAGTGATAATTATGGCAAACATATCATCCCCTCCATAGTGGTAAATTTAATATTTTTTGTATAAATGAAAATATGAATCTATTTTTGTGTATCCTTTACTGAAATTTCTTTCGATTTTGAGAATTAATTATATCACTCTACATTTATTGCAGAATATTAAAATCACATTTGATATTTTATCAGTACATGGATGAACATAAGATTCTAATGGAATTTTTTTGAATAAGATAAGTTCTTATTTATAGAAATAAGGGTGAATTTTCATTTGGTAGTGTATATATATCCATGTATCATTAACATTAGGGTTATGGATACCATCATGGGTTTATTAGTTTATGGTTTATCAAAAATTTAAATTCATTAACACCCCTTTAGAGGATTTATATAATGGTATTTTATCAACATTAAGGATATTTTGAGTGAAATTTATTGTAATGATTTTTTTTAAATTTTTTAGTGAAAATGTTATATAAGGATGAATGCCTTTAATTTATTTACATATGATTAAATGTATTTTAAATATTTTGGGATTGTCAAATAATTTATGTTGAGGTAACTATGTATTGTGGTTGATCAAATTATGATGTCATCACACTTGGTTGGTATAAGAGAATATTTATCCTAGTACCAAAATTTTATAATATATATTCTAGAAGTGGTAAGGTTGAATGGAGTTCCACATCACCTTGTATATGATCTGGATCTAAGTATTACCTATAGGGTCTCGAGAAGCATTTTTATGACCCTGGATATAGATGTATTTTTTTTTCCAATGTGCATCATCCTCATATTGATGGTGAGTTTAAGAAAAATATGTATACCCTATATGATATTCTAAAATCTTTTTATATGGATTTGAAATGTATTTAAGATTAACACCATCCTCTAGTTGAGTTTTCTTACATTAATGGATTTAACATAAACAATCAGTTGAATGCATATGTACCCCTTTATGGAATTAAATATAGTACACAAAAATACTAGAATGATGTAGGAAAATGAAATCTTTGGGTTCCCAATCTATCTAATGAAATGAAAAATAGTTTGACCTATTCAATACAACATAAAGGTATCACAGTATTGGTTGAATCATTATTCTAAAAGTCTTTGACATGATCTAGAATTTGATGTTCAGGAGAACATATTTCTAGAAAATTATCCATGCATTGAAAAATGAAAAACTATGATCTGGGTATTTGAGTCCCTTTGAAATTCATGATCAGATAGGAATCATAGAGTATCAATTAGTGATTCCACCAAGCCTCTCATAGGATCATAATGTGTTCCATGTGTTCTTCTTGAGGAATTACATACCTAATTTTTCTCATGAATTAAACTGTAACGACATACCACTAGAGAATTAACTTTATTATGAGGAACAAACAATGGAGACTATAGATCATGTAAGGAAATTTCTATGAAACAAAACAACACACATGGTCAAAGGTTGTTCTTTCAAAACCAACATCTTAAGGAAGATACATGGAAGCCTAAGGATGCAATGAGATAGAAGTATCATTAGTCATTTATACCAAAGTGAATGATTTCAAGGATGAAATTACATTTATGGTGGGTATAATTTACCCCTAAATATTTTATGAAATATATTTTTGAAATAATTTTTTTCTTTGATAGCATTTCTAACATGAAACCCCGTGTTTTACCGAACTATGTCAAACTATTAACATTATTATTTAAATAAGATCGTTATTACCATGTTTTGTAAAATTGATTCATGAATAGAAATTAATAAATTTTAAATATTAATTATAATGGTTATTTATAAAAATATATATTTATAAAATTATTTAATTTTTGATAAATTTGTTTTGTGTTTCTAAAATACCATTTTCTCAAATGTTTTGATTTTTTATGAAAAAATAATGAAACTAGTTATTGAATATTTATGAAAATTTATTTATAATAATTAAATTAAAATTTTTAGTTCTATATGCCTTAAATATATTAGAATGATTTTTTTTAATATTATTCTTATTGGATTAGTTTTTAATGAAGAGTGACATATAATTTTTTTATGGAAAATTGTCTTTTCATTTAAATAGTTTTTAAGGTTCGTATAGTATTAATATGGTTTTAAAAGAAAAATTACTTCAATTATTGTATTATTAATCAGATTTATATAATTTTAATCATCTTCATATTGAATTTTGATATAAATTTTTTTAACATTTTGAACATTTTCATTTTGGAACCCCGTTTTCTCATCACGTCTTCGGGATTACATTTAAATTAAAATTTTCAAATTTTTTGAATATAAATTAGAGAAATTAATTCCATATTTTGAATCATATTAATTTATATTATATATTAAAGTCAACCAAATTTGGGAAAATATGAATTGTAAAAATTTTCAAATTTATTTACCATAGTAAAGGTAAATATTATTTTTCAGGGGGTCAAAAAAAATAATATGGTGTAAAATTATATAATAACATTTCCCTAGAAATTCTACGTATAATATCCCATACCATTCATAAATATATATTACTTATATTTAGATGAATATTTGTTACATAACATAACAATTCTATTTCATAACAGTTTGGTTTTAGTGTCTTTAGAAACATGGGAACATAAACAACAAGTCTATAATACATATACATCATCTTCCACTTATTCTATCATAGAGATATCCATTATTTAAAATATAACATTTAATACGTTTATACTAATCATATGGAAAATAATCACAATAAATGGTGATATCATATTCAAATTAATTATAAATAAGGGAGAAAATAGTTATTTAATAAGAATAATATGAGCATAAGGGTATAATAATGGATCATAAAATTATGAAAATTAGACCATTAAAATCAAAGATCATAATATCAAAAAATGTAATAAATATTATCAGTTAATATGGAATGAATCATATATAAATCAATTAACATGATCTATGATAGAATAACATTAGAAAAAGACAAAAAAAATTGGTATACACATAATTATAGAAAATAATTTCTTTATTATTCAAGAATCACTACTACAAACACCATTAATGAAATTTTCCTATACCAAAATGGGTTATCTCCCTATTCCAAACCTATGTTAATGGACTTGGCTCACTATCTATTAAATATTTGTCTTACTGAAAAAGAATCTCTCTATGTTCCTACCTCGTCTTAGTGAACTGAGTTCATTCCCCATTCCAATCATGTCAATCTCATGAGAAATAAATCATTACCTTCGAAATTTACAGGTTATATAGGTCCCACCCATCACAAAATGAAAACCATAAATATTTTTCTCATAATTATGTAAATCACTCAACATTTCAAAATCCATGAAAATAAATGAGTTTCATAAACATTTGAACATTTCATAACCCGTGAAAATGTAATGGGATTTATGAACATCATATCATCAGAAACATAAATCTTACAGAGAATGAATAAAGTCTTTATCATTTGATAATTTCCCTAGTAAAGAATAAGTATCATCAAATTATGTTTTATTAGATGGAATATGTTTTCGAAAGATGACTTAAAATAATTCTTGAGTAAAATATCCTTTCCATTTTGAAATAATTTCTTAAAAGCCACAAAATTAAAAAGGAAATAAATTTCTTTGAAAATAACCTTGAATGATTGTATATAATGATTCAAATAATTAGGGATTCATGACATCATGAAAATACTATCATGGTGTATATGTGGAAAAAATTACTTCTGTATTTGTTTTTGGAAAAGTAATAAATAACTTTGTTTCCAAACATTTTGAAAAAAGTAAAAAGTGAATAAAAATTAATTTATTAATTTTTAGGTGAAAATAAAAAACCTTTTTGAATACCATTTATCATATCATGGACATGGAAGAAAAATATTCCCTAGAAAATAATAAAACATAATCAATATTGAATAATTGTGATATTGTGAAATAAAACCCTTACATCTAATCTTAGATTTCATCATTCATGTTCAAACATCATGTATAATGAATAACGATTCATAATACATTTATACAATAACCAAAACTAAATATTACCATGTATTATTTATTTATAAAATCATATCGCCAGTTTATTAGTGATGTGTCATTAGTATCACTCTTATGGATGATAACTACTCTGTTTTCCAAGAATGTTTCAGTTTTAAAGTCTTGGTTTGTACACATTGACCTTTGGTCTCAAAAATTTTCAACAGTTATTTATGGTATAAAAACAATATATAATATTTATATTCATATTTATAAATATTCATAAAATTTATAAATAAAAATTGAATTACATTGTTCATGGAGATTGTAGATCTTACATATGCATGAATGTTGTTTTAAATTTTTGATTACAAAAATTAAATAATGTTAAATAATAATTAATATTTCCATAGTCATTATTATGAAATATATATCATATATATTTATTAAACCCATCATAATACTCATACATAAAATATGGTGATTAAAAATCAATTGTATCACTACGTGGAAACATTAAGCCATACGTACACAAAAGGGATACTTTCACTACATATTTGATGGTAGATTTGGGTTTTAATAATATTTTAATAAAAATAATATTTTAGAATATTGAAAATAATTAATATATTATTTTATTATATACATCATTGATTTTTAGAAGGTAATCAAATGTGGAATAATAAAGTGATCGGTTTGATTGATTACCTCTCCTTCAAAAAGTCTCATTTGATCTCTTCCGAAGAGATCTATGGATGATCTTTTGAGAATACCACCACACCTAAAATGTCTATTTGGAAGCTTAAATTATAATTTTTAGGTAATTCTTGAGTTAGAAGGAAATTAAGTGGTGTAAATAAGTGATTGGGTAGGGCCCCTTTTATAATTTGGGTGAGGGGCACATTTAGACAATATCAAAAGACTAAGTTATAATAAATAAAATTTTCATAAAATTACATCACAGTTTCTATTTATTCAAAAATAATATATGATATTATTGTGGTATAATCAAATAGTATATTTTATACAAGTTTTGGTTTTATTTCAGACCTTGTCATTTTGATTTACCCTAAGTTAACATATTTTATTTTTAACCATGATTAAAATGTTTTCAACATGTAATATTATTAAATATTACTTATATGGATTCAATTTAACCAAAAATAGAAAAATAATAACATACGAGACCATAAAATTATCACTCGGTATTTTTTTAATGATTTTATAATTTCAAAACTACAAAAAAATATTAATCCCCAAAAAATGTCATTTATGTCAATTTTAATATTATTCACTACAATGATTTTCCTAAATTTCAATAAATAATTTAAAATTATAATCAAATATTTAATTATATCAATAACCTATAAAAAATAAATAATTACTTGATTACCATGAATATTTCATAATATATTAATTTTCATAATTTTAATATTGTTATGTTTATTTTTCAGTTAATTGATTCATTACCTCATCCAAATTGTGCAGACATTGATGGTAGGTATATAATTCCAAAAAATTATAAATTAATTAATTATTTTAATATAAATATTCTATATTAAAAATACTATTTATAGTGATACATATATTCTAGATTAACTCAATAAAAATAAAATTGTTATTAAAAACCTCAATGTGATATCTTTGACTTTTCTATAAATAAAATAATATAATGGTAATAATCAAATCATAGTGTAATTAAATGGTCACATTACTAAAACATGAATGATTCAGAATAATTATAACTCATACAATAAAATTGGGTCTTGTTTTGAGTCATTTTTTTAGTCCTTATAATTTTACTTTTATCCTTGATTAATCGATTTACCAATTATTATAGAAAATAAAATTACTAAGGTTACTATTCATATTAAACAAAAATAAAACTGAAATATTTAATTAATTTCTATAAATTAATTCTATATATGGAATCCATTTTTATGAACAACAAAAAAACCTATTAGAATTAAATTTAATATAAAACTGACAAAAAACCATGAAAAAAGTTTTTTCTGAAAAAATGTCCTTTTTATATATATACAGTTTTTATATTAAACTATTGTATAATATCCAAATATGCACTATATTTAAAAAAATTAACTAATTTATATTTAAATATAATCTAAAACAAAAGTTTACCATTTAAAAAATAAATTGAAAATAATGTTTTGAAAAAAAAACATGTAATTTAAACTATTCCATAAAAAAGTTTTTTTAGAAAATTTTAAAAAAAATCAGAAAATATTGATAGGATGAATTCAAAAATAAATTAAAATTTTCATGTAAAATATACATTTCTTATATAAATTAATATGCACTCATAATAATAATACATTCTTATTTTTTGATGAAATCATTTTTTTGATGAATAAAATGACATTACTAAAAAACAATTGATCATTTTCTATTAAAATACCCTATATATTAATACTAAGTTATAAATTTATATTTATTTAATTTTTTATTTATTCAAATTCATTATTTATAAATTTTCATAAAGTTTATAATTTATATATAATATTCTAATAACGAAACATACTTAATTTAGACTCATTGTTGCGTACAACACATTAAATTAATTATTTAAAAATATTTTAAATGAGTGATTTGATAAAAATATTTTTGTGTTACATTATGGGAATATATATACCTTATCACCTCATAGTTTTTATAATTACTAATATTTATGATTATTCACATGTGAAAAACCATGATATACATAATTCTTATAAAAAAATTATGTTTTACCTCTCCCGAATTATAAAATCCCACCACCGCCCCTCTCCAATTCACAATTCCAAAACCAATTATTTCATCCAATACTAGATAAAATATAATACTTTAATCTCCACCAAGAAATATATTTCATGTAAGTATCACAAATAAATTTTTGTAAGTATTGATGTTAAACCTACTTATGTTTTCCAAAGAAGATGGAAAATTTTAAACATTGAATTTTTGTTTTTCCTCTTTCTAATACATCCAAATATTCAAAAATTATGATGATATAAGTACTCAAAAATCACACATATTCTGATAATTTATATAGTTAGATTAATAACTTATAATTTTCTAATATTAAATCAAATGGGAAAAGAAATTGTAGATCATGTGTATGTCGAACTCCATCCTCACGAGCTGAATTTATTTGTTTCCCATCACAAACATTAATGAAAATATATAATGATGGATTTAATTTTTCTATATTATATTTATGATATTATTATTACTCTGGAATTATATTACCACATCTAGCTTCTTACCCACATATCTATTTAAAAAAATAACGTCTCTCGTGTGTATGGCGTACTACCACCTCGTGAACCGGTGTGGTGTGTTTTGCATTTTTTTACATGGATGGTATTAACGACATATTTAGTGAATATATATTATATATTTAACATTATTATAATTATAGAGTTATGATAACATATATACCTTCATACTTCTCATTCTATATGGGATACAATAATGATGATTATGTGTATGGAGGACTACATTATCACAAAGTGATGTTATTCATTTTTCACATACACTTTACACTGATGATAATAAAAAAAGGATTCAAATATTTCTATTTTCATTAGATGAAATAAAAATTATTTTTTATATTTTATATTTTTTTATTATCACTACATGATCTAATGGGTCTTGATACACAACTACCCCTAGCCCCCTCTAATAAGCTAGGTGATGCAAACAATAACCAATAAGTCATGTCACACGCATTGGATGAATTAGACTGAATTATTTGTATGCATGAACACATATCCAAGACTGAAAAAAATGAAATGTAAAACTACTGATAACAATGAATGCATACATTTATAATCCCACAGAAAATGGAAAAAATTACTTGGAAGTATAAAATGATTAAAATATATGACCACTGAGAAAATAGAAGGTACAATATCACAAAATCATATGGAGGGGAATGTTGTTAAATGGAAAACTTGTACATAGAAACATATATCTTGATTAATATAGGTTCACCTATTCCTATTCCATTATTGGTTGTGCAAAAAGGTATGTCATGTGCGTAAAACAAAATATGTAAAGGAAAGTCCCATATAGGGGTGAGTATAAAAATAACCAACATAAAACCCAAAAATATAAAGAAACACAAAGAATCAAGAATAGTGATCTCATAATAGGATAGGACAATCATATATTGACACATACAATAAAACATCCATATATGCCTATTATGATGCCACATCCCAAGTGGTCATAACCACTTCCATCAAAAGAAATACTATGATGTTTCAAGGGAACACTTGTCTAGGATATCTCACTCCCTTTACCCTTCCATCCCTAATTGAAATTAACCATGATATAATAGACATCGTCTATCTCTATGTTGATGAACTATCCCAATCAACCCATATGGCATATAACTGATTGAAAATTCTCTTCTAGGGGGAATCCTCCCCCAAGCTCTATTTCCACTAACCACACCCATCCCATAGAATGTGATCATCAATTCTCAATATAAGGAAAGTCGTAATGGATACTGAGGGGATTCATTATATATATACACTTTATTGGACTAATACCACATTAGAATATCATATCTCGATACAAAAATAGGGTTTATATACTAGGTCCCATTGGGGGGAAACCAGTCCCAAAGAGAAACATAATTTTATATAGGGGATCAACAACTTTTTAAATATTGTTCATTAAAATACCAATAAACCATAAGAAGGGAATACAGGAAGGATATGAGGATCGCACGGGGCCTCTCAGAGGTATATATGATCTTAGATGGATAAGGTTATAGTTCAATCGGAGTGGGGAAACTCACATCATATTAAGGGAACTCACCCATAATATCCTAATCAATAATAATATGTTTAATGGTCACCCACAATGATGGAAAAGAGATACCACACAAAACCCCCATTGGAATAGACTAATGGAAAATACACAATCAATACCAGATAAACATTGATTAAAACACCATCTCACTTACAACACCTCATGTAATATTTATGATCCCATAATGAAGCTCATCACCATGTTATAGGTGTAAACATTGTTCGGGTGGATTACTTAGGTTCCATTAACTATTTGATTCCAAAATCTAGATGAGTGTGTAAGGATCATCGTGAGACAAATAGGATTTAAGGTAATTCCATTAATATTTTAATAAAAATTTTAATTAATGGGAAAACCAATCACACTGGAGATATCCTTTAATAACAGTACTCATGATTTGCCATTCAAATTCCCTATGTGGGCATCCAAGGAAAAATTCTCATTTCACTATATAATCCATAAACTCGGCTTCTTAGGACCCACCCATGTGTCCAAATTAACCACCAAATATTTGTCTAAAAACATCCAACTCAATATTTGGGTTGTGATACGTCAGATAGATCATCAATTCAACACCATATTATGATTACATTTTATACAATAGAGTCTATAATAATATTATTATTATTATTATTATTATTCGGTGCTTTATGGACATGATCCCTAAACATGACTTAAATATCAAAAATTGGTTGAAAAATAACTATCTAAATGACAGGATCCTAATAACACTATTGGTAAGTAAATATGATGTCATATTAAAATTAGAAGATTGAATTATGATTAGAAACCAAAAAATAAATAATGATATGCATAACTTTTTAAATTATTTATTAATAAAAAAATAAAATTGTTCATGCTCAAATGAGACTTTCCCTTTTTTGTATACTCATTGGGTGGTCACCTCTATAAACCATAATTTCTTAAATAAATAGAATTATATTAATAATTATATTATTACTATATACTTATCCATATGTCCATTCTACGTTGCATTCATTCACAGTTCTCACCCCATGCACATCACCTTAGATTTGTTTAATTTTTTTTTACAATTTAATATTATATCACGATTACTCTATTCAATTACATAAGAATGAGAATTTGAAACCTAAAAACATGATCATACTTACATGTTTTATTTTATAAAGACATAATATTTCCTCTGGTGACGTTCCTCCGTGACTATAATACCACAACCCCTTATATTATCAGCCTTCTCCTTCGAACAACCCCACTGTGATGCTGAAATCCCATGATCTGGGGACTATAAAATTGAATCCAATAAAGTATCATATATATATATACCACACCCAAAACATTTATATCCATCCCGAAATCTTGGAAATAATTTGTTTCACTAATGACATATTGCAAAAAGATAATTTACAGGTTATTTGATGAACCTCTATAGAAATCGAATACAGATGATGATCACATGATGAAGAATGAATGATAATGCACCAAAAAAAATCTATTAATTGACCTCAACTAATTTTCACGTGGGAATTGATTAATTTTCATCAGGTTCTAAACTATAAGAAATAAATAAACAAATCAAAACAATATAAATTCTTATACCATGGTAAGATAAAAATTACCCAAAATTAACTACCAATCCATAAATTAATTTATAAGATACTTAATTTATGATTTCCATTGGAATATGAAAATTTAATAATTCTAAAAAACTAAAATCCATACCAAAATTTGGATAACTCATTGACGGGAAAAATAATTTTCATTGTTGACATTGGTGGGATCCTTAATTTTTATTGGAACACCGACTACCAAAGATCAATCCGCCTATATTCTTCCATGAAATCACCTCAACTAGATCCTCTCTAAAACACAATTGTTATATGTTAAACCAATAAATTTGGTTATAACCTAGTTTATATATATATATATATATATTTTATGCATAATCAAATAAAAAGTAATTAATTTAATTAATTTATTATATAAATTTGTGATGAATTATTTACAAACATCCAATGATGAAGAGTTTTATGAAATTTATAGTGTAAGGTCTACATTATGAACTCCTCAAACATAACATATTTTCAATTCAAAAATATATTTTGGATTTATCTCTTTTTTAGGGAAAATTAAAGTGTATGATATTAATACATTTATAAATTTCAAAAATTAATTTGGGGCACATGTGGCCTCAAAATCCCATGTTTTATTAGCACCTAAATTAAGAAATATACCTAATAATATTATATGTTTTACATGGAAAAATCGTTGGAAATTACATTATTCTCCTTTCATGGATTTTCATCCCCAAAAAGAACAGACAATTAAAATTTTGAGGATACTGAGCTGTGGACTATGTCTCCTGCTACATCAAGCTCTCGCTAATGTTCATAGTTATATCATCGAAAATCAACCTATAGGAACCATATTCACATGAAGGGACATTCTATTATTTGTTCTCCACATCATTTCCCCCTTGAAAAAGAAAATTCAACCCTCATATCCCAACATAATAAAGTAGATATCATACAAAAAGTCATCCACATACCTTATTAGAAGTGGCACGTGGAAAAAAAGAAACCTAAAGTTATGAATTCAGGGGGATAAGCATCACACCACCTCACAAACCTGTAAATTAGTGGTAAAAAGGAAGGGCCTAAGATTCTCAGGGATAAAACACCACTCTATCATTAATGTCTTCATGATCTGTCCACTGATAGTTCTTAGAATTTATCAGAAATTTTTTATCCTCCACTAGATGAACTTCACACCATTCAACCATCACTAGAACCCTAACTAGGACCCAATATCTATTACCCACTGGCTCTGACCAGTTTAACCGTTTCCTGAAATATCTCTCATATATGCACTTGAAATGGTATTTTCAAGTTGAGGGATAAGCATCTTGATGTAAAACCTACCCCAATGGTAGATGATCATATATGATATTTCTCAAACCTAACATGAAAAGACAAATCATCATCACCAGTTCCTAAACAATCCACATTACCTAGTAAATAGATTGAGGTAAAAAACTATGATAAACTAAAACCTAGACCCTAATGTATTCTCGTATACTTTCTTTAATCTAGTTTTGAAGTATGAATGATAGAAAATAATTTTTATAGAGGTAATTTAATGAATCTAGAATATCTCATGCACACATACCTGTCCCGAACACTCCACAAAAAATTTTGGCCATACCACTCCGATAGGTAAGAGAACAAGGATATAGATTGAAATCATATTGTAACTCCCCTGGTTTTCCAACTAAAGGCATGAGATCCCAGTATATCATCAACTCAAATAGATATAAAGATTAGGTAAAATGGACTTCATAGAATTACTTCACACATCTCGATGGGAATCCCTGAATATCCCTGGAAGAGGATGAATTGAGTCCCTAATTAAATGAATTCTATATTGAATGTATCTAATGGTTATCTAGTCATTGAACATCTCTCAATCTATATCCCTAATAAATAGCTCCCTGGATATGAATAATAGTTAAGGGTAACACCTATTGACCAGAGGTGCATATCTTTATCCTCACCCACAAGGGGTCAACTACAAATATATTGACTACTCTATCACCTCATTTGAAAACAATTGACTGAACAAAATTCTATGATAATCTTCTTCCACATCCATTCCCCATGTTTCTTTCAATATCATCATGAATCAACCTCGGTAGGTACCACATTTAGACCCTTACCTGAGGAGAAAAATCCCATATATTTACTCCGTTGGAGTTTATGTATTACAATGAATCTCAAATCATATCTTGATGCATCCTCATTTTTATCATGTTATCCATCTCTGATGCCAAAAAAACATGGGTAACATCGTAAAGAACTACCACGGTGTAAGCACCCAGAATAGTATAAATAAAATTTCACATCCCAAGTTTATTCTATATCATATAGATCACATTAAATCACTTTGAGAACATAATAAAATCATAATAAATGTTGAATGATTTAAATAATTGGTGTTTATTTATATTATGGAACCTATACTAATGAAATATTATCCTTATCTAAGGAATAGTAATACATAGCATGTGAATAGTAAATCAGACTAATGAATACTAACATCACCAATGAATGTATATGTATTATTTATACACTTTATAAATGAATATATCATGTAATTATATCACAGTATAAGTAAATGAATATTTTAAAAATTGTTAAATTAGGTGTCATCATTTTTATAAGTCAAATTCACTAAATCACAATTTTATAATTAATAAAATAACTATAATAAAATAAATTCTTATAAAATGAATTCATACATTATAATTATGGGGTATTATGTTTTATGATTATTTTATGATACCCTAGTTAATTTTTCTATATTGTTATAGAATTATATATGGATTTAAAATCAATATTTTCTCATGTAAATGATGGTTTTAATTACAAATTAAATTTCCCATATTTAGAAAATTATTAGTAGTAAAAAGAATTCATTTTAGAAATATAGACATCAAAAAATACTAATGGTGAGTTTTTGTGATTTTCCTAAAATACCTCAATTTTTTTGAATAATAAAATATGATATTTTAAGATAATTAATAAATACATGATTTATTGAATCATAGTTGATGTTTCTCTAATGTAATAACCCTTGTTTGCAAATCAAATGTACATATTACTGTATTTGGTTACAATAGTCATCAAAATTTCTTATCATTAAAAAGATAATAAAATAATTAAAAATATAATGAGAAATCACCCCTCTTGTCCAATATAAATACCACCACTTTTCTCACACTTCAAATCTTTTATACATATCAAATTTCTACCCAATACTCTCACCAAGAGTCTCAAACACCTCTATGAGCTCTTGGTATCATCATTAGACCATAATAAATCCACTTTTGAAGGTTCTCAAAGAGGAGTATTTGAAAGTTGAAATCCTCTTCATATTCTTTTTAGTTTATTTTAATTGTTATTTTATTTTATTATTATATCCTCACCTACTATATCTAAATGATAATGATAAATCATTTAGCATATATATACTATAATGACATCACATTTGTGGAATATCCTTACTCAATATTCTTTCCCAATCTCTTTTATTTTAAAAATTAATTCTCTATCCGAGAGGTGCTGAGTTACAACCTTTGTGGATGCCATATTTTTGTGCTTAAATTTTTCCTTCATTGCTGGTAATGAAACCATCATTGTGGTCATACAAGACTATAATATTTTTATCATAAAAATTAATATATTCTTAATTGATATTATTTAAATAATACTAAATGATAAATCAAAATGAGTTCATTATGATTAATAACAACCATAATAATGTAAATGATTATCACTAAATATATTATCTAATAATTTATGATCATACCTTATAACCAAATGTTATATATAAAAATTTAAACATTTAGATTAAAATTATTATAAAAAAAATTCAATTCTAATGAATTATACCAATTCTACATGGACTTCCAAACCCATATACAAGTATACCAATCATAAAAACCAATGAACTGAATGCTTCAGAGTAGTATAATTATATTTTATAAATATTGAAAAAGTATATAAATAAACACAATAAGACTGTAATAAATAAAATAAATGTATATATGGTTATTAATTAATTAATTAATGTATTTTATCTTATTATATTGAATTTTAAGGTCATGATAAGAACATATTTGGTCATAAGGTAAGGGTTTTCTTCTCGAACATCCATTTTCATCTAGGTTGTTCTTTTCTACACTATACACCAATGTAATTCCTCAATATGTTTATTTAATTTTTTATAAAATATATATATATATTCAAGAAATATATATCCAGATGACTTCATCATTCTTTTTTGGGACAAAATATATTTTACAATGTTACCATCACCTTTCTTCTGGATATGTATACCTGATTAAAGGGAACGTCTTGATTTTACACAAATTTTCAAGAACCATAGATAATATTTTTCAAGAAAAAATTATTTTTTTAAAATAACTAATTTTATCATGAAAGAACATATTTTTTCACTAATAGTTTTAAACAAATAATTACCACAACTATTTTTTTTTCAAATGAACTCTTCTTTGGAAATTAAAAGTGGTTTTGTCTCTCAATAATTCTTGAACAATTTTATTATAGTATTTTCATATATTTTAAAAAATCATTGAAATTTTATGATTTATTGAGATTAATATAATATTATTTTCATGTATCAAATTTTTTTAAATAGTTATTGCACTATTTTAATGTGGATGAGATATCTTTATGCAATTCATCATGCTACTAAAAAGGGTTAGTGATTATGATTACATATTGGGGAAAGATATATATATTTCATATGTTCATGGTATTTATGTTAACCTTATTATTTTGATGAATTTATTGGACATAGAATGTGACGATTGGTTATTTCTCTATCACCTAGATGCATCGACGAGTCTCATTTGGAAAAACATAATTGAGTTTTGGGAATGGACATTCCCATGTATCTTCAGATGCATTGGATATGGCCTTGATGATATGTTTTGGAGTCCTGACATTATAAATTACCAAATTATGATATTATTAATTTAAAATCCATGTGATATTTTACTATTAAAATATTCATGATTAAGGTTCATTTGAATATGGTTTTCCAAAACAACTAAACTATTCAGTCCTTTTGGATACGACATCCTTGTAACCAAAACAATTTAATAATGTATTTCACTAACTCCTGGTTGCTGGGGTATGCATTTTTATAGTTGGTATTAGTGGATGTTTAGAATAATCAACAGAAACTAGAGGTAAAAAACATTGATATGTGGACATAACCCTAAGATAGACATTGAGGACAATGAGACAAGAACATCCTGGAATTTTAAAGTAGAGATTATGTGGATCTTAATATAAATAAATATATGTTAGGATAATGTATGTGGAAGTGATCCTCAAAATGATGTTTTTAGGGGTAACAACTCTCACAGGGAGTCCCATGCCTGAATTGGGGAAACTGATTACATGAAAATCTGCCTTACTACCATCCTAGATTTAGTGTCTTGGGGGATATTATTAGGATAAGTCACATTTTATTTAAAAACCATTATGATGGATTTATAAGTAAATATATCCCCAAATAACAATTATTTAGGATAATGCGATTAGTTAGGCATAAAATATCAATTTATTATAAGATTTTATAGTTTGAGATTATAAATTACAATTAAAAACATAATAGAGTATATGAAATTATTTAAGAATGGTGCCTAGTGGGAAGAAAGGAAACTGTGTCAACACATGTATCACGTACTGGGATTTCCATCCTATGTATAACAATGCTATCTATATTGGATCTATGTCTAGTGTTTAGAAACAAATAACACTAATAGGATAGTTGAATCATGATTTAAAAAATATACTTACATGTATGGAGAATCCAAATCCATAAATTTAGGATCTATGTTAAACGGTTTTATGCAACATCAACATCGATCATTCAATGGGACTATAAACCCATTTTTAGTCGATCAGTGGATATGTTCTTAGGGAAGATATTTCTCACTATTGAAAGTAATTAAAGGGAAAGGTTTGAATTTAATTTCATCATTATCAATAGATAATGATCAATGGTGCTCACTAATCCATAACACACAACATGTGGAAGAAATTAACAATATGGAATGGTTGTATTTTATGAATATTTTCCATGAAATTTGTTTTCCTAATGAAGAACAAGAGGATATTGAATAGAAATTCATAAATACTTTTTAAAATTAGGAGGATAATTTTTCCTTGTATGAATCAAAATTTACAAGAATACAAATCCATGTTGTGGAATACATATATAATTCAAAGAGCATAATTGATCGATACATTGATGGTTTAAAATAATTCCTAAGAAAGGAACAATTTTCCCAAAAAAATATCATAATACATAGATGTAGACTCATGATCTATAAATAAATTGAAATGATTATTTATATATTATGACATTAAGAAAAAGTAATAAAAGAGGAGTGTGGAAGAGGAATGAATAAATAAATGGAATAATAAAAATGGTAGAACTATTAGATGTGATTCTTGTGGAAGAAAACACCATGTAGCCTATATAAAAGGAAATGGACTCCATTACATGTGTCGACAAAAAAGGACTCCACACTTGTGATTTTAAGGGAATGAATATAGCTACCAATATCAAAGCTATAATATTAAAGATATGGGGCATTATGAAAATGATTTTGCAATGGGTTATAGAAAAATTCCTCAAAAAAGCCCTAGGAGAAAGGAAAAGATAATCTGATCACAAAAACTAAGGATGATGTTTTAAATTATGTGTTTGTATGTACATTAATCATCTAATAAAATTTATCATAATTTTTATTAGATTATTGATCATCATAATCCTTTATATCTTCTCTGTTTTCCTTAAAAGATGGGTATTTACAATTATCATTTATAGAGTATTTTTTAGTCAAAATCCCTTAGGGATGTCTCATTGTAATAATTTTGTGTCACGATATTCCCCTTATTGAAGATAAACTTCATTTATCTTTTGATTTTATCATCATACCTATGGTCACGTTGTCCAAATCCTAGGTATGGAATGACATTAAAATTATAATTCAAAAATATTTTGGAAGAAGTAGTACATTAATTTTTTTTTGAGAATTATGTAGACTCAATTATCAATATAGTAGAAACCTCACCCTATGATTCTTATCAATATCCTACCCCAGTAGCTCTATAAAATTCCATTCCTATGGACGAAGTGAATGAAATATCTATGGTGAGGAAAAAATATTCAAATTGAGTATATACAAATTGTGAAAGAATACATTGGCGTATTTCTAGTAGATTTTCCAAGACATATTCTGGAGTAGAAAATTGAGTTTTTTATTGATTCAATTCCTGGTTCGTGGATAATATAAATTTCTCCGTATAGAATATCCACAGGGGATTTAGTAGAACTAAAGAAATAACTAAATGAGTTGAGTGATAAAGTATTTATCTACCTTACTATTTCTCAATGGTTAGACAATGTTCTATTTTTTATAATGAGAGATGGATCTAAGAAGCATTTATTAACTATAGATAAATCAAATCTGTTACAAAAAATGAATAAGTATCCCCTTCTACGAATTGATGATTTATTTGATAAACATCATGGAGAATTTTTTTTTTAAATTATGATCATTTATATGGATATAATTAGTTGTCTTTGAGGAAGGAAGATACTAAAAAGACTACATTTCTAACCATGTAGGGAAATTATGAGTTTCCAGTAAATCCATTAGGACTGACTAATGCACCCTATGATTTCATGGAACAAATGAATAGATTTTTCATGGAATATCTTGATGAAATTATTGTAGTATATTGGTATACTACATAAGATATAATGACTATGACAATCACATGAATATTATTTTAATAATATTATAAGAAATGAATTATATTGGACTTTTAGAAAGTGTGAAATTAGGATTCAATCAGTTGGTCTTATTGGCAATAATGTCTGAAAGGATTAGATCTCAGTTGATTCTTTTAAGGAAATGGGAGACTACGAATTCCATACAGCAACGAACATAACTAAGGTATATAGTTTTATTTGTTTAGAAGGTTATTATCTAAATTTCATTCAAAAAAATTTCCTAATTAGCTATCTCGTTAAAAAATCATACTGTAAAGGGTTTATATTTTTATGGGAGAAGTAGTGTGAATAATGTTTTGATTAATTAAATGGGAGATTAATGAATTCTCTAATATTGACCCTATTGTTGGGAGAAGGTTGAATTTTTATTTATATTTATATTTCAAATAAGGGAGTTCGGTATGTACTTATATGTGATGATAGAGTTATTTTATATTAAAAAAGGTAGCTAAAAATTCATGAACAGAACAATCCAACTCATGATCAACAGTTAATAGAAGTAATATTTCCTCTAAAAATATTGAGACACTATCTATATGGTAAAATATTTGAGACATATATATATTAAAAGAGTTTAGTTAATATATTCTCACAGAGAGAACTAAATATGTGGAAAAGGTGATAGTTTGAGCTGTTGAAGCATTATGATTATTCAATACACAACCTCCCTAGGAATTTGAATAAGGTAGTGTATTCATTGAGAATGAAATATCATGGTGTTCAGAAGAAAAAATAAGGATTGACAAGGACCATGTGTACATAGAACTAGCAATGATGGATATTGGAATTATCAACGAAGTTGAAACATGATTACATTTAAAACTTTTTTCCCAACAATATGTTATGAAATGAATTAAATTTTCCTTAGGGAATTATGAGAATATTCAAAAGAAAATTAATTCATTGAATAATGAGAGGTTCCAAGACTTTGTGTGGGAGGAAGGAATTCTGAAATTTGGGAGGAGACTATGTGTTTTTTCTATAACCAAGCATAAATATGGAGTAATTAGATGATTCATGTAGCT
Organism: Viscum album; assembly: GCA_963277665.1. NCBI lineage: Eukaryota > Viridiplantae > Streptophyta > Magnoliopsida > Santalales > Viscaceae > Viscum > Viscum album. Next base: position 312,703,760 of record OY728161.1, read on the forward strand.
CATATCTATCAATACACTCTTGTATCACTGAGATATATAGAGATATAAAGGAACATTAATTGTTTGATCATTTTATTTAGGAAATTACTTATTATATATCATGATGTTAAGTTAGTCGATAGGTGAAGGCTGAAAGACAACATCCTAGATGTTTCATGAAACCCCAACCGAATCCTATGTGGAAATGGGATGATTTTGCTGTTGATTTTTTCATAAGAGTACTAAATATACCAGGAAAGAATGATAAAATATGGGAGATTCTTGATCCACTTACCAAATCTAAACATTTAGATGAAATAATGCAGTATTTTCCACTAGATCACCGAGAAAAACATTATATTAATGAATTTATAAGACTAATGAAGAAACAATTTGTATTATTTCTTATTATGATCCATGATTTAAATCAAAATTCATGGATCTTCCTCAGAAGGATTGGGGTACTGAGCTTTGTTAGAGTTATTCTTATAACCCTCAATCAAACAGTCAGTCTGAAATGACATTTAAAATAGTGGAAGACATGTTGAGATAATGATCCCTTGAAATTCAATGTATGTGTGGTTAGTATTTTCCTTTTTTAGTGTTTTTCTACAATATTTGACACCATTCATATATTCAAACAACACCATATAAAGCGTTGTAAATAAATATATTTCATACAACAACATGTTTGGATTATATCAATGAACGGAATCTTGTAGACCCAGAGATTTTGGAGTAATTAATATGAATGTTAAGGTCTATTCAAAGCCTTATCAAAGAATATCAATGTTGGAAAATGATTTATGTTGATAATCGAATGAGGTATTTATAATTTCAAGTGGGAGATCATGTTTTCATGAACATATCTCCATAAAAGGGTGTTATAAGATTGGGAAGAAAGGAAAACTAGTCCCCATGAACATTGGGTCTTCTGAAATTATGTATATAATTAAAGATTTGGATTATCACTTGGCAATGCCACATGTACATTAGAAGGGAAAAAATTGGTTTCATATATCCTTGTTATGAATGTATATTCTAGACCCACCACATGTACTCACTTATTTAAGAATATAATTGGATCTTGACTTATCTTAATGTGAATATACTCTCCAGATTCTGGAAAATAATGAATAACTTTTGAAGAATCCGATACCTCTACTAGTAAATATTCTTTTGAAATATCATAAAATTGAAGAGGCAACATGGGATCGTTAGAAGCTTATGATGAAGAACTACTGTAATATTTTTGTGGGGTGACAACATAGAATTTTTTAGGATTAAATTTTTTTTGGATGGGAGAATCTAAAAACCCAAAACACTATCAATGGAATTTACCTTCTTATGTTTATTCCATATAGTATTGATCATATAAAATCACTCATATAATATAATACAAACATGATAAATGAAGAATTAATGAAATAATAGGTAAAACTAGATGTTAAGGAACATATACCCATGAAATTGGAAAATCTCCATAGGAATATTAATATGTCCATTTTGAATTGTAAATTTGAATAATGAATGGTTACATCACCCATGAAAGTATAAATAAAATTTATTCACCTTATAAATGAAAATATCAGGAAATTCTATCATAGTATATGTAAATTAATATGTTTTAAATTTTTTATTTATGTTATTGTATTTTTTAATTCATAATTATATTATTATTATTTAATAAATAATTAAATTATTTAAAAGAAAATATATTCAAATAATATTAATTTATAAATTATCATTTTTTTATTAGGATTTTAGGTTAATTTTATGAGACCTTAGTTAATTTTTTAAATTTTTGTAAAATCATATAAATATTTCAAATTTATATTTTTTTTATAAAATGATGGTTTTAAATGAAAATAAAACTTCCCATATTATGAAAATTATTTTGATAAAATGGTATTCATTTTTCCGATTCAATACATCAAAAAAAAATAGTAAATTTTTGGGACTTATTCTAATAAAGATGAATTCTTGTGAATAATAAAATACGATTATTTATGATAAATGATAAATACATGACTTATTGAGTCAAAGGTGAGGTTTGGATAATATAATAACCCTTTCTTGGAAATCCCATTAAAAAATTACAACATTTATTCAATTAATTAACTTATTTCTTCTCATGATAAAAATAATAAAATAATGAGAACCCACCCCTCTCCTCCACTTTAAATACCACCCATAACCGCCACTTCACCTCACAATTCCAAGAATTTATTCATGTAAAATTTCATCCAAATTATATCCCACATGTCTAGGATGTCATGGTTCTATAAGATGTCCAAAACCATTCCATTTAAGGTGGTTCTCAAGGAGGAGTATTCAATAGGTAAAATCCTCATCCGCTTACTTTTAGTTTCATTTCTGGTTCATTTAGTTTATTATTATCTCATGAATTAATCCATCCAAAGTAGCATGAAAATTCCATTATCATCTATATACTATAGTTATATAATTTCAATGAAATTTCCTTAAAAAAACTCCTTACTCATTCTCTTTTATTTTAAAATTGAAATCATCATCTGAGATGTGCCACATTATAACTTTCATGGATGATGAATTCTCATTCTTCAATTTCTATTTTACGTATGATAATGAAATAATTTATATGGTCAAAAAGATTATAATATAAATATTAAAACAATTATTATGTTTTTATGTAACATATTTACGTAATACTAAATGATAAAATAGAATGGGTTCATTATTATCCATAATCATTATAATAAAATAAACGATTGTCGCTAAATGTCTTATCTTATTATTCATACTCATACCATATAAGAAAATGAAATATATATTACCATTTAAAAGTTTTTATGTTAATTCATTATCGTAAAAATTCAATTTTGGGGAATTATACCCATCCCATAAGTTCTTTCACACTCATATACAAGTATACCGATCATGAAAACCAAGGAAACTAAATCTCCGAGAAATAAAATTGTATCATATAACTAAACAAAAAGGCCATAAATGAAATTAATATAATTATAATAAATAAAATAAACGTATATATGGTTATTAATTAATTAATTAATTGACTGTATTTTATTATATGGGGTGTTGTGTTCAAGTATAGAAAACATTCTCATATAAGGTAAGGGATTTGTTCTCAAACATCCATTTTCATTCAAGTTGTCCTTTCATCCTCAATACAAAAATTTAATTAATCATCATTATTATATAATTATTTTAAATTAGGTATATATATTATCTAAAAATATATATCCTTACCAATTCATCATTATTTTACGGTACAATAAATGTTTTACAGGGTTCAATTATTATTTCTTCCCAAAATGCAAGTCGATTCAAAAGAGCATATATTTTTCTTACCCATTTTCAAGTACCATCCATAATCACTTTTAAGACACCATTAATTTGGTAAAATAATAAATTTTGTCTATAGATATTATATTTTTTCATTAATGGTTTTATTAGAACACTTATGAAAAATAAAAATGATTTTTACAAAGGAAATTCGTATTGAAAACTAAAAGGGGCATTTCTCTCAAGAATGGCTTGGTGATTTTATTATAATATTTTCCACTATTTCAACAACTATA